>JARBWK010000003.1:49297406-49934309 GCA_030556195.1 Anolis apletophallus | reverse complement strand
AGAAGCCGCGGGAGGCCCAGCCCGCCGCCAGGGCAAACACAAAGAGGCAGCAGGCGGGAGTAGCGGCAGCAGGATCCCCACCACCCGGCCCATCCACTGCAGGGCGAGGTAGGGAAGGGGTTCTCTTGGAGGGAGGAGAAAGGCCCGAACCACCCCAGGATGGCAAGGCATACCCCAGTGGCCAAGGTCCCATGACGAATGGCGCAGGAGGCTGCCCCAACGTGCCAGGCAGCCTCCGCCCATTCCCTGGAAAGTTCCATGCCATGGAACCAATCATCTCCCTTCGTGGGAGAAGCTAACAACCTCTCCCCGCCCACTGCGTAGGCAGGGAAAGGGCATTCTGTGGGCAAGCAGATGGTGACTACTGGATGGCATATGTTCTGTGTTTGAAACTAGAGTTGATGTGGTCTATCCAATTCAATTTTCTGGATCAACATCCCAAATAACCAAACTGAATCTAAAGTTGACCAAAAATTGATTTGTAATCCTTTTGGAACTAATGTTGGAGAGTGGCCCCTGGTCAAGTGGTTCCTGGTCAAAAGAGGTTGGGAACCACTGGTCTAGATCAAGGGAAGTCATAGTATGACTCTCACCAAGAATACTACCTCTAGTTCTGGATGCTTCAGTTCAAGAAAAGATTGACAAGCTGGAATGTGTCTATAGTAGGGTAACCAAAGTGGTAAAAGTTCTGGAATAAAAGTCTATATAGAAGTGGCTTAGGGAGCTGGGTGGGTTAAGCCTAGAGAAATGAAGATTAAGAGGGGACATGATATCCATAGTTAAATATATTGAAGATGGAACCAGCTTGTTTGCGGCTGCACTAGAGACTAAGGTATGGATCAGTGCATTCCAGTGTTTTTCAACCTTTTTTGAGCCGTGGCACATTTTTTATTTACAAAATCCTGGGACACACCACCAACCAAAATGACACAAAATGACACTCTAACACAGTAATACATATAGTTAATATGTTTTTAAATGTATGTATACACTCAGTGTGAAACCTGGGCCTGTTTAGATGAACACAACATAGATATCCTGGCAGGAATGGTAGAAACACACACACAAAGGTCTTGCTCAATAGCTGTCAGTCTCTTTCTGTGTTTAGTTTTTATCGCAGTCACCCGGTCCTTAGGGAAAACGTACCCGGTCCTCAAGGAAGCCGGCTGGAAAGAGAGCAGCCAGACGGAAGCACACTATGAGGCAGAGAGTTCAACTGCTGAACAACTCTCATAGTCAGGACGTCCTTCCTAATGTTTACCCTCCTACACAGACATGCTTCCCTGTGATGTTTGCTTTTCTGCCTGCGCTGTTGTGCTATCTCTCTCTCTCCCTCCGCTCACCTCAGCCTCTCTGCCGACCTTTCCTCCTCCTCAAATGGCGACCGCTGGGAAGGGGGCGGGTCCCAAGTGACATCACCCTTCCCTCCTCCCTCCCTCAATTGGAGGCTGGCTGGCGTGCACGGAGGGGAAACGGCCGAAGGAGGCACCCCGGCCCCTTCTTCTTCGCCGTTGCCCAGTCCTTCCTCCTCCTCCTTCCCCTCCCCCGGCAAGCATCAGCAGCAGGAGTTCGGCAAGAGGGGGAGGAAAGTGTATATTGGAGGTTTTCCCATGGCACACCTGATGATCGCTCACGGCACACTAGTGTGCCACAGCACACTGGTTGGGAAACACTGGTGTATTCAAACTACAGGAAAGGAAATTCCCCCCAAAATTTAAATAGATCATCATGAAGGTAAGAGCTGTTTGGCTGCCTCAAGAGTGTGATGGAGTTTCCTTCTCTGGAGGTTTTTAAATAGAGCCTGGATGGCTCTCTGTCAGGAGTCCTCTGACTGGGTAATTTTGCATGGCAGAATGGAGTTGGGCTGAATGGTCCTGAGGTCTCTTCCAATTCTATGACTCATTTTGTATTTTATTAGCCTTTTTTGCTTTCTTTTAAACTAAAGAGATAATTCTTTCAAAACAAAAAAGGTAAGCAGTTTCCTTCTCAAAGGAAACACTTGTCTGGCCACAAAGGCCAGTCCTGCCTTTAGGCACAATGAGATAACCATCCCAGAAAAAAGATTTGGTTGTGTTATGAAAGGGCAGCAGATATTTTGCACATTTACGTTATTGTGATTGAAGTTTTATTGCTAGGGAATTGGAGAGGAACTTGCTGAGATTTTCAGTCTCAGCTGCCAAAATAACTTGGCTGGCACAGTGTGCTGTACACCTTGATTTGGGGAATGGATGGTACCATTTTCTGCTCTGCTCCTGACCACAGCATGTCTTGCCACATCATCACTCTTACATCCCCCTCCCAACCAATGGGCAGTCACTATCATGGCTGCCATCAGACAACCTATGGTTGTCGCTCCTGCCCACCATCACAGCACTACAGAGCTGTCATGAAATTGGGCAGATCTGTAATCATGAGGAGAAATCATGAATTCAGCTAATATTTATTTATTTATTTATTTATTTACCTTATTTATATCCAACATTTCTCTACCCCAAGGGGGACTTAAGGCAGCTTACATATGGCACCTCTGCAGTGCCTTAAAAACATACAATGTTAACTTAGAAATAACTTGGATTAAAATTAATACATATTAAACATAATTAGCATACATTCAAATGTTAAACACTAGACATGGTTAGGTTCATTCGGAATCTTCGTTATTCGGATTAAAATCGGATTGATTTCCCTTTTGAAGTGATTTCGAAGCGATTTGGGAACCCGGAAGTATCCTTGCCCTTTCAAAGCCACTGTCGCCACCTTTGTTCTGATTCAGGAAGTGAATCGGAAATGACTCAGCATTTGGAGGCAAGCAGCTGCTTGCATGCTGGGATGCTTGCCTCCAGCCAATGATGGGAAACCATTTGGGGATGAGCAGGATTTCGGCACGGCAACCAATGCTCTGTAAAAAGAGCCGTGCGTGCCTCGTGGGCTTATTGCGAGCCGGGGACGCGAAGGGAAAGGGACTAGGGGAAGCTGCTTGGGTGGGAAAGTGCCACACCACCGCTTTGCAAGAGAAGAACAGGGTTGGGAACAAATAATTTCCTTGGGGAAATCACACATAATACCACTAAGGATCCCCCTTTGTTTTGGGTTACATGTTGTAGTTTTGGAAACTAGAAATCTACTACAATCTGCTTAATAATTCCCCCCCTGAAGCAGGGAATATAACTTTTAAGAGCCTTTCCTCTCCTGAGGTTTGACTTCTGTGCTTTGGAAAACCAGAATTTATCTTTTTTGTTAGCAATTCCCTTCCCGAAGCAGGAAATACTACGTTTAAGACCCTTTCCTCTCCTGAGGTTTGATTTATATGCTTTGGAAAACCAGAATTCCCCTTTTTTTGCTAATAATTCCCTTTGGGAAAACCTTTGGACCCTCCTTTCTCCGCTTTAGGGTTACACGTTGTACTTTTGGGAACAAGAAATCTCCTATAATCTGCTAATAATTTCCTTGGGATGGGGCAGGGTTGAACAGTGGCCTTGGCCTCCGCTTATTTTGAAAACAAGCAAATGTAAGAAATTAATTTAATGTTATGAGATAAATTCCATTTTCTCATATTCAGAGAAGTGTGCTCCAGACAAGCACGACTGGTGGGGACGAGAGATGATGCTAGATCTGCCCCCTCTCTGCTGTCGTTTAGGAGGCTGGTGAAGACTTGGATGTGGAACCAAGCCTTCCCAGAATAGGCTGAGATTGGCTGTTGTCTGAATGAATGACCATGTTTACAAATCGAGTAGAATTGCTTTAGTGGTGATGTGGTTTTATGCTGGGTTTTTATGTATTTTAATATGTTGTTGTAGTTGTTCTTAAATTGTATAGCATTGAATTTTGCTGTAAGCCGGTCTGAGTCCCTCGATAGAGGTGAGAAGGTCGGGGTACAAAAGTTTTAAATAAATAAATAATGAATAAATTTAAAACAGCATCCCTTTCTCAAGGGTCCAGTGGGTCTTGACGCAAAACTATTGGACCCTATGGAAAGCAATGGTTTAAAACAGCATTTCTGTCTCAAGGGTGAGCTGAGTGCAGAGACTTATTGCCTATGTGTGATGAGTAAGTTAGCAGGTGCCTATGAGGAAGCAGTAAAAGTCTGAAGAGAGGCGAACGAATGAAAATGAGTGAGGGAAGTCTGGAAGGTATGATCAGCTCCCAATTCCTCTGTTTACTTAACAATGTCTCTCAGTACTGCAGTCTGATTAGGTCCTTGGTTCAGCCCTGCTCAACAAAACATATTGAGACTGGCTGGCTGCAAAGTCAAAGATCTTCACAACATTGCAAGATTTCAACAAAACAAATAAACCAACAATCACAAAGCAAAAATCTAGACAATGTTTGGATGATGATGATGGTGTATATTTATTCGCTGCTTTTTCTCTCCATAAAGGAGTTTCAAAACACCTGACTCAAAACAAAACACCAAGAGCTTGCAAAATTTCATTAAAAATGCTGATTGTGTTACAGATGGCTTGCAGGAAATGTTGAAAATTGGCTCCAAATAGTAGAAATGCAGTGGCTATGAAGGAATGTGCCTGGAGTTAGGAAGCCGAAGCAGACAGCTCTGAAAATCTATGAGAGGGCATTTGAACTCCAAAGAAGGAAGGAAATAAAGTAGTTTTGGAAGAAATCTAGTCACCAGGGGGAAACTGTGAGTGTCTGCAGAAGGATAATGGCTCTTTAAAGAGTGATTGGGAAACTGGGAAATAACTTCAGTCTGGCTGATAGGAGGGGGAAAATGTTCAGTGGCTGAAGAAAAGCTTTGGGAACCTGAAATTGCAGAAAAGCAGCCTGGGGCTAATCTTTTGATCGTTTCTCTCCCGCCACCCCCATGCATTTAGTTGCTACTCAATCAGGTATTGGAGCAATTAGTAAAATATCATGCAAATATTCCCAGATTGCATGTGCATAACTATAATTTAGCAGAATATTTGTCACACCATTGCAAAATTTGTGAGCTGCAGAACTGGGAAAGAGTGAACCAGCTGGCTGAGAATAGTCCAGTGTGTTTATGTTATTTACTGAAATATTTATTATTACTTTTTAAACAGGTTCCAGGACCTCCCTCAACAAGTGAAAAACCGCAATGTAGGGATACTCTGTTTATTTTAATATTTATACATTATTTTAGTGGTTATACACTATTTTAAGTTTTTATAATTTAATTAAAGTGAAGGAAAGGAAGGAAAGGCCATTCAAGGCTGGAGGGAGAGTGGACTGAGGAGGGAAAGCCCCTTGGAGAGCGGTGGTGGCAACACCCCCCCCCCCAAACAGTGAAAATACCATGATCTATATTTTAAATTAATATTTTTGAAATCTGCGAAACAGCAAGTCCACAATAAGCGAACCGCAAAGTAGCGAGGGAACACTGTACATAGTGAAATTAGGGTAGAATTCTGCTATCCTTAAGCTCTTGTTTAACTGTAGGTCAAATCAGACCCTCCCAGCATAGTCAATGCTGAGAAATTACTGAAGCTGTACTTCAATAATATTTTTGGGGGGGGGGGGGGACCCTTTCCCATCCCTTTGAAGTAAGAGATGATTTCCAATGTATTAAGATAGTGCTTGTTAGGCTATCTGATGTGGGAGACTAGCATTATTTTTTCCAGTGAAACCTTATCTATATTCATTAGCCACGATTTTTTACCTCATGTAATAACTCTCCAAGGATCATAGAATCATAGAGTTGGAAGACCCCTCATAGGCCACCCAGCCTGGGATAACAATTTTTCTTTAATTTTTGTAATAGATCTATTTTCCCCTTCTCCTCTCGCCAGCTCAGAGATTCTTCTAACAGGAATATTTATCTCCTCCAAAATTGCTTTTCAGGGTCACTTACAGACATCAGAGTCTTGTTCCTGCCTTCTGCCAACTCCTAGGAAAAAGGGAAAGCGATCGAAAGCTTTGCCGAAAACCGCAGACCCGAGCCATGGATTGCCAGAGAGAATGGATCGGATCCATTGCTCTGGCAATCCATGGCTCGGGTCTGCGGTGATGTTTAGGACTGATCCAGGCTTGCTGGAGAGACATGCACCTAAGCATATCCATCTTTGCATGAGGCTTCTACTACCTTGGATTTACAAAGGGGCTTGTATTAGCCACCAGGCACGGTTTCCCCTTAAGGAGCATTCACCTTCATCCTTCTTCTGGACACGTGGTTCTTCTCAGTCTCGGGAGAGCGGTGCGCCTCGGCCCGCTCCCATCGCGAGACTGCACGATACACGCAAGTCGCCTCTAGGTAATGTAGTTTGGCAACATTCCGTCTTGCCCCATTGGCGGTTTTCCGTCTCTGTTTGTTCCAGGCTCACTCCCAGCCAGGACTGTATGTGAGTAGACTTTCAATGACTGTGTGTTGGACTTCGTACGGGCTACCGCATTAGCCACACCGTACCCCACACCCTGTGTATTTGAATGTGAACGGACATGTTAATTCAATGTATTATTTATTGTGATATTGGCCCATGAGGCTATTGAGGAATATTCCACGTGTCTTGACATGTTAATACAGATATATTTGGCATTTTGATAAGTTGATTTATAAGTGTTTATTGGCACCAGTGTCCTAATTGTTTGTACTTTGCCCTCCATTCTTCCCTCCCAGCTGAGGTCACAAATAATAATGAATATTTGTTATTAATAAAGGTTTAATCATGAACTTTTTGGAATTTTTTAAATAAGTATTTCAATTACTAATCAAAAAAATCCCCCCCCCCCCCCATTAGTAGTTTAGAACCAATTTTTTTGTGGATCAATCACCCCTAATAGCTACAGTACCACACCACTCAACCTGGGGAGGAGGGATGGCATCTTAATGTCAAAAGCAACAGCAAATATATCTTGTGATATATGGATGGATGGATGGATGGAAGGAAGGAAGGAAGGAAGGATCCATCAATGGGTGAAAGGAACAAATTGACTAAGGGTAACAGGCCTGGATTACCCATAAGGCCACTCTAGGCCATGGCCTAGGGCAGCAGCCATGGGGGGGGCAGCAGGTCCGGACCCCCCAAAATGTAAAAATTTTTTTTAAAAAAAGTTCAATCTTTGGGCGCTTGCTTCTGCACCTGCGTAGTGAAGGAAGGAAGGGCGGGGCCGGCACGAGCGATGAGGAGGTGGGGGGAAGCCACATCAGACGCCCTAGGGGTGGGACTTCCCCCGGCTCTTTCTCGCTCGTGCCGGCTCCGCCCCTCCTTCCTTCACTGAAGGAAGGAGCGGCGCCCACCCGCGTGAGCAGAAGGTGCCGGGGGGAAGTCCCACCGCCCCTAGGACGTCTGACATGGCTTCCCCCTGCCTCCTCCTTGTTCGCTCACGCGGGCGGGCACCACTCTTTCCTTCAGTGACGAGCCGGGGGTTGCCGCTCCTTCCTTCAGTCTGATGAGGCGGGGGGGAAGCCACGTCAGACGCCCTAGGGGCGGAACTTCCCCTGCCTGTTCATTGCTCGCGCATGCCTGCAAGCGGCCCCGCCCCCACAAGCGCCCCCCGCAAGCGGCCCCGCCCCGGGGGCGGCACTTACAGAGTGTGGCCTAGGGTGCCACAAAACGTTAATCTGGGCCTGAAGGGTAACTTACAGGAAGAATCCTATAGCAATGCAATAGGACTCAGGTGCTTATTCAGAAGCAGGAAAATGTAAAATAAGTTTGCAGGTCCAAGCCCTTCATCCTCCTCATATGGATTTTGTTTTTAATAAGAGAGGATGAAGTGAGGGTAAAAGGGAGGTAAATTTTAAGCTAGCACAAGCTGCAATATTGCAGAGTGTCATTCCTGATCATGGGGCAAGACTATTAAGACATCAGTTTTAGCTTCCAATTTTCTGGTCTTGTGGAGCATGAATGAACATGAGAAAGCCGTAAGTCTGATCTAAAACCAGCAGGTTTAAAAATAATTGAATACTTTAATGATCCTGATGAAAATACAACAAAAGAACCCCCTTCTCTCTTGCTTCCCCTCCCATGCATGTGTGTATGTTTGGTAGTGCAAGGGCTTCTTTTTTTTTTTTAGGCAGTCACAAATCTAGAATATAATGGCTGAATAACTAATTTTTAAATGTTCAGCATTATGATTCGATCCAATCAGTGATACTTTATTATGTACTGTATAAAGTTAATAGCTTTATTCCATTCTAAAGGGGGTTTTTTTTGCATGTTTTTAGCTGTATTGCCATGGTGGTACAATGGGTTAAAGCCTTGTGCCAGCTGAACTGCTGAGCTCAAAGTTGGCAGTTTAAATCCACGAGATGGGTGAGCTCCTATATGTCAGTCCCACCTTCCCATACAGGAGAGAAACCTCTCACAGGATGGTAATACATCCAGGCATCCCCATGGCAATGTCCTTGCAGATGGCCAATTCTCTCACACCAGAAGCAACTTGTAGTTTCTCAAGTCACTTCTGATACATTTTTTTTTAAAAAGCTGTATTGCTATTTTAAAAACCCTGCAAGTTGCAGTAGTAGATCTGCTATGGAAAAGTTGAAAATGAAGGTCAAAATGTTGGGGTGAGTTAGGAATGACACTGGGTGTTTTTTTCCTCTTCCTTTAGCATTGGCACAGCATAAGTTTTGGAATGCATGATTAAAAGGCTTTTCCTTTGCTGTAAGATGAAAACAATATAACAGTCTTCAAGCAGAAGCTGACAAGCCATTAAAGTACACACAATAGTCCTCTATTGTCAATGCATCACAGGCAGATCTAAGAGACTTTCATCTCTCTCCTCCCATCTCTGCTCAGTTTCTTTTCTTTTCCTTTTATTTATTTATTTACTAGCTTGGGGACCCGGCCCTGCCCGGGTCATTTGAGAAGTGCAGCAGGATGTAGAGTGGGTCATGGGGGCTCTGTGTGCCAAGTTTAGTCTTGATCCATCATTATTGGGAGTTGCAGTGGTATCATGAAATTACTGAAGGTAGTGCAAGTCCCATCATCTCTGTGTGTCCCGTCCCCCCCAAAGTGTAGTAGGATGTAGATTGGGTCATGGGGGCTCTGTGTGCTAAGTTTGGTCTGTATTGGTGAATGGATGAGGATGCATTGTTTTTCGGAAGTGAGTGAAGGTACTTCAAGTCCCATCATCCGTGGTCCGTCTCACAGTAAACTGCACCAGGCTGTAGAGTGGGTCATGAGGGCTCTGTGTGCCAGATTTGGTGTTGATCAATCATAGGATTAGGTTTGTAGCAGGATTGGGAAGTGAGGGAAGGTACTGCAAGTCCCATCATCCATGTTCTGTCCCCCTCCAAACTTCAGTAGGCTGTAGAGTGGGTCACTGGGGCTCTGTGTGCCAAGTGTGGACTTTCTCGGTGTTTGTTGGGGGCCACAGTGGTCTGTGGGAACAGAGGGTGTAAAAGTACTACAAATCCCATCATCCATTGTCAGTCCTCCCCCAAACCTCACCAGGACGTGAAGGCAGTCATGGGGGTTATGTATGGCAAGTTTGGTCTCGATCAGTGATTGGATGAGGGTTGCAGCGGACTTGGGAAGTGAGTAGAGGCACTTCAAGTCCCATCATCCATGGCCCACCCTCCTCCGAACTGCACCAGGACGTAGAGTGGGTCATGGGGGCTGTGTGTGCTGAGTGTGGTCTGTATTGGTCCTTTTTGGTGGCCTCAGTGGTCTGTGGGAACCAAAGTCTTGGAAAGTACTACAAATCCCATAATACGTGGGTCATGTCATAGGGGGGGTTATGTGTACCAAGTTTGGTGCAGGTCCATCACCCGCGCTGGTCGCTGTGGCCTGTGAAAGTGGCTGCCACATATCCGCCCTGGCCTGTGAAAGTGGCTGCCACATATCCGCCCTGGCCTGTGAAAGTATACCGGTGTAAAACAGAAAGGAGTAAAAAAAAAAAAATGGAAAAGGCCTGCATGGAATTAGCAGTAAGGTCCAATGAGGCTGGGTGAGGGAGCTTTGGGCCAGAATTATTTATATAAGCATTAAAAGGCATTAGAGAAAGATATTTATTGTTTTCTCTTGTGTCTTTTGAGTGAAGTAGGGCCTTACCTTGTAGAGTGACAGTGCCTGTTCTAAAGATCCTGTCAGAAGCTGCCTTCTTTTCCTAAGTACCGATACTTAGAACAAATTATTATTTTGAGATCTGGAGAAAAGACATACTTAAATTTATATGGAACGGGAAAAAAGCCAGGATAAAGTACAAAAATCTAATAGACAAGAAGGAGCGAGGAGGCCTGTCTCTCCCCAACTTACAACTCTATTATCACGCGGCAACACTTTCATGGGTGAAGGATTGGGCAACGCTAACCAAAAGAAGGCTGCTGACCCTGGAAGGGTTTGATGTCAGAAGGGGCTGGCATGCATACATTTGGTATGGCAAAGCTAAGGTTGAAAAACAATTTACCAACCACTACATAAGAGCAGCCCTACTAAAGGTATGGAACAGATACAAAGACCAATTTTATACAGCGACCCCTCTATGGATTTCTTCGCTAGAAGCGCAGCACAAGAGAGAGCTACCCTCAACGAAATGGAGCACATATAAAGATCTAATCGTAAAAGAGGGAAAAGAATGGAGACTGAAAGCTTTGGAAAAGCTAAGAGAAGAAGGTACAGACCTCTCATGGTTCAACTATCTTCAAATTCAAGACTATTTCAGCGGAGACAAAAAAATAATTTTTGTCATAATCAGACAACTTGGGAAGTGGTCATGTTAAAAGATAAGAAACAGATTCGAATACTGTACAACCAACTATTAGAATGGGACACTGAAGCGGAAATCATAAAAGAAAACATGATTAAGTGGGCGCAGGATTTCGGGCACTCCATCCTGCTGAACGAATGGGAATCAACCTGGAGAAAAAATCTGAAATACGCAGGTGCAACACCGATTTCAGAAAATTGGACCAAGTTGTTTTACCGATGGTATCAGACCCCGCAAAAACTAGCTAAGTTTTATAAAAACCTTAACAACAAATGCTGGAAGTGCAAGGAGAGAATTGGTACTTTTATGCACTGCTGGTGGTCATGTTATAAAATAAAGCAATTTTGGAAGAAGATTCACGCACACAGCCAAGCAATTCTGGGGACTGAATTAGAATTCAAACCGGAATATTATTTACTAAATTTGACGAATGACAAATTAAACATCAACAATGACAAGATTTTTTATTACATGGCTGCGGCAGCAAGGGTTGTGTTGGCCAGGAAATGGAAGCAGGAAGACGCCCCTGAACCAATCGAATGGGCTGAAAAACTAATGGAATTCATGGATATGGAACAACTAAATTGTTTAGCCAATAATCAGGGCCCTAGAAATAATATCAATTGGCAGCCCGTCATAACCTACCTATCCAAAACAAGGATCTAAGGAGGAACGGAATAGACGTAAAAAGACTGATGGTGACCTAAATGTAAAATTGCAACCGTAAGCGTCAAGCAAGGACTAATCCCCAGTCGTCCGGACGGAAGGACAAGAATTTTCTCTCTCTTCCTTTTTTCCTTTCTTTTTTTTTCTCTTCCCTTTTCCTTTTCTTTTTTCTTTTCCTACCTTCCCTCTATCTTCCCCCACTCCCTAATCCATTTCCTTTCTTTTCTTCTCCTCCCTCCCCCTCTTTTCTTTCTCTTTTTTCTCTTAGTACTATAAATTGTAAAAACCTCAATAAAAAATATTTAAAAAAAAAAAAAAGAAGCTGCCTTTCTCTGACACTGTGTTGAAGAGGGAAGATGGATGCCTCTTTTGGGCCTATCTGGGAGAAGGGATTTGTAGGGGCTACAATGTTTTCTGGGAAGTGAATTGGGATGCAAATCCCATCATTCGTCGGCCATCCTGCCCTAAACTCTATTTTGGGGCCTGTAATGTTATGGCCTGCTATTGGTAACTTTAAAAGGGTGCATGGCAAGCAGCTGTTTTCTAAAAGCTGAGGGGGAGGAGAATACAGGAATCCATTTTGTTTTCACAGAGCCAAGTGGGGAGGGAATGTTGATGGTGCATTTTCCCCCTCAGTGGGAAGAAATCCTGTTGTTTGAATGTAGAGGCCTGGATTCTGGGTTGCTGGCTTTTTTCCCCTCAGTGGGAAGAAATCCTGTTGTTTGAATGTAGAGGCCTGGATTCTGGGTTGCTGGCTTTTTTCCCCTCAGTGGGAAGAAATCCTGTTGTTTGAATGTAGAGGCCTGGATTCTGGGTTGCTGGCTTTTTTTCCCTCAGTGGGAAGAAATCCTGTTGTTTGAATGTAGAGGCCTGGATTCTGGGATGCTGGCTTTTTTCCCCTCAGTGGGAAGAAATCCTGTTGTTTGAATGTAGAGGCCTGGATTCTGGGTTGCTGGCTTTTTTCCCCTCAGTGGGAAGAAATCCTGTTGTTTGAATGTAGAGGTCTGGATTCTGGGTTGCTGGCTTTTTTCCCCTCAGTGGGAAGAAATCCTGTTGTTTGAATGTAGAGGCCTGGATTCTGGGTTGCTGGCTTTTTTCCCCTCAGTGGGAAGAAATCCTGTTGTTTGAATGTAGAGGCCTGGATTCTGGGATGCTGGCTTTTTTCCCCTCAGTGGGAAGAAATCCTGTTGTTTGAATGTAGAGTCCTGGATTCTGGGTTGCTGGCTAATCAGTGGCTAGCAATGCCCTCTGTCTGGTGCCTTAGAATTTTGGAGTGGTGAGGCTGTCCAATCAAAGGACTTCATGCAAATAGCTGCCACATATCCGCCCTTCCGCCCTCCACATACACACATACACACAAACATTACGTTTTATAAAGGTATACAGATACAGATACACATCATTTATATTCCTCCCTTCTCACCCCGCAGGGGACTCAGGGCGGATCACAATGCATATATACAGGCAAACATTCAATGCCATAGACATAAAACATATATAGACAGACAACAAGCTACACAATTGGTCAAGAGCTCACCCCGACCCAGGCAGGTCTCGAACTCATGACCTTCTGATGTTACGCAGATGACTCCCAGCCAGCCGCGCCTCATTCCCAGTGCTTTTATCATCCCTCAGCTCCACCCTTCACACACACCCTCCCAATCATCCAGCCGATGGTCATTAATAAGGCTTCATCCATGGATGGTTCAGACCAAGGGTGGGTCCCTCTGACTTCCTTACACTCTTGCAAACACAGATCTGATGTGATTAATGAAGTTTCATGCCAGCTTTTATATACAAATAAATTTGAACATTTTAAGCCAATTTATCTCGACCTTTTGGTGATATGGGATATATGTTACTTGCAAAGCAGTCTTTACATGACTTAATTGTTTTATCTTTCATGTGCTGTATTTGAAAGATATTATGTTGTGAACATTTTAGGCCTAAATAGCTTAAAGGACTCAGATGCCATCTGATTTTGTAAGCTAAGCAGGCTCAACCTTTGTTTGTACATGGACAAGAAACAGTCAATGGATACCAAGTGCTGTAGGCTATATTTCAGAGGAAGGAATCGGCAAAACTACTGTTGGGCATTCATTGCCTAAGGAAACCCAATTAAATTCATGGGGCTACCATAAGCCAGCAGATGATGTGAAGGCACATGCAGGCATATCAACAGTTTATGTAAAGCTGCCTAGAGCATGTTGGTTAGTATTTATAACAAAAATATGGGGGGGGGGGAAACCACCAACAGAAATAGACAAAATATGTGCCTGCAGTCTCTAAGGATCTTATCACATTGGGATATAATCTGTTTATTAGGCATGAGAAAAAGTTATGAAAATGAAAAGAAATCGGAAGGGATTCGTATGTATGGGACTTTCAAGTTTATACGCATCGCTGCCGCAATCCCGGAAGTGGACTTTCTTTTCGCACCTGGGCCCAAATTTTTGTTAGATTAGTAACTATTTCAGATGCCCACCCAACAGGAAAATTTCCCCCTCAAAATAGCTTTGCAGACATAACTCACAGTCAAATCGGGCCTTTCCATGCTTGAAGCCTAATTAGAGTGAAAGGCCTCCTCCAGGAAGTGAAAAAGGAGCCGGAAACCATAGAGAGATCCAGATCGAGACTCCTAGAGGGGCTGGAGGACTGACGAAAAAGCGATTTAAACACCCAGGAAGGGGGTTTAGATAGAAGGACAGAGTAGAAGGACATAAGAACTGCTGAGAGAAGGGCAGCAGGAGTGAAAAGAGCACGGAGAGGAGAAGGAAGAGTTCAGAATCAAGAAAAGCCATAGAGTTCAAACGGAGGTCCTAGACTGCTATGGTAAAACTGAATTGGAAAAAGCTGGAGTGAGGAGAACTCTACAGATTAGCAAGGCCTGCACCAGAGGTGGGCATTGACAACTATTTTATTTAATAATATTAATAATAATATATTAATGCATTATATCTCCCTGCAAGGAAACCAAGGGAAATGTTGCCCCTTGATTTGCCTGTGCTTACAACAGTGTCAGTCCTGTTTCCCTGCTTTGCCTACTTTAGAACTACTAATGAATTTCGTTAGTAATTGCGTTACATTTTAGAAATTTTTGGAATTTTTTTGTTATTTTTATTACTAATCAAACCCCCCCCCCCCCCATTAGATTTTTGATTCCCTATTTTTGGGTTCGAAACCATGCCTACTGTTTATATCAATATGCATTCCATATTTTTTTTCAGACTGGATGCATACTGTATTGAGATGGGATGCATACTCTCTTCATCACACCTGCTTATTACGATTCCTATGATTTGAAAATACTGTGCTTTGACTTATAACACCATGAAAGCCTGTCTCCTCCCAATACATTTCTGGCCCAGCTTACTTGTCCGAACGCATCTGCCCCTACATCCCGCCTCGAAATCTAAGATCATCTGGGGAGGCCCTGCTCTCGCTTCCGTCATCAGCCCAAATGCGCCTTGCGGAGATGAGGGATAGGGCCTTCTTGGCAGTGGCTCCAAGCCTATGGAACACACTTCTAACGGAATTAAGATCAGTCCCCTCCCTTCTGGTTTTCCGAAAGAAATGGAAGGCATGGTTTTGGGACCAGGCTTTTGGGCAATAGCTGCAGCAGCACTTTAAAAGGACAAACTGCAAAGGTGATACGACAATCAAGACTGGTTTTTATGCCTTAATCTTTGTGGGGTTTTAAACATTGTATTGTTCTTATTATGGGATGTTTTTAATATGTGATTTTATTATTGTAATTTGTGATAGCCTCTAATGGGGCTTAATTGTAATGCCATCCTGAGTCCCTCTTCGGAGTTGAGAAGTGATGGGGTATAAATATAGTAAGTAAATAAATAAATAAATCCATTCAAAACACTCCCTACAGCACTGTTTCCCAACCACTGTTCCGTGGCACACCAATGTTCCATGACGGATCATCTGGTGTGCCGCGAAAAACGTCTCCCCCCCTTTCTCCCCCTCCTGCCGAACTCCTGCTGCTTGGGGGAGGAGGAGGAGGAAGGGCAGGGCGGCAGCAAAGAAAAAGAAGAAGAGGTCGGGGCACCGCCTCCTTCAGCTGTTTCCCCAGCCAGCCTCCAATCGAGGGAGGGAGGAGGGAAGGTTGACGTCGCTCGGACCTCGCCCCCTTCCCAGCGGCAGAAGCTTTCTCGTACCTGATTGAGTCATGGCGGGAGTCATGGCGGAGAGCGGACCCCGTCCCCGGGACCGCTCTCCGCTGTGACTCTGGCCCCTCGCTCACTGAGGCCATGCAGAGGAGGAGGAGCATGAGCGGTGGACGGGCTTCAGTGAGGGTGGCTGAAGCCCGTCCACCGCTCATGCTCCTCCTCCTCTGCACAGCCTCAGTAAGCGAGAGGCCGGAGTCATGACGGAGAGTGGCACCGGGGACAGGGAATTGCCGCCTTCTCCCTCTCCCCCGCCGCCCCTTTAGCCCGTGAGTCGCTACCTATAGCAATAGGAGTGGCTGAGGCTGGCGGCGGGACACTGAGCCCGAGCCTGGGCTTGGTGGCGGCGCTCGGCCTGCTCTACTGCCTGAGGGGCTCGCTTGCCAAGTTTGGTCCAGATCTATCACTGTTTGTGTCCACAGTGCTCTCTGGATGTAGGTGAACTACAACTCCACAACTCAAGGTCAATTAACTTTGTGTCATTTTGGTTGGTGGTGTGCCCCCAGATTTTTTAAATGTTAAAAGTGTGCCGCAGCTCAAAAAAGGTTGGGAAACATTGCCCTACATCACTCTATGGCCTTCAAAAAGATTTTCTAAGATTGTGCAGTGATGTAACTTGGAAGTCCTGAACTACTACTAATTCAAGTTATTTTAAATATTAACATTCTGTTACACATATGGATTCAATGGAGGGAAAAACTTGCACAGATTTCGGTAGTTTTTTTTAAAAAAAGAGATAAAATGGCCATTAGCAATTATAGTAATCTTGGGGATCTTACCCCTTTGACACCCAAAACAGAAATGCAGCCCCTTTCATCATGAAGAGTCTGCAGTCATGAGACTCTGCCCTTAAATGACAAGTTATATCGTTGCTGATGGGATGCATACAGATTGTCCTATCACACACAAAAACAGCGCTTCAGCAATGGAAGAATCCATAGTATTTCAAAACAAAACAAAACAACACAATTAGAATTTCATCTGCAAATAATGTTTCTTGATGCTTTGCAGACAAATTCTGATGGAATATCGACATGTTGCAAATGTCATGCGATGGGACCTGTTCGAAATCATTCCCAAACAGACTCAGAAACGGAGTAATCTGTAATGTGATAAGGTCCCAAATCTTTACCAGTAAATATGGATCCTGTTCTAAACAAAAACCGAAAGTGAAGGATTCATTTTTAATAAATAAATACTAGGGTTGGCTAATCCATGAAAAATTTGATTCTAAACTCGGTTGGGGGGGGGGGATTCATTTTTTGGTTAGTTATAGAAATTAATACAAATTTCTTTAAATAAATGCCTGTCAGCTGGGAGGGGAAAGGAGGGAAGAAGGGAGTGCTTCCCCCCCACCTCCCCTGGATGGGAAAAACGCGAGTTATTCCCATCCAGGGAAGGAGGAGGGCAGACAAACCTGCCCCCCTCCTCCCCTGGATGGGGATAACCTGCGTTTTTCCCATCCAGGGAAGGAGGAGGGCAGACAAACCTGCCCCCTCCTCCCCTGGATGGGGATAACCCACGTTTTTCCCATCCAGGGAAGGAGGAGGGCAGGTTCATCTCAGCTCTCAGCTCGCAAGAGGTGAAAGGGTGCTACTGCCCTCCAGTCTCCTCTCGCGAGATGAGAACTGAAAGGGGAAAATACAATCTAATTACAAAATTATGAAAAATGGCGACCCCGGGTTTGGTATAGAAATTACACTTCCAGGTTGGACCAGGTGGGTCAAAAAACTATGAAATTAATTTTATATACGAAATTAAATTTCAAAGAATTTAAAATCAGAGATCTCCAACCCTAATAAATACATAATTATGGTAATGTTGTAATATACTATAGAGGAAGCTTTGCGAATGGACATGTTTGCAAATTACAGTTTCCAAATGGCATAAAAACAATCTAAATGAAATTGAAGAGTACTATCCTGATCCAATCAAGATAGACCATCTTTTTAATCATTTTAAAGTCTGAAAACACATGCAGGTGTACCTGATTATTCTATCCCTAGTTGGAACAATAAATAGAAATGGCAAGCGTCTCCGTTTGGAATGATGGCCCTAATTAACAGTCCTGATTAGGACCATCACCAACTTAAATTTAAACCTTTGCTTCAGCTAAATGTAAATCCCTTTTACTTCTTTGGAGAGCTCAATCACGAGAATTTAGTGTACTTCCACGGCTAATAGACAAGATGGATATCTGGTGGTGGGTGTTTATGGCTTTTGCACATCATGAAAACAGCTTTCAGAAACCATCATGCTGAGCTGATCCAGGGGCCAATTTCATGCTGGGTGAACGCTTTAAAAAAGGAGTGGTGTGGTCCAATAAATCTATCTTTAAACATCAGGAATTGGCTCTTGAAACAACAAGCAGCATCAGCAATGACAAAAAATGTGGTGAATTTTCAGACTTATTTTTTTCTAATTTTTTATTTTATTTGGTGACTAACAGAAAAATAGCATTGTTTACTTAAGGAGCTTTTGAATGTACAAAACCAGACAGCCATATACTCACTCAGAACTAAAGCTGCATTTGTCTTTCTTTTCAAAACAGATGACCAGCATAGATGTTCTGCTTTTCTGCTTTGACTGCATGGTTAATGAATTTGTACTCAAAGAGGGGAAAACATATGTAAACAGAAGATGCGGTACAAAAACATATAGCCTGCCAGTGGAGCACTAGAACTCAAATGCTCCATTACATTATTTGTTTTAGGAGTGCTGAAGGAAACTATAACTTATACATACAATTAAATCAAATGCAGATGTTTTTCCTTTCAAATTATGCAGAGTATTTATGACACTGACAATTTTCTCTCTGGTTTTGCAAAGGCATTTGAATGGCAGCTGGGTGTAAAGTGAGCTGCATATAATATTCTGCTGGATGTACTCCCAAAGCAAATGGACATTTGTTGGCTTTAGTGATTCTCAATGTGGAAGAATAAAGTCACACTTTTACTTTTCTTGATTGTATTGCAAGGTGCAGTGGTTGCCAACACATAAAAAGCATCTCAGTTAGCCATTCTGCTTGTCTGGAAATGCTAGCCTAGATCAAATTGTTAGTCCTAACTTGAGAAAAATTTCAAAACAAATAGGGAGTTGGTAATTCAGTACTTATGCCAATTCCATTGATTCAGTGGGTCTACGATAGTTTGGAGTAAGGGTGCAGCTTCACCATACAAACAATGAGGTCTGACACCACTTTAACTGCCATAGTTTGATGCTATAGAAAAGTGTTTTTCAACCTTTTTTGAGCCACAGCACATTTTTTACATTTACAAAATCTTGGGGCACCCCACCAACCAAAAGGACACAAAATGACACTCTAACACAGTAATACATATAGTTAATATGTTTTTAAATGTATTTATACACTCAGTGTGAAACCTGGGCCTGTTTTGATGAACACAACATAGATATCCTGGCAGGATTGGCAGAAAGACACAAACTTCCCACACAGAACTCCCATAACCAAGAGAAAATACTTTGAGTTTGGTGGGCATTGACCTTGGGTTTTGGAGTTGTAGTTCACCTATATCCAAAGAGCACTGTGGACTCAAACAATGTTGGATCAGGACCAAACTTGGCATGAATACTCAATATGCCCAAATGTGAACACAGATGAAGCTTGGGGAAAATAGACCTTGACATTTGGGAGTTACAGTTTCTGGGATTTATAGTTAACACACAATCAAAGAGCATCGTGAACTCTTGCAACAATGGAATTGAACCAAACTTGGCATATTGAACTCTCATTACCAACAGAAAGTACTGGAAGGGTTTGCTTGGGAATTGCAAGCATTTGGAGTTGGAGTCCAAAACACCTGGAAGGTCCAAGTTTGCCCATGGCAGCTTTCGACAGAGACCTTCTCCCTCCTGCCAAACACTTACTTTTTCTTCTACACTTCCACTTCTGCCACCATTTTGATCTGAGGGGGCAGCGTGAGCGTGTTCAGGAGGGGAGGGGGGAGGGAGGAAGACGTGACCTGTGTGGGCGCTACTGCGCAGACTCGCCCCAGAGCAAAGCGAGCTGAGCGAGGCTGGGAAGAAGGGAGCCCGTGTGGAGAAGAAAAAGTGTTCGGCAGGAGGGGGAAGAAAGGGTATTGGAGGTTCCAATCTCTCATGGCACACCTGGTTGGGAAACACTGCTATAGAAACACAAGAGTTGTCATTTTACAAGGCTGTTAGCGTCTTAGCCAAAGAGTGTTGGTACCTCAATAAACTGCCAGGATGCCATAACAGGGTAGATAATTTTTTTTATCAAATCACATTAATTCTACAGCGTAGATTCACCCTAGATTGGATTAAGGCCATTATTATTACTAGACTTGCGTGTGGATTTCATTTCCTCCATTTCCTTTGGTACCTTCGGTACTTTGGGAGTCCATAATGGTAAGGGCCCTCCCAGTACAAAACCCCACCTGACATGAAAGCGAGCAGGAGCTGATCTCGGCTTCTCCTTCCCTATTCAGCATCACAGTTGGATCTTTTTGATTTTCCTTTATTTTCCTGATTCTTTTATTTAGTGGGACTGACTGGGAGTTGGTGACCTGAGGGACAGTGGGATTGGGGAAAACACTGGTATTTTGATTGTTATTTTTGAAGATTGTATTTTTGGATAATCCAAAGCTTGAGAACTTTGACCTACATGTATGATACAATAAAAAAATTAAGATGCTGGCAAGCAAATATGTAGTAAAACAGATCCCATACATTGCAGGGAACAAGAACACTTGAAACAACTCTAATCTTGCCACTGAACTGAAAAAAAGGAAAGCTGTAGAATGTATAGCTATGAAGATTCATAATAGCACACGTACATCGGTTGCTATGCATGGGGGTAGTATTTGTTTATTTTCTTAATCTATACCCTGTCTTTCCCTGCAATAATTGAACTCAAGGTAATTTACAAATAATTAAAACTGATACAGATTAAAAGCATATAAAATAAATGTATGTATGTGTCTATTATTTGAGAACAGAATGGTGCAGCATTTAAAAGTTCACCACAGGCAATTTCTAGAAGGCTTAAGTATGTTCGCCTGCCCACCCCCGAAATAAGAGACAAGACAACAGTGGTTGGGTTCAAATTGGGCAACATTTATTCAAATTGTTACCTATTTAATTGTCCTTAACCTTAACTCAAGGGGTGTTAGGAAATTGGTGTATCCAATTCGGGTAGCCCACCTACCCGGCTTCAATATTAATTTATGGGCGAAACACCTGGATTTCCTGGCTAACCAACCAGGGCAACCCGTTAAGGGAAATGAGTGTGAGGTCTCATCCCAAGATATTGAGACCAGCCTCCTCCCATTCCAGGCCTTTTAACTGCACTTCACCCATGAACTTGAACTTCAGGTGAGTATTAACATAATGGCCTTCACCCCTAAAAGGGGGGGGGGGGTGCCTAAGGTGCACACCAGGATATGGGAATTTCCCTATCTATTTTCCGCTAGTCCTATTTATATCCTCACCCTCCCCTCTAGCCCCTAAACAGTAAAGGGGAGTAGGCGAAAAAAAAACCCTTTCCCAAATGGGGGGAAAATTCCTCCCCGGCTTCAACGGGCAACCGGACCGAAACTGTTAATGGGCGGGAGTGGTGGGTCGACGTATTGGCGCTGTCTGAGCAACTGGGGCTGCCTTCTGGTGGAGAAGGCCACACCCCAGTTGCCCAGAAGGTTCCATCCGGAACCTCCCCCTGACGTCGTGGGAGGGAGGCAAAACTCCTTCCTCCCAGTATGCACTGGGGGAAAGTGGCCTTTTATTTGCTGGTGGAAGAAGAGCATGGGAGAACCATTTCAGCCTCCTTGGGAGAATTAATGATATTTGACATCACTTGAACTTGCAAGGCTCAATGCAATGGAATCCTGGGATTTGGAGTTTTACAAGGCCGTTTGCCTTCTTCCAGCATTCCATAGCATGAAGCCATGGCCATTAAAGTGGTTTCAAGCTGTATTAATTCTGCAGTGTAGATGTGCCCTTAGGAAAGGAATACCAAAGTCTGGGAGCACTAAATGGGAAGGCACTAAGTCTTCTTTGTTCTATAGGATCAAGATGAAATTGTGGCAAGAGTTGCTAGGCTGGACATACTCAAATTTGCTGAAATTTGTGGCTTTTTCATTTTTCTCAGCCCAGTGCCAAGATCCAAAAATATTTCCATTCACATCTGCAACTCCTACATGCCCCCTTCCTTGAGCCAGAAATATTAGATCAAGCAGTGTTTCCAACTGTTTGGATTCCAAAGATCCAATTTTAAAAAGCACATTTAAGTGCACAGTACATGCCAAATCAAACCAAGGTTGTTATGTGTTGTATGGAAGACTGTATGCTATTGCTTATGTGTTACCTATCACAGTTTAAGCCATAAAACCACTCTTTTATCAAAGTAAAATTGAAAGCATGCACATACCACACACAGGCAGTGATGCTTTACACATTGACCTAAAAGCAAGTTCCACTGAAAGGATTTTAAATAAATGTGTTTAGGACAGGAAGAAATGTATGTGAGAGCGTTTTTTGTGCCCTTTTCTATCCACAAGTTCAAATAATAACTGCATCATTATTTTGAGAACATTTCCCATTAAACGGACCACATCTTGCCCACAGACATACTCATTAAAAATATATATTTAAACATTTTTTCCAAGACAGATTAGGAAGCTTTCTCATATTGACTGCCTTTAATGCCTAATATCACTTCCTCTCATGTGGGAGACGTTTCAAGTTAGGAGGAATTTTTTTTGTTATTATCCACAAAACCACATCATGGCTCCAGTTCGGTTTCCTTTAATACCATGGACAGTTTAACATTAAACTCCAAGGAGAGTCAAGTTAAATCTCACGTCATTCTAAAGCAATTTCCACCTTCATGTAGGTCAAAGTTCTCAAGCTTTGGATTATCCAAAAAATTGTGTCTTGAATGAGTTTCCATATAATAACTGTAAATCAGCTAAGAGTAACCTGGTCTTATTTGTCTTCCATAAATGCTCTGAGGAGAGAAAATTAACCATTGAGATTCAGTGTCTAACTTGGCCCCACTCCAAAACAAGGATAATCACAAATAAAGTTGCAAATTGTTGCTACCTCTGAAGTCAGAAAGGGACAAAGCTAGGGTCAAACATGAGATCAAAGGGATGACATCCCTCCATGGTGTCACATGTGCAGGTCCTGTTGATAGTTAGAAATAAGAGACTATATGAGGCAAGCCCTGATGATATCATTAATATGACCTCTTAAATATCAACCAGTGTTGTCCAGAGCAGTGTCTTTAAACTTTTTTTTCAGCCGCGGCACATTTTTTACATTTACAAAATCCTGGGGCACACCACCAACCAAAATGACACAAAATGACACTCTAACACAGTAATACAAATAGTTAATATGTTTTTAAATGTATTTATACACTCAGTGTGAAACCTGGGCCTGTTTCGATGAACACAACATATATATGACTTCCTCTCACATATTTATACATGGCTATCATGTCTTCTCTCAGCCTTCTCTTCTTCAGGATAAACATGCCCAGCTCTTCAAGCCGCTCCTCATAGAGCTTGTTCTCCAGACCTTTGTGAAATTTCACCCTGAGTGAAACTTGCTTCCAGTTAACTATGAATGTCATGAAGCTGCTTTAAACAGTTTCTTGCAGGGGGGGGGGGGTAGGAGGCAACTCTCGAAAAATCCAGTAAAATATTTTTTAAAAACCATTTCTAAGCGGAGAGGCTCGATTTGCTTCTTTGAAACCTGTGAGGGGGCTGCTAGGAGGGGGAGAGTGGCAATTCCCCATGGCACACCTGATGATCTCTCCCACTAGTGTGCCATGGCACACTGGTTGGGAAACACTGGTCAAGAGCATACATTCAGAAATTATTTACAATAGTTTATGCATTTTACTTGGGAATTTTCTTTGATCATCATGGATAACTTATAAATTTCTGCTATTTTTAGTTTCCACTTAAGAAATAGCAATATTTTCCCAATAATGTACAAATAACATTCTCTCTCGTAGTATCATGTAATGCAGAATTTTAAAATTTAGAGATTTGGCATTCTGAGTAAAAGTAATTTGGGTTCCAACTGGATCATTAGGCACATCTATGCTGACACTATAATATGACTTCAAGATGACTTGACATCATGGTGGCCACAAACACGCAGTCAATGCACGCTGCGGTGTGAATTTAAGGGTATACAGTGCATTAAAGAATTACAGAAAAGTCAGTGTTAAGCTCTGTAATGAGCTGCAGAAGAGCCCAGTGTGTCCCAAATTCCAGGTAAAATCAGCTCCACAGAATATGGAATACATTGTAGACACCAGACCGTGCTTAAACACTGCTTTGTGGCTTCGTAGAATTCAAAAGGAGGGAGTGAGGGAGCTACCAAAATACCCCAGAGACTGGCTGTCTAACAGGGGACTAATTGATTATTTCCATTCCTAACTATCATTCTCTCCTTTTTTTCACCTCCAGTGCCTCTTGGACACTGGTGCCCGTCCCTCCCAGAAATGGGGGGGGGGACCAAAACTCCATTAAAGGGGGTTGAAGCCAGATTCTGTGGTAATGTAATCATCACCCACTTGAACTCAGATTAGTTCCAAACTTGTCAATCTAATCACCTATACCAGTATTTCTCAACCTGGGGGTCGGGACCCCTGGGGGGGGGGGGTCACGAGGGGATGTCAGAGGGGTCGCCAAAGACCATCAGAAAAGACAGTATTTTCTGTTGTTCAAGGGGGTTCTGTGTGAGAAATTTGGCCCAATTTTATCATTGGTGGGGTTCAGAATGCTCTTTGATTTTAGGTGAACTATAAATCCCAGCAACTGCAACCCCCAAATATCAAGTCTCTTTTTCCAAACTGCACCAGTGTTCATATTTGGGCATATTGCCAAGTTTGGTCTAAATCCATCATTGTTTGAGTTCACAGTGCTCTCAGGATTTAGGAGAACTAAAACTCCAAAACTCAAGGCCAATGCCCGCCAAACCCTTCCAGCATTTTCTATTGGTCATGGGAGTTCATTGTGCCAAATTTGATTCAATTCAATCATTGGTGAAGTTCAGAATGCTCTTTGATTGTAGGTGAACTATAAATCCCAGCAACTACAACTCCCAAAGAACATAATCACACACACACACCCCACCAATATTCAAATGTGGGCACATCGGGTGAAATACATCTGGCATATCAGATATTTACATTACTATTCATAACAGTGGCAAAATTTAGTTATGAAGTAGCAATGAAAATAATTTTATGGTTGGGGGTCACCACAACATGAGGAACTGTATTAAGGGGTCACCGCATTAGGAAGGTTGAGAACCACTGACCTATACAGTGATCATAGTGTATGGGTGGTTCCAAGTTACATTATAGTGCCAGTGTAGATTAGGCCTTTTTTTAAAGCATTGTTTTCTGTATCTGATCCTAAACATTATTTGCTTTTTTTGCATGATCACCACATGTGGAAATAGGTTCCTTCCTGGTTTCCATGTTTCCAACATTTATTCCTTATACATTTGTTCCTTTTCGACAATTAAATGTTATTTAAAATTAACTATATCTGCAATTACAAAGTTGCTTAGTTTTTTTAAAAAACATATTACAAAGGGAGAGCAGAGTTATAACCTTATACAGAAGTACAAATGCAAGGCCATGGATTGGCAGATGGGCGCAATTATTCAGATAAAGTTAGATGAAATGTCAAAGGTGCTCGTCCTGTCATGTATCCATTATCTATCATAGCATGACTGTTGTGGAATAACCATTTTGTGTAAGAGAATCCTTAAAGTCTTAAAATATTCTGATCTGTATTTCTGTGGCCTCCCTTGCCTTGAAGCGAGAAAGGAGACGGCTAGAGCGCGAGTGGCGGAAACTCCGTGACGGAGCCTCAATATCAGCTTATAAGCTATTTAAAGAGACTTATGAGCATGCTGTCAAGGCAGCCAAAAATGAATATTTCTCTGCCTTGATAGCGTCTGCGAGCTCACGCCCGGCCCAACTGTTTAAGGTAATTCGATCCCTGACGACGGTCCCTACCGTCCCAAAAAATAGTGATCAGGCCCTTACTGCCGGTGCTTTTCAGAGCTTTTTCACAGACAAGATACTGAGCCTCCGCCGGGACCTTCCGGCCACAGTTGATACAGTAAGAGAGCTAGAGACTCCGTGGCCCTCCGCCGGGCCCAGACTCGCTGTGTTTCGGCCATTGGACGCAGATGCTGTTGATAAGATAGTGACGGCAGCCCGCCCTACCACCTGCTCCTCGACCCGTGCCCCTCCTGGGCGGTGGTAGCTCCATTACTGAAGAAGCCATCATTGGACCCTGCGGTTCCCTCCAACTACCGCCCAGTGTCGAATCTTTCGTACCTGGGCAAGGTGGTTGAGAGGGCAGTAATGGAGCAGCTGCAGTCCTTCTTAGATGATGCAACATGGTTAGACCCCTTCCAGTCCGGCTTCCGTTCGGGGCACGGGACGGAGACGGTCCTGGTCTCCATCACAGACCAACTCCGCTGCCAGCTTGACCAAGGCGGGTCTGCGCTGCTCGTGTTATTGGACCTCACGGCAGCGTTTGACACGGTCGACCACAATCTTTTGATCCACCGCCTGGCCATGGCTGGAGTGAGGGGGACTGTCCTTAAATGGCTGACCTCCTTTCTCCGCCAGCGGTCTCAGCGTGTGAGGAGGGGCGGGTGGTCTCCGAGGGTTCCCCATTAGTGTGCGGGGTCCCCTCAGGGGCCATTCTCTCCCCTCTGTTATTTAACATCTACATGCAGCCGCTTGCACAGCTGGTGCGGAGTTATGGGCTGGTCTGCCACCAGTACGCTGATGACACCCAGCTCATTCTGAGGATGGAAGGCAGGCCGGAGTCCGCCCCCGATAATTTCCAGCTCTGCCTCGAGGCCGTTACTGGATGGCTGCGAGCCAGTAGGTTGAGGGTGAATCCGGCGAAGACGGAGATCTTGTGGCTGGGCCGCCCAGGCGGGGTGGGCGTCTGCCTTCCGACCCTGGACGGTGCGGCGCTGCACCCAGCGCCGTCAGTGAAGAGCCTGGGTGTCCACCTGGACTCCCAGCTGACTATGGAGGCCCAGGTCTCCATGGCTAGCAAGGCTGCCTTCTTCCATCTCCGCCAGGCAAGGAGGCTGGCCCCCTATCTCTCCCGGAGCGACCTGGCCACGGTGATCCAAGCCACGGTCATCTCGAGGCTAGACTACTGTAACGCGCTTTACGTTGGCCTGCCTATGTCGTCAATCCGGAAGCTCAAGCTGGTGCAGAACACTGCCGCCCGGCTCCTGTCTGGGGCTCCAGCAGGTTGCCGTATAACACCAATCTTGCAGGATCTGCACTGGCTGCCTATTGAGCACCGGGTCGCCTTCAAAGTGCTGGTTCTTACCTTTAAGGCCATTCACGGCCTGGGGCCAGAGTACCTGAGGGACCGTCTCAGTCGATATTGGGCATCGAGATCACTGCGGTCCGAGGAGGCCAACCTCCTGGTAATACCATCTGTAAAGTTGGCTCATTTAACATCTACCCGCCGGAGGGCGTTCTCTGTGATAGCCCCTACACTATGGAACGCCCTCCCGGCCGAAGCCAGAGCCCTGAGGGACTTACTCCCGTTTAGGCGGGCCTGCAAAACATATTTGTTTAGGCAGGCCTTCGGTGAGTAGGCCTGTGTGTATATCCACTGGGTTGTTATATCTGCTGCTGCTCTATTGTTTTAACTGCTATTGCACTGTTTTAATTGTGATTTTATGTGTTTTATGTTTTTAACCCTTTGGCGCTGTGCCACTGGCTCTTGTGAGCCGCCGCGAGCCCCTGGGAGTCGGCGGTGCAGAAATCTCAATAAATAAATAAATAAATAAATGTCATCCTTTGTAAAGTGTAATGAATCTGCCAGAAACAAAGATAGTGCTGTTCTCTCTAGGATACAAGGCGTCAGGACCCAATGGTGGGCCTTTCTACACTATTGGAAAACTCTGTGAGTTTGCCTTTGGAGGGGGAAGTTGAATATTTTCATGAGGATATAAGGCTCTATTTTCATACTCCACTCCATCCATCTGCTCAAATAAGAAGTCATTTTTCATCTACCAAATTCAGACTGTATGCAATAAATAATATGCACAGCACCATCATAAAAAAGACAATAAATATTGCATGTATGTATGCATTTATAGTGGTCTGTGTAGGCTGGAAGGAGCGCAGTCAAGGCCAAAGTGGCACTTCCATTATAAAATCTGCTATTCTGAACTTCAGATTACATGGTTTCATGAGACTCTGATATACAATCTGCTCACCATCAGATAAGTTATGAGCAAAGGTCTTTTAAAGGCTGTATTTGAACAGACAGTAAGAAAAGGAGTCCTGTTCCATCTGCATGCATCACTACCCAAGTGCAGTCAGAAAAGGCATTTTTTCAGTATTATATTTGAGCTTGAAAAGCCTATCTTAGTACAACCAGCATGACTGTCTATCTCATTTGTCTGTACAACTCTGACAAAGGCATAGTATAGTTCAAATATACATCTAGGGTCAAAGAGAAGCTTTAATGACTCCCAAAATGACTTTAGCGACAAAAAGCCACAGTCTGATGCACTAGGACATGATTCAATTTCCCTCAACAATATATTTCAATAGTTTAGCATGTTTCTTCTGCCTGTTTGTTCTTGGGCCATGCTGTCATACGCGATGGATTTAAAGCAACATACCTGAAATGTTCAAATATGGGAAGCTAGCAAGATTGAATTGTGGGTTGGCTTATGTTGGTGATAACTGGAAAGGGCACAGCCATCTCATAATATTCAGGTGTTGTCAAACAGAGATAAAATAAGAGAAGTCCAAAGCAACCAGAATGGATGTCTAAAGAACTTTTAAACGAGCTAAGATTGAAGAGATACCCACAAGAACTGGAAAAGGAGAGAAATCACCAAAGAGGAATTAAAACAAATAACCAACATATGTAGGGAAAAGGTTCATAAGGCTAAGGTGCAAAATGAGCTCAGGCTTGTTAGAGAGATTAAAAACAATAAAAAGGGTTTCTTTTGTTATAAAGGAAGAAAAAGGAAATGGTAGGGCCTCTGCGAGTAGAAGGTAGTGGAATGCTAACAGGATATAGGGAAAAGGCAGAGCTGCTGAACACCTTCTTCGCCTCAATCTTCTCCCAAAAGAAGATTGGTGTTCAACCTGAGCAATATGGAGTGGATGAGATACTAGGGGAAATGCAACCCAACGTAGGTAAAGAAGTAGTCCAGGACTACCTGACTACTCTAAATGAATTTAAGGGCCCTTCCACACAGCCATATCATCCAGAATATCAAGGCAGAAAATTCCACAATATCTGCTTTGAACTGGGTTATCTGAGTCCACACTGCCATATATTCTAGTTCAGTGTTTCCCAACCAGTGTGCTGCTGAGTGATCATCAGGTGTGCCGTGGGAAATTGGCACTCTCCCCCCTCCTAGCAGCTCTTTCTCCCTCTTTCCCTCCCCAAATGTCCTCCCAGAGGCAAAGGAAGGGTTCCGTCGAATGCCAGGGCCAGACCCACCTTGAGGAAGCCTTCAGGAGCCTCGACTCGTCATGGCTCCAGCTCTCACTCAGAGCTTCTTCAGCCTCCCGATGCTCCCAGGTTCGCTCACTGCCCAATTCACTGACATGGAGCTTCCGGCTTTGGCTGTTCTCGCGGGAAATCCAAGCCAACGCGAAAACGCCAACTCAATCACTTCCGCCCAGTGCTCTGCTTTTGTGGAGGGAGGAAGCGAAAGATGCCACACATATCTATGAAACTCCCCCCCCCCCCCGGAAGGAACTGTTTATGACAGCTTCATGACATCCATAGTTAACTGGAAGCAAGTTTCACTCAGGGTGAAATTCCACAAAGATCTAGAGAACAAGCCCCATGAGGAGCAGCTTGAAGAGCTGGGCATGTTTAGCCTGAAGAAGAGAAGGCTGAGAGAAGACATGATAGCCATGTATAAGTATGTGAGAGGAAGTCATATATATGTTGTGTTCATCAAAACAGGCCCAGGTTTCACACTGAGTGTATAAATACATTTAAAAATATATTAACTATATGTATTTCTGTGTTAGAGTGCCATTTTGTGTCATTTTGGTTGGTGGTGTGCCCCAGGATTTTGTAAATGTAAAAAATGTGCCGCAGCTCAAAAAAGGTTGAAAAACACTGTTCTAGTTCAAAGCAGAAAATGTGGAATTTTATTCAGTTGTGTGGAAAGGTCCTAAGTCTCCCAGGCCAGATGAACTATATCCAAGAGTATTGAAAGAGCTAGCAGAAGTAATTTCAGAACCACTGGTAATAATTTCTGAGAATTCTTGAATCAGAAAAAAGATAGAGACAGTGGCTTTGAAATGGCAAGGATACTTCCAGGTTCCCAAATAGCTTCGAAATCACTTCAAAAAAGGGATTTATTCCGATTTTAATCCGAATAACGAAGATTCCGAATGAACCTACCCATGCCTAATAGATACAATTGAAACAGGTTTAGCCAAATGTTTTAAAATGCAAATATTATTCACCAATGGAGGAGCTCTGCTTGTTTTTCAGCTCATTGAGATTCATGCCTCAGTAGAGCTCTGCAAGCCTGTTTAAACTCATGTTTAAACTCATACCTAAAGATGGCAAGCATCTTCGAATAGGGAAAGAAAATTCCATGTATCCATGCAGTACATTATTTCCACTTCATTTATCTGTCTTCAGAAAAGTATTGCAGTTGGAAGTCATCATATCAGCCAAACTAATATGCTATGAGGAGGAGAGTGAAAGAATGAATTTCATTTTTGAATAGCTAGTTTGTTCCAAGGAATGCTGGTAGTTGGATCATAATAACAAAACTACTGCATTTTCTACCTCATATACTTTCCTTAAGTGTATAACTATTAAAGCTAAAATGTGCCTGATCTAAAACAAGCTTTCCAGTTTTAGCATATGTCGAAACATATTGTAGCACAGCAGTTCTCGTTTGTGCCTGGGGACCAGGGAACAGCACCGGGAGTTCCATTAGCATTAGGGCCTGTACCAGCAGAGTTAGATTCTGAAGAGGATTTGGAAGGGTTACCTGAAGGTGCGTTTCCCCTCACGGGGCCCCCTTCTCCCACCGAAAGCTTGGCCTGACCCCTATGAAGACATAAATGATAACCAGGTGCAAACGGAATCTAGTGATAGTGGAAGTTATGAACACCCGGGTGGGAGAGGATCACAGGAGTTTTTAAGTGAAAACATGGAAGAAAGCGGCTGGGAAGATTCTAGGAGGAGAGCTCTCATGAAGATAGGGACCCAGCTGCTGAGAGACAAGGTCGAACCTTTGATAGGAGAAGTAGCATTGAGTCCAGGAGAAGGGGATGGCACCGCAGCCTAGACAGGCCGAGGTCCGTCAGCAAAGATTGGAGACGACAAGGCCTAGAGCGTCGGGGACCTCGGCCGAAAGATTAAGTATAGCATCCGTGGGAACCAATCCCCAGTGCTTCGGCCACGTCTCTTCTGAGCAGATGTGTAGCGAAGTGGGTCCACGGAGCTAAGTTGGCTAGTGGCCACCAAGTCTTGTCTTGCATTTACCTTGCCTTGGTCCTGAATCCGCATTGCTGCTCAGAGCCCTGCTTAAGCCTTTTGGATTGCCTTGCCCAGCTGTTTTGGACATTACTTGCTTCAAGCCTTTTGGATTACCTTGCTATTCTTATGGACATTATACCTTTTGAACTGTTTTTATATACAATAAAGTAGTTAGCCTTCAGTCCGTCTCTGTGTGTGTGATTAAGGGGCCGGTCAAATCCGTGCATCGTGACACATATAAGGGATAGATATCTCTCACTTCCTGTTGTCTCACCCCCATTCTTAACTATGAATCATGTGCAAATCAGATGTTTGTAACTCAGGGACTGCCTATAACGTAAAAATAAAAGACAAAATATCAAATAAGTATATATAAATTTCAAGGATCTTGATACCATTTTAATTGTCATGGTTACCATATGGAATCCTGGGTTTTGCAGTTTTGTGACACATTTAAAACATGTGCCAGAATTTTCTGACAAAGGTTTTACCCACTTCAGCTGGATGCATGTTGAAGACTTAAGTTTTTGAACTACTTATAAATGTGGGTAAAGTTATGTACCATATGAGAAGATTCCAGATACCATGGAAGCACAGGTGAAGAAAGAAAGAAAAACTCAGTGGAATAGTAGAAAGGTTGAGATGGCTGACCCAGATCATTTAAAATTGATTCATAGAATTAAGGTGCTTCACAGCTGCTGAATCAGTATTTAGGATGTTAAAAAGTGTGTGATTAAGGACTGTATCCCAAGGGTAGGAGGGGAAAGGGAGGGAAAAGGGAGGGAAGTGGGGGAAAGCAGGGGAAAGCATCCTTAATAGTGGATACAAGGTAGCAGGATCTGTTTTCGGAGATGGCCAATCACCCCACTACGTTTCCCTGCTTTCCTTTGCTTCCTGCTGCTGTCTTCTATTAGGATTTGGGGGAACACCTGACTCCTGAAAATGAACTCCTCTGACCACCTTTGCATGCTGGTGATATGGATTGCAATGGAAGTGGCTGTGCATTGTGGGAAGACCTCAATGAGCCTCTATTCAGAGACTCAATGAGTCTCTGAACCAGCATAAGAAAATGGTCAGAAAACGTGGGAAATTTAGGGTGGGATAAGATTGTAAGATGGATTTTTAAAATTGTGTTGAGTAAGCCATTATACTGGAAATTAAATTAAAATTTAATCAATATTAAATGTTTTGGCTTGGGTCCAAATATCACTTTATGAACCCATTAAAGCTCTAAGATTGTCTGGAGAGCACCTTCTTTCCATACTACCACCTAATCAAGCTTCTTTGATGAGGATAACGGAGAGGATCTTCTCAGTGGTTGCTCCTAGATTTTGGGACTCCCTCTCTAGAGCAGTGGTTCTCAACCTGTGGGTCCCAAGATGTTTTGGCCTTCAACTCCCAGAAAACCTACCAGCTGGTAAACTGGCTGGGATTTCTGGGAGTTGTAGGCCAAAACACCTGGGGGACCACAGGTTGAGAACTACTGCTCTAGAGAGACCATGATAGCTTCTTCTCCTTTGTTTTCCTTCAACAGACAAGCGGAAAAAAACTTTTACCACCAGGTTTTTAGTCATTGGGCTGTTTTATAATTGACATAGTCTATTAATGCATGTTATTGTTTTTAATTTATAAAAATTTAATTGTCTTTTACTAAATGTTTAAAATTTTATTTTATTGAGGTTGTGTATTTTTAAAAAATCTGTATTGTTTTTAAATATCTTGTTAACTAGCCTGAGTTGCTCTGGCCACTGCTGCAGTGATGAGTGTATGGATGACCATTCAGTGCAGGTTTGGTCTGGCTGGATAGTCAGGACTCCAGTACTGCCATTGCTGTAGTTTAGGAATGTAGAGGTGAAAATACCTTGGTAGAATCCAAAGGTAGTCTGAAACCGCAATGCTTGGGACCAGGTTGGATTTTGTGGCCTATGCAGAAGGGGTTCTATATTGAGAGAGACTGAAATACCACTAGAATAACTTGGATACCGAGCTGTCTCCCATCTCCTTTAGAGTTCTACCTTATGGGCTTATTGCAGGAAGATGTGGAACGTGAAGCTCTTTGTACACATATTGAAAACTGTTTTAATAAAAAATTGGGCATTGATATCATTGTTCTGGAAGATTGCTAGTCAGTAATAAATAAGGCTGCTCGCTGTGACCGAAAGGCAAGCCGCTCTTTCTGCAACATGCCCGTTGGTAAAGTAAGCTGTGCGGAGAGTGTCAAACGTGTCATGCTGTGTCCCGGGGGATTTCTTCAGGCTGGCTTAACCAAGAAAATGCACATCTTTGATTACCTTTGCTTGAACACATTAGCCCTTTCTTCCTCCTCAACAATGCTGTATGGTTGAGGGGGCTTGGAGCATTCCAGACAAGTGTCTGGGAAAACATCTCTGGATCAGTGACTGTGATCATGAGCTAGGTAATTTGTTTGATTAGAGCATCCGTCTAAGACAAAGAAAGTGTAGTGGAGTGAAGCAGGCCCTGGTCTCATTTACAGGTCTGGAGATGCCTGCAGAAGCTATTACACGCGGCCTTTGACCCCAGCCACCCTCAGGTGAAACTGCTTTTGCCCAGTCACCTCCTGTTAGCCTCCATCAAATGACATGCTTTGGGGAGCAATAGCGGCAATGCTGACTTGACGACTGTTAATCATACCGACAATATCAGAACCATAGGCCCAGCCTGAAGCTATGCAGATGCAAAAGCAGACGAATTTGAACAATAAGGGATTTTCAAACTTATTACCAAGATAGTGTTACTTACAACAAATCTGTCTGCAGATCAGGGGCTACAGAGATAAAAATCCCCCAGGCTGGAAATGTCAGAGGCTTGAGTTTATTTATGGATAGGGTTGCCATAAATAATGCCGGCACACCAATAATTGTAGGGCATATTTATTCTGCCCAAGTTGCTTCCCACATTAGCAGAGTTGTTAAAATGCGGCATTTGGCTTCAGGAACGTTCAACTTTTATTTGCCGTAATTATGAATGAGAATGTTACTGGATTCTATGGATTTGAGGAGATATGCTGGAAGAACAAATACAAAGTGAATCATTTTTGTTTTTGGATTTCATGTTCACAGCAATTGCATTGACCTAGAGCAGTGTTTTTCAACCTTTTTTGAGCTGCGGCACATTTTTTACATCTACAAAATCCTGGGGCACACCACCAACCAAAATGACACAAAATGCCACTCTAACACAGTAATACATAGAGTTAATATGTTTTTAAATGTATTTATACACTCAGTGTGAAACCTGGGCCTGTTTCGATGAACACAACATAGATATCCTGGCAGGAATGGCAGAAAGACACACACGAAGGTCTTGCTCAACATCTGGGAGTTATAGTTCATCCGCAATCAAAGAGCATTCTGAACTCCACCAATGATGGAATGGAATCAAACTTCCCACACAGAACTCCCATAACCAAGAGAAAATACTATAAGAGTTTGGTGGGCATTGACCCTGAGTTTTGGAGTTGTAGTTCACCTATATCCAGAGAGCACTGTGGAGGGGAGGGAGGAAGACATGGGGTGAGTCTGCGCAGTAGCGCCCGCGCGGGTCACGTCTTCCTCCCTCCCCCTTCCCGCAGAAGCAGCAGTGTGAGCAAAGCAAGGCAAAGCAAGCAGAGCGAGGCTGGGAAGAAGGGAGCCCGAGTGGAGAAGAAAAAGTGTTTGGCAGGAGGGGGAAGAAAGGGTATTGGAGGTTCCAATTTCCCACGGCACACCTGATGATTGCTCACGGCACACTAGTGTGCCACGGCACACTGGTTGGGAAACACGTACCTAGAGGATGAAAGTAACAATAGATCTGGGCTGATTCAAAGAGTTCAACTACAAAAAAGCATGCCTCACTCTGCTTTTTGCAACAGTTTTAAATGCATATCCTTCTTTTTTGAGATGTTTTCTGGGTTATAGTTTAAATGATTCAGTGGGATGCAACTGCAATGGAATTTATTTGGCATTTTATATTTATTTGTATTACTGGATATCTTTATTAGATTGATTGCAACTAAAAAAAAACCCAAACACCATCAGCAATAAGTTGCCATGTTTCAGTACACTATTTCCATCACTGCATCTGAGACAATGGATTTATTTCCACAAAGTTCATGCTTAAATAAATTAGTCTTTAAGGTGCTGCAAAATTCTTCTGCTTCCTTCCGTTTTATTATTTCCATAGAGGTAGCTGTTGTGGCAAAAATAACAAAGAATCTTATGACATTGTAAAAAATAACAGATTTATGAAGGTGTAAGCTTTTGTGGACTATAGTATGCTTCATGGGATGCATGAAATATTATCCCCAGTTAACAGGTAAAGGGAGAAATGCTAAACAGAGGGACAGAATGACCATAAAATACAAAAAGTACTGCCTATGACAAGGCTACATAAGGTTTCATCATATTAAAAGGGAACACATTGGCCATTCACAAGAACAGCAAAATATGAATGGTCTCTGTTTCATGTCATCAGATACAGAAAGAGTTACAGCTAATACTTTTAGGGTTTCTCAACTCTACAGCTTAATTTTCTCTTTCGTATCAAATCATATATGTAGATTCTCACAGGTACACTGAGGTATATACAGCTGAAGATAGCACTCATATATCTGATGAGATGAACACATTACTTACTAGATTGTTGCAACTGCTGTAAATTAGATGACAGTATAAAATATGAGAATCCAAGGGTAAATCTACATGGGTAAGAAAACCTGGGGCAGATATACACTGACCCCAAACCAAAGGCCCATCTGGCTTGCTGGATGCTGGATCAGACCCGAGTTTTGTCCCCACAGGAGCTCTCCCAGCCACCATGGAGGTGGGAGGGAGTCAGCACCACCCACTGGAGCCAAACATGGTTTTGTGCCAATGGAGTGCCATCCCGTCTCCTCCATTACTTACTGCGACGTCAGTAAAAATGATATCAGCCAGTGAGGGAGGAGAGAAAGAAACTCACTCCTCTCCTTCGACCTTACTGAATGTTCTCCTTCACCCTGGCTGACATTAAGGCAAGCAACATAAAATAGGTAGAGCTCGTGTCATGGCCAGAAGCCACCACTACACAGGGATAAGAATTTGGACTTTCCCTCACTTTTTAGTAATGCAGGGCAAGGTTATTCTAAGGTGATCTTATTCTATGTTACTGCGGATAAGCCTCGTGTAGAGTTTGGCTATCATGGTGCTGATCCTCATCTACACCAGCCTAAGGACTCAGTGTAGATGGGGCCTACACTCACTTTGACGTCACTTTTGGACTGGTCCCATGAAGTTTGCTGAGTTTTGAAGAGTATCATGAGGCTTAAACTGACATTTATTTATTTATTTATTTATATTCCACCTTTCTCACCCCGCAGGGGACTCAGAGCGGATTACAATGTGCATATACATGGCAAACATTCAATGCCATAGACACGCAACATATATAGACAGACACTCAGAGGCTATTTAACATTCCAGATCCTGGCCATCAGGGGAGCTGTTGCTTCCTCATTCTTTGCATACTTCCTGGAGGTTTTTATGGCCTCGTAAATCAGTTAAATCAGGGCTGTCCAACTGCCGGCCCTGCAGGTGTTTTGGACTTCAAATCCCAGAAATCCTAACAGCTGGTAAACTGGCTAGGATTTCTGGGAGTTGAAGTCCAAAACACCTGCAGGGCCGGCAGTTGGACAGCCCTGAGTTAAATCATTGATCTGCTTTGAGCAAAGTTGTGGAATGCTCTAGAATTAGCTGTAAATCTGGCTTTGGGACAGTATGGACAATGGGATTGATATGTGATTTCAGCTTCTACAATTTTGTGGGTTTGGGGTCCCAGTGTGTCTAGACTCCAAATGATTGCGTAAAACATGAATGGGTTGTAGGTAAAGAACAGAGGCTTTATTCACTCATCCAAAGTGGATGTCAGGAGAGTTTGAACTCTCAAATCAGACATGCAATGGATATATGCAAAGGCATTTATAGAGGTTTTACAGCTATTCAAACTATGGACTTTTGATTGGTGCAGGCTGGTGCAGGCTACAACCAAATGCTAATTGGCTGAGGCATGCTGTCTGCAGCTGATTAGACTTCTTCTCTAGTGGGAACTTTAACAAAATGTCATTGCTCTATTTGAAGTCTGTGTCTGTTTCCTGGTTCTGCCTTTGGTGGGCATCTTGGGGAAAGGAATGTGGACAGAGTTCAGATTAATAGGTGCTAATGGTGAGGGACAATGGGCCTGAGCTGATGAAACAATAGATGACAATGGGTGTTAGCATGCCTGAATGGATGCTCAGGAAGGGAAAAAAGGCAGGGCATTGGATACCTCCATAACATATTGGTCTGCATAATGATTAATTCATTTTTGGGTGCATGGGTTTATTGGTAAGTGTTATGCACACTGCCTGAAGAGATTAGGAGATTTGCTTTGTGTTCCCCACCTGATTTGATTGTGTGTATGCTTATGAAACTATAGATCTGGAACAGAGGCTATCTGGGGAAGTTAGCTGGACTGGATTTCTGGGGGAAAAGTCACCCTAGACTTTGCCAATGAAACCCTTCCTTTGAGGTCATATGAGGGTGCCAGAGTTCAGGTCTAATTCAGACTGATCCACTAACTAGTGCCATCACACTATCTCTAGACTCATCAATACAGGGAAAGGGGATGGATAGTGCCAATATTTCTGCCATTTCCATCCAGTGACTGAGATCCATGTGACTGCTTGGTCATCATGGTTGCCTTGTTCCAACGTCAGGAAAGGCAACCACTAAGAAGGAGGGGGAAATAATATTTCCTTCTTTCTGGTCATGTGGGTGCCTGACATCAGAATTGTCGTGGAGTTTCCATGGAGCTCTGTGTCTGGCTTGGAGTGGTGGCAGTGACATGGAGAATGAAATCCAAGGGGACCATATGGTCACCAATGCAGTGCCACACACGTTTGACCAGGTGTATCAGGCCACTTCCAGAACTAGTCAAGGGTATGCATGTAGATTTAGTGGCCAATGTAAAGTCATCCCAATAATATTTATTGAAGGTTCAGGCCTGAGCAATAATTGCAACTGCATCAGGTAATAAATGAACATACCCATAAGTGAAAAGGGCCTAGGTAGTTCTGTGGGGAAGTGAAGGGGACATGAATCATGTAGAGCAGGGGTGCTCATTAGGTAGATCGTGATCTACTGGTAGATCTCGAAGGGCGTCCTGGTAGATCTCGAAGGGCATCCTGGTAGATCTCGAAGGGCATCCTGGTAGATCCCAGGCAGATAGCAGGCATGGTGTGTATGGCTCCCATGCCATTTCTGAGGAATGCTCAGGGGCTTATTATACTCACATTTAGTTGAATTCATTCTTAAAATATATTATATGGCTCTCACTGAAATAAATTTCCTAATATTTTGCTTTTATGGCTCTCTGAGTAGTGGGTAGGTAGATCTTTGGGACTTGGTTGTTTTATAAGTAGCTCGCATGCTGGAAAAGTGTGAGCACCCCTGATGTAGAGCAAGTAATAGGAATTTTTCTATTTCTTCATTTCCTAATGTTAAAAAGAACCAGTTAACTATCAGGATAAAAGGAGAAACGTTAAGAAGACAGGTGAGTCTTAACTGGTATGTTGCTGTTGTTGTCAATTGCTATTAAGTTGGCTTTGACTTATGGTGAGACACGGAAATGAGAGACACCCAAGATAGCGTGTTATTAATTGCTATATTAAGATCTTGCAGACTTTGATTGAGTCTACTAACCTGGAATATGGTCTTCATCTTTTCCTAATGCCTCTATCAACTGTTATTGTCTTTTATAGAGAGTCACATTGTTCCATGATATGTCCAAAGTACAATAAGCCTTAGTTTAGTCATTTTTGTTTCCAGGAAGAGTTCAGGTTTGATTTGCTCTTGGGCCCTTTTATTTTCCAAGGTATCTGTAGCCCACATTTCAAATGAGTTGGGTTTCCTCCTGTTAGCTTTCTTCACTTTCCGGCTTTCACAATCATATGAAGAAAATAAAAATACTATTGCATGGATGATTCATAAATGAATCCAGATTTGGATTCCAGGCTAGCATGCACAGAGGACAGACCGTGGCTTGCTTGCTTTGGAGGTGACATTCAGCCTTGGGGAAGGTGCTGTTGCTGTGACATTCTTAGCTGTGGGGAGGGTTCATGCATTGACTCGCTCACAATTACCCCTTGGAGGACTGTTTAAGGCAGAAAGAGTTGCAAAGCTAATAGAAGTTAACTATTCATTTGTTGTGCAGTGTTGTGTTTTTAACTGCATTTCCATATTATGCCAGCTTAGGTTGTTTCCAAACTACAATCGAAGTCAAGCTATACAAGTATATTAACAATCCTTGCAGAACTCCTGCATATCATTAAAAGGAACCTGTTTCATTTTTTTTAAAAAAAGACAACAATTTGCTAAACTGTTAACAAAACATTATAGACCTTTTTATGATATTGTCAAATACTATAAATCTGCTTTGAAGTACTTCACTAAGAGGAATATCTCAAGCAATTTGAGGATAGGCGCAAATGCAATTGTTTTGCAATATATAAATAAAGATTTTGCAGAAAGAAGGTTCAAAAAGTTACTCATGCTTTTTTAATATGTCTTGTGTTTTTTTCCATATTTTCCAGAGGCCTTTGTATACATAAATCAGTTGAAAGAGTTCCAGTAACAAGCTGGTTTTGTGACATTTAGATGTAGCCCCTGGCTTGTTTTCCTAGCATTTATTTTAGATTTCTGCAAATAGACCTTAAACATATGGCTAGGTAGCTAGCCTTACACCAGCACCTCACCAGAGTTCCTAGCAAACATAAACACCCGTTAATGAAAGATTATGCCATTCAATACAAGTAATTTGGCAGATGCTCACTTTTGTTACTATTGAAATAATCACTCCAATTCACATACAGTTTGAATAATTGGGCAGTTTCTTTTCTTAATTTCTAATGAGTACTCTCATTATTTATACTGCTTGATTCTGAAACCTATCTAAAACGAGGGACAAAAAAGGAGAAACTTTGAGGAATTGAACTTGATACCTCTTTCATGTAATGCATATACTTTGCCAACAAAACAGGAAATTTCCATGATGTATTTTCTGGGAAAGACTGAGAATGAGATATATAGCCCTATATAATCTCACCCATGGCCATGATGTAGGCAAATGCATGCTGAAAAGGACGGAACTCAGTTTTGATTTAGCAGAACATCACTAAAAATATGAATCAGTACAAAGGAATTATATAGTAGGAACTACTGTAGTACTATAAGAAGATTATTATAGTACTGTAGGACCACAATAGGTTATTTTATTATTGAATTCCTTTCTGCACTGCCCAATAACAATTACAGTTCATGCGGTGTTGGTTGTTACACCTTCATGCAACAGAATAGACTGAGAATCTATTCTGGATGCAGCATTCTTTGTTTAGGAAAATACAGGAAAATTGTATTTGTCATAGTCTCCTGAAATTTGATTTGTTTCAGTGTTTATTTCCTCTCTAATACACTAATTGCCGGTCTTTTCCTAGCCATGGCAGCAGAGAGCAGCAATGGAAAAGCCAAATGTCACAACTAACACTCCAGTTGCTTCATGCATCAGAACGCCTGTTTCTCAAATATAGTGTGATGATGAATAACACTTCTGGGGGCTGAGAATGCATTCTATTAACAGGTTTACTTTTCCATCACTTTAAGCAGACTCAGATTAAAATAACATCTTTCCTTCTATTATTGCAATGGCAATACTTTCATTGCCTGGGGTGGGGTGGTTTTTTTTTAAACCATTCTCAATGACTTCATCTTCAAAATGATAGAGAGTTCAACACATTTTGCAGCCTATAGAGCAGGGGTGCCCACACTTTTTCAGCATGTGAGCTACTTATAAAACAACCAAGTCAAAATGATCTACCTACCCACTACTCAGAGAGCCATAAAAGCAAAATATATGGAAATGTATTTCGGTGAGAACCATATAATATATTTTAAGACTGAATTCAATTAAATGTGAGTATAATAAGCCCCTGAATTTATTCATAATAATAATGATGATGATATTCATTCAGCCTCTGCTACTACTACTACTACTACTACTAATAGTAACAACAACAATAGGTTCTTAAAGTAGAAGGAGACCTCCAAGGGCCATCCAGTCCAACCTCCTTCTGCCATAAGGAAAAACACAATGAAAGCATTCCTCACAGATGGCCATTCAGCCTCTGATAATAATAATAATAATAATAACAACAATTACAATGGGTTCCTAGAATAGGAGGAGACCTCCAAGGGCCATCCAGTCCAACCTCCTTCTGCACCTGGGCGGCGTCGGGAGCCTGTGGGGCGGGACTGAGACTTCCTCCCACCCTGCCTGCGATCTATCAGGACACCCTATGAGATCTACCAGTAGATCGTGATCTACTTAATGGGCACCCTTGCTATAGAACTCAACTGTAGAATGTATGTGTTGCCTTGGCCTTTTATGTCAGCTTTTCTTTGCTAACAAAGGTTTGCAAACTGGCTAGAATTTTACAGGGCTTTAACCAAATCAGGGCAACAGATCCTTTGTACATCTCCATTTATCTATGACCGGTAACAATAATAATAAACTTTATTTATACCCCGCCCCATCTCCCCAATGGGGACTCGGGGCGGCTCTCACGAGGCCAAGCCCAAACAACAAATTACAATAAAATGAAATCAAAACACCAGCAATGAACACAATAAAAGAGATACATACATATAAATAAAAACAATATACAACTAGATATCTAAAATCACAAAGACAGGGCAGGCTGCAAACACATATATAAAATGTTAAAACTCAGGGTGAGATACTCGAAATAGCACCCTTTTCAGGGAAAACATCATTTATGGGGGGAGGGGGGATGGACTCCTAGAATGGGGACATTGAGGAGAGCAATGATAGAAATTAAATAACTACTCTCCGAAAGCACAGCAGAAGAGCCAAGTTTTCAGGTGTTTTTAAAGGCTTCCAGAGTGGGGGCTTCCCTAATCTCTCTGGGCAAGGAATTCCAGAGTCGGGGGGCACAGAGGAGAAATAACATTCCTTAGTAGATTAACATAGCACTGGCAAATTTAACTGTATGGTTTTCTCTTTATTCAGTTCATCATATTAAATTGGTATGTTTTTCCTACATTGGATCCAACAGTACATGTGACCACATCCTGAATAACAAAGTGAATCAGACTGAACAATTTGGAGAAGTGTCAAGCAGAAATGGGTTGACCTAATTCAGTTCCATAGGAGAATGGCACAGGCCAAAGCACATTGGAATGTTCTGGAGATATAGATATTAAACATAATTGGCAAAATGACATAGGATGTGTCTTAACATGATAACATAAGGAAAATACCAAAGTGGTATAATGCAGAGGTGCAGGAAGATCTGGGATTTGCCCATTGACAATCCAATTTAGTAATTCAGACCAAGAACATTAATACCCTTTTCAAATGATCGTTCTTATGGTATGACTGTGGGAGGCCACTGAGGCTATATAATTGATTATTTCCTTCTTTTCATTCTGTGTAAGTGGCAGATCATGACTGAGTTGTGGTGAGGGGTAGATGTTGCTGATTACCAAATGAGTTGATCTTGCTGAGTCTTGTAATATATTTCTGTTTCATTCAGTAGCCTAGCTTCCTCATCTGTTCATCTTTCTTGTTAATTTGCTTGTGAGTTATTGTTGTGTGTCTTCATGATGAACTTAGATACACCACATCAATTGCTATTTGTTTTATATTAATTTATTTATTTTATACCTTGCATTATCTCTCCTGCAGGAGATTCAAATTGGCTTACCATAAAAACATTAGTATACAATTTAAAATATATAGAAACACTTAAATAGAATTAAATACAAACAACACTTAAATAGAACTTAAAAATTCACAGTAAAATCCATCAAAACAGTTAAAAACCACCCCCTGACTTGATCTTTAAAATCTTTTTCTTTAAAAGCCTGTCTGAATATAAAGGTTTTACCCTGCTGCCAGAAGGACAGCAGGGAGGCAGCCATTCTAGCTTCCTTGGGAAGAAGAGAATTCCAGAGTCAAGGGGCAGCCACCAAGAAGGAAGATGCTCTCTCTCGTTCCCACCAACTGAGCTTGAGATGGGGGCTGGATCGAGAGAAGGACCTCTCCTGAAAATCTTAGGGTCCGGGCAGGTTTGTACAAGGGGAAATAGGCCTGGACCTGAACAGTCTAGGGCTTTAAAGCTCATAACTAGCACTTTGAATTGTGCCCAGAAACAGACTGGCAGCCAGTGGAGCTGCTTCAACAGGGGGTTGTCCGTTCCCTGTAGTTTAGCAACCTGGCTGCAGCTCTTTAGACCAGCTGATGTTTCCAAGCACTCTTCAGAGGCAGCCCCACATAGAGTGCATTGCTGTAATCCAGATGGAATGTAACTAAGGCGTGTACCACTGTGGCCAGATCTTGGTTCTCAAGGAATGGAAGCAGTTGATGCATAAGTTTTAATTGTGCCAAGGCCGTCCTGGCCACCACCGATACCTTGGCCTTCAGGTTCAATGGTAAGTCCAGGACCTGAGTCTTTGGAGATGTGTGAACCCATCCAGCACAGACTGGATCCCTATTTCCTGATCTGCCTTCTGACTGACCAGGAGTACCTTTTTCTTGTCTGGATTATATTTCAATTTGTTTGCCCACACCCAGTCCATTACTGAAGACTGGCACTGGTTTAGGGTCAGGACAGCTTCCTTGGCATTAGGTGGGAGTAGTAGAGTTGGGTATTTACCACATATAATTGGCACCATACTCCAAAACTCCAGATGACCTCTCCAAGTGGTTTCATGTATATGTTGAACAGCATGGGGGACAAAATGGAACCCTGAGGAACCCCACAGGTCAACAGCCAGAGTTTCGAACAGGAGTCCCCCAGCACCACCTTCTGGGTATGGCCCTCCGGGAAGGATCGGAGTCCCAGTCCCATCCCAGTGAGATGACTCAGAAGGATACCATGGTCAATGGTATCAAAAACCACTGAGAGATCCAGAAGAATCCTCTGTCTAGCTCTCTTCGTAGGTCATCTACCAAGGTGACCAATGCTCTCTGTTCCATAGCCAGGCATGAAACCAGATTGAAATGGATCTAGATAATCTGTTTCATTTAGAAATCCCAGGAGTTGGGAGCCCACTACATGCTCTATGACAGGGGTGGGCAATTACCGGCCCTCCAGGTGTTTTGGACTTCAACTCCCAGAAATCCTAGCCAGTTTACCAGCTGTTAGGATTTCTGGGAGTTGAAGGACAAAACACCTGGAGGGCCGGTAATTGCCCACCCCTGCCCTATGATCTTGCTTAGAAAGTGGAGGTTGGACACTGGCTGATAGTTGTTCATTAAAGAGGAGTTGAGGGATGGCTCTTTAAATATAGGCCTTACAATTGCCTCTGTTAGGCAAGCTGGAGCTTTGCCTTGTTCCAAGGAGGCACTGACCACCATCTTCACCCACTCTGCCTTTCCCCCGCTGGCTTGTTTGGTCAGCAAGGAAGTCCAAGGATCTAGAATACATGTGGTAGTTCTCACCTCTCCAAGGATCCTGTCCATATCCTCAGGCTGCACCAATTTTTCTTTCTTAAATGATAGATTCAAGGCAGGCAGTTTGAGTCATTGAAAAGGTCCCATGCTTACTATCTTTCTCCACTAGAAGCAGAAAATGGATATGGGTAGAAACCATCTTATATCACCATGAGGCACAAGCACACATAGTTCAGTGTAGACACATGGTAAAACTTCTCATGTTATCTATCTGAAATTGTCTTTGGTTAGTCTCTACTTTAAGGTCTATTGTTTCACTGAGGTTAAATGGTTATTTGTAAAATGTGAAAAGTTATGGCCGCTGGGGCTTTCCAATGCATGCCAGGGTTGTGGTGGAAGAGGACTGATTATTCACAATCCCAAATCGTCATTTGGATTTGGGGTTTGGGTTGATTCCAGCATAAATTGGATTTAAGGCCCCTTTCACACAGCTAAATAAAATCTCACATTATCTGCTTTGAACTGGAATATATGACACTGTGAACTCAGATAACCCAGTTCAAAGCAGATATTGTGGGATTTTCTGCCTTGATATTCTGGGAAATGGGGCTGTGTGGAAGGACCCCAGGTTTGATTTACTAAATTGGGCTCTGTGCTTATAGCCCTGGTTTTCAGGACAACTGTCAAGATCTACCAGACTGTTTGGTGGCAAAGTTAAGACTTTTCCAGTGATAGCTCCCATCAGTTTGTGGCTCCTACACAGAAAGAAGCATGTATATCACAATATTTGGTATTTTTAAGATGGATGGGGAGAACGTATTTGTTTCAAACTGTGATAAATGAAAACTGGTTTGAATAGGATTTAGAACATGTGTTAAAGTACTGTTTTCAGTTTTTGTAATTGGATTGTTTTAGGTTTAAAAAAATAAAAACAACAACATTGTTTTATAATGTTAATTATCTTCTCTAAATTACCTTGGGAGAGCTTTGACTGAAGAACCATGAAAAAATACTCCCCCTGATGTGACAATTAAAAGCACAGGAATATTATCTTATTTTGCTTCTGGTAAAATTACAATATTTTCTCTACGACTACTTAATCTAATAGGACCAAATTTTAAAGTTCTCTTTTCTGATTTGTGCAATTTTCTTTTTAAAAAATCTAAGCAACTATCATATTTAAAAGCTTCACATCTTTCCCATTTACTAATTCTAACTGATTCAGAAGCGGCGAAGCCTCTTCTTTACCCCCACAGTATTCTCACTGGGTCTTTTAATTTTTTTCTTTATTACAGACAGCAAATATAATTACACAACACATAAGAACAGCTTACATTAACTCCCCCTTTAAAAATCTGCTTTTACCTTAGAGGCATATTAGCATATCTTATGGGTTTAAGGGTTGAGGGATTAATTAGAGATTTTCAAAATGTGCCTAATTACATATTTGCTGGAGAAATAAATAATTCACATTTCATAAGTTTCCACGAAATGATGATTTCCTTTTGAAGTTGCAGAAATCCAGGCTTGAATAATGTTAAAGTTCAAATAATAAAAAGGCACCTAATCCTTTATTGATCATCATTTTGCTCGGCTCGGAAATACAGGAGAACTCACTTTCTCACCCTAATGACTGGGAGGCCCAGTGGAACTTCACAGCCTGGCAATTTATCAAACAAAATGAGCAAACATTAAAAAGGGTACTTTGTTAATTTATTTTGACATTTGAGGAGACATATTCAAAGGCATCGGACACCTACATTTTATTAGAAGTCCCTCAGTGTTAAGCAATCCAGTTTTTATCTTTGTCTTTGAAAGCATATCCCCATGATAATAATTCCTCTGAAGGATGCTGTAAAAATATGGAGAGAGTTGATGAGAGAATGTTTCAGCAAAGGTTTGGTCAAAACTGTGTTTGCGCTGAATATTAAAATAGCATGAAACTGGACTGAGGGCCAGTTCACATACTGGGTCAGACAGGGCTGTAGCCAGGATTTTGATTCCGAGGGGGGGAGTTTGATTTGGGGGGGCTGAGTCTGAGTGAGAGAGGGTCTATTATTTATTATTATTTATTTCCAACATTTCTACCTTGATCTTCTCTACCCCCGAGGGGGGACTCAGAGTGGCCTAACAAAAAGCACAATTTGATGCCAACAGAATAAATCTATCTATCTATCTATTACATATAATAAAAGTCAGTGTTTGCGGTGGTGCGACCGAGCGACCGAGCGACCGGAGGAATATGTACCAGCGTTTCGATTGGCTGCCATTGCGGGATTATTTGCATAACGGGCTCTAACTGGCCAGCCTCAGAAATCCAACATTCTATGGCCCCAGACAGAGGGGATTGGTTGCCACTGAAATGGAATTTGCATAACTGACTCCAATTGGCCAACCACATTCAAACATTCTAAAGTGACTCAGAGGGAAAGGGAAAGGCCCACAGCACTGACAGATCAGGACCAAACTTGGCAAAGAGGCGACCAATGGCCCACTTCACTACCTGGTGGTTTAGGGCAGGAGGGGCCACGAATGATGGGATTTGCAGTACCTTCACGTCATTCACTTCCCAAGCAACACTAAAACCCCTATAAAACACAAACCAGCCCCAAAATTGACAGAAAGGCTTCCTTAACTTGATTTTCCTGACTAGGCCTCAGCTCATGGGATATTGTTAGGCTTCCTTAACTTGATTTTCCTGACTAGGCCCCCGGGACTCGCAGTACCTTCACTAAGTTCCTGAGACCACTGCAAGCCACATAAACATCTAATAGGAACCAACCTTGGCACACATTGCATTCCTCAAATAACCCGGGCACTGCCGGGTCCTCAGCTAGTATCAATCAATCAATCAAAACTTTATTACGGTCACAAGTGCCCTAAGAGGAGAAGGACAGCTCCCCAGTAAACAGTTATTTAAAATCAGACTAGAAACAATATAAAACCAGCTAGTACAATATAAAACCAAAAACATACAACATTAAAACACATTAAAATACAATGAACATTAACACATCATACACATTCTCTTAAGTTCTCTTTAAGGGTCTACTCTAGCAAACCTTTTGTATCATTATCCCAATACCCCCATGCATATGGGATATATTGAGCATAGTGATCAGATCATGATATGAATAAACATAACAGTTTAAATAATGTACAAGTAAGGCCTTTGCGTGGACCACCCTGATAATTTCAGGGGGGGGGTGAGCCCCTCCAGCCCCCCCCCCCCAGCTACATGCCTTGGGTCAGTATAAAGAGTATTTTGCAGAAAGGGTCAGCTCATTGTAAGCTCTGGGCTCATGTGTTTGTGTACTTCACTCTAGAAATTAGTTTCTTCATAATAGCTACCGACAAGATAGTTTATATGTTCAACACCATGTCATAAATGTATGATATGTAGTCCACATATATATAAGAATAGAAACATATGGCTTGTATACATGTAGACTCTACAGCCTATGGGGTGGGGAGGGGAAATATGTACATACATAAATATTAGGCATGAGAAAAAAGTTATGAAAATGAAAAGAAATCGGAAGGGATTCGTATGTATGGGACTTTCAAGTTTATACGCATCGCAGGGCCAATCCCGGAAGTGGACTTTCTTTTCCGCACCCCTGGGCCCAAATTTTCATTAGATTAGTAACTATTTCGGATGCCCACCCAACAGGAAAATTTCCCCCTCCAAAATAGCTTTGCAGACATAACTCACAGTCAAATCGGGGCCTTTCCATGCTTGGAGCCTAATTAGAGTGAAAGGCCTCCTCCAGGAAGTGAAAAAGGAGCCGGAAACGATAGAGAGATCCAGATTGGGACTCCTAGAGGGGCTGGAGGACTGACGAAAAAAGCGATTTAAACACCCAGGAAGGGTGTTTAGATAGAAGGACAGAGTAGAAGGACATAAGAACTGCTGAGAGAAGGGCAGCAGGAGTGAATAGAGCACGGAGAGGAGAAGGAAGAGTTCAGAATCAAGAAAAGCCATAGAGTTCAAACGGAGGTCCTAGACTGCTATGGTAAAACTGAATGGGAAAAAACTGGAGTGAGGAGAACTCTACAGATTAGCAAGGCCTGCACCAGAGGTGGGCATTGGCAACTATTTTATTTAATAATATTAATAATAATATATTAATGCATTATATGTCCCTGCAAAGAAACCCTGTCCTTTTATAATAATAATAATAATAATATATTAATGCATTATATGTCCCTGCAAAGAAACCCTGTCCTTTAATAATATTAATAATAATATTAATAATAATATATTAATGCATTATATCTCCCTGCAAGGAAACCAAGGGAAATGTTGCCCCTTGATTTGCCTGTGCTTAAAACAGTGTCAGTCCTGTTTCCCTGCTTTGCCTACTTTAGAACTACTAACGAATTTCGTTAGTAATTACGTTACATTTTAGAAATTTTTGGAATTTTTTTTGTAAGTCTTTCTATTACTACTAAAAAAATCCCCCCCATGTTGATTTTAGATTCCCTATTTTTGGGTTCTAAACCATGCCTGATAAATATAAAAGAAGTTGTTCTTACATCAACTTCTTCAAAAGGCAAAAAGCATCAGAGAAAACAAGGAACTAATACAATTATTTCAGAAGTAAATTGGAACAATCTGTTTATTTAGGATGTAGAATAACCTGCTGCATTGGTTAATCAAGAAGAAAACAAATAAATAAGAAACCCAATGAAAATAATAAGCTGCAAAATATAACAAACTCTGCAGTCAATTAATGTCTGATATGTTGCCAGATCTTGCTTCCACAGAATTATCATCAGTAGTCCAACTGAAAAGGATTACAGCAGTCTGCTAGTGATTTGGAAGCAGATAACAGAATTTATATGCCAGCTAAGTGTGTTAATAAATGTAGATCATAATCAATTGTTGTCCAAACAAGATACAAGTCCCCTCTGGATCAGGAGTTGGGTTTTCCACTAAGTTATGGCAGTTCAGACACTCACAGCCAGTTCCTATGTGGAAATGGCAGTGGGTGTCCTGGAAGCCCCCCCCCCCAGCCATTGTGACTTGCAAAGGAACATGGGAGAAGGAAACGGGGGGACTTCTATAGTGTGTTACAGGATTGTCAACATGACAAATACTCCTGCCATTTTGGGAATATTTTACAAATATGGCATAGAACTTGCAACTTCTCATTTACGTTTGTCATTATGTACAAGAAATTGTGCAACTGTCCTCATAACAGACATTGTGCTGTTATTTACAAATTTGAGGTGCCCTGTGAATTACATGGCAGAATGTGAACTGCTGCTATGACATGAAGAAACACTGATGGACCATCACATTTGGTAGTGGTCCCTAACACATTATGCTATATGCTGCTTTTGATTCCCAACCCAGTTTAAGGGGTAAGTGGGTGTGTGATATTATTTATTTCTTACATCATTATTCCCAAATGGGCAGTTTTACCTTGTGTGTGTGTGTGTGTGTGTGTGTGTGTGTGTGTGTGTGTGGAGCGATTTGAGAAACTGCAAGTTGCTCCTGGTGTAGAGAATTGGTGGTATGCAAGGACGTTGCCCAGGAGTTACCCAGATGTTTTATCATCCTGTGGGAGGCTTCTCTCATGTCCCCACAGACGGCAGCTCACCCAGATTCAAACCACTGACCTTTTAACCCATTGCGCCACTGGGGGCTCCTTCTTCTCCAGATCAGGACAAGAAATAAAGAGCAGTATCATTTTTGAACAGAAAAGTTTGTTGTTAGTGAAAAAATTTATTCATAAACCTTCTATTCAGATTTAGAGTAATTTAGTTTGAGAAGTTTAAAAAAGCCCTCAACTTTAAATTGAGGTTTGCAATCTTTACTTTCTTATATGTTGATTTATTTGCCAGTGAAAGTGTTTTTTTTCTTGGAGTATATCTCTTCTGAATTCAAGGACCACTAAGGCTCCTGCTACACTGCTATATAAAATCTGTATTATCGGCTTTGAACTGGATTATATAGCTGTGTAGATGCATATAATCCAGTTCAAAGCAGATTATCTGGATTATCTGATTTGATAACCTGGATTATGCAGCAGTATAGATCCAGCCTAAAACAAAAATGGCTTTTGTGGATAATCCTCACCTCCCCCATGCCCCAAAGGAGATTTTTGCCAGTTTTGGAGCCCCCAAGATGGCTTTTCTCTGCAAACTCTATCTCCCCCACATCAACCTAATCTAAGTAAGAGCCTTACTCCTGAAGCTTTGCCCTTGAAGTCCCCATATATCAAAATCTTTGAGGGCCAGAGCTCATGTTTGACTTACGTGTACATTATGCATGCCACATTCATATATCCATTTTATAAAGGGTGAATATGCACAGCAGGGGCCTTAACCTACATATTCTGACATTCTTATCAAGAATCAGTTTGTGACGAAGTTTCTATTTGTCTGTGTTTGGGTAAACATAATATACTAAACACAAATATATTATAAACTAGCTTGGGGACCCAGCCCTGCCCGGGTCATTTGAGAAGTGCAGTAGGATGTAGAGTGGGTCATGGGGGCTCTGTGTGCCAAGTTTAGTCTTGATCCATCATTATTGGGAGTTGCAGTGGTATCATGAAATTACTGAAGGTAGTGCAAGTCCCATCATCTCTGTGTGTCCCGTCCCCCCCCAAAGTGTAGTAGGATGTAGATTGGGTCATGGGGGCTCTGTGTGCTAAGTTTGGTCTGTATTGGTGAATGGATGAGGGATGCATTGTTTTTCGGAAGTGAGTGAAGGTACTTCAAGTCCCATCATCCGTGGTCCGTCTCACAGTAAACTGCACCAGGCTGTAGAGTGGGTCATGAGGGCTCTGTGTGCCAGATTTGGTGTTGATCAGTCATTGGATTAGGTTTGTAGCAGGATTGGGAAGTGAGGGAAAGTATGGCCTGTGAAAGTATACCGGTGTAAAACAGAAAAAAGTTTAAAAAATGGAAAAGGCCTGCATGGAATTAGCAGTAAGGTCCAATGAGGCTGGGTGAGGGGGCTTTGGGCCAGAATTATTTATATAAGCATTAAAAGGCATTAGAGAAAGGTATTTATTGTTTTCTCTTGTGTCTTTTTGTAGAGTGACAGTGCCTGTTCTAAAGATCCTGTCAGAAGCTGCCTTTCTCTGACACTGTGTTGAAGAGGGAAGATGGATGCCTCTTTTGGGCCTATCTGGGAGAAGGGATTTGTAGGGGCTACAATGTTTTCTGGGAAGTGAATTGGGATGTAAATCCCATCATTCATCGCCATCCTGCCCTAAACTCTATTTTGGGGCCTGTAATGTTATGGCCTGCTATTGGTAACTTTAAAAGGGTGCATGGCAGGCAGCCGTTTTCTAAAAGCTGAGGGGAGGAGAATACAGGAATCCATTTTGTTTTCACAGAGCCAAGGGGGGAGGGAATGTTGATGGTGCATTTTTTCCCCTCAGTGGGAAGAAATCCTGTTGTTTGAATGTAGAGGCCTGGATTCTGGGTTGCTGGCTTTTTTCCCCTCAGTGGGAAGAAATCCTGTTGTTTGAATGTAGAGGCCTGGATTCTGGGATGCTGGCTAATCAGTGGCTATCAAGGCCCTCTGTCTGGTGCCTTAGAATTTTGGAGTGGCGAGGCTGTCCAATCAAAGGACTTTATGCAAATAGCTGCCACATATCCGCCCTTCCGCCCTCCGCATACACACATACACACATACACACATACAAACATTCCGTTTTATAAAGGTATACAGATGTGGTCATATAGCACAGGGCACTTCTTTTAATTTCAGATAGCAAATCACCCGAATCAGAGGACAAACCAGCAAAGTTGTTTTACCACATTAGGTACAATGTCACAAGCACATTTCTCGCCCCTTAGTAAATAAAAACATCGGAATAAATTAAAACCTCAACAATCGCCCTTCTTTTATGACAGCCGAAATTTACTGCTTAAAGCTACTTCACTTTGCTTAACAGCAGGGAGGCCCTGGAATCTACAAAAAATACATTAAAATAATAGCCATTGATTATTCAAGAATGCACCATACAAATTTGGATCAATGATCCTGTATTCCATTTATGAAAACTTGCTAAAGGTTATGATGTGATGTATTTTGTGTGCATGTTTTAACCTCTTTCCGCAGTGATTTACAGGGTGACAGGGGTTCCTTCCTGAATTAGATTCTGTTGAGAAGTAGAGAGTTCAGAGAGATCAAGGACACTGTAATTTGGATGTCTAAATGCTGTAGAAGCAAAAAGGAATGGGATAGATGCTCTTAAGTAATAAGCAAGAACACTCTTTATATGTGCATTCAAGAGAACTTGCTCACTTTCTTATCTTGAAGAAGGAACTTCCTGCCTTAACAGAATATTATCTGGCTGGTCCCTTGATTCATATCTGAAAAACAAATTTAGCAGAATTAAAGGCTGACATTGCACGGGTATCTTTATTGTTGTGTGCCTTGAAGTAATTTCCAACCTATAGCAACCCAAAGAAAAACTTATCACAGGGTTTTCTTGGCAAATGTTGTTTAGATAGGATTCACGGTAGTCTTCCTGTGAGGCTGAGAGAATGTGAGTTGCCCAAGTTAATCTATTGGGTTCATGGCTAAGTGGAGAGGTGAATTCTGATCTTCAGAGTTGTAGTCCAGTGCTTAAACCACTACACAAGATGGGCTCATTTGACTTCTTTTTTTAATAGTAATTTTTATTTCATTTCTATTCATTTATTTACACCCCCCCCCCAAACATGACTTCATGAGCTCATTTCTATAAGCAAATACACAATATGCAAACATTAAAATGGAATTAAACACAAACAGCACTAAAATGCACAGTTTAAATCCATCAAAACATATGTATTAGGCTTGTGTGATAAAAAAGATGGTTCAAAACTCGTTTCAGATGTAGGGGGCGCTGGTGGTTCGGATCTAAAGTCAATTCTGATTTTCACTGAAAAAATGTTCTAAGCTTTCCAAAACTTCTGAGACTTCCAAATCCTTTGTTATTGGCTTCAAAGTGTTATTTCCTGTTTCATTGGGTGGTCTTTACTTTTAAAGTAGTTGTTTTATTCCAGAAGCAGGGGGAGGGGGAAAACAAAGGGAAGAAATCCATCCACTCTGGTTTAAACTGCTTATCTCACCCAAGACTGACGCTGGAGGGAAAGGAAAGGAAGGGAATCCATCCACTCTGGTTTAAACTGCTCCTCTCGCCCAAGACTGACGCGGGAGGGAAAGGAAAGGAAGGGAATCCATCCACTCTGGTTTAAACTGCTTATCTCGCCCAAGACTGGCCGCGGAGGGAAAGGAAAGGAAGGGAATCCATCCACTCTGGGTTAAACTGCTCCTCTCGCCCAAGACTGACGCCGGAGGGAAAGGATAGGAAGGGAATCCATCCACTCTGGTTTAAACTGCTCCTCTCGCCCAAGACTGACGCGGGAGGGAAAGGAAAGGAAGGGAATCCATCCACTCTGGTTTAAACTGCTTATCTCGCCCAAGACTGAAGCGGGAGGAAAAGGAAACGAAGGGAATCCGTCCACTCTGGGTTAAACTGCTTATCTCGCCCAAGGCTGACGCGGGAGGGAAAGGAAAGGAAGGGAATCCATCCACACTGGGTTAAACTGCTCCTCTCGCCCAAGACTGACGCGGGCGGGAAAGGAAAGGAAGGGAATCCATCCACTCTGGGTTAACCTGCTTATCTCGCCCAAGACTGACGCGGGAGGGAAAGGAAAGGAATCCATCCACTCTGTGTTAAACTGCTTATCTCGCCCAAGACTGATGCGGGAGGGAAAGGAAAGGAAGGGAATCCATCCACTCTGGGTTAAACTGCTTAACTCGCCCAAGTCTGACACGGGAGGGAAAGGAAAGGAAGGTAATCCATCCTCTCTGGGTTAAACTGCTCCTCTCGCCCAAGGCTGACGCGGGAGGGAAAGGAAACGAAGGGAATCCATCCACTCTGGGTTAAACTGCTTATCTCACCCAAGACTGATGCGGGAGAGAAAGGAAGGGAATCCATCCACACTGGGTTAAACAGCTTATCTCACCCAAGACTGACGCGGCAGGGAAAGGAAAGGAATCCATCCACACTGGGTTAAACTGCTTATCTCGCCCAAGACTGACGCGGGAGGGAAAGGAAAGGAAGGGAATCCATCCACTCTGGGTTAAACTGCTTATCTCACCCAAGGCTGGCGCGGGAGGGAAAGGAAAGGAAGGGAATCCATCCACTCTTGGTTAAACTGCTTATCTCGCCCAAGACTGACGCGGGAGGGAAAGGAAAGGAATCCATCCACTCTGGGTTAAACTGCTTATCTCACCCAAGACTGACGCGGGAGGGAAAGGAAAGGAAGGGAATCCATCCACTCTGGGTTAAACTGCTTATCTCGCCCAAGACAAACCTAACCATGCCTAATATGTATATGTTCCCTTTTTTTTTTAGCAAGAACACATTTTGCCCCCTGTATATGCTTCCTTACATAAGCAAGTACATGTTTTGTATTTTACAAGATTTCGGATATTTATTTATTTATTTCTATTTGGATTGTACAAGTAGAGTATAACATAACCACATTTTATATGTGCCATTTTCCAGCATTCTAATGTTGAGGATAGAGAGCTTCTTTTTATTTTCTTTATTTCTTGTTTGTTTATCCTTTTCTTTAGACTTCTCTATTCTTACCCATCTTTTTGCATCATCAGGATCTAATTCTAATAGTTTCACTAATTGGCATGCTTCAAAATAACTCCCCATTCTCCATTTTCTTGCAGGGAATACAATGACAAATTAGATATTTTGCTTTTATTGGATCCTACCACCCAGGCTTTTATTCAGGTGTTCCATTTTTATTATTTTATTTGGTATATTGAATGGTAAAGCCTGGAAGAGAAATAGAAATTTTGGAAAAATGATCATTTTAAATATTTTAATTCTATTAGTTAAGTCCTGGTTCCATTTATTCCAATTTTGAAATTGCTTACTTATTTAAATAATTGATTGTAATTTATTTGTATTATATTATTTAGATTTATTTGGATATATACTCCCAAGTATTTAAGCTTCTTTCCCCCCAATCTTATCCCCAGAATTGTTTGAATAGCTTTTAACTCTTGCCAGAAAAATGTTTTACGTAAAATCTTTGATTTTTTAAAGGTTTATTTATTGCAATTAAATTATATTTACCACTTCCCTTATGGATTCCCCTGGTGTCCCTAATATTATCAAGGCATCATTAGCCTATAAATTAACTTTGAATTCTTCACTACCTAATTTAAATCCTTTTATTCTTTTTTCATTTCTAACTAACTAAACCCAACCACGCTTCACTGTGATTCAATCTGGTATGAAGTGAATGAGATAGTAAATAAAAGTATTGTTTTGAACATAGAGTCAGCAATAAACACACCATTCAATTCAATACCCTGCCTTGCATTGCCGTGTCTATGTGGAATGAAAGAAATGGAAAGAAAAAGTATTTTTTTGTAAAGCTAGTGGATTGACTACATTTTTAGTTTGACCACTTTCTGCATATACATAAAGTTATGATGATTTACCGACTCTTGAGGATGCAAAGTGTAAATGCCCATGGGAGAAGCAATTGTTTTTAAAATTCAAACAACACACTTGCAAAGATTACCCTTGAGCTTTCTTGATAGTCATAGTGAATGCAAGGTGTATTGGAAATTGAAGTCGTTAGTACTCGAACTCCATGTCGGTCAGAATGAGTGGTATGCCAATTGCAACCAATCACAGCTCAGCTTTCATTTTTAATACTGCTGAGGTGTAATGTCAACTGCTCTGTGATTGGTTGACATTTCTCATGCTGCTGAGGTAAAAGGAAAGCTGTGCTGTTATTGATTGTTTTTCTCAGTCTGATATGAAATGAATGATATAGTAGACAAAAGTATTGTTGTGAACATAGATTCACTGAGAAATCACATTATTCAGTTCAATACCATGTCTTGCATTCCTGTGTCTATGTGGAATGAAAGGAAAGAAAAGGAAAGGAGGGTTTTTTTATTGAAATAATTTTTTATTGTAAAGTTAGTGGGTTGACTACATTTTGGTTTGTCTGTTTTCTGCATAAAGTTCTGGTGGTTTACAGACTCCATAAGTGCCCATGAGAGAAGCAATTGTTTTCTAAATACAAACTGCACACTTGCAAAGATTACTGCTGCACTCTATTGATATAGGTTGTTTGTTTTTTTTACTGCTGAGGTAGAATCATAGAATCACAGAGTTGGAAGAGACCTCGTGGGCCATCCATTCCAACCCCCTGCCAAGAAGGAGGAAAATTGCATTCAAAGCACCCCTGACAGATGGCCATCCAGCCCCCGTTTGAAATCTTTCAAAGAAGGAGCCTCCAACACACTCCGGGGAAAGCAGTGTAGCAATTAGTTGCTCGTGCTCAGTTTTCATTTCTTATCTTCTTGGCTTTTCTTTGCAATAGAAGATTCAGGAAGGACTCATCTCACACTTTCTACAAGCATGTTGATGATTTGGAGGTTGGATGTGTCCTTCGAGCCTGTGCAATCTGTTTTTCTGGTGGAGCGCAGCGTGCACAGAACTGGCCTCACCATTTAAACCAAAGGTTCGTCTGCCAGGGCATAGCAAGCTGGGACGGAGGCAGAAAGGTCGTAGGTTTGGTTAGAGTTTCCTTCTCTTAAATGGTTGACCTTACAGGGTTAGATGAGCACCATCTGCCCGGGTTTGAAACCAGAGTTTTCCTTCTAGAATGATTGCTAAAAGGCTAGAGAGCCCATCCTGCCCTTTGACACTCTTTGTCAGACCCTTCGGTTGTGACCTGTCTGGCATGGGAGGCCCTACTGGTGGCTATTACGCTACCGCCAGCATAGCTCACAACTTCATTAGGGTACGCAAGCCTCTCCCCCACAACAAGGAGGCGCCAACGGAGAGGTCACTTCTTGTACTGCTGTGGTAAAATGAAAGCTAGGCTGTGAGTGGTTGATTTGGGCATCACAGATTTCACTTTATTCCCAGGCTGCTAGTTTTACTCCAGATACACACATGTATTTGAATGCAACATTGTGTTTAAATTTCATTTTATGATAAAAACATGTGCATATTGAAATGCAATGTTGTGTCAAAATGTCATTGATCAACTGACTACTTTTTGAGTTTTGCATGCACAAACATATGCAGGCTGAGATTTTATATATAAAGATTAAATTAGCTAAAGGTTCTATTGCCATGGCAAATAAACTAGGGGCGAGTGGACAGCCTTGTTTCCCCCCACTTTTTATCTTGATAGTTCTTGACTTGGATCAATTGACAATTACTTCTGTCTGATTATTTTTATATAATTCAGTTATTACCTTTTTTGGCCTTTTTTTGGTTAGAAATTTGGAACAATTTCAGCATGAAATGTTTTACAGAAATTTGTGGTGAGACCGTCTGATCTGGAAGATGAATTTGGTTTAAAATTCTTGACTACACTGTTATGGGGTGGCCCACATTTTTAATCATTGTATTGTTTCCAGTCACATACCTCTGGACGCTCCAGCGTTTTAAAAAATCTTTTCCATTATGCATGTATTTTTGTTAAAGTGGAGGTGCAGTAATACTAATATACAGGCAGTCCTCAAGTTACAAACATCTGGCTTACAAATGACTCATAGTTAAGAACAGGGGTGAGACAACAGGAAGTGGGACAAATCTTCCTCTAGGAAGGAAAATTCACTTCTACGTTCCACCTTGCACATTAAGATCATCCAGGGAGGCCCTGCTCTCGCTTCTGCCAGCACCTCAAATTTGGCTGGTGGGGATGAGAGACAGGGCCTTCTCGGCTGTGGCTCTCTGCCTGTGGAATGTGCTACCTAGCGAAATACGATCGACCCCATCCCTCCTAGCATTTAGGAAAAAAGTGAAATCTTGGTTATGGGACCAGGCATTTGCACAGTAGCAGAATGTAGCATGTGGATCGGAATAATATTGGTAAGCTGATAGATGGAATATGGCTTCTTGTTTATTAACTCAATGTGTGGACGGACCATTGTTTTTAATGTAATTTAGTATTGAAATGTTGTTTAAATGTTGGAATGTTGTATTTTATGGTTTTATATTGTAATTTAGTCATCAAATTGTTGCCTTGTTAGCCGCCCTGAGTCCCCCTCCAGGGGTGAGAAGGGCAGGGTAGTACTATAAATAAAATAATAATAATAATAATAGAAGAGTTATCATTGCTAAAAAGTGTACAGAATCTTTATCATCATTCCTTGCTTCCACAAGTCAATTTTTTCAAAATGCTATAATCACAGGGACAGTCAGTGAGGTGAAATCTTCTGAACAAGAGTACAAATTGTATAGAGTAAAAGGCAAGTGATTTTTTAAAATTGGTTTAAAGTCCAAAGAAACACAGGCAAATGAATTGTCACAATGTTGTGGGTCGAGATCATAGTACAATTATTTTTTAATATGTGTAAACAAGCCCAATGTTACTGCAGGGGAATTAGTTTTTGATGTAAGCAATTCTCAAGTTGCTATATGCAACTCCAACAGCAACCCAGACTCCTACAGGGTCCTTATTCTTGATTCATATAATCATTTCTATGCAGCAGCATCTAGGATTGGTTGACAGGACTAATGATAATGACTGGCTGTTGATTAAGGGAAGATTTGTAAATGAACCAAAGGCGATTTATAAGTCTTCCTTCCTTCTTTCCTCACCCACACAATATTAATTACATTCATAGAGTTATTCTAATTCATATTTCTTCTGCCTCATTAAGAGATGGGAGAGTTATAGGCATATAGTTAGATACAATGTTTTAAAAAAGCAGATACCTGGAATGGTGCTTAAAAAACCCATCTAAGTTATGCCTCCAACAGTTTCATGCACTGAGACATATAAATAAATTTCAGCCTGGCGAGTCTCCATCCCCCCGCACCAGCGTAGTGCGTCTAATCAGTCATCTATAATACAGACAAGCAATCATTTAAAATGTGGAAGTGTGCCTTACGGGCACACCGTTTGCATTATGTACAGATAAATATTAAGATGAACATTCTTTATTTCCTGTTCAGTGCAGTGAGATTTTCTGAATGGCCTCAGTCATAATAGAGAAAATCATACAAGTAATGTTCAATTCCAGCCAGGCCCTCCAGGTTGACTTGATGGCAGAGGAAAAAGAATAAACAGGAAACAGAGGCTCTCTTCACAAGGAAAATAACAATGTTGAACTCAGTGGTCTGCTGTAAACTTAACAGAAAAAGGACTACGGTCTTACTGGATATTAGAGACTGTGAACTTGTCTATGTTGACAATTTAGGTTGTTCTGCAACCAGTTTGGCCTTAATTTGTACTGCAGTACGCTTAGGCAATATATGCATTTTGTGGCCACAACTGTTTGAAGATAGCTTTGAATTCAATCATTTGGTCAATGTGGATGTGTCTACAGTCTTTCTTAGGAGTGATGCTTGCAAACTAAGCTAGTGGTTACCTTCCAATGGCCAACCATAAAGCAAGTGCAAACACTGGGTACCTTACTCAAAAGCAGAAACAAAACTAAGAGGTAACCTAAAGACAGTATGTATACAACCCTGTTTTATATATACAGTGTATATATATATATATATATATATATATATATATGTAACATTTGTCGACCTCACCAAAGCCTTCGACACTGTGAGCAGAAAAGGTCTGTGGCAGATCCTGAACGCCTAGGATGTCCCCCCAAATTCCTCAAAATGATTATCCTGTTACATGAGGGCCAGCACGGTCAAGTCAGATATGGCGATGCTCTCTCGAGCCTTTTCTAATAACTAATGGAGTGAAACAAGGTTGTGTTCTTGCACCAACCCTATTTACTATCTTCTTCAGCATGATGCTCCAAAGGGCTACGGCAGACCTACAAGAAGAAGACGGCATATATATACGCTATCGTACTGATGGCAGCTTGTTCAACTTAAGTCGCCTGGAGGGCTCGCACAAAAGACTCTAAACTATCTAGTCCGTGAGCTGCTTTTGCTGACGATGCTGCCCTTGTCGCCCATTCAGAAGCAGCCCTGCAGCGCCACATCCTGCTTTGCAGCAGCTGCAGAGCTGTTTGGGCTGGAAGTCAGCCTGAAGAAAACGGAAGTCCTCTACCAGCCCACACCACAGGAAGAACACCATCATCCTCACGCCAGCATAGGCAAATCTGTGCTTAGGTCCGTTCAGCAGTTCACCTACCTGGGAAGCATCATCTCTTCAGATGCCAAGATTGACAAAGAGATAGATCACAGATTATCAAAGGCATATAGTGCATTCGAAGGCTTCACAAAAGAGTCTGGAGCAACAAGCACCTGAGGCAAAGCACCAAAATCAGTGTGTACAGAGCTATCATACTGTCTATTCTCCTATATGGGTCTGGAAACATGGGTCACCTATCGCAAACACCTACGACTCCTCAACGCCATCAGCGCTGTCTTCGCACAATCCTAAATATACACTGGACCGACTATGTGACTAATGTTGCTGTCCTTGAGCAAGCAGGGATCACCAGCATTGAGGCCATGCTATTGAGAACACAGCTGCGCTGGGCAGGGCACATCTCTAGGATGGAGGACCACCGCCTCCCAAAGATACTACTCTATGGTGAACTCGCCACGGGTCAGCGCAAGAGAGGCACCCCAAAAAAGAGATATAAGGACTCCCTGAAACAACATCTCAGGCTCGGCCAGATTGATCGCCAACAATGGTCTACCCTGGCCTCACATCGGGAGACATGGAGAAGCACTATCCACAATGCTGCGGCCTCTTTCGAGAAGACACGCCGAATGGGGTCTCGAAGAGAACGACAACGCAGAAAGAACCACAACTTGGAAACAACATTACCCAAGAAGACTTTCTGCTGTGCTTTCTGCAACTGAACTTGCCTATCTCAGATTGGCCTTTTAGTCATCAACGCGCTTGTAAAAGCGGATGAGTCCATCCTGAATCTTCGTTCACTAAGTAATTCCTATATATATATATATATATATATATATATATATATATATATAACTGTAGGGTGTATTAGGCACAACATATCGTATTAATAATACATTTGTGAGCAATAAGAGCTACGAGTTCCTTAATAAGGATGGAAAATCCATCCTGTGAGTATCACAGATTACTGCAGATAAACCTCCAATTGAACAGAATATATTATATACTCATAATCCGCCTCCCCAAGGCATGGCAAACCCACCTTGTACCAAAATAGGATAGAAATAATGTCCATGCTGATAAATAGATCGATATATAAGCTATAGGGATAGCAGACGCCGGATCGTGATTCGTCAAATCCCCCGATGAGCAAATCACTGGCTAGTTTATGGTAGGTAGTTAACACTGGTAGCAGATGCTGTGTAATGTCATGGGTTGAGACATTACACAACATCTACTACCAGCGTTAATACCTACCATTGACATTGAACACATCTCTGCTACTGATATATCTTGATTCGGGTTTTCCGTCTATATATCCCGAATTACCATCCCTCTGTTTGGCGTGGATATATCATTCACGGATTGATTGTTTCGGCCATCCGCTAATAGAGTCTGCAACTCCCTCCAAGGTATCCGCCTACCCGCAACCCTCCGACTCCTATCTGGTCATTGAATGGCACCCCGCCTGCCTGGGATTTGATCTTCCCCTTTTGCCTAGAGCTTTAATTTCCCAACTTTGCTCTTATAATTACATTTTGTGCCATACCCAAGCCTCTATTGGCACCTATTGTTTTGTTTCAACCATAAAGCAAAGCATGCAACATGCGTAAGAAAACCAAATCTTGTACACTGTCAGATGCCACAAGCAATGATACCTTCATTCGCCACCTCCAAAGCACAAAATATATTTTGTCAGCTTTCAAAAAATCACTGGTTTCTTATTCAGTCAATGATGTTAAATATCATAATGGAGAAAAATGCTAATGGTGTTAGAATCACAGGCCTTCAATGTGTATGACATCATGTCAGTTGAAATTCTAGTGTGGGATTTCAATGCAGGCTGGGTCCACTCTTCTCATTGTCCTTGTAAGGACAAGGGACAAAGAGCAATAAATGAAAGGTAATACAATTTTAACTCCAATAGCAACAGAAAAGCAATTTCTCTTGAGACCCAACAGTTCCAGTTCTGTGTGAAACTAACTGTTCCTTTTTAGGCAGAGATATTTTGTCATCTTTTTCAGCTCTGCAAAACTGTGTTAAAGTTATCATTGTCGAATGTCCAAGTACCTAGGACACATGGTGGGAAGTGGTATGATTGGTCCAGAACCTACTAAGGTGGAGCGATACACAAGTGGCCGATACCCAAAACCAAAAACAGGTTCGGTCCTTTTGGGATTAGCCAGTTATTATCGAAGGTTTATCCCAAATTTTAGCGAATTGGCGACTCCATTGACAGGCTTAACCAAGAAGGCATGTCCAAATGTTGTAGTGTGGACACCACAATGTCAGGAGTCAATGGACAAGTTAAAACAGACCATAACATCACAGTCAGTGTTGAAAGCTCCAGATTTTGATCGTCCATTTATATTAACGTCGGCGCATCAGAAACAGGTTTGGGAGCGGTTTTAAGTCAAGCTGACGAGGATGGGGAAAAGCATCCTGTAATGTTTTTAAGTAAAAAGCTATTGCCGAGAAAGTAGTCTTTCTACCATCGAGAAAGAATGTCTCGCCATAGTGTGGTCGATTCAAAACTGAGACCATATCTGTGGGGCAGGAAGTTTGTTTTGCAGATGGATCATGCGCCATTAAAATGGCTGAGTAATGTTAAGGGTACTAACAACAAACTCTTAAGATGGAGTTTACTCTTGCAAGACTACGATTTTAAGGTAGTGCATGTGAAAGGCAAATCGAATGTAGTAGCTGACTCTTTATCGAGAGTTACTTAAATTCAGATTACAGAATGGATATGGTTTGTATATAGTTGTGTAAGTATAAATGTATATGTGAAATGTATAAGATTATATAACTTTGCTAACGGCATTATTTTTAATTCACTCTGGACAGAGAGAATTAAAAATAATTTCGGGAGGAAGGAAGGTAATGTAATGATGTTGATTATTTGTGTGTAAATGTTGTGTGACATGTGTTAAAATGTATGTTGTTTTGAATGTTCTATGGTTTGTTTCTGTGGGTGAAACAGAAGGGAGGCATGGCAGAAGCTTAGAAGAGCTGTCGCCATGGCAACCAGGGCTAGAGGCTAGTAGAATGTTCAGGTTTGAATTCTACAGTTGGAAGAGAGCGGGAAGCCAACTGCCAAATGAGAGGGGGAGGAGTTATGTTCTAGGAGAGTGTCCTAAGGACTGAAAGAGAACGGTCCAGTGTTAGTGTGTGTCTTAAGGTCTGCTAGTGAGCAGTCCAGTTAAAGGGTATAGAGACCCTAGTTAAAGTTGCAGGGGTTTATAGAGGTTTAGTGGAAACCCTATAATAGGTCCCCATTGTGTTATGTAACAGAAAAAGTTGTGCCTCTAAGGAAGTTTGAAACCAACCAAGATTGTACCCATTTGTGTCAAAATAAATTGTTTGCATCTTAAAAGGAAAACACCTCTCCTGATTCTTTTATTGGTGGTGGCCCTCAAAGTCAGTGGTCAGCCGGATAAATGGTGGCAGCGTGGTCAAGTGGTCACTGAGAAGTTTTAAAACTCCAGTCAGTTAAATGGTGAAGGGGTGAGACAGTACCCTGCCAATAAACGTGAAGTTGCTGAGGTAACTTCGAGGTTTCCTTGGATTGGAGGTCAGCAGTGTGGACATAGAAAGATTGTCCAGTCTGAGGCCGGTCAAGAAGTGGAGTGGTCACATATTGGCGGCAGCGGTGGGATCTTTAAGAGAGGGTCCACCCTGTCCAGCCGGTTGATTTGAACGTAGCTTCACCGCAGACGGGGTAGAAGTACTGTAAATAAAATAATAATAATAGAAAAGTTATCATTGCTAAAAAGTGTACAGAAGCTTTATCATCATTCTTTGCTTCCACAAGTCAAGTTTTTCAAAGTGCTATAATCACAGGGACAGTCAGTGAGGTGAAATCTTCTGAACAAGAGTACAAATAGTATAGAGTTAAAGGCAAATGATTTTTTAAAATTAGTTTAAAGTCCAAAGAAACACAGGAAAATGAATTGTCACAATGTTGTGGGTCGAGATCATAGTACAATTATTTTTTAATATGTGTAAACAAGCCCAATGTTACTGCAGGGGAATTAGTTTTTGATGTAAGCAATTCTCAAGTTGCTATATGCAACTCCAACAGCAACCCAGACTCCTACAGGGTCCTTATTCTTGATTCATATGCATTTCTGTGCAGCAGCATCTAGGATTGGTTGACAGGACTAATGATAATGACTGGCTGTTGATTAAGGGAAGATTTGTAAATGAACCAAAGGCGATTTATAAGTCTTCCTTCCTTCTTTCCTCACCCACACAATATTAATTACATTCATAGAGTTATTCTAATTCATATTTCTTCTGCCTCATTAAGAGATGGGAGAGTTATAGGCATATAGTTAGATACAATGTTTTTTAAAAAGCAGATACCTGGAATGGTGCTTTAAAAACCCGTCTAAGTTATGCCCCCAACAGTTTCATGCACTGAGACATATAAATAAATTTCAGCCTGGCGAGTCTCCATCCCCCCACACCAGCGGAGTGCGTCTAATCAGTCATCTATAATACAGACAAGCAATCATTTAAAATGTGGAAGTGTGCCTTACGGGCACACCGTTTGCATTATGTACAGATAAATATTAAGATGAACATTCTTTATTTCCTGTTCAGTGCAGTGAGATTTTCTGAAATGGCCTCAGTCATAATAGAGAAAATCATACAAGTAATGTTCAATTCCAGCCAGGCCCTCCAGGTTGACTTGATGGCAGAGGAAAAAGAATAAACAGGAAACAGAGGCTCTCTTCACAAGGAAAATAACAATGTTGAAGTCAGTGGTCTGCTGTAAACTTAACAGAAAAAGGACGACGGTCATACTGGATATTAGAGACTGTGAACTTGTCTATGCTGACAATTTAGGTTGTTTGGGAACCAGTTTGGCCTTAATTTGTGCTGCAGTACGCTTATATGCATTTTTTGGCTACAACTGTTTGACGATAGCTTTGAACTCAATCATTTGGTCAATGTGGGTGTGTCTACAGTCTTTCTTCGGAGTGATGCTTGCAAACTAAGCTAGTGGTTACCTTCCAATAGCCAACCATAAAGCAAGTGCAAACACTTGGTACCTTACTCAAAAGCAGAAACAAAACTAAGAGGTAACCTTAAGACAGTATGTACACAACCCATATATACAGTGTGTATGTGTGTGTGTGTGTGTGTATATATATATATATATATATATATATATATATATATATATATACACACACACACACACACACATACATACACTGTAGGGTGTATTAGGCATGACTTATATTAATAATACATATGTGAGCAACACGAGCTACGAGTTCCTTAATAAGGATGGAAAATCTGTCCTGTAAGTATCACAGATTACTGCAGAAAAACCTCCAATTAAACAGAATATATTATATACTCATAATCCGCCTCCCCAAGGCATGGCAAACCCACCTTGTACCAAAATAGAATAGAAATAATGTCCATGCTGATAAATATATCGATATATAAGCTATAGGGACGGCAGACTTGGACCCTTCACGTCATCACGCACTACGATCCAGACCTACGAGCCATCATCTTGAAATAGGACTGGAACTTCTGAGCCATTTATTGCTAGGCCCTCTACGTCACTATGCACTGATGACCCAGACCAAAGAGCTAGCCAGTGATTTGCTCATCAGGGGATTTGACGAATCACGATCCGGCTTCTGCCGTCCCTATAGCTTATATATCAATCTATTTATCAGCATGGACATTGTTTCTATCCTATTTTGGTACAAGGTGGGTTTCCCACGCCTTGGGGAGGTGGATTATGAGTATATAATATATTCTGTTCAATTGGAGATTTATCTGCAGTAATCTGTGATACTCACAGGACGGATTCGTAGCTCTTTTTGCTCACATATGCATTATTAATATGATAAGTCGTGCCTAATACACCCTACAGTTTATATATATGTAAAACAGGGTTGTATATATACTGTCTTAAGGTTACCTCTTAGTTTTGTTTCAACCATAAAGCAAAGCATGCAACATGCGTAAGAGAACCAAATCTTGTACACTGTCAGATACCACAAGCAATGGTACCTTCATTTGCCACCTCAAAAGCACAACATATATTTTGCCAGCTTTCGAAAAATCACTGGTTTCTTATTCAGTCAATGATATTAAATATCATAATGAAGAAAAAATGCTAATGGTGTTAGAATCACAGGACTTCATTCTGTATGACATCATGTCAGTTGAAATTCTAGTGTGGGATTTCAATGCAGGCTGGGTCCACTCTTCTCATTGTCCTTGTGAGGACAAGGGACAAAGAGCAATAAATGAAAGGTAATACAATTTTAACTCCAATAGCAACAGAAAAGCAATTTCTCTTGAGACCCAACAGTTCCAGTTCTGTGTGAAACTAACTGTTCCTTTCTTAGGCAGAGATATATTTTGTCATCTTTTTCAGCTCTGCAAAACTGTGTTAAAGTTATCATTGTCTTTGAGTTGAGAAATAAGTTAAAGGGAAGAGGACGAATGGTGAAGGAAAGAAACAGACCCAAGAAGGGATTAAGGACATTATTGCATGAAGCTGCCATCCCTACTGTTCATACAACCTATGATCCCTTTCTTTGCCACATGTCTGCATGATGGTGTAACTGCATGCCAGCGCAAAAGCACCGAGACCTTATTGCATCAGGTAGGTGCCAGGGTCATGAAATGATGTGGGACTGTTGATGTGTTTCCTCATCAATAGATGAGGATGACTTTGTCACAGGGCTGCAATAAGGTCCTTAGCAAAGGAAGTTTTTTCTCCCCAGAGAAACACAGGAATTCTTACTGAGACTTAGATGGTCCTCACGGACCTGGCAACCACAGATGCAAATTGACCAAAGATACAATGCCATTATAGCGGAGTAGGAATTCCAAACAGAGTCACACATCAGTACTGACAGGCACCTGGTGAAAGGCAACTCAGAGCTTCAGGGCCCTAAGGAAAGTAAACAAACTATTACAAGTGTTTCCTGGATTATTTACCTGGAATTTTGTAGCTCAAGAGGGAGTGGGGAGTGTAATGCCTTAGGAGATCTTCCTTCAACACCATGGGAAGTTTAGCCAAGTAAGCTAGAGGCATTCAGAGCAAATCCTCTGACCTCAGGATCACTCTAGTTGGCAAAAAGGGAGGATTAATTAGTCAATATCACAGAGCTTGGAAAAGTTATCTTTCTGGACTACAGTTCCCAGAATCCTCAAACAAAGCTGTAATCCTAAAAGGTATCTTTCCCAAGCTTCTGGTCAAATATTAATAAACAAACAGTGGCTGTAATTTAACCCAGTTTCCCTTTTATTCCAGGCATGGCTGTGATGACCAAATCCTATGCTAATGTTTCTTGCTCATAGATTCACCATGGTAAAAGAAGGGCTACAATTTGTAAAATTAAGGGATTTGCAATTTTTTTCATACTTTTAAGAAAATAGGAAACAACCACAAAGATGCTAAAATTCTATTACTACTTTCAGCCACATTTATAAATTACTGGTTTTTTCTTTCATGTCAGGAGCGACTTGAAAAAACTGCAAGTCGCTTCTGGTGTGAGAGAATTGGCCGTCTGAAAGGATGTTGCCCAGGGGATGCCTGGATGTTTTCTGATGTTTTCCCATCCTTGTGGGAGGTTTCTCTCATGTCCCTGCATGGGGAGCTGGAGCTGATGGAGGGAGCTCATCTGTGCTCTTCCTGGATTTGAACCTCCGACCTGTCGGTCTTCAGTCCTGCCAGCACAAGGGCTTAACCAAGGGGTGGGCAATTATTTTTTTCCAAGGGGCCACACAAGAGCCAAAAAATATTATGGAGGTCCACACCTAAAGGCTGAACTACATTCTAATCTACATTATTTATTTATTTATTTACTAGATTTACTATATATTACACATCATTAATATTAAAATATTAAGAAATATTCATATATTATTAGTATTAATATCATAATTATTATATTATAGTATATATATATAGATGCTATTATATATTGACATTATAATTTGATATAACATATTATTTATTATATTATATTATTAAATTATTATTATTAAATTATAATAAAAGCCACTAAAATAAAATGAAATGAAATTCAAGAAGACAAGGTGCGAACCAAGATAGAGGCTGCCAACCAAGATAGAAGACAGAATTGGCTGCCGGGCCGCATCCGGCCCGCAGGCCGTAGGTTGCCCAGGTCTGTCTTAACCCATTGTGCCACTGGGGGCTGAATAAAATCAAAAAATGAAACAGCATTCTAGACCATTATATATGCACTAGCAAATTGTGAATTTATTAAATTATGATTTAAAATGTCCATAGCATGTGTTTTGCTTGAATCCTAACTAATCAGGCACTTATTTTTTTCTCATAAAAAGTGGGGTGGAGTTCTCTTTAGAACCTGCACATATCTGAAACATTGGAACCTTTTCCACATAAAATGTCAACCTGCACATTGTTAATTAACCTTTAAAGCGAAGTGTACGGACAATTTCATTGCTGGCTGGGGAACCTGGAGAATCAAATCATAGATATTCATTTTACTTAAGATTTTAGCTAGAACTTCAATTGCAGCCAAGGAAAAAAAAGTAGAGGCAGGCAGAGGGAAGGAGAGAAAAGCTATTAGATCAATCTTGCCTCTTCAGCGCTTTATATGTTTAATAAAGACTGAATTTAGAGAGAGCAAAACCCCCAACTTAGTAATAATTGCCTTCACAAGTCCGCCTATAATTAAAAAAACGAAGTCAAGGTCATGATGACTGCTATTGAAAATAAAAGACAGACCTTTAATTATAGCAAGGCCATCTTAAAACACGGGTTAAGGGTCTCTTAATTCTCTGTCAGCATTTCCACTATAACCCCTCAGTTTCAGGGGTTTACAGCTCAAACATAAATATTTGTTGCAGGACAAAAGTGATCCTCCAAGGGTCAAGAAGAAGAAGTAAATTTTGTTTACATTTTTTAAAATGTCTCTGATATTAAGAAGTTGTGCTGGCCTTTCCAAAGGCAAAAGAAGAAAATACTTTGGAGCGAAAAAAGATACAGCAAGAGGCCTTGAGCCCATCTCTCTGTCTAGGAGAGAGAAAGATAGCCAAAGGCATTTGCTGCCTGAGGCAGAACAGCGAATGACCTTCCCCACATTCCTTGTTGCCAAAAATCCTAGAAGAGTCAATATTCTTGTGGAATATTGAACTATTCCACAGGAAACCTCTCTCCTTCCTGGCGACAAAAATTCCATTAATATCAATATATTTTAAAAGCAACAACAATGTATTGCCCTTTCATGAAAACCAAAAAGTCTGCCTAAGGCAGTGTTTCCCAACCGCTGTGACGCAGCACAGTAGTGTGCCATGACGGACTTCCTGCTGTGCCGCAAGAAAAGCTCTCTGCCCCGCTTCCTTCCCCCTCCTCTTGCCAAACTCCTGCTGCTTGCGAAGAAAAAGAAGGGGCTGGGGCGCCGCCTCCTTCAGCCGTTTCCCCAGCCAGCCTCCAATCCGCCATGACTCCTGCCATGACTCTCACCCCTCGCTTACTGAAGCCACGCAGAGGAGGAGCCCCGCTCACTGAAGCCCGTACACTGCTCATGCTCCTCCTCCTCCACGCGGCTTCAGCGAGTGAGGGGTGGGAGTCATGGCGAAGAGTGGTGCCGGGGACGGGGGCCATGACTCCCGCCCCTCACTCGCACTGCCCACTCAAGGCTGGCAAAGCTGTGGGAGAGCTGAAGCCAGGGGAAGGGGGCGGGGCATGGCGCGACCTGGCTCCACCCCCTCCCCTCGGCTCCAGCTCTCTCACAGCTTCTCCAGCCTTGAGGGGACAGTGCCAAGCCATCATTGTGCTGGCTCTGCCACCGCTGGCTTGGCACGGTCCCTTCAAGGCTGGCGAAGCTGTGGGAGAGCTAAAGCCGCGGGGGAGGGGCGGGGAATGGCGCAGTCTGGCTCTGCCACCTCCCCCAGCTTCAGCTCTCCCACAGCTTCTCCAGCCTTGAGGGGGCAGTGCCAAGCTAGCATTGTCCTGGCTCTGCAACCGCTGGCTTGGCACTGCCCCCTCAAGGCTGGCGAAGCTGTGGGAGAGCTGAAGCCAGGGGAGGGGGCAGGGCATGGCGTGGCATGGCTCCTCCCCCTCCCCCAACTTCGGCACTCCCAGCAGCTGCTCCCAGCTGGCCACCATCCCCCAGCCATTCTTTACTGTGTTAGAGTGTCATTTTGTGTCATTTTGGTTGGTGGTGTTCCCCCGGATTTTTTAATGTTAAAAGTGTGCCACGGCTCAAAAAAGGTTGGGAAGCACTGGCCTAAGGCATCCACTTCATTCTCGGACCATAAGAGACCTAAATACAAATATGACAGCAATGAATGACAGTTGGGGGTCCTTAGTGATAAAAGACTATGGACTTTATCTCACAAGCCCATTGTTCCACTACTGTTGCACTATCACCGATAGTGGTCATATATAGGATTGAGCACTTTTGATACTTCACCTCTCTTCAATTGAGTAATTGTACCAATTTAGTAATTCATGGTCCTAATGTCATGCTTACACATAACCTCATAATCCTCACTTTCTGCACTACTGTTGTTCTGTAATATATATTTTTTGTATTTTAGAGTAGAGCATCTCCCTCTACGTCCTGCCTTGCAGTCGAAGACTATCCAAGGGAGACCCTGCTTTCGCTCCAGCCAGTGTTGCAAATACGTCGGGCGGGGACGAGAGACAGGGCCTTCTCGGCTGTAGCCCCTGCCTGTGGAACTCGCTTCCCAACGAGGTAAGATCAGCTTCATCCCACCTGTCTTTTAGGAAAAATTGAAGTCGCGGTTCTGGGACCAGGTTTTTGGACAGCAGGCATAAATAGCGCTTTGGATATGGAATTTGACTGGAATGGTGATACGGCGGTTAATACTGTTTTTTATTGCTTTGTTATATTTAATGGCATCAAATTGTGCCAAATGTAAGCCGTCCTGAGTCCCCCTTCATGGGTTGAAAAGGACAGGGTAGAAATACTGGAAATAAATAAATAAATAATTTTGCAATACTAGCATTGAAAAGGGTGGATTGTGGACATCTGGTGGAGTTTTTTAAAGAAAACATTCACTCCGTTATGTGCTGTATATATGTACATATGTGCACATTCAAATAACTTAAAATAAACACAAGCGGATTTGCATGTGTGCATATGAGGTTCACTTCAGGCCCGGATTAACACTTTTTTGCACCATAGGCCACACTTTGAAATTACACCCCCTTTAAGCCAACCTCCCGCCACCTCCAAGGTCCCCATTCCCATCGGCTGAAAAGCTCCACTGTGCTCTGAATGTCTCCTCGGGAGTCAGGAGGCTTGGGGAGAGTGCAGCAGGTTCAAACTCGCTCCAAAGGCACGCACAAGAGAGAGAGAGAGAGAGAGAGCACACGAGAGAGAAAGAGTGCATGAGAGAGAGAGAGCAAGAGAGAGAGAGCGTGAGAGAGCGTGCACATGCGTGCGAGAGAGAGCGCGAGAGAGAGATAGCACGAGAGAGAGCAAGAGAGAGAGAGAAAGAGAAAGAGCAAGAGAGAACACGCGCACGCGCGCGAGAGATAGAGAGAGCATGTGCGCGAGAGAGAAAGTGAGAGAGAAAGCAAGCGCGCGCAAGAGAGAAAGCGCATGCGCAAGAGAGCGAGCACGTGGGAGAGCGAGAGACGGAGGGGACGGAGCAGAGACTTTGCTGGGAGAAGGAGCGAGGAGGGGCATGAGAAAGGGGGAAAGAGGGGCGCAGATCAGGTTTTTTTGGTCCGTAATCTCCGCCGCCCCCCCCCTCGGCTTGCGCCCTTAGGCCATGGCCTTGTTGGCCTTATGGGTAATCCGGGCATGGTTCACTGCATAACAGAGTGAATTTATTTTTTAAAATAAACTTCAGTCTGATCCCTCTCTTCCTCCATTTCTTAATTCAGCCTCTGTTTAATATTATAAAGTGTAAAATAATGAGTTTCAGCGAATTCTGATTGCTCTTCATTTGTGCTTCCTTTGAACCACCTGTGTGTCCATTTGATAGCCTGATCAACTACTTTTTTGTGCTTTTAAAAAGTGCATGTGTGCTGGAGCAGTCTCCACAGGGGGAGGGAAGGAAAGCACATATTTTCATGACTGCAGGGAAATACAGTCATGCGAAAGTACATTTTTTTCAGGCAGAATTGAGTTTTAAGTGCACCTTTTTAACACATGCTTTTTACCTCTTAACCCAATCCCTCCTGCCCTTTGATTAAAGATCTTTTAGCTACCCCGTCCCTTTAATCTGGTTACTTCTAGGTTTTACAGCATGTGTAGAAGGGCCCTGAGTCTACACTGCCACATAATCCAGCAGATAATTTGGATTCAGAAACTGGATTATATGTCAGTGTAGTTGGGGCATTGATGGGTTTTACATGCTTCTAGATCACTCAATCAGGGTGTTCAAAAGTAAAGAGAAAAATGCTCAATAGTAAAGTGCAAAAAGTGTTGCAATAATACAGCAAAACCCCGAACCAGAAAAAAAGCAAGATAAATCAGGACACAAAACCCACAACTTTTTTTTTTAAGTCAGGTGCATAACAACCGCACATTTGGATGTGATAGTGAAAATAAAATAAGAAGAGTTTGTTTACTTCCTTGGAGCAGGGAATTCTGCAGAAGGGTTCCTGTCCACCCAACTGTGGGAATGATTAAAACTGTATAGGAGTATCATTTCTCGTTAAACACACCCTTCCTTCCATCCTCTTTCAGGCCATCATCTTAGTATGTACAAAGGTATATTGAAGATATAGAAGTTATTTTTAAAAACATAAAGAAATTCTCCATATGTATGTGTGAAGACCTCAAAGACAAAAAGCATGAAACGATTGTTCTGAGGTTTGGTTTTGAGGGTTATTTATGTAGGACTAAGCATCTCATTTTTCTTGTGTACAAAAAGTAATTATGCAGTCACAAGAATTATAACCCGCATACCTCAAAACATATGAAAAATGTAAAACTTTATTGCACACATTAATTTATAACAAAGAACGGCCACAGCATTAGCCTAACTGGTGTAAGCCAGATAACTGATGTATGGAAGATATATCGATATTTCTCCCAAATGGGCTTTATAAAGGCAAACAAACAAATAAACAATTTCTTCCATTATATCTTTCCTCTTATAAATTTCCACTGCCTGCTTTGGGAAGCTGTGGGAATGAAAGAATTTCTTTCTTTCCTTTTTTCTTCACATGGAAATGTTGTGTATGAGGGGAGTGAAGCAGATATATGAACTTGACTCTGTATTCCTGTTAATCCATGAACTGGTGAAACTTATTTAGCTTTTGGCCTACATCTATCACATGAAAATATTAATAATCTGCTTTGTAATATCATTATGGATATAATTAAGTATTGTAACTATTGCATATACTGAAGACATCAAATGTGGTAACTTTAATAATAATAATAAAACTTTATTTCTAACCCGCATCCATCTCCCCAAAGGGGACTCGGAGCAGCTTACATGGGGTCGTGCCCGAACAACAAATACAAAAAATATCACAAACATCAGAAAACAATAAAAACAATAAAAACAATAAAAATACATCTATAAAACGAGAGAGCTAGACCTAGGCTCCAATTTCATTACTGCCATTACAAGCATTTATAAACAACAAAATGGTACAATAATTGTAAACGGATTAAAGTCAGAAAGAATCAATATGCAAAGAGGTACGAGACAAGGTTGTCCCCTCTCTCCCCACATTTTTAATTTTGTTTTTGAATTACTTCTAAGAAATATAATAGAGGATAAAGAACTGGGAGGATTAAAAGTCGGGAAAAATTAGTTACAAGATCTATGCATTTGCAGACGACCTTGTTTGTATAATCGATAATCTGACAGAAAATATAAACACATGGCTCAACAAAATCGAACAGTTCGGTGAAGTTTCAGGTTTCAAGCTCAATAGGAATAAATCAAAAATTATTGTGAAAAATATGGATGAGAAAGAAAAAAACTTAATTGAGTCAATATCAGGGATGGAAGTGATGAAAAAGATTAAGTACCTGGGTATAAATATCACCTCAAATAATTGTCAATTGATAAAAAACAATTATGAAAAATTTGGATAGATATAAAAAACGACTTGAATAAATGGAAAAACTATAATTTATCCCTCATTGGAAGAATTTCCACGATTAAACTGAAAATATTCCCAAAGATAAATTTTCTTTACCAAATGTTACCCATTTTAAAAAAACAATTACATGCTGAAAAAATGGCAAGGGGAACTTGCCAAATTTATATGGCAAGGTAAGAAGGCAAGAATAAAGCTAAAAGCTCTCCAAGTAGGAACTGAGAATGGAGGATTAGGAATGCCGAATTTGATTAAATATTATGAAGCCAACTGTATAGAGGGGCTAAAATATTGGGTAGAGCTACATAATAAAGAATTACTTAACTTAGAAGGTCAAGACCTAAAATTCGGCTGGCACGGCTACTTAATTTACGACAAAATAAAACAAGATAAAGGATTCAACAATCACATCATAAGATCCTCACTTCTTAGAGTTTGGAATAACTTCAAAAAAATTCTGTATACCAAAATTCCCCTCTGGACTTAGCCAATTGAAGCTTTTAAAATAAAAAGAAAGGAAGATGATTATGGATTAACCTATAGGAACATCATTGAGAAAGGTAGAACTGATATTACAATAAAGAAACTAGAAGAGCTACCACAATATAATTTGAATTGATTCCACTACCACCAAATAAACAAAAGATTTGAAATTGATAAACAAATTGGTTGGGAATGGAATATACCAAAAGATGAAAAACTCTGGCTTAAATCCAAAAATAAAACCATGAGCTTAATTTATAAATTTTTACTCGAGACAGACGTGGGAAAAAATCTAGTTAATGACTATCTATCAAAATGGTCAGCAAACTTAGGCCAAAATATTCCTAAGGAAAAATGGGAAAAAGTCTGGAAAATAAAACAGAAATATACCTATTCGTATTATTTAAAAGAAAATATGTACAAGATGGTGTATAGGTGGCATTTGACCCCACACCAACTTTCAAAAATTTATAAGAACAACAATGATTTATGTTGGAAATGCTCTCAAGAACGTGGGCACCTTTTTCCATCAGTGGTGGACTTGCAAAATTGTAAAGAAATTTTGGAATTCTGTTAATAATGTGATACAAGAAATGTTACAAATGACTATCCCAAACAAAGCAGAACTTTATTTGTTGAACATTTCAGGAATGCAATTAAATAAAGAAAACTGCTCACCTATTTAACAGCTGCAGCAAGAATTGTGCTAGCCAGACACTGGAAGACATCTGAAATGCCTAATATTGAAGAATGGCTAACAAAATCACTGGAAAATGCGGAGCTTGACAAACTTACATATCTGCTCAGAGACAACTCTACAAGACAATTCAACAATACCTGGGCTCCTTTCGTTGAATATATGAGAGTGAAGAAACTTATGAACCTTAAAGGGTTATATATATAACTCTACACCCTTTCCACCTTCTGTAATATCCTGAACATCTTAATTCGAGATGTGAAGTCAACATCTATTTTAACTGTTGTGTTCGTAGATGTTTTATTCTGTCTATATGTTAGTTTGTATTCATGTTTGTAAAACTGGTGGTGGGTTGGTGAACTGTGGTATTTACTTTGTTATGTGTTTTCATTATAATAAAGCCTTTTTTTAAACTGAAAAAAAAATACATCTATAAAACCACAACATCATAAGTGAATCTAAACAGAAACGAGAGGGTGAGCCACATGTACATATAAAATGTTTAAAAACTCAGAGGAGATAACAGGAGTAGTGTCAACACATAAAGGGTCACATAGGGGGGAAGAGGTCTCGTCAAGAAAACGGGGGCATTTGGGAGTCTAATCTCCAAAGGCCCGGTGGAAAAACCAGGTTTTCAGTTGTTTTTTAAAGGATTCCAGTGAGGGGGCATTCCTAATCTCTCCCGGGAGGGAATTCCAAAGACGGGGGGGGGAGCACAAAGGAGAAGGCTTTCTCCCTAGTGCTCACAAGCTGGATCTGTGAGACTGGCAGGGGCAAAAGGAGGGCCTCCCCTGAGGAGCAAAGGGCTCGAGCGGGTTCATGGGAGGAGAGCTGGTCACTAAGGTAGACAGGTCCCAAACTGTTTAGGGCTTTATAGGTAAAATCACCTGCACCTTGAATTGGGCTCGGAAAATAAATGGCAGCCAGTGGAGCTCTTTAAGAGGTGGTAAACTGCTGCCTGGGAGAAGGGGTTGTAGCCTTCCTCATCTGCTCAAAATCACACAAAGGATTGCAGTGTAGCAATTCCTGAAGTCCTTCAAAAGTCTCTAACTCATTGTTTAGTTCATCCTGAGGTAACAATGTAAGGCTTCAAATCGTCATCAGACAAGATGGTCAAGGAAGCAATGTTTGGAGGATAAAAGTATGGGGAAGAAGTAATTTGCATCTGGTTGCATTATAAAAATGGAGAATGGGAGGAGGTAACTAATGGTGCTCTCCAGAAAACTGGCATGGTTTGACAACATAGGAAGTAAAAACAAGTATAACTACATACCAGTTTTGAGAATAAAATATCCCACTGTTCTCAGAACCATTTATCATTAGATTATTCCTTCCACATATTTTGTACACTTAGCTTCAGGGCATCCCAAAAGGTCAGAAAACATGAAAGATTACAAAATAGTTGGGCTTTTTTATCATTGAAAGAGTAGACCAAAATCATAAACAATATTCTTTATCTGAGTTGCATTAGGAATAATGAAAAGATCTATGACAATGAGAAGATTGTTGAAAAGAAAGCAGTATTTATACAGGGTTAAAGAGAAATAATCAATGAATTTTCTTCACTAGTAAGTCCTATCCCACTGAAGCATAGAAGGCATTGTATGAGGAAGATAATAGGAAATACATCAACACTTTCCAAGGGTACTTTTTCCAGTGGCCAGTCCTACTCACTATTCAAATACAGTGCATTATTTCTAGCTTGTATTTTCACCACCTGGCTTTACTCTCATGATGCTGCGGTATACCCTTTAGTGCAGTGTTTCCCAACCTTTTTTGAGCCGCGGCACACTTTTTACATTTGCAAAATCCTGGGGCACACCACCAACCAAAATGACACAAACTGACACTCTAACACAGTAATACATATAGTTAATATGTTTTTAAATGTATTTATACACTCAGTGTGAAACCTGGGCCTGTTTCGATGAACTCAACATAGATATCCTGGCAGGAATGGCAGAAAGACACAAACTTGAAACACAGAACTCCCATAACCAAGAGAAAATGCTACAAGAGTTTGGTGGGCATTGACCTTGAGTTTTGGAGTTGTAGTTCACCTATATCCAGAGAGCACTGTGGACTCAAACAATGTTGGATCAGGACCAAACTTGGCATGAATACTCAATATGCCCAAATATGAACGCAGATGGAGTTCAGGGGAAATGGACCTTGACATTTGGGAATTGTAGTTGCTGGGATTTATAGTTCTCCTACAATCAAAGAGCATTCTGAACCCCACCAATGATAGAACTGGGCCAAACTTCACACACAGAACCCCCAGGAGGCAAGAGGAGGTCTCTACTTGGGGAAAGGGAGGCAGGCCTTCCCAATGCATGGAAAGGGAGAGACCAAGTAGACAAGTGGGGAGGGGGGGTGTTTGTAATTTTGTGCCTTTATCGAGGTAGGTTTCTTAGGGTTTTTATACTTCAACACACTAGACTCTCTCTCCCCCCCCCCCCTTCCTGGAGTTTCCAATTTCCCACGGCACACCTGATGATCGCTCACAGCACACTAGTGTGCCCCGGCACACTGGTTGAGAAACACTGCTTTAGTGCACTATGTAGTTTCCTCTCAGGTAAGTAGTTACACTATATAATCAACTTACCTATTAACTTTTTAATAAGCTAAATGGATTTGAATTGCCCTGAGGGGAAGCTTTCCCATTTTACTGGTTGCCACCAAAGGCACACAGCAATGTGTCAATCTGTTACTTATATAGGTATTCAGCATTGGGGCTAATGAAGACAAATGCTCACTGCAATTCAGACTATATATTGACTCCCTAGAAAACATTAAGGTTTCATCTTTTCCTGGGCTGGAAGGAAAATAGCATGGCATGCCAATATTTTCAAATCCCTTTCAAATGGGCATGAAAGTAATATAAAAATTGTGTCCTTTTACATTAATTAGCTTATGTAAATAATCATTGCGATTGGTTCAGATAATGTTCCATTTTTTTTCCAAATGGCTTTCCAATGATAAGGGAGTGCGGGCGATCCTCATACCAGTCTTTTTAATCTTAGCCAATGTCCAGATTACATTAGATCCCAGACTTCTCTGTGTCTAATATTATGTGCAATTCTGCAATGAATTGTCAACCTATCCTATAAGATTAATTTTGATGTAAAGAGAGGACCACACCATGGTTCCTTCATGTTCTGAGATCGGCAAGAACAAGTCTCTGACAAGATCTTGAAATTTGAAAGCCAAAGACTGTCACATAAGGATGGTCCCTGATGTAGCTAGAGAAAGCTGTTGGTGATGCCAGAAGGAGTAGCTTCAACTGGTGTCATTACTCAGGCTATGTTAACTACAAACAATAGCTGATCAGATCAGCCCATTCCAATATCCGCCTCAAGTATTTTCTAAGATTTCCACGGAACAGGAAAAAGTTTGTGGCTCTGTTTATAATAATAGTAATAATACATTTTATTGATTAGCCACAGGTCATATCGCAATACCAAAACAAACGGCTTGATAAGACTTTGGTTTATAACTTCTTATAAGCATAGTTTTTAAGAACTCATGGGAGCTGCAATTCAGTTGCAAGAAATTCTTCCAGGCTCTCCTATCAATCTGTGTTTAAAACTTTTTATTGTCCAACCAATAATCAGTTCCAATGAACAATAAAATTTTTTTAAAATCAATTCTAATGGACTGCATTCAGTGCTTCTTCTCATGCAGCATGTTTTCCATCATTCTTATGATCAGGTTTATAGAATCCTTTCTCAACAATAATCATCATGATCACAATAATGCTATTGATAATCACCAGATGTCTTGGGGAGAGGGAAACAATGGCAAAGATGATTCCCACATGACAGTAAGAAAGACAGATTAGTGAAAGGAAAGGAGAATGAAGAAGATGAGTATAGAAAGGAGGAAGAGCTTTGTAGGGAAAGAGCGAGATAATAAAGATAGGACAAAAACAGCTGTATCCAGGAGACTTTGACTCCTTCTATTTTGCCTTATAAAATCAGATTATCTGCTTTGAACTGGATTATATGGCACTGTAGACTTATATAATCCAGTTCAAAGCAGATTATAAGGATTCTCTGATTTGATAATTTGGATTATATGGCAGTGTAGAACGGGCCTTTGAGAGGGGAAAAAAAGAAAGATGAGTTGGGAGAAGTGAAATGCAGATAGATGAGCAGAGAAGAACAGCGAGAGAGAGGAAACATGTTTAGTTAGGCTTTGTAAGTAGGGGACAGAAGAAATATAAAAGTTGAGATCAAATGGAAGGAGATAATTGTTCAGGAAGAAGAGAAAGAGGACAATGGATGAAGAGAGGAATTACAGGACAAGAACAAAGAGAAATAAGAATTGGTGGGCTCTAAGAGAGAGGGAGAGAAGGCAAAGAAAAGACGCTTAACCTGGAACAGAAATGAAATGAGAAATAGAAAGACGTTAAATTAAACATTGGATTTAAAAGACAAAAGTAAAAAACACCAATTCAGAGCTTGAACACAATGGTACCCTGCTTTTTCTAACAATAGTGCCACATGTTCCTCAGATCAAGAAATGAAACTGTACCATGCTTCAACCCCTTAGGATCAGAAGATGACAACAGCCACAAAGCAGAACCATACCAATTTTGAAGCAGCTCAGTATTTTCCCCACTGGTTGCCTGTCAACTTCCGAGCTCAATTCAAAGTGCTGGCTTTGATCTATAAAGCTCTATATGGTTTTGGCCCAGCTTACTTGTCTGAATGCATCTGCCTCTATGTCCCACCTCGTAACTTAAGATCATCCGGGGAGGCCCTGCTCTTGTTCCCGCCAACTTTGCAAACGTGGCTGGTGGGGATGAGTGACAGGGCCTTCTTGGCTGTAGCCCCCCGCCTGTGAAATGTGCTTCCAAATGAAATATGATCGACCCCATCCCACCGTTTAGGAAAAAATTAAAATCATGGTTTTGGGACCAGGCCTTTGGACCATAAGCATAAAGGAGCACTTTGATCGGAATGGATTGGTAAGGCGATATATGTGATGAGACGGTGTTATTGTTTATCAATGGGTTTGAGTATTGTGTACTGTTTTAATTAATGATTGTTATGCTAATTTGGATATAATTAACTGTTACTGTTTTTAACTTTGTATGTATTGATGGTTTTATACTATGTTATTGACTATGGCATCAAATTGTGTCTCTGTTAGCCGCTCTGAGTCCCATCCCGTCCCCCCTCGAGGTTGAGAAATGTGGGGTAAAAATGCTGTTGTAAATAAATTTTCTGGAGGTGGTTGCTCCGTTCTGCTTTACATGTTGAGTATCTTTGAGTAAGGAGGATGTGGGTATGTTTAAAATTACGTGGAAGAGAGAATTTTCAAGGAAACCAGAGGAGAAGAGCCAGGGCCAAAGTCCCTGACTGTAGAGCTCCAGGAATGTCCACCATCAATGCCTGACCTGAAACTTCCCTTTATTATTTTCTGATACACTAATCAATACTAGACTGCAAATTTAGAGCCATCATTTTATTTTTCCCACATGTTTCAACTGAAGTCCCAAGATATGATAGGAAGTTCACTCCCCGTCATGGCCATTGACACAAGATGGAATCCATCAAAGAATCATCTCTTGAAAACTGGACCGTACCTTATTCTGTTCATTTTTGCACCTTTCTTTTCTAACCCATGATAGAACCCAGAGACCTAACACATCTGAAATACCTCTGAGAGAAATGAATGAATAAAGCATGATTCCTAAAGTGTTATAAAGTTCTATTTACAATTTGCTGATTGAATATAGTTCAATATGGTTCTGTTTATCCATAGAAATCAATAATTAAAGTATATTTTGATTAGTAAGTGCAGACATAAATGAAGGGATATCAAAGTCACCTGTCTCTCATGAAACATTATCAGAGACAGGTTCACACAGAATACAGTTGTTGCATGACTCATTGCCCTCTCCCTTTACATGGTTATCTGCAAAAGCTGCTGTGAGAAGAGAGGAAGTTATTTGGAGGTCTTAAAATCTCTATTCTCCATTAGCAACACACAGGGGAAGCATAAGATTTCTATCTCCTTTGTAGCCTATGGCTAAAGATCTTTTCTCTGAAATCAAGGTGTGCTGCTGCTCTTCTGCCGCAAGCATCCATAAAGGGTATATTTCATGTGGTAATCATGAGATGGTCAGAGATAAGAACCCAAGCCCTCAAGCAATGCTGCAATGGTTGAGACAGTCTTAAAATCTGCTGTCAGAAAATAGCTGATGATTGACCTCATGTGCTAAACTAGCTCCACACATTCTATTGAAGAATTCATATAGTGGTGGTGAGTATTAAAACTACTTTCCTTAGAAGAGACATATTTGAGAACAGGTCACACTGAACACACTGGACCTCAGTTGTGCATAAATATTTATTAGTATTAAGGTTTTCACTTTACATTAGTTGTCCCACTTCTGAGAAATAGTGATATGCTATATACATTTAACAGTGCTTGGTGGAGTTATGAGTAGGCAAGAAAACAGAAACCCATGATCAAATGCCCGATCTTTTTAATATTTTGAGAAATAGCAACTTTGGAGGCATAGGAGTATGAATATTTTTCTCATGTGACATTTTCCCACTGAACTCTCCCTGTTTCTTGGTCAGGCCCAGATTAACACTTTTTTGCGCCCTAGGCCAAACTTTGGAATTACGCCCCCTTTAAACCAACCTCCCGCCACCTCCAAGGTCCCCATTCCCACCAGCTGGAATGCTCAGCTGTGCTCTGAAGGTCTCCTCAGGGGTTGGGAGGCTTGGGGAGAGCACAGCGGGTGCAAACTCATTCCAAAGGCACGCATGAGAGAGAGAGAGAGAGAGAGAGAGAGAGCAAGAGAGAGAGAGCAAGAGAGAGAAAGAGTGCGCTAAATTTTTCAAAATCCAGTTATTACAGGGACAGAAAGTGAGGTGAAATCTTCTTAACAAAGGCACAGACAGCAAAACAAACACCACAGGGTGTTAACCTTTCCCCATGTCATCCAAAGCTAAAAGATATATTTTGGCTGGGGCTACACTTAAATATGTACCTGTTCTGACTTACAAATTCAACTTAAGACCTGCAAAACCTATCTTGTTCATAACTTGGGGGTTGCCTGTAAATGGTCAGTATGAACTGCATTGAACTGCATTGTATGGGTTCACACTGCCTATATAATGCAGTTCAAATAGCATTATAGGGCAGTGTAGAACCAGCCTCTGTCACCCTGTGTCATTTAGACTTCCATGTGTTCAACCTTTTACTCCATTGGTCACTCATGGTGGTTATGCCAACATTACCTGCATAATTTCTGCCTTCTATCTGGTTTTAATTATCTTCCTTTACATGTCTATGGTAGAATATCAGAATTTTGCGGTTTAATACAATTACTCTCACTTTAAAATGACACTGTTACAGTACCACCATCAAAGAAAAAGATAATTAGCGGCAGGGCTTCAAAGCTCAAAAGAATAGAAAATAGATTCAAGATAGTTTAAAATCTTTGAAGATATGTTGTTATATGCAGAGGAGGAAGTTCACCTGCCTGAAGCTAGAGCTAATGCATCCTAAGACACTCATTTAACTAATTATGTAATACATGAGGGTTTTACACTCTGTATGAATAAGAAAAGTGCATTCTTATAGCACTACTGAAGTTCTATACTGGCAGGGCCGTAGCCAGGATTTTGATTCGGGGGGCTGAGTTTGGTTCGGGGGGGGCTGAGACTGGGTGGAAGAGGGTCTACCCTAGCAAACCTTTGTATTGTTATCCCAATAACCCCATTAATGTGGGATATAATGAGCATGGTGATCAGATCATGATATGAATAAACATAACAGTTTAAATAATATACCAGTAAGGCCTTTTCGCGGACCACCCTGAGAATTTCGGGGGGGCTGAAGCCCCCTTAGACCCCCCCTGGCTACATGCCTGTATACTGGTATTCTGAATTAATCTTATGAAATCTAATTCAAGCAGAAGAGGACTAAACAGATAAGGCAGGGTCCAATTGATTGTGTCAACCAATGGTACAGAGTCCTCTAATGGAGCAGATCCATCTGCTGTGTTCCCCTGCAGCCTGCTAAATATACTCCAGATGACTGAAGATTTGAGAGCAGTGGCAGTCAGCGATTGCCATGTCAGTAGGCCAAGAAGTGTGCTCCAAATTTTCGTCTGGCACTTAACAAAGTGACCCAAGGTGCGGAACTCGAAATAGCTTCTGAGTTTTAAATAGTTCCTTTAGCATTTACATTAAGTCTTAAGAGGGAGTTTTCAGCAGGAGTTCAAGGGCCTCATCACATTACCTAATGGATTTGCCATGCATTGTGGTGGACCCATGGGGTCCTGTTGGGGTGTGTGGGGAATCTGTCACCCTGTGTCCTGCATCACCCAACCTACCTGGGACCCCATCCCACGGGAGAAGCATCTGCTGCCTGGCTTCCCTCCATTGTTCTGAAGGCAGCACAGGAAGCCTCCTATGTTGCTGTGGTGGCAGCATACTCTGCTTCCTTGCCCCTTTCACCATGGACGCTGACTGGAAGTACACATGCATCATGATCCAAGCCACGGTCATCTCGAGGCTCGATTACTATAATGCGCTGTACATTGGCCTACCCTTATCGGCGATCCGGAAACTCAAGCTGGTGCAGAACGCAGCAGCACGCCTGCTCTCAGGAGCTTCAAGATCCACTCATGTAATGCCACTCCTACGCGAGCTGCACTGGCTTCCAATTGAATTCCGGGTCACTTTCAAGGTGTTAGTTTTAACTTTCAAGGCCTTATATGGTTTGGGGCCAGTGTACCTGAGGGAGCAGCTTACCCCTTACGTGCCCAGGAGATCACTGCGCTCAGAAGGGCTCAACTTATTGGAGGTGCCTGGCATAAAGGTCTACAGGCTCTCTAGCATGCGGCAGAGGGCATTCGCTGTGGCCGCCCCAACCCTCTGGAACACTCTTCCTGAGGAGATACGGGATATCCGTGATTTGCTGCCATTCCATAGAGCCGTCAAGACCTGGCTATTCAGACAGGCATTTGGCCCATAACCAATGCCGTCCAGTAGCGCTGCCACCCACCACCATCGTACCTCTGCTGTTTGTTACAGTGTGGGGAATGGGATTTTAACTGGGGTTTATATTGGTTTTGCTATGTTTTATTGCTATTTTAATTCTGTAAACTGCTCTGGGCTCCAGAGAGAGCGGTATATTAAGTTGAATAAATAAATAAATAAATGTAAGGCTCCATCTCAAATGGGGAGAACAGGCGACGTATGACAGGCAAAGTAGTCCGTCTGATGGTGACTTAGTTAAACGGTAACAGGAAAGGCTAGTATGTTTTCAATGCATTTCTCTTTATTTTTGTTCATACTTTGTTGGACTAAATCCAGCATTCTATTAGCAGGAACTGTGAACTCCTCCCTTCCCCTCCCCTCCCCTCCCCTCTCCCCGGCTCTCTATACTATTTGAAACCCACTTTTGGAGTTAGATGCCAACACTCTCATACACAGCTTTGAGAGTGTACACCAAAAACTACTGCTCCCAATTTAACTGTATCCACAATTGTTCCTTCAGTGTTATGCTAGTGAGAGATATTGCCCATAATATCTATGCCAATACATGTGGTCCAGTCACTGTCTCTTTGGTTAGAATGATTTGTGCCTTTAGCATTGACCCCCCCCCCCCAAATCTGTATGTGCAGTCAATTAAGGCCATTTACAACACAATCCTATATATCCCAACACATTCCTCCTTAAGTTTAAATCAGACTTACTCCCCAGTACAAGCATATCAGCATTGCATCTGCTGAGTACAGGACCTAGCCAAAGGTTTTGATTTTCCAAAGGACATTCACAGGCAATTGGAAACAAAGGGAGTGTTGCATAGGGGACTGAGGCTGGTGCTGACTCCAGTGAGATTTTTGTAAACATACTTAGGACAACACTGCACATGAAAGAGAAGACCATTTTTGCTAACAAGCTAAATCCTGCTTCTAATCCTTGTTATAAGGAGAAAACAAAGGCACACTCCATTTTTCTATATGCACACAAGCACGCACACAAACATAAAATAATTGTACATAGAGGCTTATGCAAAGAGGGCTTTGTTTGCAAGGGCTGGAAACCCACTCACCCTGAAACAACGGGGGCAAATTAGCATGCATCAAGCCCAAGGGTGTAAGCAGCCAACACACACACAAACTCCTTGTGACGGATGTGGAGCTCTTGCTGGGAGGTCGCCCATGAAGCATCCTTCTTGAGCAGGCAGCATGTCAGATTTCAGACACTTTCCCTACCAAAGGGGCTCCTGCCGCTCAAAGGAATGGCTCCCCCTCCACCCAAATAATAAAGGCCCATTTACATGAAAAGATGCCCGCTTTCAGTGACATGATTAATTTTGGAAATACCTGGCATCTGAATGGAGCCAAGCCTTCAAGAGATGACAGATGATGAGGGAAGATAATTAGGCAAATGTCAAGAGTCAGGGTTTGATTGGTGATGGAGAGGCTGGTCTGACGAGGTTATTGTAGCCTCTTCCTAGATGGAAATGCATTGTCTGTGCAGGAGCTTAGGATGTTCGCCCTATGGTTAAATATAAATTTTACCTATGCCTACGGTTCCTCGGGTTCCCTTTCGTGACAATGGGGAGGAGCAGCAACACTGAGTGTCCTCCAACAACGCTGCACCAGCTTGCCTTTGCTTTGCCATGTTTCAAACATGAGGTTCCGTCCTCTGTTTTGAAAGTATGCTGGAGTTACCCAAACTCTAGCCAAATTCAAAGCTTTGGATTCTAAAGATGTTCAAAATTTGCTTGCTAGATACAACATATTGTACGACATGTAACTAAATGGCTTCAAATGTAGATTGATGATCTTTCATCTCCAATTTAAATAAAAAAAATAAAGTGCTATTGTAACTTTTACAGTCATCTTTCAGAACATGCCATGTAATCTTCTATGTTTCTGTATCACACAGATACTCAAAATATTTAAACTAAAAAAAATGTTTGCTTCCTGATAGTCTGTCTTTCCCTTTCTTTCTTTCTTTCTTTCTTTCTTTCTTTCTTTCTTTCTTTCTTTCACAAAATGGAATAAAGGAGGGAATGGGTTATTCCTTTCTTAAAGGCAACCCCTTTTGTTTCAGCTCAGGTTTCACAGAATGCCCTTTTGGGAAGAGATAGCACTTTAGGCCGGTGTGCCCCCCACAGGGTGCCCCTAAAATTAGCAGGGTGCTGAATCTTCTGACAGTGCTGGTCCTGACAGGGTCCCTCCTTCTAGATTGATGGATCGCCTGCTCTCGGCAAAAGAAGAATTAACCAGTTAGTCTTCTTAATCCATCATGACATTTGGGGCCACCACAGACACTGCATTGATATTATTGCGCACACCGGATTTTATTTCATAGCAGGGAGGAACTTTGCAACTAGGTTGATCATGCCTACATTTTAAAAAGTGATTTTTTTTATTGGTAGATTTATATTGGTAGATTTATGAGACCACTTGCTTTTTTCTTCCCTTCTGCACTTCGCCAAATGATGGTGAAGAGTAGGTGTCTAGCCAGCCCTTTTCTCATTCTGTAGTACTAACTGCTGGCAAAGGATCTTCTCCAAGAATAGCGAGAGCATCAGGCAGACACGTCATGCCTAATTTGACTAACTATCCAACGGCTGCAGCTGCCATTAGTTAATCTTCATATAATTTGTTAGACTGAAGCTTTGTGAAGTACTGGAAATAATTGACTTTTTTCCTGCTGAATTCTGTAGCTGTGGGCACTTATTGGTATAATAACAATCTGTATCATGCGGTCAGGAATGGTGATGGTTTTATGGCCCTGCACTAGCCAGAGGTGTATAATGTATCTCTGAAGGGCTTGATTGACTGGAAACATATTTTCAGCCTGCTTAAAACTGCTTAGAGAGTGTCACAGAGGTCCTCAAAAAATAAAGCATTCAGTGTGTTTAGTGAAACTCTACACTCTAAGTACATGCAAGGGCGCTGTAAGAGACTAATTAGGTTGTAACATAAAACACTATAAAAGCCAATGGCAAAGCCCCAGCCTTTCTGATGTTATGTTAGGAGACTACATGAAAGGCCTTATATTGATAGTGCCTAAAAACTGGGAGAAACAAAATGTTGATATAACCCATCATACAAACAATGGCAAATTAATTAATCTTATGATCCTAAGAATACAAAAATATACAGTAGTATTGTAGCAAGGCTTTCCCAGCCTCTCACAAGCTGCATTAAATATGGGTGAGAGAGAACCACATTTTTTTATTTTAAAAAATCAAAATGTGATTTCTTTTCATTGTTTTAAAGATGAGGAGCCATATTTTAAATCATACAGCTATATTGTATTGTAATCTAGCCAACTTAAGTATTTTTTAAAATTTATTTGGTTTCAGTGGGACATAAGCTGTCCAGAACTCTCTCCTTAAAATCAAATGTTCACGTGTTTGGCTAAATTTGTGCTCTTCATTATCCTGGAAATTAGGAAAAATACAAACAGCCACCGGTTCTTATATACAGTTGTTCAGATATGATTTTGGCCAAAGCACTGCCACACAAAGGGAGATGGGGGAACAGGGAGGCCAGAGAGCCATGAAGAAGATAGGAGGTGTGTTGTGGCTGAGGACAACTGTGACAGGAGGGGGCTTTCCCCTGACTTATGACATTACATCACGTATGGGATTCGCCACACATCATGGTGAATCCAGTGGGGGATGTGGAGAACACAGCACCCATGCCCCACATTGCCTGGCTTCTCCTTTAACCCATCCCATGGGGGGCGGGAGGCGGAAGGGTCTGCCACCTTGTTTCCTCCCTTTGTTGGTTATGCAACCAGTATCCAGTGTTGCTGTGGAACAATATTCCTACTCTACTTGTACCATGGAGCCCTGCCAAAAGTAGTTTGATGTCGTGGGATGGGAGTTGGTAGGCTCCATGGTGCAAATAGAGTAGGACTCAACAAACAGTGGGACGCCTTACCAAGAGTAGACAACACAAACACACAAGGCTGTAGAAGTGTGCTGTAGAAAACACTCAAGCAGAACAAGCTAAGACAAAGGCTATATGAACTATATAAATACTCTTACAGTAAAAACACAGTGTATAATGATAGTTAGCCTACATAATCACTTAACCCAATAACTTGTTGTTCCAAGAATATAACGTCTTGCACATGGGAGTGGGAAATAATATACTCGACTCCAAAAAATTAAATGGCTCTACACATATGCAAACCTATGGTATGTTGCTGTTAATTAGGGCCAAAGCAGGAAAAGCAAATGCTTCTATAGGAATGTAACATTTGCAGGTATATATGCATACATAGGCAAAGAAATGTGCCTAAAGTGTTGTAACAATGTCAATATGCATGCATATGCAACTCGAAGAATTACATAAGGCATAATACCACAAAAGCATACATATCAACTAAGCCCACAAAGTTCACAAGGACGAGTATAACACTGTGCTTTTACTATAAGAGTACTTATATACTTCACATAGCCTTTGTCTTAGATTGTTCTGCTTCAGTGTTTTCCCACAGTTCTACAGCCTTGTGTGTTTGTGCAAATAGAGTAGGACCATTGTAGGATGGGGAATTTAGCCCATCTGATGAGGGCCTTAGTTTAACCTGGGGAAAAGCCACATTTAGGAGGTCCTGCACTGGATTAAGCCCTGTGGTGTGTTTAGTCACTGCGAAGTCAATCCTATTACACACTGATGCTAACTCTATACTGACCTTAGTGGTTAGTGTAGATGCACCCCTATGTCCCAATAAATTCAGTGGAACTTAGTGCCAGTTAAGTGTGCATGGATTTGGAGCCACAACAGGAGCTGTTTACTTAGCAAAAGGCTCATCCATGCCACCAAAGGTACTTCCAGAGGTAGTAGAATGTGCCTTGGTCCCCACTGGTTAGAAATGCCTTCTTTTATCAGGATTTAATTCCTAAATTTGTACACTTCTGTATTATTCTCATTCATATCCATGAGGGCTTGTACTGGAGATTCTAAGATGTTCGGAGTATGACCATGATGAGGTATTGTTATTTTTAACTATGTGTAAATCCTAGGATACTTAACTTTCTGGCTGAATTTCTGCTCCTGCAGAATGAGTTACTGGCTTCCCTATATTGCAAAATGCATTTTGCTGTCTCCAAAAGCTTCTTCTCAGAATACGTGCAAGTAGGTTCTTGTCCAAGGTTGTCCCACACTGATCTTGTATGAAGTCTTACATGTTCCCACGAAGATTTCTGGAGCAGCAATTATTTTTCCACTCAGAAACTTCAGGAAGTCTTTAGGCCTCTATATTTTATGACTAAACCCTTCTTTCTCTTACACATACCATCTCACAACTCTTAAACCATAATGATCAGAGCAAAGCCAATTTTGTTTGCTGAATAGGAATTAGTACATTTTTAAACATTCAAAAGTATAATGCTTGACATGCAGTGAACATATGAAGTTAGTTAACACAAAACATATGAGAAATGGTGGAAAATGTAAAATGTCAAGAATAAAATTAGTGTGATCAAATTAGATCAAAATAATCATGTTTTATGTGGAAAACTTCCCAGAAATCCCTCCCCATTTCCATTTGCTTTGTAAAATCAAAGCTATTTGAATAAAGGGGAAAGTATGCTGGTATTAATTATTATTCACCATCCTCTCTATGACGAATATTTTTAAAGCCTTGACATTGTTAAGACATGATTGAAAAGAATGAAGTGTTAATTTAATAAATGTGTTGCTAGTCTTAGTGAAACCAAACACAGTTAGCATGTGTCCATTGCTGTATACATGTAAGTTTGCAGACCTCTAAAGCCTTGGGCATAAAATGTGCCTGCTGTGAGAAATGAGTTTACGCTTAGTGGGGATTTTATTGTTTAGCTTGAATGTGGACGGTCACTTTTCTTTCTTTGTTTTGAAAAGTATAGTTTATAGTTCTTTCTAGATTGATTGTTTTCCTGGAAGGTTTTGTGATTAACAATATAATATTTTTATTGAGGTACTACACACACATAACACATACACAGACTAAGCCCATAGGGTATTCTCAGTTTACAAGATTTTACCAATAAATGTGCTCCCCTTTATACTAAGGCTGCTAATTAGTGCTTTTAAACAACTCAACGTTTAATTCTTTGAAGACTCCCTTTCAAGGGCTAATATAAAAACTGTTTATGTAGAAGGATATATAAAATAAGGTGTTAAACCCAGTATAAATTGAGTGGCTGGGGGGTTCCTTACAGTGCTAATTTTATGTTTGTTTTCGTCCCATTTGAAGTAAGATGTCTGCATTACAATGTAAGATGTATTCCATGCGCTCCATAAAGATTATGTGAAAAGCGTCTGTTTATGAGCTTCAACTGTCAGGAGACACATTCAACTAGTAGTTGCATCACATACACACATACACTGTGGGAATTTAATCTCTAGAAGCTTGGAACGTATCTTTTAAAATTATAGTTTTAATAAAAAGATTATGTGGATATTTATGGGGCCATAGGTTTTTACTGATATTTGTGTATGACAAATTTTCTGCATATACATTTAGTTGCTTTGGATCTCATATCTACAGATATATTTTGTTATTACTTCTAGCAGTGGTACTACTAGTACTGCAGATTTTAATTACCATCATTGCTTTCATTTCGCACATCATGATTTGCAACTATGTTGGCAATGGAAGCAATAATAGTATAAATATATGCTTGCAATCCAACCCTAGAGTGGCATATGTCTCGTATGAGCATAACACCCACACTTTAGTTTTTTAACCAATATTATGAGATGACATGGTTTGCAGGACCTATTATAGCACCTGGCCGCTTGATAAAGCCGTTAATCGGCGAAACGGACGGGCCCACTGCAGCTGAAGCCGTTGCGGCGTGCCTGGTGTTTCTTTGGCACTTGGAGCCGCTGTTTGGGTGTGGGCTTCTCCCGCGGAAAGCCTCCCAGGACGATGTGTGTGGCTCGGGACTCAAGACGCGGCGCATTTCGCGCTTTGCTCCAGGCAATCGGCCTTTGGGAGCGGGATTACAAACCAGGCATTTGCCTTAGCCACTGATTGCTCACGGCTTGGATTGCGCCGGGTATTTACTGCCCGTTCATCTCATTGCTACGATCCCCATCCCCAGCATACTTTGTTTCCCTATTGAGCTACATCACCTCAGCTCCTGGAACTCCGCTCGGACACCACGACTTCATCGACTGGTATTTCAACCAATATTGTTGTTATTGCGAGCGCCGAGGGGCATTATTGTCACTGCCCCTTTACAGTGTGTACCTTGTGCCTTGTTATTCAATATATTTGATATTTTTTGCTATTTTTGACATTTTGCAGTCTATTCTTGTGTATTCATGGTTTGCAGTGTGCCACATACTGCTCAAAATATACAAAAAAATATCTGTTTCAGAAACTAAATTGGGCAGATACTAATATCATCACTGATAGCAATATTGAAAAAATTAGACAAGTGCAAAGAAGTCAAAAGTGGAAAAGGGGAGAAATCATCAAAGAGGAATTCAAACAAATAACCAACTCCTGTAGAGAAAAGTTTTGTAAGGCTAAAGCACAAAATGAGCTCAGGCTTGCCAGGGACATTAAAAACAATAAAAAAGGGCTTGTTTACTTATGTCAGTAGAAAAAGGAAGAACAAGGAGATGAGAGGGGCTCTTCAAGGAGAAGATGGGACAATGCTGACAGGGAATAGAGAAAAGGCAGAACTGCTTAATGCCTTCTTTGCCTAGGTCTTCTCACAAAAAAACCCTCATCTTCAACCTCCGCAAGATGGAGTGGATGAGGGATTAGAGGACATTCAACCCCAAATTGGGAAACAAGTCATCCAGGAATATCTGGCTGCTCTAAATGAGTTCAAGTCCCCAGGGCCAGATCAACTACACCCAAGAGTATTGAAGGAACTAGCAAAAGTAATCTCGGAACCATTTGAGAGTTCTTGGAGAATGGGAGAAGTCCCAGCAGATTGAAAGAGGACCAATGTAGTCCCATTCTTCAAGAAGGGAAAAAAGGACGACTCAAATAATTATTGTCCGGTCAGCCTCACATTGATACCAAGCAAGATTCTAGAAAAGGTCATTAAGGAAGTGGTCTGTAAACACTTAGAAACGAATGCGGTCATCGCTAATAACATGAATTTATCAAAAACAAGTCATGCCAGACTAACCTGATCTCTTTTTTTCGATAGAGTAACAAGCTGGGTAGATGCAGGGAACACCATGGATGTAGCCTATCTGGATTTCAGTAAGGCCTTTGATGAGGTCCTCCATGACCTTCTGGCAAACAAATTAGTCAAATGTGGGCTAGGCAAAACTATGATTAGGTGGATCTATAACTGGTTAAGCGAACAAACCCAGAGGGTGCTCACCAATGCTTCCTCTTCATCTTGGAAAGAAGTGACGAGCGAAGTGCCATTAAGCAGGGTTCTGTTCTGGGCCTGATCTGTTTAACATCTTCATTAATGACTTAAATGAAGGGTTAGAAGGCATGATCATCAAGTTTGCAGATGACACCAAATTGGGAGGGAGAGCCAATACTCCAGAAGAGAGGAGCAGAATTCAAAATGATCTGAACAGATTAGAGAGATGGGCCAAAACTAACAAAATGAAATTCAACAGTGACAAATGCAAGATACTCCACTTAGGCAGAAAAAATGAAATGCAAAGATACAGAATGGGGGACGGCTGGCTTGACAGCAGTACATGTCAAGAAGATCTTGGAGTCCTCATGGACAACAAGTTAAACGTGAGCCAACAATGTCATGTGACAGCAAAAAAAGCCAATGGGATTTTGGTCTGCATAAATGTGTCTAGATCAGGGGTGGGCAATTACCGGCCCTCCAGGTGTTTTGGACTTCAACTCCCAGAAATCCTAACAGCTGGTAAACTGGCTAAGATTTCTGGGAGTTGAAGTCCAAAACACCTGGAGGGCCAGTAATTCCCCACCCCTGGTCTAGATCCAGAGAAGTCATGCTACCCCTCTATTCTGCCTTGGTCAGACCACACTTCGAATACTGTGTCCAATTCTGGGCACCGCAATTGGAGGTGCTGACAAGCTGGAAGGTGTCTAGAGAAGGGTGACTAAAATGATCAAGGGTCTGGAGAACAAACCCTATGAGGACCGGCTAAAAGAGCTGGGCATATTTAGCCTGCAGAAGAGAAGGCCGAGAGGAGACATGATGGTCATGTATAAATATGTGAGGGGAAGTCATAGGGAGGAGGGAACAAGCTTGTTTTCTGCTGCCCTGGAGACTAGGACATGGAACAATGGCTTCAAACTACAGGAAAGGAGATTCCACCTGAACATTAGGAAGAACTTCCTGACTGTGAGAACTGTTCGCTAGTGGAACTCTCTGCCTCGGAGTCTGGTGGAAGCTCTTTCCTTGGAGGCTTTCAAACAGAGGCTGGATAGCAACCTGTTGGGGTGCTTTGAATGTGCTTTTCCTACTTATTGGCAGGGGGTTGGTCTGGGGATGGCCCACGAGGTCTCTTCCAACTGTAGGATTTTATGGTTTGAATAGAGCTGATACATCTATTTTTTCTTGTTTTAGGTTAAATCTTATTTTGTTCTACTTACAGTAAAATGACTGGAATGAATGGAACATGTTATACTCAGAACTACATAAGTCAAGTTGTTCAGGTTATTCTAAGTAGAAAAAAAAATCTGGATCCAACCCATTATACTTTTATTCTTTGCTTTCTTCCCACAATAACAATGTATACAATTTGGCTGGTAACAAAACATCTTGTCTTTGAATAGTGACTCGCTGCTTCCATTTGCTTCTTTTATTACCAAACTTTTGATTATTGTCTGCCCTCTTTTTTCTGTACTTTGCTTCTTTTCCTGGATAGGTAAGTTTCTGAAGACAAAGCTAAATTGTGTGTTTTAAATTATCTGTTATATGTGTTGCTGTTCAGTGAAGAGAAAAGATCTTTTGTCTTTTGAAATAGCTGTTAGGAGAAGCTTCCTTCCTTCTCTTAGTAACTAATCATAGTTCATAAAGGCAGCAGTGCTACAATACAGCCAAGCTATAATACCCGTGCTACAATGGATTTAGATTTAGAATTATAGATTTTCTTAATTTTGTACCTAACTGTATTACCCTAGCAGCAAAATTGGACGTGGCTGAGTCTTATTAGGTTAGTGTCCATCTAGTTCTTTTAGCTTTTTGGATAATTCAATGATCTGTTTCTGGTTTTGTATATATCAGTTATGGGAAGAAGTAAATTATCCTATATGAGGTATCTAACCATGGAATATTAGCAACCATCTTTTGAAATATGTTTTGCAGTATCTATAAGGACTCAACCAATAAAGTAGATCTGATGTCACATCTATCACAGCTAAATTTTCAGAGGCTTTTACAGAGCTTGGAAGTAACAAACTGCAAGAAATTGAACTAGTTCTTATATAATAAGTTACTATAAGGAGTTACTGTACTGGGTAGATAATGAAACAAAGTTACTTTTAAAAAATAAAATAAAAAATAGTAAAAAAATCAAAAAAAATCAAAGTTACTTTCTAGTTTAAATGACATTTAAGGTATTTTGGAGATGTTTTAGGCACATTATTTTTGATTTTATGCAATTGGGAATTGGTGCTTATTTTCCTCAAGAAATGCAAATGATTAACAAAACAAAAGACGAATGATGCTCAGCAACAAATTCCTTTTGGGAGCATTGCAACATGTTCCATAACAAATTCCTTATAAGAAATAAATTTGCAGTTGCTATATTTTACTATGATGAAAGTTAAATGGCAACTATTATGGAAGTATCATTTCTTCATGTATTGCCAGAGATCTGATTTCTAGTTCATGGGGAGATATGCCTTTCCCCCAAGTTTTTTTTCTTTCTGTCATAGAAAGAAAATACGTTGGCTGAAAAAAAAAAATCAGCATTGCCTTTTTTCCTCCATTTCACCTTCTTTGTTCATTTGTACAACATTATGTAAAATTAAGACTTCTGATGATGTGGTACATTCTCAAAATCTTCTTTTAAGCTAGAGAAAGAAACGTATCTGTCTCTTGAATTGCATCATGCCAACATTTCAATTGCATTCTCTTCAAAGACTTAAAACAGCCAAGGGCTTTTAAGCATCTCATTTTACCCTACACACACACAGCCCATTATAACCTGCATAAACAAAGATGACAAGTTGAGATTAATGAGAGTCCCAAAGTGACAGAACAATTTAATTGTCAGAAATCATTGGGGGTGAACTTTGCCAGTGCATTTATATAAAACTGCCATACTCTTAAAAACTTCCCTAATTGATTACGACCAATAAGTAATAACGCTGAACACACCGATAGTAACTGACCCATAATTGTTAATTGTCAAATTAAGATGCAAAAGGTAAAAATCTAAGGAGGTAGGGATTTGAGAAGATAAATGAGTGATCGTGTTGTGCAAATCATTCTACAAATTGACAATTTATTGTTATTTAATAATTATTAGGAACCAGAAGTGTATAAAGTTTCTGCTTGATATGGCCTTGCGGCTAATGCAATAAACTGTACTACTACTATAAAGTTTCAATTTCAGTTTAATGTATTGTAAGCAAAAGATACCTAAACAGTTTGTCAGTAAGTTATTTTGTTCTAAATAGATACAATCTAATTCTATACAAGTAGGTTTCATATCTGGTCAGTTTACACACACACATTTATTTATGCTGTCTTTATCACAATGGAGGAAAAAACAGCAGGGGTTGTATTCAGAGAAGATGGAGTGTATTTTATATTACATTATATTGATTTAAGGTTCATGTTGAGTATCCCTTATTTCAGTGTTTCCCAACTAGTGTGCCGTAAGCGATCATAAGGTGTGCCATGGGAAATTGGCACTCTTCCCCCTCCTAGCAGCCCCCTCACAGGTTTCGAAGAAACAAATTGAGCCTCTCCGCTTGGAAATGTTTTTTAAAATGCTATTTTACTGGATTTTTCTAGAGTTCCCTCCCCCCCCCCCCCCCAGGAACTGTTTATAACAGCTTCATGATATCCATAGTTAACTGGAAGCAAGTTTCACTCAGGGTGAAATTTCACAAAGGTCTGGAGAACAAGCTCTATGAGGAGCGGCTTGAAGAGCTGAGCATGTTTAGCCTGAAGAAGAGAAAGCTGAGAGAAGACATGATAGCCATGTATAAATATGTGAGAGGAAGTCATATATATGTTGTGTTCATCGAAACAGGCCCAGGTTTCACCCTGAGTGTATAAATACATTTAAAAACATATAACTATATGTATTACTGTGTTAGAGTGTAATTTTGTGTCATTTTGGTTGGTGGTGTGCCCCAGGATTTTGTAAATGTAAAAAATGTGCCGCGGCTCAAAAAAGGTTGAAAAACACTGCCTTATTTGAAATGATCAGGACCAGAAATCTTTTGGATATTTTTTTTATTTTTGTAATACCTGCATTTCCATATATTTTATTTATTTATTTATTATTTGGGACCCAAGTTCAACATTTATGTTTTATAGACACCTTGAGGTCTGACGGTAATCTTACAAACAATGTTTTAACAACTTTGTGCATGAAGTAAAATACAGGCAATAAGCAGTTAAAAACAAATTAAAAACAACATTGACAGGCTGTAACATGTTAATAAGGCTTGACAGTTAAAACAATGAGGACAGCACATCATCCTCAGAAGAAGGGAACATAATAGATGGCTGAAATGATGTTGCATGAAGAGGTTGTGACTTACTTTCAGAGCCCTGCAATCTAAACAGGTATGTTTCTACAGGCCACACGTCTAAACAGCTTTAATGTGGCAAGTTCTCATGTTAAAAAAGTTGTGAAATGCTTTGGAACTGGTTCCGTGTAAACAATTGGGCAATGTTTCCACAGCTTTCCCACATTTTGACAGAGAAACATTTAGGTTGCATCTTATATGAAGATGGCTGTAGCAGTCACCACCATGCCAGGCTTTGAAGGTATCTCCAGGAGATTGGAGTCCTCAGACCGTTCTGATCTCGGACCAAAGTATTATTTATTTATTTTTTTAATTCAAATGCTTCTATGGCCCGTCCGGGTCACCGACAGAGGAAGGCCAAGTCTTGACTTTCTTACAAATCCAGCCTTGAGGTGACTGTGGCTTGGATCTGTCACTGGCCAGATCGTTCCGAGGAGACCACTAAAGAAGCCAGCCTCCTTGCCTGTCGCAGATGAGAAAGCATCTTGCTGACCGCAGAGACCTGGGCCTCCATGGTCAGCTGGGAGTCCAAATGGACCCCCAGGCTCTTTACGGAAGGCGATGGGCATAACACCGCACCGTCCAGGCTCGGAAGCTGGACATTAACATCACCCATGTTAATATCCATAAATAAATATAAATAAACCCATGTAAATATCCATGTACATTTCCATATATCCATGAAATATCTTGGAGATGGGACCCAAGTCTAAATACAACATTTATGTTTTATAGACACCTTATACACATAGTCTGACGGTAATCTTACAAACAATGTTTTAACAACTTTGTGCATGAATTTTTCCCCCCTGATCTCATTTGCAATACTGTGTCCAGTTCTGGACACCACAATTAAAGAAGGATATTGACAGGCTGAAACATGTTCAGAGAAGGCTTGATCAAAGGTTTGGAAACCAAGCCCTATGAGGAGTGACTTAGGGAGCTGGGTATGTTTAGCTTGAAGAAAAGAAGGCTAAGGGGAACATAATAGCCATGTTTATATATCTGAAATGATGTTGCATTGAAGAGGTTGTAAACTAGTTTTCAGAGCCTAAGGGTCAATCTATACAGGCTATATGAGTTGGACTCTATAGCCGCCACACGATACATACAGCTTTAGTGTGGCCTTTTCTCATGTTAAAAGAGTTTTGAAATGCCTTGGAACTGGGTCAGTGTAAACTATTGGGCAATGTTTCTGAAACTCTGGAGCTTTCCCACATTTTTGGCCACAATAAACATTTAGGTTGCATCTTATATGAAGATGGCTGTGGTTGTTCACACCACCATACCAGGCTTTAGCAAGCTGGGTACAGGGGATGGCACCAGCCTTCCCTATCGTTCTGGGCATAGCACCAACCAGTATTATTTATTTATTTTTTTAATTGCCATGCTTCTATACCGCCTCTCTCAGCCCAAAGGCGACTCGAGGCGGTGAACAAGCGGCAACAAGTGCCCATATACAATACATCACAAGATAAAAACAGTCATATAAAAACATATAAAATTAACAGTTAAAACTACAAAATACAAATCTCAGCTCCACAATCTTAAAATCGGTTTCCGTTTCGTCGTCATAGTAATCCTTGAACTCGATTAAAGTTTGTCTGCGAATGCTTGCTCGAAAAGCCAAGTCTTGACTTTCTTACAAAATGTCAGGAGGGAGGGGGACAATCTGATGTCACTAGGAAGGGAGTTTCAAAGCCGAGGAGCCACCACTAAGAAGGCCCTGTCTCTCGTCCCCGCCAAGCGCACCTGCAAAGCAGGCGGGACTGAGAGCAGGGCCTCTCTGGATGATCTTAAGCATCTTGATGGTTCATAGGGAGAGATGCATTCAGACAGGTAAGTTGGACCAGAACCGTTTAGAGCTTTAAAGGCCAAAACCAGCACTTTGAATTGTGCCCGGTAGCAAACTGGTAGCCAGTGGAGCTGGCACAACAGGGGAGTTGTATGCTCCCTGAGTGCCACTCCTCTTATCAACCTGGCTGCTGTCTGTTGGACCAATTAAAGCTTCCAAGCAGTCTTCAAAGGCAGCCCCACATAGAGAGCATTGCAGTAATCTATACAGGATGTAACCGGAGCATGGACTACGGGTAGGCATAAAATAGGCATAAAATTGGCAGCAGTCACTGCTTGGTGCCTGTAGTGATAATAGGCAAAACGACAGGATGATCAGAGAAGACAGGGAGGAAAGAATGGAGCAATTCCTCCTTTCCCAACTCCTTTTCATAACTCCAGCTATCATCACCATAGGTTTCAATGATTACTGCTGAGCCCAGAATGATGGGGACAAGGCAAAGTGGTCATTCTGGTTCCACTGAGCCGGGCTAAATCAGCCTGGAAAATGCAAGACGGCTGTCTGAACCACCCTCTCAAAGTCCAGAACTTCCGAGGGAGCGGTCCAGACTGCGGAAATAGTGGGTTCAACCCGAGCCTTTTAAGAAGGTACAGATCAAACCTACTAACAAATAATCTCACCACAAAGCTGAGTTTTCCTGCTTTGTGGTGAAAGCATTTGGGATTTCATGGGGCATCATTTGGACGCCTTCCATGAATATCTGGGGGCTTGCGCACTTTCCACGCTTTGTGGATCCACCCTTAGAAACAAGACAGTGGACCTTTTCAGATGAACTCCAAGCGATGAAGAGGAACAGGATAATTTTTAAGAAAGATAATTAGAAGGGAGCAAACACACATTTGAAAGCAGCCCCAGTGAATATTGAGAAAATCCAAGTTCCTCTGATGGTATAGACTAGAAAGTTTATTTAATCCTCTACCAGTTTAGTGTCCTGGAGTAACATCCTGGTAGTTGGACTCTTGAACACAGCAATTATGGGAGTCTTACTCTTGTTTTACTCTTGAAGACCGAGTTACTGAGACAGGTAACACGGTCACATAAAACAGCCTTAAGACAGAGGTGCTCATTAGGTAGATCTCGATCTACTGGTAGATCGCGTAGGGCATCCTGGTAGATCACAGGCAGGGTGGGAGTAAGGCTCAGTCCCACCCCGCAGGTTCCTGATGCCCCAATTCTGTTGTTGGTGGGGTTCAGAATGCTCTTTGATTGTAGATTTACTATAAATCCCAGCAACTACAACTCCCAAATGACAAAATCATTTTTTTTAGTGATGGTCACTCCTTGTAGATGTCTTGTGGCCAAATTTGGCAGCAAATCGTCCAGTAATAAGAAATCAGTTTGTGTGTGTCAACTGTAAAATAGGATGTGTAGGAGGGCCCTGGGTTATCTGACGTCCTTTCCACACAGTTGAATAAAATCCCATGTTATCTGCTTTGAATCAGATTATATGCCAGTGTGGACTCAGAAAACCCAGTTCAAAGCAGATATTGTGTTATATGTTTCACATTTTTGTAGTGGGTAAGTAGATCATTTTGACTTGGTTCTTTTATAAGTAGCTCGCATGCTGAAAAAGTGTGAGCACCCCTGCCTTAAGACATTACAAACCAAGTGCCCTTGCATCAATAAATTATTTCTGGATTAATAGATGATACAGAATGATCACACTGTGGAACATGGGTTGTGGCAACAGGAATATTCACAACTCAAAATGCCCCCATGCCCACTGTTTTTCATAATAATTGGCCTCCTGTTAGTAACCACAATAGCAAATGCTCTCATTATTTGTTCAAGTAAACATTCTCTGTGTGTATATGTGTATGTGTATGAGAGAGGGAGAGGGAGGGAGGATGTGTGTATGAGAGAGAGAGAGAGAGAGAGAGAGAGAGAGAGAGAGAGAGAGAGAGAGAGAGATCAAGCCTTTATTTAAAGACATTATTTGTTTACAGGAGCGTCTAGCCCAAATCTGTTTTGAAGGTAAAGAACCACTATAAAGATCTCGCAGAAGTTTAGCATATGGGCAGCAAACCGGGGAGATGCACAAACTATCTGGCCCAAGAAAGATATAATGCTTTTTTCATCTTTGAATTAAAATCTAAATTTAGCCTATCTACACATAAATTATCATCTACAATATGTTGGTGATACTACTCCCTTTTCTAAATGATTGCCCCCACCCAAAGTAGTTTGGTACTAATTCTTTTTAAAAAAAAGAAAAAAGAAAAAAGAAAAAAGAAGCAAACAGCTCCTTTTTGATTTTTCAAATTAAGCATATTTATCCAATTATCACTTAAATATATTTAATGTTGTTGAACTCCATCACCTTGAATAGAAGTCTCTTCCACCTGTTCTCCATCAAAAAATACCTCCTAACATTCTTCCAACAAATGTCTTCTTTTATCTTAAATCCTTTGACCCTGAACAGCTCAAACTAATTTGGAAAATTACTCTTAGCTAGTTAAAATATGTTGGATGTTCTTTAAAGCATTTTATTTCAAGCTTCAAGAAAGACAAGGTTGGGTAAATGCAAGGCACCAATGTCCTTAGACTATCAAGATACATGCTTGCATACTTGATTAACATATATACATAATCAGGATCCTAGGTCTCGTGCATAAAAAGGGCACCACTTATCCAGAATTCTTAACTACTGAAAAATCAAAGTTATATACATCAAGGCAGACATAGAAACACCTTTGTTTTCTGATGGTTCAATATACACAACATATGTTTCCTGTACTAAATTATTACAAATATTTTAGATAAAATGAACTTCAAATTATGTATATGAAACAAAAATCAATTTTTGTGTTGACTTGGGTTCCAGTTCCAAGACATCTCATTATCTACATAAATGCAAATTTAGGCATTCCAAAATCCATTCACACACATACACACACAGTGGGGGGAAAGTATTTAGTCAGGTACCAATTGTACAAGTTCTCCCACTTTAAAAGATGAGAGAGGCCTGTAATTGACATCATAGGTAGACCTCAACTATGAAAGACAACATGAGAAAATACATCCAGAAAATCACATTGTCTGATTTTTAACTAATTTATTTGTGAATTGTGGTGGAAAATAAGTATTTGGTCACCTACACACAAGCAAGATTTCTAGTCCTCACAGAACTGTAACTTCTTTAAGAAGCTCCTCTGTCCTCCACTCATTCCCTGTACTAATGGCACCTATTTGAACTTGTTATCAGTATCAAAGACACATGTCCACAACCTCAAGCAGTCACATTCCAAAGTCCACTATGGGGAAGGCCAAAGAGCTGCCGAAGGACACCAGAAACAAAATTGTCACCCTGCACCAGACTGGGAAGACTGAATCTGCAATAGGCAAGCGGCTTAGTATGAAGAAATCAACTGTGGTAGCAATAATTAGAAAATGGAAGAGATGCAAGACCACTGACAATTTCCCTTGATCTGGGGGTCCACGCAAGATCTCAAATTATCACAAGAATGGTGAGCAAAAATCTCAGAAACCCACGGGGAAACCTAGTGAATGACCTGCAGAGAGCTGGGATCAACGTAACAAAGGCTACCATCAGTAACATACAATGCTGCCAGGAACTCAGATCCTGCAGTGCCAGATGTGTCCCCCTTCTTAAGCCAGTACATGTCAGGGCCTGACTGAAATTTGCTAGAGAGCATTTGGATGATCCAGAAAAGTATTGGGAAATTGTCATATGGTCAGATGAAACCAAAGTAGAACTGTTTGGGAGAAACACAACTCATCGTGTTTGGAGGAGAAAGAATGCGGAGTTGCATCCAAAGAACACCATACCTACTGTGAAGCATGGGTGTGGCAACATCATGCTTTGGGGCTGTTTCTCTTCAAAGGGACCAGGGCGACTGATCCGTATACATGAAAGAATGAATGGGACCATGTATCATGAGATTTTGAGTGCAAACCTCCTTCATCAGCAAGGGTACTGAAGGTGAAACGTGGCTGGGTCTTTCAGCATGACAATGATCCCAAGCACACTGCCAGAGCAACGGAGAAGGAGTGGCTTCGTAAGAAGCATTTCAAGGTCCTGGAGTGTCCTAGCCAGTCTCCAGATCTCAACCCTATAGAAAACCTTGGAAGGGAGTTGAAAGTCCGTGTTACCCAGCGACAGCCCAAAACATCACTGCTCTTGAGGAGATCTGCATGGAGGAATGGGCCAACATACCAGCAGTATGTGCCAACCTTGTGAGGACTTACAGAAAACGTTTAACCTCTGCCATTGCCAATAAAAGATATATAACCAAGTATTGAGATTAACTTTTGTTATGGACTAAATACTTATTTTCCACCACAATTTGCAAATAAATTCGTTAAAAGTCAGACAATGTGATTTTCTGGATGTGTTTTCTCATGTTGTCTCTCATAGTTGAGTTCTACCTATGATGTCAATTACAGACCTCTCTCATCTTTTTAAGTGGGAGAACTTGTACAATTGGTATCTGACTAAATACTCCCCCCCACACTGTATGTGTGTATCCAAAATGCAAAATACTTCTGATCCCAAACATTTTGGATGAAGAATACTCAACCTTGATACATACACAGATAAATAAGTTGTTCTCTCAATAGTTGTTCACTTTTCAACAAGTTCCACCTCAGTTTAAGCTCCTAACTATCTTCTCTGGGTTCTTGTTTACAATCTTCATGGCTTGAAACTACTGCCTCGTATCTAGAAGCCCGTGAGTCTAATGCATTTGTTTCTTTTGCTGTATTTTCTGTCTTTTGCCTTCTTCATTTAGCAGCTTTACAAAGGACTGTTCCTGAGGGGGAAATGATGACTTCTGCAGGTCCATTCACCTTAATGTGGGAGATGACCTCTGAATGTGGCCATGTCCTATATTTAAAAATGTCATGATGTTCTCTGGAGCTTCCTTGAAGCTCCAGACCTCACTCACACTTTGTGGTGGTGTAAACAATTGAGCTGCTTCCTATTCAGAGGAGACTATGGTTGTACACACAGCCATCCCACTTTACACAGACTCTAACAGCCCAGGAAGATGAGATGGCACTTGCCTTCCCCTTATTACTCTGAACATAGTAGCAATAAACAGGTATGAAACTGGCAATTGTCATTTTTTACAGCCTGTAATGATGATAGCCAGAAAGACAGAGCAATTGGATAAGAGAGAGGGTAAAGGAGGGATTGATTCATCCCCCTGCTTGCATTGACTCAACTAGCATCACTATAGGTGCTGGGCAATGATCACCACCAGTTTTGTGCCTACTAGTGGTCACTTGACAGGTCAGTCAGGTTGAAAAGTAAGAGTGGTGGTCCAGCAGCTGCCATTTAACTTGGTGCCACATATGGTAAACACCTGCCAGTTCTTGAACCAGTTTAGTGGTCAGCTGAGCAAACTTTAGTGATGCCTATCTGAAGTGGTGTACTCCAGATCAACATCTCTGTTTCTGGCTCATGTAGATGGATGTAAAGACCATGCAGGCTTGATTCCTGTTGGCTAAGAAGTTAGAAGGAGGTCTGATAGTTTTAAGATACTGAAGAGTAGATTTCAGCTGAATATTAGAAGATGCTTCTTGATATTTAGAGCAGGGCTGTCCAACTTCGACCGGACCTGTGGCCGGAATTCCAGTTACTGATGACCTGGGGGGCCGAAGGGTCTGCCTCCGCCCCCGGCTCCGCCCCCTCCCTGGCTCCACCCCAGCTCCGCCCCTCCCTGGCTCCACCCCTGCCCCGCCCCCCAGGCTCCGCCCTCTCCCCGCCTTGGAGGTGTCTGTGGAGGACACAGGGGCTTTGACTTGGAGATAGAGATGAACACCAAAATCCCAGTCTCAAGTTCCAGTCCCTGCTTTGAACTGGATTATATTGCAGTGTGGACTCAGGGCCCTTCACACAGCCATATAACTCAGAATACCTGCTTTGAACTGGATTATCGGAGTCCACACTCATATAATCTGGTTTAAAGCAAATAACATGGGATTTTATTCAGATGTGTGGAAACGAAGTCAAATAAGAAGCCAGGGCCCTTCCACACAGGCCTATATATTCATTCTGCCTCTGCTAATAATAATAATAACAACAACAACAGGTTCCTGGAGTAGGAGACCTCCAAGGGCCATCCAGTCCTACCTCCTTCTGCCATAAGGGGAAAACACAATCAAAGCATTCCTCACAGATGGCCATTCAGCCTCTGATGATGATAATAATAATAATAATTAATACAATGGGTTCCTAGAATAGGAGACCTCCAAGGGCCATCCAGTCCAATCTCCTTCTGCCATAAGGGAAAACACAATCAAAGCATTCCTCACAGATGACCATTCAGCCTCTGATGATGATAATAATAATAATAATAATAATAATTACAATGGGTTCCTAGAATAGAAGACCTCCAAGGGCCATCCAGTCCAATCTCCTTCTGCCATAAGGGGAAAACACAATCAAAGCATTCCTCACAGATGACCATTCAGCCTCTGATGATAATAATAATAATAATAATAATAATAATTACAATGGGTTCCTAGAATAGAAGACCTCCAAGGGCCATCCAGTCCAATCTCCTTCTGCCATAAGGGGAAAACACCATCAAAGCATTCCTCACAGATGACCATTCAGCCTCTGATGATGATAATAATAATAATAATTACAATGGGTTCCTAGAATAGGAGACCTCCAAGGGCCATCCAGTCCAATCTCCTTCTGCCATAAGGGGAAAACACAATCAAAGCATTCCTCACAGATGGCCATTCAGCCTCTGATGATGATGATGATGATAATAATAATAATAATAATAATAATAATAATTACAATGGGTTCCTAGAATAGGAGACCTCCAAGGGCCATCCAGTCCAATCTCCTTCTGCCATAAGGGGAAAACACAATCAAAGCATTGTTCACAGATGGCCATTCAGCCTCTGATGATGATAATAATAATAATAATAATAATAATAATTACAATGGGTTCCTAGAATAGGAGACCTCCAAGGGCCATCCAGTCCAATCTCCTTCTGCCATAAGGGGAAAACACAATCAAAGCATTCCTCAGCCATGTTGAATCAAACCTAAACTCTCATGAGAGCAACAGAAAGTACTGAACCTTGAGTTTGGGAGTTGTAGTTCTCCTCCATCCAGAGAGCACTGTGGACTCAAATAATGATGGATCAGGACCAAACTTGGCACGAAGCCTCAGAAGAGGAGGAAGCCAGAAAGGGAATGGATGAGCACCCCCCCGTGCTCCGAACTCAGCCCCGCCCCCTTTTCGCTCTGGCCATGCCCCCTCTCGCTTGGTGCACTCTCTCCTTCCCTCTTTCTTTCAAGTGGTGGAAAAGGGAAGGAATGAAAGGGGGAAAGAGAGAGAGAGAAGGAGGGAGGGAGAGAGAGGGGGGAGGGAGGGAGGGAAGTAGGAGGAGGAGGAAGAGAGCCTGCTCCTCCTCCCTGCCCCGCCCCTCACCCCCCCCCCCGCCGCGAAAAAAAATATTCAAAAAAATATTCCAAAAAAATATTTTAATTTTTTTTAATCTTAAAAAGCAGATATCTTGCAGGAGGGTAGGGGGCCATGGGGAAGGGGCTGGGGGGCCGTATACGGCCCGGGGGGCGCCAGTTGGACAGCCCTGGTTTAGAGCATTTGGGCAATGGGACCAATGATCTAGAGGGGTAATGGGGTCTCCTTCCCTATATGTCTTCCCAAAGAGGCTGAACAGCTTCCTCCTGGGCATGCTTTAGCAGGAAAACCTGTAGGGGTTTGCATTTGATAGCCCAAGAGTCCACTTCCAACTCTATGATTCGCCAATCTATCAGAATGCCAGTCTGAGGGCCACTCACAGCAGCTAAGAAGGGTTGTATAGGCTATAGGAAACCATTTTTGTTCTCACACTTTTCCATGACAGGTTCAAAGTGGTTGGGTTTGACATATCCTTTGTGTGCAAGCTTGAAAAATAACGTACTTAAAATTCCCGAAGCCTTGTACATGATCTCACTGGGAAACTATGCAAAAGATACTTCGGGAGCAAATATGCACCAGAAATTACAGCTCTGTCTGTATGACCTTCTCGCTACCTTGGAATGTCTAGAACTGTGAGAATTATAAGGTCAGGCAAAATGTACAGGCCTATGGCTTGGAAAAGCTACTATGCCTTATTTGGAGTCTACACAGACATGGAAACCGGAGTTGTATAAACTAAAAGGAAAATTTTTCCCTGTTGCTTGCATGCCTAGTCCTTGACCTATCCCATTTATAGCTTCCTTTAAGATATTATGCTTTGCCAGTTCATTTGTTTCCTAAAAGTCTTCCAACAAAGATGTTCAAGACTAGGCAGTACTTTATACTGCATAAAACTGTGATGGGGGCAGCTGTAATTTATATACACCAATAAAAGAAAACAGATATTACAAAATATTTGTGACACTGTAAATCTGTAGAAGACTTTAAAGGAACAGAGGGATCTTTCAAACATACAGAAATATATTACATAGCTCAGAAAGATATGTTAAAAGCTCGTTTCTGGCAAGTCAGTGTCTGAAGTTATTATATAAGGTGGTGTAGTTTTTGCTTTTTGTGGGGCTGAAGACCCATTGACTCAACATTGGCAGGAACAATACTGTGTCTTGGCGCTCTCCCTCAAATATACCATAGCTATTGGCCTAGTCATGCGAGGGAGCTATAACCTTACCAGCTTTGTGTTTCACTCTCTACTAAACATTTGACTCAAGTGATAAGGGTGAAATCTTTGGCCACCATGGCTCACTAAGGCCCCTCCTACACTGACCACCAGTGCAAAGCCTATCTGGTGTCCCAACTCCAAACTGATATAAATAGTCAGTGTAGATTCTTACCTCCTCAGAGGACTAGTAACAAGGTTTCCAGCCCTGTAATAAGATGCTGTGAGTGGGGGGAGGCATGTTGTGATACTGGTGTAATTTCTGTAAATTAGGGGCAACTGCATAGGTCTGGAAGCCTTTTAGAAAAGGCATGATTGCATTTATCAGCTCCTGGATGAGGATTGTATATGGAGTATGCATTTGTTATTTTCTACCCAAACATCTATTTGGCATCTGTCAAACAGCAAGCCCCATATATTTTGGCTTCTTTAGATATCAGGGCCATACTATATCAGAGCATACTAACAGTTGAATTTAAATAAGCAAAATAAAACAGTCTTCTGTGATCCAGCATTTATATACGGCACAATTGGTAATCTTATAATGGTCTCTAAATTTTCCCTCTGTCCCACCTTTTTAAATTAAAAGTTTTAATAATAATACAGGAAGGTGGCATAAGTTAATTTTTATGCTTACAGCTAGATGAAATTTCCATTCAGGTTCATCTTCAGACAAAAAGTGGTGAGGCATCGCTCCAACTGCAGCTCAGTCAACATTAGTAAAGAGCCTTTCCACTGCCCAGCACTGAACTATTTTAGTGAAAGGAACTGCATAGTTAATTGACTACTGAAAGTTTGCTTATGGCCTTTATAATGGCTAAACCTGTAGTTACAAGATTTATTATGGTCAATGACCAGCATCAAAAAATATACCAATGTCAAGATAGGCACAGCAGCATTTAGGTATTAAGAAACAATGCCGAAGCAAAGTTTAAAACTCAGTATTGAATAAGATAGTTAAAATGGTAGTAAACATTTAGATGCTAAAATGACAATGGTAAAACAAATAAATTTTAAAACTTTCTAAGACTAGTTAGATAGGATATTCACGCAGTTAAGATACCAGTGCTGACTATTGTAATTTTATTGCAAAATTCCACCAGTCAAGGAAGATCAGGAAGTAGACAGTTGTGGATTTGTGGTAACATGAAGACAGCAGTTGAGTCAGATAGAGGGATGGGGAAGCAACTAGCTTTGCATTATCAAATGGATAAAAATTATGCAATGTCACTGTAACAAAATCAGAAAAATAAAAAAAAGAATGGCATTTGTTTCACTTCAATTTCCTTTGGGGAGCCTTTTCCTGTTGCAGTTCAAAGACTAACATCCATTGCATTGGTCTGCCACAGCATTTTTCTGTCAATCTTTTCTGTATGTATCTTTACTGTGGATGTAAAAGGTCAGACTATGTCCCGTAAACCCCATAATCCTTTACTGAAAAGTATGGATGGAACAATAGGTCAGACTGACAGAAATATCCTGGGGTGAACATAGGGAACTTTTTCCACATTGTGTATTTTATTCTCCAAGCCTGGAAAAATCACAATAACTTTTGAGACGGGAGTTTGTGGTATGTGTACTGCAATCTGGACTGTTATTAGGGTTAGTATGACTGCTATTATGAGCCTACTTTTTTCTCGATCTAGTTCCCCCAACAGAACAACAGTATCAAGGGCTGCAGGTGATCAAGCAGACTCTTCAAATTAAATAAAGGAAGGCTAAGTAATACGACTTGGAGAAAACACAAAAGCTCCACACTAGCCTGGATGTCAGCATTTATCAAATGAATGTACATGCAAAGCCCATTTGTCACTTTTGAAATGTTGCCTTCCTTGCTCTGCAAGGTACTGAAGAGTGTGAGAACCTGTTGCATCAATATCTGTGAAAAGTAGAATATCTAGCTTTTCACGTATTCTGTGACTTCTAGATCCTACATGTAATTCTGTTGCTTCCTGTTCTGATTTGTGGTTGAGCTTGTGGAAATAGTTCCCTATGTTTGCTCATGAAATCTGTAGAAACACCCATAAAGGTAAGTTCTTGGATTTCGTTTTTAAACATGCCTTGGATTCTTCTAGTCCTTGCATATTTCCCCTCAGGTTCCACCAAAGACTTGGCAAACAGGAACATGAAATGGATTTGATATGCCCTTCCTTCTATTTATGAACCTCAGTTGTTAAATTGGGATCTGACTCCTAAAACTGTGTGACACAGCCCAATTTGTAGCAAATCCAATTTTCTTCTACCTCCCTCAACCCCTTTCCTTCTTCTGCTCCCCCCCCCCTTTTTTTGGTGGCAGACTACTGGCATTAATAAATCAGATTGTTCAAACCAAATGAATCTATTTAAAATACTTATAAAATATTAAAGATGCATTTGGGAAAAGCCGCTAAGGTTGCTGTGACACCTTGGCACCTCAGAGCAACTAATTTATTAAAGGGTTTGCAAACCTGAGAAGAAAGGGAAAAGAAAAATGGTTTCATAAACCAAGAGCGGGAGCCAATTTTTCAGCTCAGATGATGAAAGGAAGCATGCATTTCTAATCAAAAAGACAGATAAGCCCCTTCTCTCCCACCGTTCCCTCACCAGCAAAGTGCCTTTTCATCATCAGCAACACTCCATTCCTAATGTCTGCAGAGGCCTTTCTGCACCTTCTCCATACACTAGTAATGTACACACACCATCCCTTTGAAACAAGAGCCTATTAGCTGTGACAGACTACCTTTTCACATGAAGTTCTTCTGTTGATAGTCATCAACTGAGTGTTAAATCATTCCAACTGGGCATGCTCAGAAACATGCCGGCGGGATAAACAGATCTTTCGAAGCATCACACGAAAATTGTTTTCCACCCCGGTCTGAAGGATAGGGTGGATTTCCTTTTTCTCTCCATTTCTGGGGGAGAAGAAATAAAAAAAAGATCATAAACTATACATGGGACATACAACTTCTTCCTTGTCTCCTTAAATCTAGATTCCATCCCACCCCCTCCATTCCCACCTCCAGAAAATGCATTTTGCTTGGGATCAGGTCAACTGAACTTGTAGACCTTCCAGCTCCTTTTAGAGATTATCAACCAAACACAGCATCATAAATTAGCCTGACAATAAGAGACCAGTTTGAGCATGCCGAGATAGAGGGATTTATGTGATCGGTTTCCCTTTCAGTGGATGTGGTAAAGGGCAAGAGAAATGCTGCAAGTCCCAGCAAGACAGAAGTGCAACTCTCAGCTATAGCTTAGGGAATGATACAAAAGGGATTAAGCCCCAAATGAGGACTGCCATTTCTGAAGCTCATTAATTTTCTCTGTGTCAGGAAAGCCTTTTGACATTTCATAACATGGGTTTGGATCCTTGCAGTTCAAGAAACGTACAAGGGAAATACAATGGGCGGGGGGATGAGGGAATCTAATTACAGAGTCAGAATCCATTTTCCATCGTAATTGTCTGGTCTCACACACACGGGTAGACTAGTGATGCCCGAATTTTGAAATCTATTCCATAATCAGATATTTGATTTGAAATAAGCTCCGGTTATTTTTAAACAGCTCAATTCTCTTCTGGCAGAGCCTGCCTTCTCCTCTCCAAGACTGACTGACGATCCAGGGTGGCAATTTCATGCTGCTTTTCACAAAAGGGAATTGCCTAGGTGAACACAGTAGGACTTATTCTTCAGAACTGAGATTGAGGTTTTTATCTGTAGACATCACAAGGTTTAAAAAGCTTTGTAATCAAAACTCTTAAGTATCACAAATTACCAGTTTCCTTACAAATCAAAGGTCAGGCTGATTTTTCAAAAGTAGTTCAATATTTAGAATAGAGCTGGGAAAAGTGGGACTCATCAAAGTCTACTGGATGGGCAGGATTGTCAGGGATGATGGAAGCTACAATGCAACAAGATCTGGAGGGCCATATGGTTCTCTTCTCTAGAATTTGCATGACTAGTACATTCCTATGCATGTTTACTCATAGTAATTCCCACTGCATTCAGTGGAAGCTTATTTCTAGTAATGTGAATGGTGTATCTCTGCTTGGAGTCTCCTTTAAGAGGGGGGAAATAAACTAATAATATCTACACAATACAATGAGAGCATATTGATGCTGCATTAAATGTCATGGCTGTCTTCAACATTGTCCAATGGAAACAGAGCAAGTGAGGTTAGGCTCCAGATCTCTCCATATATTTATTTATTTATTTATTTATTGTTCAATCTTATATTCCGCTCCTCCCTGCAGGCTCGGGGTGGATGACAGCAGTACAAATGGGCGACATGTCGCAGACATGTAGCCCTACAATAAAAGCTTTAAAACACATTAAAACACATTAAAACACATTAAAACACATTATATCACATCACAGGATGTAAGAAGGATATATGGTATGTATGTAATAATATTTTTGTGTTGAACGGGTTTTTACACTTGGCAATTTGTGCTAGACTATGTTGTATCCTCTACAGATAAGGACAACGGTATCTTCATGGAGGCCTTGATAAAGCCCCCCCCCCCCGGGGCGAAACGGATGACAAGCGGTCCTAACATTTCTGGCATCGCCATCCCGTTGGCCTCTCTTTAAATGCCTCATTTGGGAGCTAATACCTGTCTCCTTTATGGTCCTTATACCTTTGGATTATTTTGCCTATTTACGGACTAGAGACATTTATTTCGAACTTTATTTGGGACGGTTTATGGACTGCGTTGTGGATTTATTTCATGTATATTGAATCCGAAGTATCTTCATTGTGGACATTGTGGACATTGAGTCTTTTGAGATACCACTTCGCTACTGGCCTGTATCCAATTATGGGTATAGTATGTCCTTTATGTTGTATTGTTCTACTCTAGTTCCGTTTATATCATATCCAATATAGATGTATTTTTATATCCAATAGTGCCTATTTGTGTAGGACTCTCACGTTGTTGTCTTCAACATTGTGCCAGGATTTGTTATTTGATTAGCTATATAAAAATCCATTATAGAGAGTAGGCTTGCTTGATCAAGGGAAAAAAGGGTTCAACACTTGTTTCGGATGTAGGGGGCACTGGCAATTCGATTCCGAAGTAATTTCTGATATATTTTTTTTAAAGTCAGAATTTTCAGAATTTTTCAAAATTTCCGAATCGCGTCGTTAATGACAGGCACAATTGTGCAATTTGAGAAAAGCTGCAAACAGGACACGCAAAACCTGGGGAAATTTCTTGTTTCTAAAAGTACAACGTGTAATCTAAAGTCGACAAAGGGGCCTCCAATAAGGAAATTATGAGATTAGGAGATTTCTAGTTTCCAAAAATACAACGTGTAACCTCAAGCAGAGAAAGAGGACTCCAAAGTGGTATTTTGTGTTTCCCCGAGGAAATTATTAGCCGATTATAGGATATTTATAGTTTCCAAAAGTACGTGTAACCCCAAGCAGAGAAAGGGGGATCTAAAGTGGTATGGTGTAGTTTCCCAAGGAAATGATTAGATTAGGAGATTTCTAGTTTCCAAAAGTACAATGTGAAACCCAAAGCAGACAAAAGGGGCTCCAAAGTGGTATGGTGTAGTTTCCCAAGGAAATTATTAGCCACTTCAGCAACAGATGGGCATGCTCCCCATCCCATAATGCCCCTATCCACAAGTAGAGAGGAAGTGTCCATTTTTTGTTGACTCCAATGGAGCCAGCATGGATCCTCACTGTGAGGGCAATGCTTTCCACATGTGTAGGGGGAAGTACTGTGTGTAGTGATGAATCTACCTCGCTGTCTTTCTTTTCTTCAGCGAAGCCAGGCAAAGTGGGATGCTTCACCTGATCTTTGTGATAATGTTGTAAGTGTATTTCCACACTACTGACTTTATCATACAAACCAGGCATTTCACTACAGTCTCACTATCCTTGATCACATACTGAGTTGAACACCCTTGATACTGGACGTCTCTTCAAGCATGCAATTGCACAAATTATTCCATCTATGGTCCCGTGATTGCAAAGTTATAACTGTCTCATATCTACATAACTGCATAATCTCATGTTCTTTCACTACCACCTTTCCTGGACATATGTCAGCCAAGCAAAGATGGCCTTTCCCACCTTTGCAGGCTCAAAAGTGAGCTTTTGATCATTGCCGTGCTGATTTCATGGTGATCTCCATAGAATAGTATGAAAATGCCTTTTAGAGTGTTACAGAAGTAAGAGCTGAATATGGCCGAGGAGCTACATTATTTCCTTGCCTGGTTTATGAGAAGAGAGGAATATTCTGTCTACCTGGAAATACATTATCCCCCTTAGGAAAACTGGCAGCCTAGCAAGCCAACTCTATCGCATTTTGTCTTGAAGAAAACATGTAATTGGTGTAAGAATACACTAATTTATTTTTATTACATCATAGTCTCCCCACAGGCCATGGAAAACCAGTCCACAAATGATCTGAAAAATCAGATAGAAGCTTGTCTAATTCAAGTCTTACATGTGCAGTCAGGTGATTCCTTGCTTACCCTAAATTTATAGTCTCTAAGGCCTCTTCTACAATGCCATATAAAATCCATATTATCTGCTTTGAACTGGATTATATAGCAGTGTAGACTCATATAATCCAGTTAAAAGCAGATAATGTTGATTATCTGCCTTGATAATCTGGATTATATTGCAGTGTAGAAGGGGCCATAGTGTCCTGATTAATTATCTGCTGTCCCAACCTTTTCAGCTGCTTAAAAATGTCCCAGTTTCTCTCTCCAATAGGCTTGTGCATTTATGCTGAACCTTGATCCATTTCTGCTGGCCAGATACTGATAGACCCCTGTATCCATTTTTGCACACCTTCCAAAACCGAATGGGTAGTTGGATAGCTGTTTTTGGTCTGCAGCTGAAAAATGATGCAAGATCTGGCCCATTGGCAGCTACGGGAAACTTACGAGGCTCCCCTTTCCATTTCTGGGACCATTTCACTTTTTCCTTCAAGGGAGCCTGGATGTCAGCAATGGCTGTAGAGGAGACTGGGTTTAATGCTTCATTAAACATGTTTCTTTCTACTCTAGAGGAGACAGGCTGCAGACATGCACTCTCTCTCCCTGCATGCAGCTTTCCAGGGCATTTAAGGAGGCTTCCCACTTCTCACGGAAGAAAGAGCAGTCGACCTGGAAATATCTCCCTGGGCTTCCTTTTAAAAACCCTCTTTTTTGTACTGCAGGCCCTGTCTGGAGTGTGCATGTTTTAGCCTCCGGGTTTAATGCTTCCTTAAAGGTATTTGTACGTTCTACTCTAGAGCAGAGGTAACTAGGTGGTAGTAGAGAATGAGGGTTTACTTTTTGTTTGCTGGGAATTATTATTATTATTATTATTATTATTATTATTATTATCTTTTAGAAGCATTTGAAGGAGAAGATAGGAAGAAGAAAAAGCTAAAAGGGTGGCTCTCCCAAGCCCCCCACCCATCCATCCCTGCACATCCCCAACTCCTAGTCAGTCCCACTAAATAAGAAAATAAAGAAAATCAAGAAAAATCAAAAGATTAAACTGTGGTGCTGGATAGGGGAGGAGGACCCAGGATCGACTGCCACGTGGTTCTGTTGTGGATGGGAATTCATGGTGGCTGGGCCCTTGTTACAGCCACCTGAACAAACTGAAGAAGCCGGATTGGCAAAAGGAAATGGCTAAAAACGAATCCAGGCTCAAGTCTACTCTCCACATTTTCCATTTGTTTTCCACTTCCTTCAGTTGCTACAAATTGGGTTTGAAGTGCAAAAGTAATTCGTATTGAATTAACTCAGCAGGCCAGTGACATGAGAGCAGAAGGGAAATCTTGATCTTGTAAAGCAAAAGCAAACTGCTGCAGCCTCCCTTTGCTTATGTCTTCTTCCTCATTTGCCACTCTGTTGTAATTTGTTCAGTTTTTATGGGTAAAAATACCAACAAGTTGAAAGTAATGCAGCCAGATAAACAAAATATATGTGAATGCATCTGTTTATGTTTGCATATACCACATGTATATGTATGGATAGTTTATATAGTACAACTCCCCTGTTGTGCCAGCTCCACTGGCTACCAGTTTGCTACCGGGGACAATTCAAAGTGCTGGTTTTGGCCTTTAAAGCTCTAAACGGTTCTGGTCCAACTTACCTGTCCAAACACATCTCTCCCTATGAACCTTCAGGATGCTTAAGATCATCCGGAGAGGCTCTGCTCTCGGTCCCGCCTGCTTTGCAGGCGCACCTGGCGGGGACGAGAGACAGGGCCTTCCAGTGGTGGCTTCTCGGCTTTGGAACTCCCTTCCTAGTGACATCAGATCGTCCCCCTCCTTCCTGACATTTCGTAAGAAAGTCGAGACTTGGCTTTTCGAGCAAGTATTTGTAGATGAACTTTAATCGAGATCAAGGATTACTTTGACAACGAAACGGAAACCGATTTTAAGATTGTGGAGCTGAGATTTGTACTTTGTAGTTTTTAACTGTTAATTTTATATGTTTTTATATGACTGTTTTTATCTTGCGATGTATTGTATATGGGCACTTGTTGCCGCTTGTTCACCAACTCGAGTCGCCTTCGGGCTGAGAGAGCCGATATAGAAGCATGGCAAATAAATAAATAAATATATGTATATAGGTTATATGTATTTGAACCTCATCAGACCAAGGAAATTTAGGGTCCTAGGATGTTTTCACCCAGGTCGGCCATCACACTGTTGTGTGATTCCTGGCAGAGGCCCCGTCGTGCGCTTTCCCCCCAACTTGGGAAGCTTCCCGTGTTGTGCTGGCTCCATGCATAGGGAAGGCATTGCAAAAAGGTAGCTGCACGCGGGGGTCACAGGTACACCCTGTGGCCGTGCTCCTTTTGCCTCAATGCCAGGCAAAGTGGGATGCTTCGCCTGGCCTTTGAGATGAGGCCCTATATGTACATGAGTCCAAAAGTGAGGGTGTGTCAGCTCTGTTGTTTTAACAACTAAGAGAAGTGCCAAAAATGTGTGATGAATAATGTGTGCGAGCAGACACACTTGTTGGTTGTGCGCTATTGTTGCTGAGCATGCATGTGTGCAAGGGCACACACACAGTTAAAGTATAGAGATGAGAAGCCTTAAAGATCCAGCCATCATGGGGGTAGGGATGTTGAAAGCTGAGGGAGGTTATTATTTCCTTTTGTGCAGGCTGGTTTTAATCACTTTCTTGTACCTCTCTCTGCCTTCATTTATCAACCCTTCACATAAAAGTTGCAAAGTGAGGTTATTCAGCGGGTACCTCCATTCATCTTTGATTATTGACCAGGGAGGTTTCCAGAGCAGGCCAACCTGTGTGATGGGATTCTTCTTGTTCTTATCGGACAGCCTGCTTTTGTTGCAAACCTGAATTGCGTGTTTCCCTTCCCCATATGGATTTTGGAATCTGCTGCAAATACCAGTCATCTTCTGTCATGTAATATGTGCTTCACACTGCTTTGGCTTTAAATGGACAGGAATTTAGGCAGGATTAATAGAAGAAGCGGGCCTCAAAGCAAATGCTGGCTCCCTGCCTCTCTCTATATAAAAAATAAAGCATAGTAGAAACAAAGTAAATACTGACTCCTGTCTTGTTAAAATGCTAATTTGTGGCCCTGTGGCTTCCGGGTATCTTTCCTCTACAAGACAGTTTTCTGCCCCCAGAGCATCGCTACTGGAATCTCAGGAATGCCACGCCTTCATTTAAATAAATGTAAGCATCTAGCCCTGAACATAGGGATGATTTAAATGTGCGAGTTAAAAAAAGGGGAAGGGGGAGACAAGACTGAACCTTTTATATGAAACGGTTATCTTTTCAATATGTGTGTTTGTATGTGTGTGTACATACACTGAAGCAACATTTCTGCCAACTGCAGTTTAGAATCCACCAAGATCATGAAAATATTACAAAAATCGAGTTAATTTTACATGTAGCTAAAATATGGTCATGTAGGTCAGTGTTTCCCAACCAGTGTGCTGGGGCACACTAGTGTGCCGTGAGTGATCATCAGGTGTGCCGTGGGAAATTGGAACCTCCAATACCCTTACTTATTAAAGGAGTGCCGCTACGTCACAGTACAAAATGCACAATTAATCATACATAATCATACGCAAAAAAAACATTCAAAGTACCCAATCCTGCTGGAGAAAATCAAAAGTCTTACATAAGGTAGTTTGGCGTGGTCGCCACAGAGAGCGGAGGAGTTGCAAACCAGGAAGTTCACGGAGCGCTCCTCTACAGAAAACTCGCGATATTTGATGAAATCACGGAAGTGAGTGCAAAAAACAAAGTGTATCCTCACGATGCTATCCAGTGTCAGTTCCGGGACAACAGTCAGTTTGCGGACAATTTAAAAAAGCAGCACCATAATCATAGCAACAAAGTAGAAAATCACGCAGATAATCACATATATTCAAACCACCAGAGGCTGAAGATAGATGTGGCGATGGAATCGAAAGCTGGCATGGGCAAACTTGGACCTTCCAGGAGTTTTGGACTCCAACTCCCACCATTCCTAGCAGCCACAGGCCCTTTTCCTTTCCCCCCCTCAGCCACTTAGGCAGGAATGGGCCTCAGGCTGTTAGGAATGGTGGGAGTTGAAGTCCAAAGCACCCAGAGGGCCGAAGTTTTCCCATGACTGACAGCTGTTGAACAAGACTTCCGTGTGTGTCTTTCTGCCATTCCTGCCAGAATATCTATGTTGTGTTCATCGAAACAGGCCCAGGTTTCACACTGAGTGTATAAATACATTTAAAAACATATTAACTATATGTATTACTGTGTTAGAGTGTCATTTTGTGTCATTTTGGTTGGTGGTGTGCCCCAGGATTTTGTAAATGTAAAAAGTGTGCCACAGCTCAAAAAAGGTTGAAAAACACTGATGTAGGTGACGTAACCCTTCTAGAGTGGAAGATGCATCATGTTCATTTTAGTTGGTTTTTTTCACAAGCTTTTTTGGGGGGGTTGGCTAGTTGTCAAACACTTTCAAATCAAGGGTGGGCAAAGGGTGGCCTTAGGGTCATAAGAAGTTTGTGGGGACATTTTTATTTATTTTTATTTTATTTATTTACTTTGCTTCTAGACTGCCTTTCTCAGCCCGAAGGCGACTCGAGGCAGTATACAAATGGCAAGAACTGCCCAAGACAAACATATCAACAATTATCAATACAATTCCATCATATACAAACTAGCACTTAATGCTAAAAACACAATATCAGCATCTCATTATTAAATCGGTATCCAATTGCATCGTCGTCGTTCCGTAGGTCTCAATTTGGTAATCATACTACATCTGCAAATGCCCGGTCAAACCTTTTTGCGAAAAGTCAAGAGGGAGGGGGCTGATCTGATGTCATAAGGAAGGTCGTTCCAAAGCTGAGGAGCCACCACTGAAAAGGCCCTGTCTCTCGTCCCCAACAATCGCGCCTGCGAAGTGGGCGGGACCAAGAGCAGGGCCTCTTCAGATGATCTTAAGCAGCTTGAACCCTCAGCTTCTCCACTTTTCTGACTTAACAGAATATGAGTTTCCTTTTCTGGAAGCCATCATGGAGGCTGATTTATCTTTTAAGTAAACGGTAGGAACTCTCAACATCAACACCAAATTTTCAAATCCAGAAATGGGCTTCTAGCCACCTTGGACTTTGTCTCTTTTGTTTTAAGACTATTTTGGCAGTCTGAGTAGCTGCCACTGGATTCCAAGAGCAGGAAATTAGCCCTTTTCTGCCATAGTTGTCCACTTTAACTCTAGCATGTAAGAAGATGGGCACAATCCAAATTTCTTAGATAATATCAGAATGTAATGGTTCTGAACTAGGGAATATTTCCTCCAACTATCCCAGTTTGGTAGGCACAGTCCCAATTAATATTCATGTCTCCTCTCTTTTTAAACTTCTTCTGAAATATTCAATTTCTGTCTCTCTTTCCTCTCCTCCCCCCCCCTCCTTTGTCCTCATATTAGTTCAAGTGCTGCAAAATGAGTTCAAAGGGCAAAACTAGTATGCACTTAGCCAATTTTGTTGTTTCTGTGCAGGTTGATTTACTAGAATACTTTAGGATTTGTAAGCAATGAGTTATTTATTGTTTTTGGTACTGAATATTTGCCACTTTGTTACCTTTGCTGGAAACCTCTCTGAGTCTCCTCAGGGAGATAGGGTAGGTTATATAAAAGTATTATTATTATTATTATTTTAAACACATGCTTTTCAGCTGTCAACCCAATTCCACTTACACTTTCCCCAAACATCATTTACCCCCCAATCTCGGTTTCTTCTGGGTTTTTAGGCATGTGTAGAAGGGCCCTAAGAATGTTGGTGTGAAGTGGAAACGTCTATGATCTCCAGAGAGGGAGGTGGAACATAACAAAAAAATATGTATTTTCAACACTACTGGGACCACATTTTTTTTGTGTTCCTTTCTCACTTGCTATGGCCTAGGTTAAACTAGAAATTAAAATAGATGTCAGTTTAAAAAAAGAAATATTTTAAGGACCATCAGCATAGGTTTTGTTTCTGCATTTGGGAGGTTATTTTCCCCTTATAGCTTTTCTAAGCACTCCTTTTCCCATGCAGAATAGACAATCTGGTCCTGATTTTTTGCCAAGGCATGCTGAGCACCAGCAATCTGCTTCCCTCTTCTTTCCCAGCCAGCCCACTTCACCATCCCTGCCACCCTCAAATGGAACTCATAATAACTCTCTGTTCCTTGTCAGCAAGTGAACAGATATCTTTTCCCCATGCATTATGGCCTCCAAAAAGAGCAAAGAATCTAGCAGCTGTTGGCTCACCACACACACACAACTCCCCAACACCTGTTTGCCAGATATTGAGAGCTCTGTGCCTGACACCACTCATCCATCTGTAGAGCATAAACATAACTTTCATCAGCTGCTTTTCATAGCACGGGGTGGGCACTGGGGTCCATTAAGGAGTACATCAACATTGTGCTCCAACAACAATAATAGGAGAGGCCTTTATGATGGCATGAACTCCCAGAACCCTATTAACTACACTAAGCTGAAGACTGGGCTGAACATCTGATGTCCCTCTCTTCTTCAGTCTGCTCCCCCTGCAAGCGTCTCAATTGTGTCTTTAGCACGTGCCTTTCTTGGCTTCCAGATCTCTTCTAAAATGCAGCAACACAGAGAACATGATTGTGATGACAGGAGTGACAATATTATGGATATCGGTTAGAACCAGTCAAAGACACCTGCTAGGGGTCATGTACACAAAAACAGGCTACTATGAATTATCTTAAGCTGGATGGCAGGCTCACAAAGATTGGCAGTGATGCACTACAAGGAACAACTTGACGTTTCACCTGTTTGTTTTAAGAACAGTGGAAGCTCAGGAGCATCATGTTATAAACAATGGAATATCTTATCTATTATTGGCATGAGCTATTAGATGGAGTTAGAAACAATTATATTGTTTCAAAACAAGGTGGAGTCATTTTGAGAATTTGGGGCATTATCTGGTATTTAAAAAGACTTATAAAACAGTAGTAATTTATAACCATCAATGGCACTACCTTTCCTGCAGCGATAGGGCTTCATGCTCCTGTGAAGCATGAGGCTATGCTGCTGCTGTCAGAAGTGCTGGTAAGTTTTCCAAGGCTAGAGCAAACAGTCACTGGGCGGCAGCAGCAATAGTCTGGATGTGTGTACATGCCCAGATTACCCATAAGGCCAGCGAGGCCATGGCCTAGGGGCACAAGCTGTTGGGGGGGGGGCGCAGATCACAGACCAAAAAAAACCCCTGGTCTGCGCCCCTCTTTCCCCCTTTCTCATGCCCCTCCTCGCTCCTTTTCCTGGCAAAGTCTTTCTCGCTCTCTCTTGCGCGCTCTCTCTCTTACACGCTCTCTCTCACACGCTCTCCCTCTCCCTCTTGCGCTCTCTCTCTCTCTCTCGCATGCTTTCTCTCTCTCTTGCACGTGCTCTCTCTCTCTCGTGCGTGCCTTTGGAGCGAGTTTGCACCCGCTGCGCTCTCCCCAAGCCTCCCGACTCCCAAGGAGACCTTCAGAGCACAGCAGAGCTTTCCAACAGGTGGGAATGGGGACCTTGGAGGTGACGGGAAGTTGGCTTAAAGGGGGCGTAATTCCAAAGTGTGGCCTAGGGCACAAAAAAGTGTTAATTCAGGCCTGTGTGTGCATGAGAGAGATACAATGGAAGTGGCACCATAGCTAATACTTGTTAGTGCCATATTGGAAGGAGCCTTTTGAATCTCTTTTACCATGAAAAACCTTATGATCACCCAATAAAAAATTAAAGAAGAGATGTTTCCAGAAGAGAAAACTCTCAGTTTATATGGTACTCAAAAAGCTGCTAAGGTAGAGCAGAAGACAATTAAGGAGAAAAAGACAAACATTCACTAAACACAATGTAACTAGGTCTAATGAAACGTACTAAACTATTAAATATATTACAATACAAAAATGTAAGCATAAAAAAGGGATAAAGAAAAATAACTTCCAACTTCCCAGCTAATGGTTAGTTTATTCTGCATATTCACTTACTTATTCTATTTTCTCTAAATATATAGTGCAAATGGACTTCTTCTAATTAAAATTGTGAGTTTGTTCACATCTGAAATATTATACAATTTCATTGCTCAATCTTCTTGTGATGGAATATCTGTGTATTCCCATCTTTATCCATGTTTCTTTTCCAAATCATCTTCCATCAAACCCAATAAAAATTCTGATTTTATATGAATTTTCAGTTTCAAAATGTTATTTTCAGTTTCATAACTGGCTATTCTTGAATAGCGATCAGTTCTTCCTATTGGAAATTTGGGGACATCTAGCCCCAAAAAGTAACTTTTCCAAAATGTTTTAAATTAAGCTTTATCTCCATAATTACAAAGCTTGGAATCTTTCTAATCTTTGCATTACCCCACTACTTTAAATCCAATTCGCCGAAGCTTCTTTTATCACAAAACAGTAATTCCAAGAGATTCTGAGAATAAAAATATGCTTCATTCCCATCCAGGGGGCCTAAGGGCATGTGTAGAATTCCTAAGTACTCCAGACCAAAAGTGTAAATTCCAGAAAATTCAGTATCTGACAATTAACAGGAGGTGTAAATTTAGTCATGCTTTCATATAACAAATTTGTTACACACAGTATGGTGAATTTATTTAATTATTTACTACATTTGTATACCTCCCCTCTCAGCCCAGGGGCAACTCAGAGCAGTTAACAATAGGCAACAATTCGATGCCAGAACAGTTACAACAATTAAAACAATCATAAAATACTATTAAAACACTATAAAAATATAACCCCCCCATCTCTCCAGGTTACCCCCCCTCAACCCCCACCCCCCACCCCTTCTCAGCCCCTCTCCCCCCTCCCCAGACATCCTCCCTCCCTCCCCCCACCACAACCCTACAACCCCAATATGTGTTGAAACCTTAATAAAAAATATTTAACAAAAAATTATAAGAATTAAAAACAATCTCTCTCATCTGTTAAGATTGTTTTTTAATTCTTATAATTTTTATAGAATATTTATTAAAAATTTAATGCATAAAACAAAGTTTATGTACATTACACCATCAGAAAGCAATGGTGTCACTATTGAGGCCTTCCATGTGGATCAAAGTTGTATTCTGTATTGCGGAATTCCAGATAAGGGATGCTCAGTCTGTATTCTGATCAAACTCATACAATGGCAAAATATGCTTTATTTCGACCTTGTCTGGAATCCAGAGGAAGCATAGCATACAATGCATACAAACAAATCAGTGGACTGGAAAGTAACAGTGCGCATGTCCAGAAAAAGACTCACTACCGATTTAGCAAAGAAGTCTGGACTACCCCCTTTTTTTCTTACAACTAGTGCTTCTGCTTCATTCCCAGAGGAACAACAAATGTAAACACAAATTTTATCTATCATAAGCTTTTGTGGGCCAAACGCCCAATTGCATCTAATAGACCTGTCTAGACTTGATGAGATCGTAATCCAAATCGAGTAAAACTTGTGCGCTTTTATGAGTGGCAAAGATGTCGTTTTTTACTTTCACTCTAAAATTCATTACAAGGGTAAACTTCCCACACTTCCCCGAAAACGAAAAGCCATGTCAGTTTGGGGGTTTGAGGAAACTAGTTCCAAAAGGGGTACTTAACTGTGATTTTTTAAATACTGTTTATGTTTAAAAGCATGAACAGTATTTTTTTTATTTTAAAAAATTCCCCACCTTGTGTGATTGTGGAGAAGAGACAACTCTGCATCTGTATGCTTGTCCACTATACCCTGTCTCATGTTGGAGGCTACAGACAATGCCACTGCTGTTGCTCGTTTTTGGTCAAAAGAGATTTAGCCGCTTGTGCTCCTTGTATTTTTATCAGTCTTATACTAATTTATGCAATACTTTTGATACAAAATAAATAAAATACTGTTTATATTTAATTCATATATATATATATATATATATATATAACCATACAAAGCATTAAAAACATTATCAAAGTGTCTCCATGACACTTTTGAAGCCCTCTTCAAATTGTGAATTTTATAATATATTATATATAATATATTATGACTCATTTTGAGTCATAATATATGCAACCTTGTTTGAAAATGCATTGGTAAAATGAACATTTTCCCATAATGTTATGTCTGAATGCACAACCACCAGGTTGAAAATCAAATTATCTGTGTTACGGTGACAATTACAGTGTGAACGCTGCCTGCTATGCTGTGAACTAACCTTGTAAACAAATTAAAGTGTTTCTCTTTTCTCTTTTATGTACTAACTAGCTTGGGGACCCGGCGGTGCCCGGGTCATTTGAGAAGTGCAGCAGGATGTAGAGTGGGTCATGGGGGCTCTGTGTGCCAAGTTTGGTCTTGATCCATCATTATTGGGAGTTGCAGTGGTATCATGAAATTACTGAAGGTAGTGCAAGTCCCATCATCTCTGCCCCCCAAGTGTAGTAGGATGTAAATTGGGTCATGGGGGCTCTGTGTGCTAAGTTTGGTCTGTATTGGTGAATGGATGAGGGATGCATTGTTTTTCGGAAGTGAGTGAAGGTACTTCAAGTCCCATCATCCGTGGTCCGTCTCACAGAAAACTGCACCAGGCTGTAGAGTGGGTCATGAGGGCTCTGTGTGCCAGATTTGGTGTTGATCAGTCATTGGATTAGGTTTGTAGCAGGCTTGGAAAGTGAGGGAAGGTACTGCAAGTCCCATCATCCATGTTCTGTCCCCCTCCAAACTTCAGTAGGATGTGGAGTGGGTCACTGGGGCTCTGTGTGCCAAGTGTGGACTTTCTCGGTGTTTGTTGGGGGCCGCAGTTGTATGTGGGAACAGAGGGGTGTGAAAATACTACAAATCCCATCATCTATTGTCAGTCCTCCCCCAAACCTCCCCAGGACGTGAAGGCAGTCATGGGGGTTATGTGTGCCAAGTTTGGTCTCAATCAGTAATTGGATGAGGGTCGCAGCAGACTTGGGAAGTGAGTAGAGGTACTTAAAGTCCCATCATCCATGGTGCACCCTCCTCCAAACTGCGCCAGGATGTAGAGTGGGTCATGAGGGCTCTGTGTGGCAAGTTTGGTGTTGATCAATCATAGGATTAGGTTTGTAGCAGTCTTGGAAAGTGAGGGAAGGTACCGCAAGACCCATCATCCATGTTCTGTCCCCCTCCAAACTTCAGTAGGATGTAGAGTGGGTCACTGGGGCTCTGTGTGCCAAGTGTGGTCTTTATCAGTGTTTGTTGGGGGCCACAGTGGTCTGTGGGAACAGAGGGGTGTGAAAGTACTACAAATCCCACCATCCATTGTCAGTTCTCCCCCAAACCTCACCAGGACGTGAAGGCAGTCATGGGGGTAATGTATGGCAAGTTTGGTCTCGATCAGTGATTGGATGAGGGTTGCAGCGGACTTGGGAAGTGAGTAGAGACACTTCAAGTCCCATCATCCATGGTCCACCCTCCTCCGAACTGCACCAGGACATAGAGTGGGTCATGGGGGCTGTGTGTGCTGAGTGTGGTCTGTATTGGTCCTTTTTGGTGGCCTCAGTGGTCTGCGGGAACCAAAGTGTTGGAAAGTAATACAAATCCCATAATCCGTGGGTCATGTCCCCCGACCCACGCCAGGACGTAAAGGGGGTTAGGGGGGTTATGTGTACCAAGTTTGGTGCAGGTCCATCACCCACGCTGGTCGCTGTGGCCTGTGAAAGTGGTTGCCACATATCCGCCCTGGCCTGTGAAAGTGGCTGCCACATATCCGCCCTTCCGCCCTTCCACCCTCCGCATACACACATACATACATACATACTAGGCATGGTTTAGAACCCAAAAATGGTGATTCTAAAATCAAATGGGGGGGGGGATTTTTTTTTATTAGTATATCAAAGACTTACAAAAAATTTTCCAAAAATTTCTAAAATGTAACTTAAGTACTAACGAAATTCGTTAGTAATTCGTATGCCAGAGCATGAGCATTCCAGATGGTTTTGGCCTACAACTCCCAGAAATCCTAACAGCTGGTAAATTGGCTGGGATTTCTGGGAGTTTTAGGCCAAAACTTGAATAAACCACACTGAATTCTAGATGGGACTCTCCAAATAGGAAGGAGGGAGGGAAGGAGGGAGGGAGGGAGGGAAGGAGGGAGGGAGGGAGGGGGTATTCTATTCTTGGAAGCAGCAAAAAAGGAGGAGGAGGCCCCCCCTCGCTCCTCGCTGCCTCTCTCTCACCCCGATCCTGAGGGAGCGAGGGCCCAAGTTTGCCCAGGCTGAGAGGAAAAGGAAGAGGCCTGAGGCTGTGAGGAATGTTGGGAGTTGAAGTCCAAAACACGTACCTGGAGGGCTGAAGCTGGCCCCTGCGATGGGGCAAGGCAGAGCAACGGGGAAGAGAAGCATCTGAGAGAGCGCAGGGAGAGAGAGGAGTAGAAGCGTGTGTGTGTGTGTGTGTGTGTGTGTGTGTGTGTGAAGCTGGCCCCTGCGATGCGGCATGGCAGCAGAGCAACGGGGAAGAGAAGGAACGGGGGAAGCATGGAGGACTACACTTTCCAGAATGCATTGCCTGCCTACCTAGCAGCAGCGTCACTTCCAGTTCCCCATAGAAATGCGGGAAAAAGAAGAAGCTGAATGAAGGCGGGAAGGAAATGAGGGGGAGAAGACAGGGAGAAGTGAGTAGGTAGTACAATAATTAATTAATTAAGAATTAAGAATTTATTACGATCCTAACGCAAATTGTTGGCCTCAAGGACCGTAAAAGGAAGTCCACTTCCTGGTTGGCGTTCCAGGTGCGGAAATACTCAAAAGTAGCATTTCTTACGAATTTCTTACGAAACGAATCATTTTCATAACTTTTTTCTCATGCCTAATACATGCAAACATTCCGTTTTATAAAGGTATACAGATGTAACTTTGCACACATATGAAAAGCAATGCATATCTCTCTTGTAACAATAATAACAATACACCTTCTGCTGTTCAATTGTCAAAACAGCTCTTCTTTACTTTGGGTAACATCTCCAGTGACAACTGAGCAGGAACCCTGTGTCCAGAAACGGAATGTCCTTTTGGAGAATCTACTATTAAAGTTGTTCTATGAGTAATAGGCTGGTGGTGGGGAAGCAAACATCACTTATATAATCTGTGCACAAAAACAGTTTGTAAATTCAATGTGTTGGCAAGGGACTTTCTGAATAATACATTTCTATGCAGGAAACCTGCGTTTGCATTGTTCACTAACTTACTTCCTCAGTAAAAGTACCCCAATGTGTAGGAATATGTGGTTTTTATGTCATTTGTGTGTGTGTGCGCGCACACATGTGAAGATGCACATACATAGCAGAATTAATACAGTTTGACAACATTTGAACTGCCATGGATGAATCCTTAGAGTTGTAGTCTGATGCGGTACCAGGGCTTTTTGGCAGAGAAGACTAAAGATCTCAAAAACCACAGTTCCCATGCTTCCATAACATGGAACTATGGCACCTAAAGTGGTGCTATATTGCATTAATTCTACAGTGTGGATACATTCTAAACCTTTTGCCTTTTAAAGGATACCTTTCAATTTTTTTGTAATTCATTACACTACATTTTGAAAATATCATTTTTATGCTTTATATACATATGCCCCCTATCACTTCCTTACTCAACTAGCACCTTCCCTCTTGGTACCAAGTGGAACATTTCTGCCTTTAACCCAAAGAGAATGAGGCAGCCATCTCAGGAAGCAAGTCTGGGATATCACAAAAGGGCAGCAAATTGTGAGATATTTCTTGGTTTGTATTACAGTTTATTAGACTATCTGGGGTGAAAAAGAAAACTTGCTGAAATTTCTGCTATGGTAATTGACTTGAATTTGTTGGGTTTTTAAAACTAGGATACCTCTTAGGGGACAGTTTGGGAAGATACCAAATGTCTTACGCCAATTCTTATTAAGTCTGGAATTGTGTGTTGATGGATTGCTTTGTTCCAAGGGATGACCATCCAGAAAAGAAAATTCTTAAAACAATGGAACCATCTAAATCTTGTAATACTTCATACTCCTCCATGTGAAGGAGGTTGTTTCAGGCTCAGTTTCAGTGTAATAGGAGGTTTCATCATTTTTTGGGAAGGGAGGGGGGATATTTGAGACACAGTAATTAGATTACGTGAATGTATAACATCAAGGGGAATTCAATTGTCTTGATGCCATACAAGGCAAGGTTATTGCAAGATCTCAGTGAAAGGAGCTGTAAGCATGAGTACTCCGGATAGACAATCTCTTTTGGCAGCCTCAATTGCATGGGACTGCCAACCATCAGACATTCCCAATCACAAATTTTAGAGAGGAAGAACAAATCCAGTGAATTATGGGGGTTATAATGACCAAGGACTGCTGACAAAGCTATTTGTTATGAAAAGCAGGGAGTGCATGGTTGAGGGTAAGTTTTTTGTTTCAGTATTAAAATTTAAGCAGACAAATTTGTAACATGGCAATACTCTACTAAGAAAAGCAAAGGAATTACTGTTAATAATGGATGGATGTTCTCAAACTTTTTTCCACTCATGACCCCTTTCTGCTCAAGAAAATTTTACATGACCCCAGGTATATAATAAGGGTCTGCAATTTTTGTTAGTTAGGTCAAATTCTGTAAATTTGTACTTATGTGGGCAAACGTAATAATCAAAACTTACCCAATACGTTTTCATTTACATTTTGTAAATCTTGGAAGCCTCCCAAAGTCAGTTTTATTTTCAGTGCAAGGAAGTAAAGCAAAGCCAAAAAGGCTGCCTTTCCTCTTTAAATTATGGCTTCTCACCATTAGGAGAGGGAAAACAGGGAGAAAGTAGAGTTTGCTGGGGAAAAGACCGAGAAAGCACATAACTCTGGGAAATGTAGTTTGAGAAGCTCGATACCAGAGAATTCAAAAGACCCTGCACTAAACTACATTTCCCAGAATTCTGCTCACATCAGAAAGCCTCAATCAGGGTCGGGGAGATATTTGAGAACTCAGCAGCCAGCCAGAGTTCCAATAAATTGTTGAATCTGACGAGAGAAGAACTGAGTGATGCTTCTAGTAAGGAAATATTTGTGCTAGGCTGGGAAGAAATTCCTAAATGGATGGCCCTTGGTGGTCCCTTCCAACTCAATAGTGGAAGCATATTAATTAGTTTAGAGGCTGGATGGCCATCTGTCAGGAAAGTTTCTACCTGGAAGAAAGGAGTTGGATTAAATGGCCCTTGGGATCCCCTCCAACTCTAGGATTCTATAAAATATAGAAGTGGTTAATATTAGTATTCAATGAGATAACTGTTGTGGTTTTTTTTGTTTATGTTTTTGTTTAATTTTTTTGTCAAAACTTCTAAAAAAATCCTAAAATCAGTAGACATATGAATATTTCTGAAAGTATCTTGTGTCATTGTACAGAAAATTCAAGAAGATAGCTCTTGTAGTTTTTAAAGAAATATTGTTTCTAAAAACTTTGAAAATTACTCAAAAATCCATGGACATGTAAAACATTCTAAAACTTGTTGTCACGATGCAAGACCTTGTTGTCACGATGCAAGACCTTGGCCTGCCCCTTAATCACACACACAGAGACGGTAATCAGCTAACTACTTTATTGAAGAATAAGAAACAGTTGAAAAGGTAATTGTCCATAAAAGTATCAAAAGTAATCCAATAGGTAAAAGGTAATGTCCAAAAGCAAACTTGGCATGGAAGTTTCCAAAGACTTGGCAGGGCTCCACTCAACACAAGCGGATCAGGGAACAAAGCAAAGTTGCAAGATCCAAGGCACTCCTTGGCAGGCCACTAGCCCAAACTTAGCTACGTGGTCTTGGCTCGCTACACGTCTGCATAGGATAGACGTGGCCGAGGTACTGAGGATCCGTTCCCACGGATCCTATACTTAATCCCTTGGCGAGGCCCCGACGCTCTAGGCTTCTCCTCCTCCAATCTGTGCTGCGGGACCTCGGCCGGTCTAGGCTGTGGAACCAACCCCTCCTGCTAGCCTCAATGCTCCGTCTCCTATCAAAGGTTCGACCTTGCCTCCCAGCACCTGGTTCCCTATCTTCGTGAGAGTCAAACTCCCCATCTGCTTCCCGGGCTTCTCCCTCGGTTGTTTCCCACATTCTTTCTTGTGAACCTCGCCCCCCCGGCCGTTCATAATCTTCACTATCACTGCTTTCGAATTCCGTCTGGCCTTCCTGCATCTCGTAAGGATCAGGCCAGCCGTCATCCCAGGCCAGGCTTTCTGTGGGGGAAGAAGGCCCAGCTACCTCAAAATCCCCTTCTTCCAGCCCCTCCAAATCCTCCTCAGAATCAGCTGGCTCCAATGCAAGTGGGACCCCCGGTGCTGCCCCCTGCCCTCCAGGCACGAAAGAGAATTGGGTTGCTACACTTGTAGGGATAAAAGAGCCCCTGAAGTTTCCCCAATTATAGTAATTTGGTTCAATTACTATAATGAAAAAGTAACAATATCTCATTACTGTTGTTATAGCAATGAAATTTTCACTAACTATATTTTAGAAACACAATGCCAGCACCCCTAACTTTATAATGACTTTTGAAACTTTTATTATCAATTGCACATACCTAGTATATAAATAAAAATGCAATGTTCATTTGTGGGATTAAAATAACTCAAAAACCACTGAACGAATTGTCACCAAATTTGGACAGCATAATCCCAAAATTCCTGCAGGGAGAAACAGCGTATGCCCTCAAAAACATCCATGGCCACACCTCCTCCTCCGCGTGGGGAAACAGCCGGCCGTAAAGGCATTGGGAGACAGGCATGCATGCATGTCCACACACACACACACATGAGAGAGAGAGAGAGAGAGAGAGAGAGAGAGAGAGAGAGAGAGAGAGAGAGAGAGAGCACCATGGGAGTGGGGGTGGAGGTTTGTCACATGGAGCCCCTTTTCTTTCCCTGCTATGTCAGGAGGGTGGTCACTTCCTCCTCCGCTTCCCCATGCCTCTTCCTCCTCCCTGTGCAGGTCTCATCCTCCTCCCCCCACTGGCTACTGGAGTGGTCATCCTGAGAGCAGAGACACAGCGCAATGGCAAGAGGGTGGCCTCTTCCTCCTCCCCTTCCCCGGGCCTCTGCCTCCTCTCTGCACTGGCTGCCAGAGTTGGCGAGGTCTTCTTCCCTTCTCCAAGCCTTTTTCTCCTCCCCTCCCCTCACCGACCTCCTCCTCCCTCCATTAAATCTACAGTGTTGATCATCCCTTCTACACTGCCATGTAAAATCCAGATTATCTACTTAGAACTGGATTATATGGTAGTGTAGACTCATATATACGTCAACGGATGTTGGTTGACTGGTTGCATATATACACACACACACTTACAATACTTTATATATTACTATTTTATATTTTGCTACATTGCTATATATACAGTATATATAATATATATATATTATAATATATAAGTAAGATATAATTACAATGTTTTATATATTACTGTTATATATTACTATTATATATTACTATGTAATACAAATTAAATAGACTCATGGAATAAAGTTGGAAGGGACAGTTGGGAAGTAACGAGAGATGGCTTCAAACTACAAGAAAGGAAATTCCATCTGAACATTAGGAAGAACTTCCTGACTATGAGAGCCATTCAGCAGTGGAACTCTCTGCCCCAAAGTGTGGTGGAGGCGCTTTCTTTGGAAGTGTTTAAACAGAGGCTGGATGGCAATCTGCCGGGGGTGCTTTCAATGCAATTTTCCTGCTTCTTGGCAGAGGGTTGGACTAGATGGCCCATGAGGTCTCTTCCAACTCTGATTCTATGACAAGGAGGGAATGAGGGAAGGAACAAAGGAGGGAAAGGGGGAAGGAAGGAAGGAAGGAGAGAAGGAAAGAAGGAGAGAAGGAGGGAAAGAAAGAAGGAGAGAAGGAAAGAAAGAAAGAAAGGTAGAGAAGGAAGGAAGGAGGAAGGAAATAAAAAGTGAAAGGAAAGAGAGAGGGAAGGAAGGAAGGAGAGAAGGAATGAAAGACAGAAAAAGGGAGGGAAGGAAGGAAGGTAAGATAGAAGGAAGGATGTAACCAAAGAGCAAGGAAAGGGAGGAAAGAAACAGGTATATACAGAAGAAAAAAGAACTGAAAGAAGAAGGGAAAGAAAAAGAGGGAAGGAAGGAAAGAGGGAGGGAAGGAGAGAAAGAGGGAGGGAAGGTTGGCCACAGCAACGCGTGGCAGGTACAGCTAGTAGATATATATAAATAGAAGGCATGTACAATCCATTACAAAATGGTTCTAAACCAGGGGTGGGCAACTATTTTTTCCAAGGGGCCACACGAGAGCCAAAAAAATATTATGGAGGGCCGCACCTAAAGGCGGAACTACATGCTAATCTACATTATTTATTTATTTATTCACTTACTATATTTACTATATATTACACATCGTTAGTATTAACATATTAATATATCAAGAAATATTCATATATTGCTAGTATTAATATCATAATTATTATAGTATATATATAGACATTATAACATATTGAAATTATAATATATAATATAACATTATATTATATTGTTTATTATATTATTTTATTTTTATTATTATAAAATTATTATACAATAATAATAAAAACCACTAAAATAAAATAATGCTTCCTTGTAGTCCCCTTCTCTGAAGAGTTTTATGCAGAGGCCAGGCAGGGGAGGCAAGCCAGGGGTCCTTAGGAGGGCCGGATAGAATCAGCCAAAGGGCCGCATCCGGCCCCAGGGCCGCAGTTTGCCCACCCCTGTTCTAAACTGTGTTCTAAAGTAGGGGGTGCTGGAGCTTTGTTCCTAAAATTCTTTCTGAAATTTTGGGTTAAAAGTTTTGGAACTCTAATGAAACTTACAAATCTTCATAAGTACTTCATTAATTATGGTTGCGCATGCGCAATAGGGAAAACGTCGCTGGCAGTGGGGAAACTTCAGGGGCTTCTCTCTCCCTCATTTTTTAGATATCCTGATGAAACTTCCTACAGTAGTAGAACACATTTACGACTGCTAGCTCACCGAATTTAAGAACATTTGACTTATTCATTGATTTTTGGTGAATTTTCAAAGTGTTTATAAAAACGTTTTTGATTAATAAAAGAAAATCTGTTCCTAGTTTGAAAGTGTTATTTTCTGTTTCATTGTATGGTCTTTACTTTGAAAGTAGTTGTTCTATTCCAGAAACTTTGTTTTGTGTCAGAAACTGTGTTAAATTGATGGAGACTCAACAGAGCAAAATGTGCTATCTATAGACGATGTCCCATCCAAACTCTCCTGACATCCATTTGCTTGCTCTCTTGAGTTGGAGGGGATCCTCAAGAAACATCCATATAGGTCATTACTTTTTTACAGCCCAGAGATTGGCTTAGAGCAAATCAATCAATGCCCCCCCCCCCCAAGCGACCCCCACAATGCCTTCTTCGTGGCAATCGGGCCAAAGTAAAAGTATTGGTTTTTAAAGCAGTTTATGTTTTCTTGGCTTTGCAAAAGTTGCTTAATGCTACTGCTACAGCCAGCTATTTGGTTCCTTCAGCCATCACTTGGCTACTGAGCAGCTTTGCCTTCTGGGAAATGTAGTTTACAGCAGGGCCTTTTGCAATCTATAATTTGGGGCCTGGCCTTCCCAATTAAGATGGCTGTGATTAGCCATGCCCACTTTCTGGCAGTGCCTGTGAAAATGTGGTGAAAAGAATGAGATTTTTTAAAAGTACTTTAAGTTTCCTTGGTTTTACCAAAGTTGCTTAATGGTTATAGTGAAAATTATACTGGCCTTGGGAGACATCCAAACATTACAGAACAAGTGGACAAGTGATTCAAATTCTAACACCCCCCCACTTTTCCTGCATGTCTCAGAACTCGCCTTCGTATGCCCAAATTTAACTAATCAGATCTGACTTCTGATCTAATTAGAAATTATGCTCAAGTCTAAAAAAGTAGGTATAAATAGGTATAAAATCAAGCATTTACTTAATCAGCCTTTGCAAAGTTTGCTAAACAGGATAATTGTCCTTTTTGTGGAGTACAGCATCTTCTGCAGTTTGCTGTAAACCCTGCATGTTGCTGCTAACAGATGTATGTAAAATAAACCCTTTTATGTTGGCATTTTTAGTATCCCAACACTGAGCTAAGGGGACTCCATTTGGGGTTGGGACCCACACAGGGCCATAGCCAGGATTTTGATTCGGGGGGGGGAGTTTGTTTCGGGGGCTGAGACTGGGTGGAAGAGGGTCTACACTAGCAAACCTTTTGTATTGTTATCCCAATAACCCTATTAATGTGGGATATAATGAGCATGGTGATCAGAGCATGATATGAATAAACATAACAGTTTAAATAATGTACCAGTAAGGCCTTTTTGCAGACCACCCTGAGAATTTGGGGGGGGCTGAGGCGCCCCCCCGGCTACATGCCTGGACCCACCGTTTAAGAAGCAGTGCTCTAGTCCAAAAAGAAACAGCCGCTGAACAGTGCACAAATAAGAGTGCAGATTTTTGCTTACTTCATGAATGGAAAAGAGAAAGAGAAAGGTGGGGTGACAACTATTTAGACTATTTATTCTCCCTTTTAATTTAAGATCTTGAAAGCTTAACAGTGTGTTTTTTTCAATACACATAAAGAGTTGGTGAAAACTCACTTGATTTGGGGCTGTTTGTAAGAAGACTTGAAATAAATTAAAGCAGCTCTCAAGTTTATCATTGGCTTCCCAAACATTCCTTGGGCAACTTCTAAAAGTTTCATTTAGCATACTTGGTCAGCAACATCCCAAAAGGTAAACAATGTCTGAGTGAAACCCTAGTCCTGCCCGCCCTCAAGTCTAACCTTATTTGTGTTTGCTTGCCTGTCTATCATTTTTCCACAAATGCCTACCTCACAGACTTTTTATTTGGAGATTTTGGATAGCTTGAGAGGCCGTAGAAGGAAAACTGCTAGCTCCAGAAGGCTCCTGTTACACAGAAGGAAGAGGACAGCCCAGGTTTGGAGCCTGCAGCTTCCCTCACAGCCTAATCAATTTATGAAATGGAATGAACAAAAAGCTTTCTTTCTCCAAATGCGTTTCCTTCTTCCTGATATTTTTTTGAGTGCTTTATTCTTACAAGTCTGGCAAGAACATCGAGAAAAGTCCCAAATGCCAGGAGTTATGAAAACTAACACTAATCATATTGACAAAATTCCCAATTGTTTTGTTCTGTTCAGATCGCAGCCTGGAGAAAGAAAAAGGATTCTCAACAGATGAAGCTGAATGGCAATATGTTTTGAAATGTATTCAACAAAAAATCCAGACATAATAGATGCAATCTTAAATATCCACTTTTGCCTCCATGAAAGACAGAAGATTTGTTCCACTATTTTCAGCATGCTCTGGAAAATCAAATCATTTGTACTGCAAAACCGTTATCTATAGTTATGGTTAACATTGTTGTTGAATGCTTCTTTACAGTCCAGATTACCTACAGGAGCACCTTCTGCCATACAAACCCAAACACTTAGGACTTCGGGGCTACTCCAGCCTTCCAGTACCCAACTGGTAACCACCACCTAGACCAGTGTTTTTCAACCTTTTTTGAGCCGCAGCACATTTTTTACATTTACAAAATCCTGGGGCACACCACCAACCAAAATGACACAAAATGACACTCTAACACAGTAATACATATAGTTAATATGTTTTTAAATGAATGTATATACTCAGTGTGAAACCAGGGCGTGTTTCGATGAACACAACATAGATATCCTGGCAAGAATGGCAGAAAGACACAAACTTCCCACACAGAACTCCCATAACCAAGAGAAAATACTATAAGAGTTTGGTGGGTATTGACCTTGGGTTTTGGAGTTGTAGTTCACCTATATCCAGAGAGCACTGTGGACTCAAACAATGTTGGATCAGGACCAAACTTGGCATGAATACTCAATATGCCCAAATGTGAACACAGATGGAGTTTGGGGAAAATAGACCATGACATTTGGAAGTTACAGTTTCTGGGATTTATAGTTAACACACAATCAAAGAGCATCATGAACTCTTGCAACAATGGAAGTGAACCAAACTTGGCATATTGAACTCTCAATACCAACAGAAAGTACTGAAAGGGTTTGCTTGGGAATTGACCTTGAGTTTGAAAGTTGTAGTTCACCTACATCCACAGAGCACTGCGGGCAGGAGGGGGAAAAGGGGTATTGGAGGTTCCAATTTCCCACGGCACACCTGATGATCGCTCACGGCACACTAGTGTGCAATGGCACACCAGTTGGGAAACACTGACCTAGAGCACCTTTTCATCAGCCACCCCACAACTGTGGAAGGACCTGCTGGGAGAGATCCAACAGCCAAATTGGCTACTGGAAGACCTATCTTTTCTGGCAGGCCTACTCAGTCTGTTTTAATCATGAAGGTTAAACTCGAGTCTTGTGTCCAGTATATTTTAATCATTGCTCAGTGTGTTTTAATATATGTATTTTGCAGCAATCTGTTTTCATATGTGTATTTTTGTAGCACAGCAGTTCTCGTTCGTGCCTGGAGGGCAGGGAATAGGTCCTGGGGTTCCATTAGCTTTAGGGCCTGCAGCAGCAGAGGTGGATTCAGAGGATGAGCTAGATGACTGGGGTGAAGCACAGGGCCCTTGGATGGGCCTCGCCGCCTGCAGAGAGCTTGGCATGGGATGAGATGATGTTTGGGCCCAGCATAGATTCCGATCACCAGGTGGAGATGGGAAGCAGCGAAGGAGTTATGAACACCCCGGGGGGGAGGAAGTCCCAAGAGTTTGAAAGTGTAAACATGGACGAAGCCGAATGGGAAAGTGCTAGGGAGGAAAGTTCTCAGGAAGATAGCGACACAGCTGCTGAAAGGCAAGGTCGCTCCTTCGATAGGAGACGGGACATTGAGTCTACCAGGAGGGCTTGGTCTAGGGTCCTAGACCGACCGAGGTCCATGAGCAGAGATTGGAGACGGAGAAGCCTAGAGCATCGCGGACCTCGGCCGAAGGATTAAGTATAGGGTCCGTGGGAACGCATCCTCAGTTCTCCGGCCACGTCTTTCCTGAATAGGCGTGAAGCGGAGTGGGACCACAAGCTAAGCCGTGGTCATCAAGCCTTGCCTTGCATTTGCCTTGCCTTGTTTCTTGATCCGCATTGGATTGCGGAGCCTTGCCTCGTTCTTGAACCGCATTGGATTGCGGAGCCTTGCCAAGCTTCTAGTCTATTTGCTACGTTACTTTGGACAAACTTGCTTCTTACCTTTTGGACAATTGCTTATTATTGGACTATATATTCTTTGGAACTGTTTTTATACTCAATAAAGTAGTTAGCCTTCAGTACGTCTCTGTGTGTGTGATTAAGGGGCCGCTAAGTCCGTGAGCGTGACAGCTGGCCGGGAGAACTCCAAGAACCCCTTATCACACCACGGGACGCCGCTCGACGCCGCAAGAAGCGTTCCACGCCAGTGGTCGCCATGGCTAACTTAACGGATGCACAAGTGCAAGCGTTGCAGCAGGAATTGGGCGAACTACGTACCCGGGCCAGACGGCACCCGGGGGTGAGCCCACCGGCCCGTTTTCAGTGGCAACCCGGCTCAGGTGGAGGTTTTTGTTTGCCAAGTGGAACTATACCTGAGCAGCGCCCCAACGAGTTCCGCCAATGATCGCGCCAAGGTGGTGTTTATCTTCAACCTGATGGAAGGGACCGCCAACGCCTGTGATGATGCGATGGCGAGGAGGAGTTGGAGGTCCAGGACATCTTGGATGCTCGCATCCGCTACCGGAAGTTGGAGTATTTGCTTGACTGGAAGGGCTGGGCCGGAAGAACGTTCATGGACCCGGGCTCGGGATGTCCATGCTCCGGATCTGGTGGCTCGTTTTCACCGCAAGTACCCTGACAAACCCAAACCTCGAGGGCGGCCTCGGAGGGGCCCTGAGGGGGGGGGGGGATAATGTAGCACAGCAGTTCTCGTTCGTGCCTGGAGGGCAGGGAATAGGTCCTGGGGTTCCATTAGCTTTAGGGCCTGCAGCAGCAGAGGTGGATTCAGAGGATGAGCTAGATGACTGGGGTGAAGCACAGGGCCCTTTTCGATGGGCCTCGCTCGCCTGCAGAGAGCTTGGCATGGGATGAGATGGTGTTTGGGCCCAGCATAGATTCCGATCACCAGGTGGAGATGGGAAGCAGCGAAGGGAGTTATGAACACCCTGGGGGGAGGAATTCCCAAGAGTTTGAAAGTGTAAACATGGACGGCCGAATGGGGAAAGTGCTAGGAGGAAAGTTCTCAGGAAGATAGCGACACAGCTGCTGAGAGGCAAGGTCGCTCCCTTCGATAGGAGACGGGACATTGAGTCTACCAGGAGGGCTTGGTCTAGGGTCCTAGACCGACCGAGGTCCGTGAGCAGAGATTGGAGACGGAGAAGCCTAGAGCGTTGCGGACCTCGGCCGAAGGATTAAGTATAGGGTCCGTGGGAACGCATCCTCAGTTCTCCGGCCACGTCTTTCCTGAATAGGCGTGAAGCGGAGTGGGACCACAAGCTAAGCCGTGGTCATCAAGCCTTGCCTTGCATTTGCCTTGCCTTGTTTCTTGATCCGCATTGGATTGCGGAGCCCTGCCTCGTTTCTTGAACCGCATTGGATTGCGGAGCCTTGCCAAGCTTCTAGTCTATTTGCTACGTTACTTTGGACAAACTTGCTTCTTACCTTTTGGACAATTGCTTATTATTGGACTATATATTCTTTGGAACTGTTTTTATACTCAATAAAGTAGTTAGCCTTCAGTACGTCTCTGTGTGTGTGATTAAGGGGCCCGCTAAGTCCGTGATCGTGACAATTTTATATAACAAGTTTGTGTTTTTAGCTATGTTGTTACCCACATTGAGCCATGAGGACTTTTGTATTCTGCTCCCCAGATGGAATTTTCCTTTGTCCCTAAATTTCTAGGAGACCTTTTGACATCTGGAACTCTTATTTGCTGTGTTTGCATTTCTTTAGTAACCTTGTATTTCCTTTAAGGACAATACATTTTAGGAGCGAAGGAAAAATTCAGTGGGAATGTAGCAAGAACTAAACCGCCTTGAGTCACTTTCGCGATGAAAAAGGCGGTATATAAATACGGTAAATAAGTAAATAAATAAATAATGAGAGCCCTGTGCTGTAGTGGTTTTAGCATTGGACTACAACTTTTCAGACCAATGTTTGAATCCCTGCTTAACCATGGAATGCCACTGGATCACCTCTCAACATTCCTAGTGTATATGTCACAAAGGGGGAGGTATACCCTCTCATGCTCCTTTCTGTGTGAATGCCCCTAGAAAGAAGATGTAGGAAAAGATATCCCAACTTTGGAATGCAAAGGACATCTATCAATTCTTTACTTAGCATAATTTCTTTTGAAGAAATGGCCAAATCAAATCAAATAAGCACAACATTTAATGCGAGTGGGTGGAGAACTGGGCTCAACCAGCTAAACAGAGTCTCTATCCACAAGAATAAGCCACACATCTACTTTGACTTTAATTTAATTCAAGCTTGAGATTGTGGGTTTTTTTATTTTAAAAATGACAAATGAGCTGAGAACATGGACCAGTATCTTCTTGTTGAGAGAAATGTTCTGCTAATGCACTTCTCTCTAGTTTCGTTCATGGGCTGTTAATATCAGAAGTGAAAGGCACACAGCTGTGGCTACTGACAGAGCAAATTTGGCAGCTGCAAAACCGAGGCACCACTTTTCAGCATGCCATTTCCTTGCTGAAGGGTCTCTGAATGTGTGGCCAACTTCATGACCCTTCTCTTTAGGAGGCACTTAAAAAAAATCCATAGGTCTGATTTTAGTTTTCAAAGCATACCAGCCTACGTTTTATGTCTGGCTGTGCTTTGTATTGTCCTTGGGAATCAGGGGCAGGCTGCCATGTTGGTTGAGTTCTACCTGTCTAGCTAGTTAGCTTTGGTGGCTGTTTTCCAACTTTAGTTTGCCAGCAATGTTCAGCTTCACAGAGCCAATAGCATCAATTTAAAATAAGGAAATGAAAAATGTCCAGTGTAGCAAAATGTAAATACTTGTTCATAAGAAAGTTGAGATTAGTCAGCAGCCATGCCAGTGTTTCAGTGTTAAGATGTATTTGTATTGTAGGTGTATTTGAAGTGAGGGGAGTCTTAGATGTACTATCTTATGAATACATTGATAATATCCTTTCTAGGTTTTATACTTTTCCTTTTTTTGCTCTCTACAGAATCTAGATCAAAACTGATAATCTGGATGTTATATGGCAGTGTAGATCTAGTCTGCATCTAAAAGCATCCTGCCAGGCATGTAGCCGGGGGGCTTGGGGGGCTTCAGCCCCCCCCAATTCTCAGGGTGGTCCGTGAGAAGGCCTTACTGGTACATTATTTAAACTGTTATGTTTATTCATATCATGATGTGATCACCATGCTCAATATATCCCATATTCATGGGGGTATTGGGATAACAATACAAAAGGTTTGGTAGGGTGGATCCCCCATCCCACTCAGACTCAGTCCCTCCCGAATCAAACTCAGCCCCTCCCGAATCAAAATCCTGGCTATGGCCCTGCGAATATACTTTGGGTTTAATTCCAGACTTTGCAGGTGGTAAACCATTTTGTGGTGATGGGGAGAAGCTTCTGAACCTTGGATTACTCCTTCAGTATCTGGAATAAAAACCATAGCCGATTCAGCATTGCACCCTTGCAATAGAAGTTATTATACACATCTCTCCCTATGAACCATCGAGATGTTTAAGATCATCTGGAGAGGCCCTGCTCTCAGTCCCGCCTTCTTCGCAGGCGTGACTGGCAGGGACAAGAGACAGGGCCTTTTCAGTGGTGGCTCCTCGGCTTTGGAACGCCCTCCTTAAAGACATCAGATCGGCCCCCTCCCTCCTGACATTTTGCAAGAAAGTCAAGACCTGGCTATTTGAGCAGGCATTTGCTGATGAAATATAAGGCTTAATTAGATATATGGAATGACGACGATGCGATGGAAACTGATCTCAACATGACGCTGAGACTGCAATTGTATGTTTTTAATTGTTAATTTGTTATTATATGGTTTTTTTGGGGGGGGTTGCCTTGTTGCTTGTGCTGAATTGAGGGCAGAGACTGCCTGTGTAAACCATCCTGAGTCGCCTTCGGGCTGAGAGGGGCGGTATAGAAACGTGACAAATAAATAAATAAATAAATTGTTGATATTGCTCAAATATACTTGAATACACACCAAAGTTAATCAGTTTTACTTTGGGACTAACTGAGATACATTTTTTAAATATAAATATTTATCAACAGAATGCTTTTTCCGCTACTTTAATATCTCTGATGGGAGAACAGCTACAACTTAATGATTTACCCTTTATCAGACTATTGCTATAGGAGCCTGTAGAAAAGAGTGGCAACTATTGCCCTGGTAGACCACAATAACTGCTAACTCAAACACAAATAAAGTTTGGTCCCAAGTAACCCATCTTAAAGTACATACTGATTTGTTCAGCAGGCAAATGATTCCTAATGCCATTCTATAGCATATGGCGCAGGATGGCACTATAAATGTAGAGCTATTAAAGGGTCTGTCTTTCCTCAGTTTGCAAGAATGCAGACCTCTTGTTTTCCAAAACTACCTGGCTGGACTAAATTACAGTAGCAATAATTTAACAACTGTGGGAGAGACTATAAAACTTTCTGCCCCTTATTAACCACTGTGTGACTGGTTTATGGAGGATGTTAAGACTGCACAATAGGAGGGGGGTGGGAAGGGCAAGGGGGAGCCCTATTGTAAACAGGCTGATAAACTGTTGGCAAGCAATTTTCCCCATGAGAGGTAAAGGGAACTTGCAACTTCTCTGAGGCAAATGAGGGGGTCATGCACCAATCATCTAAAACAAGTCAATTCCCTGCTGCTAAATAAATAAACTTAATTATAAATATGTGGTGTCTTGAGATGTTTTAAAGTAAGCATGCCATCCAGAGCTCTGAAAGCTCAACTCAGAGTTCACGGAAAACCAAAACGGCCTCTTTAAAAATCAGCGTGCTGCTCACGGCTCCCCAAACAGTGCCTCTGGGCAAGTGGTTGAAAATACGGTTTTTATAAACAAACCTGACACTGCAAACTTAATGCAAAACCCTATGCATATAGCATAACTTATGAGCTTGCAACTTGTTTAAATTAGAGCTAGAGATGGGGGTGGGGAGGGGAAGTGCAAAAGAAAGAAAAATAATTGACAGATTACCTTTTTTCTTAAACTGTCTTCACTAACTGGTAGCGGATTATTCGGCTGCATATGTGGTTTCAATGGTTTCACTTGTGTGCCACAGCATTTGCCTTCCTGTATATCACTGTGTGTGCTCTAATATAGAACTTATACAGAATTTCACCCAGCTCTAGGAAGTACTTCCTGATTGATGAGTGCATGCTCAACATAGTTTTTAAAAATAATAATAACAGTAATAGGAAGAAGAAGAAGAAGTGCATGTTTCCTTACCCTCCACTTCCTCACTATATATTGCTGCAGTCAGGGCCGTAGCCAGGATTTTGATTCGAAGGGGGCTGAGTTTGGTTCCGGGGCTGAGACTGGGTGGAAGAGGGTCTACCCTAGCAAACCTTTTGTATTGTTATCCCAATAACCCCATTAATGTGGGATATAACGAGCATGGTGATCAGATCATGATATGAATAAACATAACCGTTTAAATAATGTACAAGTAAGGCCTTTTCGCGGACCACCCTGAGAATTTCCGGGGGGGGGGGGTGAAGCACCCTTAGCCCCCCCTGGCTACATGCCTGGCTGCAGTCATAGAAATCTAAGTGGGAAGATTTGAAGATTTCTCTCTCTCTCAAAATAAGTCATGCTGTTGAGCTGAAATATTTTTGGTCAGAGTCATGAAGAACAAATTTCTTCAGAGCATATGCACATCATAGAAAGCGCCATTCATTTGAGTAAAAAAGCAGTTCATTACATAAAACCAGAACTGTTTCCACATCTACTAAAAACAAGAGAAATCCAGATGTTGTGATAGTAGCTGTGTGTTCCTATGTGGCTGCTTTGAAAGAAGTCTCATTCAGTTGGATGGGACTTATCCATGACATACGGCTTGCACAACAAAATAAAGCCTAGGTTTTCATAAGCAAAGTTTAGCTTTAATATAAATCAAGAAGTTGAAGAAGAAAAACACGCCCTGGTAGAATATGTCAAGGAAAGCCAAGAACCTGCTTTAATTGAAGTCAGTAATCGGAAACGTCTCAAATCACAGCAGACTAAGAGTCAGTACAAGAAAACTGCGCTCCAAACCAGAGCTGACAGCTGGCACAACAAAGTATTACATGGGATGTTCCTTGACAACATTGACGGAAAAGTTGACAAGGAGAAGACCTGGTTATGGCTCACATATGGAACCCTGAAGAAGGAGACAGAAGGCCTGATTCTTGCAGCCCAGGAGCAAGCCATCAGAGCCAATGCAATTAAGGTCAGGATCGAAAAATCAGCTGATAACCCAAAATGCAGACTGTGCAAGGAAGCTGATGAAACCATGGACCATATCCTCTGCTGTTGCAAGAAAATTGCATGGACGGACTACAAACAAAGACACAACTCTGTGGCCCAAATGATTCACTGGAACTTATGTTACACAGGCACAGTACCACCTGTCAGCAGTAAAGAATTGGTGGGATCATAAACCCGCAAAAGTCATGGAAAATGAACACGCAAAAATACTGTGGGACTTTCGAATCCAGACTGACAAAGTTTTGGAACACAATACACCAGACATCACAACTGTGGAAAAGAAAAAAAGTCTGGATTATTGATGTTGCCATACTGGGTGACAGCCGCATTGAAGAAAAACAACAGGAAAAACTCAGCCGTTATCAAGACCTCAACATTGAACTGCAAAGTCTCTGGCATAAACCAGTACAGGTGGTCCCAGTGGTCATTGGCACACTGGGTGCCATGCCAAAAGAGCTCAGCCGACATTTGGAAACAATAAACATTGACAAAATCACCATCTGTCAACTGCAAAAGGCCACCTTACTTGGATCTGTGCGCGTCATTTGAAAATACATCACACAGTCTTAGACACTTGGGAAGTGTTCGACTTATGATTTTTTTGATACGAAATCCAGCATATATGTCTCATTTGCTGAAACATACTGTGGTGTCAGTAAAATAATAATAATAATTTATTTATATATCGCCCTATCTCCCCAAAGGGACTCAGACCGGTTTCCAGCATATATGGCAAAGATTTAATGCCAAAAAGGAAAAAAACATACCAACTAATGGCATTAAATAGTAACAGTAAACTTAATAACAGACAAAAATAGCCAAAGATAAAACTTAAATGACCCATACAAACATAAACACATAGTATACATTTATCACTAGGTAAACAGGAGCTCTCTAATTAGAGTATTCAGAGTACTTTACACTAAAAAGCCGTGGGAGTCAGTAGAATTGAGCCATGACAGTTTAAAGTGCTATCACACAGTTATAACTGCATAGTGCAGATACACAGTGAAGTAAAACATTTTGAAAACATCATTTTGTCTTATGCCTGTGTCTCAGTATTTGCCATTGATGTCTTTATCAGACTGGATTAGTGGAAGTAAAGTTTTGCATGTTCAGAGTTCCTGTCTGGGAAACAAGCAAGGTATCTTTACTGAAAAGAACTCAGATGAAGTCCCACCTATAGGTTGTGGGCTGCAGAGTGTTTCAGAATGATCAGGTGCCCATAATTTATTTTTCTGTGTTTTATTGTGCTGGAACGGTTGCAACAGTTTTACTCCTACAGAATTGACTGGTGAATTAAACTAATAAAAAATGAGCTTACATGTCATTACGAGCAAAAGGAAACCAGAGAAGAAACTAGTGAAGTGGTTCAGAAGAGCTTGGTGTCCTCCCTCCGCTCCTAAACATGGGATATGAATGGTCATAACTTTGGGAAATGAATTGCTGTCCTCTACCTTCCCTTTATATGAAAGGAAGTGTTTGCTAAGAGGGCAGGAAACCAATGCAAACACCTCAATGATCCTGTTCACAGACATTTTGATTCTAGCCAGGTGTAGATGCCACATTTGACATCTGAAAGCTGGAATTTCCAGAAAGGGTTTTCCTTTGTGTTCCTCCTTGCGGTGTCATCAAAGGTCACCTTATACTACAGATATCATGAGGATAATGAGCTGCAGTCACATATAATGATCCTGGGATTCAGTTAATAGAAGGAGCATTCTTATTACTCATTCCTCCAGGTTAGATGGCTTTAGATCATTTACACAACAATGCAGATAAAGTTTCTAAGCTTGGCACAGTAGTCAGTATTCTGTTGAAGTGAGCTTAGGTTACAGTGGTCCCAGTATTAAAATGGCTGAACCTAGTTAGACATTCCTAAAGGGTGACTGCTAAGCTCAAGGAAATGTCTCCTCGCAGTTAAATTGAGAAACTCCCTCTTTGGTCTGATTAAACTGGAAGATTTTGTTCAGCATCTGTCCTGAGATAGATCATCTGTCCCTGCAGACAAAGGCATCTTTTTTACAATAAATATTGAGAAAGTGGTGCGGGGAAGGGAACTCAAATGGTTACAGAAGATCTCTTTAAAGACTTTTACAGACCTATAAGTTGCAGATCCAGACAGCAGACTTTTAAATCATCTTAAAGTTGACACAAACTGATCCTACTCGCAGTTCATAATCATGTGGGGTTTATTTTTTGTGTGTTCTGTTTATTAGTTTAAGGCTTGTGACGATTACAAATAGTTTGCATTTCATCTCAATTGTGTTCTGAGCTGATTGCATTGTCAGAGGCCATTTATCTCGGCTTCATTGCAGGCCCTACATTCTTTTCTTTTCTTTTTGCCCGGAAAAGAAAAAAAAGGAGAGAACAGAAAAAAAATGTCTAGCAGACTATCTTACTAGATAGACTACAAAAGATATTATAATAGTTAATGGTACAATCCCAAACATGAATACTCACAAATTAAATCCAACTGCATTCAGTGAAGTTTATTCCTGGTAAGCATGTGTAAAATTGTGGTTTAAAACTCTCACACTGTTGGGATGTGACTTTCAAACCACTGTATTTATGGGAGAAAATTCCACGGTTAGGGACTTTCATGTGAATATCTTAACCAGTTTTCTGTACAACACAAGAAATGTCTTCAGGGGCCTGTTTCTCTAAACTCGACTAGGCTTTTTTTTTTAAAAAAAAAAAGTGCAATAACACTCTGTGATATGAAAAGTTCCCCCCCCCCAAAGCATTCAACTTCAATGACTTTTCAAAAACAAATATGAAAATTCTTTTTAGTTACACAAATATTTCAAAAGGCAGAACATAGAACCACATATTTAAATTTTCTTCAAATTCCACTTCAACCCTGATTAATTTTTTTCTAAATAATTTCAATGATACAAACAACTATTTTGTTATTAAAAATTCGATTGATATACAACCCTTCCCAAAGAGGCTCAGGGTGGTTCACAACAGTGAACAACATAATCACAACATAGTTAAAAACAAATAATTTGATTTTACTAGAGAACAAAACGTTCATGCATTTGTTGATTGCAGTGACTGTATGTACTTTTGTGATGTCAGTCAAAGGAATTAGGATCCATGTGACATGTAGAATGTTTTTCATGCTAGAAGAGAGATCCTGCTATCTTTTTCCAAAAATGATTCTCAGACCTCATACAGTCAATCACAGTGGTGTTTTGGCTCACAATTTAAACTTTTGCCTTCAGTACTATTTACTAGTTGTCCCCTGCCATGCGTTGCTGTGGCCCAGTCTGTGTATATGTGTTTGTGTTATTTATTTTATTTATTTCATATACTTGTACCCTGCTCTTCTCACCCCCGAGGGGAGACTCAGGGTGGCCTCACAACAAACACCATTTGGTGCCATCATAATGATAAGAACAATCAACAAATTCATTAAAATGATGATGATGATTAACTCTGGCTAGTGCAGGAATTCACAGCTAAAGCATTCAATGAAAGAATGTCCAACAGCTAACACAGTATATATAGTGAAATCGCTCTTACCATCAGCATTTAGGATCATCTCTTTCTGTCTGCAGTCTTGACCATGGTCAACATTTGCAGCCTTGACCATGGTTAACAGAACATTAAAGACTGTTGCTAACGGAGGGTCCCTTTCATGCTTCCTCTCAGGAGATGTGTCCCTAAATTTTCAGTACCAGGAAAAGAAAAGGAAAACATGTAATCAGCCTTTGGTTGGAGCTGATGGTTCCAGGTAATCCAGTTGAATTTTCAATATGAAATTAAAAAAACCAGACATAGGAAAATGGATCTAAGAGGACATTTCCTGACCTATTTATTTATTTCTTATAACTTCTGCAAAATAACAAAAAGGTTAATGGAACAAAATCCAAATCTTATGGAACTGCAAAAATTATACAAAAAATGCAAAACTGGCCACATTTCTTGTTTCAGCAGTAAATACATTTCTACATTACAATACCAACCCTAATACTGTCCCTGCATAAAGTTGCTTATGTTCTCTGCATTACAAAATGAGTTCTAAAACTCAGGAATATCAACTCAAAGTGACTCCACATATTTTATACAATCAGATCCATGGTGTATTCTGTCATGTAGCTGCTTTCTTAGTTGATCTAGATACTGTTGTAGAGCACAGCTTAGAATGTAGCTTTTAATATTAGTAGAGATCAAGGTTTCAACATTTATATGGCACAACTTTTAAAGGCATTTGAAATAAATCTTTGACTGCATATTATTTTCATGGGTTGACCCAGGTAATTTTAAAAGACCCTAGAGATTTCATTTCTTGGTTGTAATGTTTTTCTGACCTCACTTTTTTTGTCCCCCAGCCATGCATGTGAAAAAGAGAAATAACATACTTAGTAAATAATGCACAATATGTCATTGCCATTGTCATTCTGAGGCATTAATGTAATGGATCATCATAGACCTGTCAGAAAGATTTATTACCCCACCCCCAATACCTTAAGAGGGTAGGAAAGAACCAGAAATTGAGTTGATTGAATGTTTATTTTGCTGAACTAAGGACTTTTAAGGCAAGCTTTAAAATCCCCTTGTAGCTTCAGGAAATAGCTGAAAGGAAAGTATCCCAGACCAAAAAATATATATATTAAGATTTGAGTCAACAACATGATGCGGACCCAGGAGGTATCATAAATGCCCAGAAAGATATCCCACTTTCTTCAATAGAGTTTACATAACATCGCTGAAGTACCAGTACATCTACACAATTTATTCAAAGTTTCAAATGAATATTTTTAAAGTTAAATTAAACATTTTGCAACTGGATTTTTCTCTCTATTTGTTTCTGTGAGGTTCTAAAACTGAACCCGAGTGCAAAGTTTGCAAGAAATGGTACACTGATAAGAACCATTGAAAAATATTTGTATCAGAGGGTATGCTCCCTTGCTACATAAAGGTTGCTTATGCAGTGTATACTTTTGCTTCATATCATATTTTGTTATAGTCCATAGGATTTTATTGAGAGTTAATGCATTCCTTGCATCATACATTTTCCTCTACACTTAACTAGGCTTGTGCATTTCAAGTGCATTGTTATCTGTTTCTGTTTGCCAGATGCCAGAAGCCCCCATAGCCTTTTTTGCACACCTCCCAAAAACGGGCACACTTCCAAAAGAGCATTTTTGTTACACATCCAAAAAAGTGGCTCTTTTCGGCAGCAATGGGGAACTTATGAGGTTCCCCTTTCCCCAGGAGCCATTTCTTCCCTTCAAGGGAGCCTGGATGTCAGCAACAGGATTAAGAAAGCACCGTATCCAGTCCATTATGGGGGGGGGGGAGACTTCCCGCTGGCTCCCCTTCCATATTTATTTATTTATTTATTTATTTATTTATGACATTTATATGCCGCCCTTCTCACCCCGTAGGGGACTCAGAGCAGCTTACAAGATATACATACATACAATTTATTGTATTATTACCATAGCACAATATCAGTATTATATATTACTATATTTTACTATACTATTATACTTTAATATTATCAGTAATATCATATGATTATTACTATTAGTAGTAGTCCTCTCCATTGGCGCCCCCTTGTCGTGGAGGAGAGGCTTGTGTACCCTAATGTTGTGAACTATGCTTGCAATGGCATAATAGCCACCGGTTGGCCTCCCATGCCAGACAGGTCACAACCAAAGGATCTGACAAAGTGCGTCAACGGGCAGGATGGGCTCTCCAGCCTTTTGGCAGCCATCCTAAGAGAAGGAAAACTCTAATTTCAAACCCGGGTAGATGGTGCTCGTCTAACCCTGTAAGGTGAACCATCTAGAGAAGGAAACTCAAATGAAACCTACAACCTGAGGTCCTTGCTGCCACCGTCCAAGCTTGCTAGGCCCCAGCAGATAAATCTTTGGTTTAAAGGGTGAGGCCAGTTCTGTGCACGCTGCGCTCCACCATGAAATCCATTGCACAGGCTCGAAGGACACACCCAACCTCCAAAAAAGCATCTACGTGCTTGTAGAAAGCGTAGGATGTGTCCTTCCTAAGTATCTTCATTCACGAAGTAATGTCAGAGAGAGTAGTAGTATTATTATATTGTATTACATTATAATATTATAAACAAATGACTCTAGAATCTTTCCTAGCATTGCTGTTAGACCAGGGTCCTCAAACTTTTTAAACACTGCAAAAGCTGTTTCCCTCTGGTATTATTTAATGACTTTTGCAGCATGGCACAGAAATGGTAGAATGCCCCTTTGGAGGATCAATGGGCTCAGTTGTGATTTTATTTGGGCATCAAGTAAAACTATGACTGTTTATGAAGCTGTTGAGTCTCACTGATTTATCTCTAAATGCTGCTTTAATCTTTTAACCCTGTTATGAGTATTTCACTCATATTAGTCTTTTTCAATTATTTTATTTTAAAACAAATAAAGGACTTGGGACCATGGCAGTGGAATTGCTGCCTTAGAGTGTGGTAGAGTATCCATCTTTGTACGTTTTTAAACAGATGGCAATCTGTTGGAATGTTTTGAATGCGCATTCCTATATGGCAGAAGGGGTTAGACTGGAAGCCCTTGGGTCTCTCCAATCTATGTTTATGATTCTATAAAATATTTTTTAACTTGCATTTTGGCACTGATTTTCTGTGTATACCATCCTGAGATCTTTTGATATAGGATGGGAAAGAAATAATTTAATTATTATTACAATATTATGTTGGGAAAGAAGCAGGCATGAAAGTATGCGGTGGGCAGAATGCAAATAGATTATCTTTCACAAAAAAAAACATGCTGGTGATTTAAAAAATCATGCTGAGGCTAATTTTAAACAAGTTCAAAATGTTTGCATTATTAGGGATTTAGTGTTTTCTCTAAGATTTTATCTACATTAACCACTTTATCTGTGACAAGTCTGGAGCAGCAATCTGCTACACTGGCTCTAGAAACATCTACACACTACATGCTCAACCTGCAACATTGGTGAGGTGTGGTCTACATGGTCCAGCCAGGCCAAAACCACTTTGGCCCCACTGTCACTTTACCTTCTTTGTCACTGCTGTGGGATAACTGCAGAGCTCCAGGTGTGTCTGCATGACTGGGAAAGAGGAAGTCAATGCTTTCGACTCTTCTTGGTCATGTGGGCAGCTTTGCTGATATCAGTACATGGTGCCTGTAATGGCCAGGAGCTTCCCAGCAGTGGAAACAGAGATGACACAGGTGCAATCTGTCCTGTCTTATAATAATTATTATTAAGCTTTGTTGATCAAAAAAATGGTTCAAAACCCGTTTCGGATGTAGAGGGCACTGGTGTTTTGATTCGGAATTAAATTCCTATTTCCCTCTCCCAAAAATCCATAACTTTCCGAAACTTTGGAAACTTCAGAATAGCATCGTTAATGGCAGACATGCATGTGCAGTTGGAAAAAACAGCACTGGCCCTGGGGCAACGTCAGGGGCTTTTCCTCTCCTGACTGAGGGGCTCTTACACTCCAGGCCTGTCTCGGCTGTCAATGCGGAGGAGGACAACGAGAAGAAGGCGATCCTCCTCCTCCTGTCACGTAATTCAGATTATCAAAATAGAGATAAAGGTTTCTCCTTGACATTCAGTCTAGTCCTGTCGAACTCTGGGGAGTGATGCTCCTCTCCATTTCTAAGCCAAAGAGACACATTGTCCATAGACACCTCCAAGGTCATGTCACCAGCATGACTGTATGGAGCACCATTAACTTCCCACCAGCGCCTCAAACTATTAAACCAGATTCAAACTGCGGACCTACTGCATTATGCATTATGGAGTCCCATAGAAGGCAGCTAAATTGCATGATAGAAGTCTACATCACTCAGTATGTACATGATGCAGTTTCAAGATGCATTACATAAGAAAGTCAAGACGTGGCTTTTCGAGCAAGCATTCGCAGATGAACTTTAACCGAGATCAAGGATTACTATGATGACAAAATGGAAACCGATTTTAAGATTGTGGAGCTGAGATTTGTATTTTGTAGTTTTTAACTGTTAATTTTATATGTTTTTATATGACTGTTTTTATCTTGTGATGTATTGTATATGGGCACTTGTTGGTGCTTGTTCACCGCCTCGAGTCGCCTTCGGGCTGAGAGAGGCAGTATAGAAGCATGGCAAATAAATAAATTACATGGCAATGTATATGGGACCTGAGAGCAGATCATGTATTCCTTCCAGGTGTTTTGGACTTCAACTCCCACCATTCCTAACATCCTCAGGCCCTTTCCTCCTCCCCTCCCCCTCAGCAGCTTAAGCGGAGAAAGAGGAGGAAAAGAATAGGCAGAAGGAGAGGAGAACTGAGAGAAAGAGAAAGGAAGGAGAGACATTCATCCAGGCTGCTGCTTTAACATGGCTTTCCAGGACCCAGGCAAAATGGGAGGGGAAAGGAAGGGGGGGGGGATTCATCCACCCTGCTTTAACATGGCTTCCCAGGCTTGAGCTGAGGCCAGGGAAGAGAAGCAAGGAAATGTTGAATTGAATAATTTCTGACTCACTTACTGATTCGCAACAGAAATGGGGGGGAAAGCTTCGGAAGGGCAAAGGGAGTTCTGGCTTCCTTAAAAACTTCAAAATCGCTTCAAAAAGCAATTATTTCTGAATTTATTCCGAATTACAAAAATTCTGACCAAACCTAACCATGTCTAATAATTATAAGTGCAGGAAAAGGGGATGATGAGTGCAGGGAAAAGGGAATTATGGTGATGACTCCTGTACATAGTGGACCAGTCATAACTGTCCACACTCTGCATGACATGAAGGACTTCCCCCAAGTTTTGCCTAAACAAAGCGTTTTACAACTTTCCTTAGTGTGAGGCTAACCTAGTTCAATCCATTTCTTTGATGTTAGAATCATAGAATCATAGAGTTGGAAGAGACCTAATGGGCCCTCCAGTCCAAACCCCTTCAAAGAAGCAGGAAAATCACATTCAAAGCACCCCTGAGAGATGGCCATTCAGCCTCTGTTAAAAGCCTCCAAAGAAGGAGCCTCCACCACACTCCAGGGCAGAGAGTTTCACTGGTGAATGGCTCTCACAGTCAGGAGGTTCTTCCTAATGTTCAGATGGAATCTCCTTTCTTGTATTTTGAAGCCATTATTCCATGTCCTAGTCTCCAGGGCAGCAGAAAACAAGCTTGTTAAAGGACTGGAAGTTGCCTGTGCATCTAGAAGTGACTTCTACGCCACCTCAGATTTTGTGGGCAATGTAATCAAGCCCGAAATGTTCTTCTCCAGTGAGATCTCAGGGAACCCCTTTGCAAAGAAATATAGAATTTTAAGACCCATCTACACTGACCATATAATCCTGATTCTGAATGCAGATTGTCTGATTTAAACTGGATTATATGGCTGTGTAGACTCATATAATTCAGTTTAAAGCAGATAATCTGCATTCAGAAATGGGATTATATAGTCAGCATAGATGGGGCCTGAGAGGGAGGCCTCTGTTCCTTTTTTCTTGATAAATAGGTTCTGATGACATCTGAGTGTTCTTTGAATTCCAGGTGACTCATCCTTTTGTCCTTATAGGTCATTCCATTTGCCAGTTCTGGAAAAGAGACTTCTGAAAATGAAATAAATGAATTCATCTCTTGATATTTCCCCTATCAATCTGAAGAGGAGGAATTATGTAAGAACTGCATTATACGCAGGGAGAGAAGTGTCTTCTCCCTGCTTCACTTCATTGCTAGCATAGAGTCTCCTGGAGCCTATCATATGATGCAGGGCTAGTTCTGTTGGGGCTCTGTGCCAGCAGTGTTGTGGCAGCAGTGCCGCAGCAGAGCACAGAGGAATCAGATGTACACCCAACTCCTCATACAGCAAGGCCAGAGAAGGCAAAGATAAAGCAGGGGCAGATTGGGAAACATAATGGGAAGAGATACGACAGACCCCTACAGACACAGTGTGATGTTTCCCTCTGGTGCCCTATGATTTCCACTGCTGCCCCCCCCCCCCCACTTTACAAATAGCCATCTGATAAGGTCCTAAATCTCATTCTATGCTTAACTTTGCATATTTATAACAATCTTTTTCTTGTAGTTAATTCCTATTTATAGTAACAAAGATATGACTACACATTACACAACACTGGGATAACTTCATATAATTGTATGTGGCTTCACTATATATTGGGAGAAAAATAGTACATGATAGAAGTGTTGCTGTTGCTTGGTGCCCCATTGTGGCTGTTGAAGCAAGGACAAGGTACATGGGCAGAAAGTATTTTGTACCGTAAGCCAATGAATTGCTTAGTTTTGAGAACTGGTATTCTCCTATTATAATAGCAATTGTAAGAGATAGGAAACAGATGAATAAACACTGTAGTTTATACCAATAAGATCTGCAACTGATGTGAGTTCAGGCTTGAGAAAAACATGTTCTGTTATAAAATGTATTAATCTGACCAAGGTAATTTCACTAAATACTCTTGAGGCACCATATTTGGTCTGATACTGAAACCTATCCAGAGTCAGACCTTCTTAGTACTTGGATGTGTGGCTGCCAATGAATACCAAGTGTTATGGGCTATATTTCACAGGAAGGAACTAACAAAACCATCTATAAGTATTTTTTTTGATTAATTTCTTTATTGACATTTTTTTTCGATACATAACTTAAAAGTTGGGTAAAGCATCGGGATTGGAAGGTCAGGGGTGGATAAATGGGGAGGGACGGGGAAGGCTGGGGATGGGGAGGGGATGGCCAGGGGGAGAATAACCGTGGGGGAAGAGGGGGAAGAACAGGGGGCTAGAAGTAGAAGAATTGAAAGTCTATGATGGATAACTCCCAGTCAGTTGCAGGGTCAACAATTATCTTGAAAGCATTTCCAAACTGGTGCACTTTTCGCCTCCTCTTTTCATACAAAAAACGAAATTTCAGGCTCCTTTTCTCTCTTCAGTTGGTCTTCTCTTCCGAGCTCATTAATTTTAAATATGTCGTCACCTGATTCCAATTGATCAATTTTTCCGGTTTCTGATCAAACACTCTGTTTTTAAGCATATCCAAGTCGATTATCTCACTCAATCTTCCTACCCATTCCTCAATCTCCGGTACGGTATTAGTTTTCCAATTCCTTGCTATCTCTATTCGTGCTGCGGCCGCCAAACAAAAAAGGATCTTGTCATCATTGCTCAAAATTTCAAAGTCTATTAGATTCAGCAAATAGTATTCCGGTTTTAAGTCCATCTTTAAATTAAGAATTTTTGTCACATGGGAGTGGATTATTCTCCAAAAAGGTTTAACCTTCTTACAGGACCACCAACAGTGAAGGAAAGTTCCTCTGGTAACCTCACACTTCCAACAATTATCTTTTTTATTCTTGTACCACTTTGCTAGGCGAACTGGTGTATGGTACCAGTGATAGAACATCTTATACCAATTATCGCTGATATTGGTAAAACCTGAGTATTTTAACTTAACTTTCCAAATCTCTTCCCAGTCTCTATGCAGTATGGAGTGTCCCAGTTCCTGGGCCCACCTCACCATGGTCTCTTTTATAATCTCCTCCTCTGTCTCCCACTCAAGGAGCTTATTGTATAATATTGATATCACCTTCTTATCTGATTTCATTACTCTGTCCCATATTCCCTCAGCGGTCTCGAAATCTTTTATTAAGTCTAATTTAAATTGCTCCTTCACTTGTGCATATTGAAACCAGGTGAGTTCCATCCCCAACTCATGCAGAGACTCTTGTGTTCTTAATTGCCATCCCTTCAGTGTTTTCTTTATGAGCTGTTTGTAAGTGTACCACTTCTTGGCTGGAATCTCCCTGAAATTATTTGCCTCCAGCGGTGAAATCCACATTGGCGTCTTCATGTAAAAACGTGGTCTGTATTTCCTCCATACTTTGAGGAGGGCTGCTCTGAGATAATGGTCCGTGAAGTTCTTCTCAATGGTTGCTTTATCATTCCAAAGATAAGCATGCCATCCTCGCCGCACATCCAGACCTTCCACTGCTAGGGCCCTATTATTTTTCAAAGTGGCCCAATCCCTCACCCAGCTGAGTGCTGCTGCTTCGTAATAGAGCTGCAGATTGGGTAGGGCTAGTCCTCCTCTCTCTCTCTTATCACACAGTACTTTATATTTTACCCTCGGTTTTTGGCCTCCCCAGACGAATTTGAGGATATCTGTTTTCCAGACTCTAAAGCAATAATCTGTTCGTAATATCGGAATATTTTGAAATAAAAACATCATCCTGGGGAGTACCCCCATTTTGATCGCTGAAATCCTTCCCATCAAATTTAAATTCAGGAGCCTCCAGTTCTCCAATTTCGTCTTAATATTCTCCCAGGTTTTCCCATAGTTATTTTTCAGAAGTTGATTGTTATTCCCTGTTAAAATGATCCCCAGGTATTTGACCTTTTTTACAATTTGATATTTGGAGATTTCCTGGAGTTTTTTCCTCCTGTCTTCGCTAATATTCTTCGTTATGATTTTTGTCTTTTCTTTGTTGATTTTTAAACCCGCCACTGCCCCGAATTCTGCTATCCTTTTTGACCACTTTGTAATTGTTTCGAGTGGCTCCTCCACTATGCACGCAATGTCGTCGGCGAAGGCTTTTATCTTAAGTTCTTCCTTTCTGGCTCGTAGCCCCCTTAGTTCTCCGTCCGCCCTAATTACTGCTAAAAGCATTTCCAAAGTCATAACAAATAAAAGTGGTGATAACGGGCAGCCTTGCCTGGTACCTTTTTGTATGTCGATTTCTCCTGCCGATTCTCCATTTATTAAAAGCTCCGCCGACTGTTTTGCGTATATAGCCTGAATAGTATTCTTGAAATTAAAACCCATATCCTTCTCTATGATCGTTTGTTTTAAAAAGTCCCAGTTGGTATTGTCGAACACTTTTTCAGCGTCGACAAATAATAGCCCGTATTCTGTCTGTGGATTCCTCTCACAGACCTCTATTACGTTGACCATCACCCTGATATTATCTTTTAAATATCTGCCAGGTAGAAAGCCAGCCTGATCCTCATGTATGGTCTCCCTCAGCAGATTTTTTAGCCTGTTGGCCATTACCGAAGCAAATAACTTATAGTCATTATTCAGGAGCGATATTGGTCTGTAGTTACTGACCAAGTGGGGATCCGTTCCTTCTTTATGTATGAAGGTTATATGTGCTTTTTTCCAAGAATCCGGTATTATCGCTTTACTCAAAACATTATTCATTACCGTTTTCAAGTGTGGAATGACTTCGTCCTGGAACAACTTATAATATATGGCCGTTAGACCGTCGGGTCCTGGTGCTTTGTTACGAGGCAATTTCTTTATAGCTTCTCGTATTTCTCCTTCTCCTATTTGATGGTTAAGGTCCTCTCTTTGCAAGTCTGATAATTTCTCCTTATTGTGCCTGGCTAGATATTGCGTCACGGCACTCATCTCGATTCGCTCCTCTTTGTATAGGTTCGCATAGTACTCTTTGAATTGAGCCGCGATCTCCTCCTGCCTAAAAACTTGGGTATTGCCCTTCCATACCGATGTGATGCAGTGCTTCTGCTTTTTCCTAGAGAGCATCTTAGCGAGGAGCTTCCCTGGCTTATTTGCATTCATAAGATACTGCACTTTCAGTCTTTTCATATTTCTTGCCATTTGATCAGTCTGGAGGGAATTTAACTCGTTTTTGATCTTCGTTATCTCCCTAGCCATCTTTTGATTACCCGGGCATTCCTTTAACATTTTTTCCTTCTTCATTAGTTCTTCGTGGAGATTTTTTTCTTCCCCAAATCTTGCCTTGTTTTTACGTGCTCCTTGTTGGATAAAATATCCACGCACCACTGCCTTACTTGCGTCCCACAGGGTCTCCGCACTGACTTGATCAATATTATTCAAATCAAAATATTCTTTTATTAATCCCTTGTTAAGTTTTATATCTGCCTCTGATCTGAGGAGGGTCTCATTTAATTTCCATCTTCTAGTTTGTCTCTTCTGACGGAAAGTCAGAATAATTGGGCAGTGGTCCGTGTTTGTCCTTGGGATTATTTTTATTTTATCCATTTTTATGGCCACTGACTTTGAAGCCCAAATCATGTCTATTCTGGACCATGTTTGATGGCGCCCAGAATAGAATGTGTAGTCTTTTTCCGTTGGATTCCTTTCCCTCCATACATCAACTAGGCTGTGATCTTTTTTCAAATTCAAAAATGAAATCGGGAGCTTACCATTGTCTGGACCTTTCCCCTTGACCTTCTTCTTTGATTTATCGATGTTGGGGTCAATGACCCCATTGAAATCTCCCATAATTAAAAGCTCATCGAAATTCTCCTCCGAAATCAACTTTTTCAGCAGTCGGATGAACTTACCCTTGGGTCCTGTGGGGGCGTATATATTACAAATCAGCATATCTCTTAACTCAAATTTAATTTTTATTCCAATTATACGTCCCTCTTCGTCCTTGAAGGCCAAACTGGGTTTTAGGTGGTCTTTGGCATAAATAACCACCCCTCTTTTCTTCTGTTGGGCACATGAAAAAAATACCTCCCCCAGTTCCTTCCTCTCCAAGAGTGGTGCATGTTTAGGTATTATATGGGATTCCTGTAGCGCTATTAAATCATAATGTCCTGTCTTAAGTTGTTTGAAAATTAAATTCCTTTTATTACACGAATTAAGTCCATTGGCATTATTCGAATATATTGTCAATGCCATCCTGCTCGAAATCGATTAAAACTGATTCTTCCTCGTTGGCCCTTTTTGGAGGTCCCTCCTGGGCTTCAGCTGATTCTGGTCTTGGGCGTTTTTTCTCTCCTTTCTTACTCTCCTTTGCTGGTGACTTATGGCCTTTGTTCGGGCTCCTTTGGTCTCTCCCAGAGTCTCTTTGTTGACTCTCACCATTCTTCTTGGAGTCCCGAGATTGCTTGTATTCTTTGTGAAATTCCTTGGCCTTCTCTTCCGAAGTGATCCATCTTTTATCTCCGTTATAGAGAAGCGAGAAGCCTTCCCTCCTTTCCCACTTGAACTTTACGTGGTCCTTTTTTAATTCGTCTGTGATGAAATAATAATTCTTCCTCTTACTTAGTGAGGCCGGGGTAAATTCTTTCAAAATTATAATATTACTCCCCTTGTAGCACCAGGGCTTTTTGGATTTGGCCAGAAGGATATCATCTCTTATGGCCCTTTTAGAGAAGGTCACAACCACATCCCAAGGGACCTTATTCTTTTTAGCATACAAGTATAAGTATTTTTTTGTCCAAGAAAGTCCTACAAAATTCATGGAGTTTCCAAAAGTTGATAGGCAACTTGATGGCACATTCGCACACACAGATTTCACTTAACTGCTATCATGGGCAAGCAAAGTCTCTGGAAACATTTGATTTATTGTCATGAGGTTTTGGGGCCAACATGTCTAGGGTCTTTTGAAAAATGTATAAAATCTGTATATTTTGTGGGAGAAAAATATCTTTAGAGAGCTCCAGAATACAGAACAAATTCCTTCTTGTCCAAAACAAATAAATAAGCTTAATATACACTTAGTAAGACCACTTGCTTCATTTCTCCCCTGTATCTGAATATTCAGTAATCTAAAGAGGCAAAGGAGTCTCAGTGCGAGCTGCCCTCTCTTTTTGCCAAGAACTTGTTCATCTGAAGGATGGAGATAGATAGGAGGAAGTTTATTTATTTTTCAGCCCAAGTCACAATTTTAAAATGTGAATAACTGATTCCTTCTTCCACTGAAACTCCTTTTACTTTGCTGAAAAGTTTATAAGGAAGTCCAACTATTTATTTATTTACTTAATTTCTATTCCGCCCTTCTCACCCCGCAGGGGACTCAGGGCAGATTACAATGTACACATTACATTTAGACACACAAACACACAAGACAGACAGAGGCAATTTAACATCTGGCCACCAGGAGGAGCTGTTGCACTCCTTCATTCCTCAGCGTGTTTCCTAGAGATCTTTTTATGGCCTTGTAAATCAGTTAAATTAAGCCTCCCCACTAAATGGTACCTTAATTTCCTACTTGACAGATGCAACTGTCTTTCAGGTTGCAAAGGTTGACAACAGGCTACACAATAGGTCGAGAGCCCACCTCGACCCGGGCAAGCCTCGAACTCATGACCTTCTGGTCAGTAGAGATCTTATGCAGCTGACACCCAGCCAGCTGCGCCACATTCCCAGTGCTATAAGGGTGAAAGGAGGGATGATAACATAAATTAAAAAGTTAACCATTGAATAGTGGAGTGCCATTATTAAATATTGCAAATAAACAGTAAAAATGTTGAAGCAGTCAGGAGACAACTGAGTGTTTTGTAAGAATGTTAAAAGTCATCCCATCTAGACTGACCATTTAATGCAGTTTGAACCTAACTTCACTGTTTAATGCGGACTGACTGTTTAATGCAGTTCGAAGCAAGTCAGACAACAAAAGCATGTGAAAGAAAGCCCTTAATGTGCATCAGTGCTCTGAGTAGTTATTGTCTGGACTTCAAACAGGTTCAAGGACTTCCTATGTAATCATCTGTACGGTGAAATCCCTTTCTTCAACACCAATTTGAAACTGCAGTAAATGGTCAGTGTAGATGGGGCCATAGTTAAGTCGTGGTGCAACCCCTTGTGAGATCTGTAATATTATTTGACCTGTAATGGGTATTTTGAAGCTTGCAGGTATGTATTCCAAACCAAGTACTAATTGATTGCATCAGAAAATTTTATATGCTAATTTTCACAATAAAATTGCACCAAATAACTAACTTCATATCAATAACAACTCATCTTGCTGGCACTAATAGATGACCAGTATGATAGAAGATTACAGATGCTAGCCTATTTTATGTACACAAATGGAAAGACACAACTATTCAATTGCAAGTTGACTAAAAATGTATGATTTAGTAGAAATGAACAACACTATGTGTTTTTAAATAATAATAAAAACAAACCATTAGTTAACCTTAAGCAAAACAGGAAATTTTAAAATTTATTTTTAAGAATCCATTTGGGAATATTATCAATATTGAGGTTTGAAGAACTGTAGATGTTGCATATACAATAAGTGGAAGAATGCTTATGTTAGGTAGAATAGGTATATGGAATTAATGTCCTATTGCCTTCCCAATTTCTGTTGTGTTTTTCTGTATTTTAGTATGTAGTATAGATTTATATGCAATGGAACCTCAGCTTAAGAGCATCACAACTTGTCTATGCAGTGCAGTCATTGCCTTGCTGAAAGTACCCTTGTCGTTTCAGAGGTATTTTTTTCCAGAAGCTACAGTCAACTAGCATTAAGCTTGCTTTGTCCCCGTCTCCACGTAACCCAGTGGAACCCATTGTTGTTCAGAATAACCAACAGCTGGCCTTAAAAGTAGAAGGAGTGGTTCAGCACGGCTCCAAACCAGGCCTTTTCCGCAAAATTCAATCTATCCGCCTAAATGTGTATTCAATGCTGCAGACCAAATCTGGGCAAGACTACAAGATGTCCATTGATGGTTTGACGAATGAGATGGAGCAGGTGGTTGAGCCCCATAATGATTACTTCAGCACACAGTTCCTCTTGAACTTCATCCTTGTTGGCACCCATTGTATCACATTGGAGTCTTCTGTTCGAGATCTCAATGGCATTATATGGAAGACGGGGCCCAAAACCACTCTGTTGATTAAGTCTCTTGACTTAATCCGGCTTCAGCAGCAGCAAGAACCGCAGTCGTCACAGCCACCACAGCCGTCCCAGTCTCAGCCGCGAACGGCATATTCTCCGTCATCATGCAAGTCAGAGGCATTCCATGTATCTTGATGCTGTCATTGGCGCCCCAAGATGTCACACATTTTGTTACATTCAAATGCTCAAACTCTCCTTGTTTTTCTCAGGCTTAGTTTTCACCTGTAAAACCTGAATGTGGATTTTAACTTTTCATATACTGTGTGAGTGTTAATTGTATTTTAGGAGTCATCTGACTATGTTATCTATTTTCTGTGTTGTAAGCCGCTCTGAGCCCTCAGGGAGTGGCGGCATAGAAGACTGAATAATAAATAAATAAATAAACTTAAGAGTGTTTCGAGTTAAGGTACATCGCTCGGGCCATGTTTTGCTTTGAAATTCAAGCAGTATTTTGAGTTAAGAGCTAGCACCAGAGGGAGCGCTAATGCCAGAGGGAAAACTAGCACAAAAGTACAGGGCTTCAGGGCTTCAAGGGAGCAGCCTTAGTGACTTGTGTTTCATGCCTTTGTGCCTGATGCTCTTGTCCACTTTGGGAGAGTGCTGCCCGTTTAGCTCTTGTCCGCTTTGAGGAACTTTGGGTTAGTTGATTTTGTGTGGTTTTATTCCTGGTATGTTTGGCTTCATGAAGATAGAGAGGGAGCAAGAGAGGAGGGAATTAGTACAGTATGAAGAAAATGATGCTTCTGCCTCTTCGCTTTATGATGTGTGCTTCTACCATTGTGCCACAACTTTGTGCTTTGCCATTTTAAAGTTCATATTTCTTTTTATTGCTCCATGTGAATGTGCATTTATACATTATTTGTTATTTATAAAGTATATTTACTTATTTAAAAACACATAACAAAAAGTTGTTTTTACCATGCAATTCTTTTGTTGTAGTTTTATATTTTATCAAAATGTTTATTCTTCATCCTTGTTTAATAATAAAATATCTATAAGCTTCCATGTTCTTAAGCTGAAGCTTTCAGATTTCACTAAGTGTCTTACATATTCAGCCAGCACTAACTGGTTTCAAAGGCCTTTTCAGTGGACTGAACCACTGTAAAGTTCTTGAAAAGATATATAACAATTATAGCATGACAACATTTCACAATAGCTGAAATATTTTAAAAAATGATTTTAGGTGAGCCCAAGGGCATTTTAACTTTGTTCTCACAGCAGCCATGTCATTTCAGAAAATGCTTTTGAAAAGTACAAAAAAGAATCAATAACAGCAATATAAAAGATACTAAAAAGGGAAAGAGGGAACAGATACACAGATGGATGTGGTTCCTAGAGTGTTTGAGGAAACTATTAACAGACAATTTTTAATGCTTCTTAATAAAAACTGCCTGACTAGGACACATATTTGCTACCGTATTCCTTTAGATCACTGCTTTTTAAACTGTGGGTCCCAACTCCAAATGGGGTCCCCTTAGCTCAATATTGGGGTCATGAAAAATTTGACAACAGTAAAAGTTTTCTAAATATCACCTAGTGGCTTTTTAGACATTCAGCCAAATCTGTTGTGCAGCATTTACAATTGACTCTGCAGAAGATGCTTTGGCTGTGCTTCATAAAAAGGAAAATCAACCTGTTTAGCAAGTCTTGCAAATGCTGGTTTATTATTTATTTATTTATTTATTTATTTATTAAATTTCTAGGCCACCACTCCCATAATGGCTCGGGGAGGCTCACAACTTCAGTAAAACACAGTAAATAAAACATTAGACATTATAAATTCAGACATTTAAACAAACATTAAGCATCGAGTACAATCTTTGACTTAGGGTTGTCAGCTATGAATAGGCTAACTTAGGTTGCAAAGGTCTGCCGAAACAACCAGGTCTTACAAGCTTTTCGGAAAGCCAAGATGTTACGGAGTTACCTGATCTCCGGCGGTAGGGAGTTCCAAAGTGTGGGGGCAATGATGGAGAATGCCCTTCTCCTTGTCGAAATTAGACGATAGGCTTTGGCACTTGGAATAAAGAGAAGGTCCTGGTCTTCTGATCTCAGTGATCTCATGGGACAGTATGGGGTAAGGTGATCTCTTAGGTACACTGGCCCCAAACCATACAAGGCCTTGAAGGTCAAAACCAACACTTTGAAGATGATCCGGAATTCAACAGGTAGCCAGTGCAGTTCCTGCAGTATGGGCGCGATGTGATGGCTCACAGGCGTACCTGTAAGCACCTGAGCTGCAGCGTTCTGCACCAGCTTTCGTTTCCAGGTCACCGATAGAGATAGGCCAATGTAGAGGGCGTTACAGTAGTCTAATCTTGAGATGACCGTCGCTTGGATCACCAAGGCCAGGTCGCGACGAGGTAGGGAGCCAACTTCCGAGCCTGGCGAAGATGGAAAAACGCGATCCGGCTAACCATGGAGACCTGAGTAATGTATCCATGGAAAGCCGGGTGTCCAGATGGACTCCAAGGCTTTTTACTGATGTCGACGGGCATAGAGCCACGCCATCCAGAGTTGGAAGATGGAGTTCCCCACTGCCTGGGCGACCCAGCCAAAGGATCTCCGTCTTCGCTGGATTCACCTTCAACCTACTGGCTCGCAGCCATCCAGTAACAGCTTCGAGGCAAAGATGGAAATTATCGGGTACAGAGTCGGGCCGGCCCTCCATCCTCAAAATGAGCTGAGCTGCACACCAGCTGGGCAAGTGGTCACACATAGATGTTAAATAATAAAGGGGAGAGAATGGCCCCCTGGGGAACCCCACAAATTAGGGGAGAGTTGTAATCTGTAAATGATTAACTTTTATATCTATTTTTATACCTATCTATTTGGAGTCATGTAAAAATTATTGGGCTAAAAGGAGTCTCAAATGGAAAAGTTTAAGAAGTCCTTCTTTAGAATATGTATATTGTGTAGCAAAGAGGTTTATTATAATGAACTGGATAGACACAAGCCCTATTGGCTGTATAAGAATAAGGCCATTTATACAATGCAAAAAGGAAGTCAAAAGACTGTAGAAATATACATTGAAATTGAAAATAATAATGGTGTATATATTAGTCATAGTGGGAAAAATTTTAACCATTGTGGGGAGATTGACAGCTGTAGTGCACAGGTATGGATTTTTGCACTCGCACAGGTATGGATTTTTTATAGGCAACTTCAAGGACCCTTCTTCAAAAACTGAGGTCTGCGAAACAGGAAATATGGCCACTCTCTGTAGAACTAATTGTCCTATTCTTTGAATTCTGTCCAAGAATTATAACGTAAGTGCTGTTAAACTTGGTATGGCTTCTGAAAAATGAAGTTAAATGTAAAAGAGGGAGGCAAACAAAATATGCAAATATACAAAGAATGGTTAAAAACATGTTTCTGAAGTATCAGGAAATCCTGACAAAGAGAATTCTGGACTTCCATGAATCTTTGTAGTTTGGGACCAATTGTGCACAAAATTTGTACATTTTTTCTCTTGCATAAGAAACAGCATTTTTTATCCAGAAAAGAATATTTCTCTGCTGGAATATGATTTTCTCTGTAGGAACTACTGTTTCCTACACTGCTTCCCAGGCCTGGATTAACCCCTTTTGGCACCCTAGGCCGCACGTTGGAATTACGCCCCCAAACCAACCTCTGCCGCACCCCCCACCTCTTCCTCCTCGCTGCACCGCACGCCTTCCTTCCTTGAGTCAAGGAAGGAGGGTGCGAGGAGGAGGCAGAGGGAAGCCCTGCCCCCGGGGCCGGCAGCGGCCCTGGGGGCCGGGCTTTCCTCCGCCTCCTCCTGTTCGCGGCATGCCCTCCTTCCTTGAATCAAGGAAGGAGGGCGCGAGGAGGAGAAAGGAAGGGAAGCCCCCGGGCCCTTGTGGCATGCCCTCCTTCCTTGACTCAATGAAGGAGGGCGCAAGGAGGAAGAGGCGGAGGGAAGCCCCACCCCTGGGACCGCTGCCGGGCATGCGCAGCAGGAGGGCGCAAGCACCTCTGCCTCCTCGACCATGTTCCTGGGTGCCGCGCATGCCCCCTAGCAGCGCTCTCCCCCTGTCGTCCCCCAAGAGAGAGAGAGTCATCTCCATGCCGTGAGTTGCGGTTTTATTTCAACATTTTTTTGGTCTGCGTAAACTGCGCCTCCCTTGTCTTGCGCTCCTAGGTCATAGGCTAGGGTGGCCTTATGGATAATCTGGGCCTGCTGCGTCCTACACTGGGTACTTTTTCTGTCCTAAACATTTTTTTCCTGTGCAGTAAACAGAATAGATATAGTTAATATTTAGGCCTTCTCTCAATGGGAAGAAAACTGCTAAAATTACTAGTTGCTTCTATCAAAAATGAAATTACAGAGGAATTACAACCCTAATTTTAAAAGGTGTTATGTTATGATCAAAATAAAAAATTCTTAAAACAGTTATAAATATTTTCTGAACCAGGATCCAGAGTTTCTTTCTAAGGCAAGGGCTTTTCATGTTAAGCAAATTAGCTAAAATCAAAACTAACATAGGCATGTTTAATTGTTCTAGTTTCTCCCTATCCCCTCCCCTTGGATGTCCCTCAAGCACTGCAGCTTATATCCAAGTTTCAAAACAAAAGTAATAACACAATTGTCTCACACCACAATACTCCCAGTGGAAATTAAAATGCATGCTCGTTCTCATCATTCTTTATTTAACAACTGGGAGGATTTTAATATTTGAAACTCTGTAAGAAACTAGGAAACACAGCGAGTCTTCTGAGATTTCAAATTCCACTTTCATTGTTTCCCTTTCATTTTAGGGATGTGTTTGTTTTCGAGCCAAGTGGCTGTAGCCTGTGATGGAATGATGGCTAATGGGATTTTCTGTGATGATTCCTCAGTCAATTATAACAGCAGACAAACCATGCAGATGGATATGAAGTCATCCCCAGTGAAATTATGCCCCTTTATGTAAAGAAAGTAACCCAATCAGGTATTTTGCAAATCTTTTCCTTGTGGAAACTGAATGCTGAACAATACATACACATGAAATGGGCATGGCATATACGGACCCATCCCTGCCACTCAATATAGCAATGAGGCTTGGGAATTTCTTTGACATCTTCTCAGGAAGCAGGAAGCTCTGGTTTTTGGCTGTCTCCCCTTTACGTTTCTTCCAATAGAGAAATAGATTGGCCTATATTTAATGTAGAATATAGTAAATATGTAAAATTTAATGTTATTTGTATTAAACTTATTTTAGGTATATTTCTCTATGTATTCGACATGTTTCTGACATAGGGATGAGGGAAAAATATTTGATTCAAAACTTTCAACTAAATTAGCATTTTAGCACCACCTAAGATCTCTGGAGAGAATTTGTGCAATTAACCTTGAGCAATTACGCATTTAGAACATTACATAGTATTTTTGAGAAATAAAGCATGTGCAAAATAATTTAGTATTTTAAAATACAAATAGCTGAAATTTCTGTAATTGAAAAATGCATAAAATGCTTATGTTAATGGGAGGATGTTGCTTAAATTAGGTATGTCAGTGTGTGTGTGTGTGGGGGGGACACACAAAATATCTACCCTGAAATGAAAAGGGAGATAACACTGTCATTTTAAATATATGTATTAAAAATGTCAACATGGATAATTAGATATAATACACTTTCAAGAAAAATATGTAAAGATTTATAAAAATGAATTGTCAGCTTCTAATTACCCCCCCCCAAATAAAACTCTCTGGCTGTTTCCAGGAATTCAGGTGCCTCATGATCTTATCCAAATTTCTTCTTCCTATAGGTTAATGCTGACCTAGGCACATTGTTTAAAGTACTGTTGTTTAGTTAATTTTAAAACATTATGGAAATGGATAGTTTAAAACCAGTGAAAACAGTTTAAAGCAATTTAAAACTATGCAGATATGTGGATTTGTACAAAACCAGCTGAATTTTCTACTAAAAAGCCATGCTTGTATTTGATGTTGAAATGACACTGGTGTTGTTTCTAAAAGGGCCATTAAATGAAAGGATATACCACAAGTGGGGCATAAAAGGCCCTCTTTCACACGCCCTTTTCTAATGGATTGTCCCCTCTGGTGGAACAGACCTCAACTCTCAGGCAAGTTTCTACAGGTAGCAATGTTGAAGTAGTATCCATGGACAGATCTATACTGACCACTTCTTCTGGAGTCAATCTGGAGTGGTGAATGCTGGATCAGCCTTAAGATAGTTTAGAGTACTGCTTTTTAGACTGTGGGTCCAGATCCAATATTTATTTATTTATTCGACTTATACACCGCCACTCCCAAAGGATCGGGGCGGTTTACATATGTAAGAAATACAATTTAAAACAGTACAATTAAAATTTTTCATTACAATTCAAAAGCTTGCTGGAAAAGGTAGGTTTTGCAAGCCTTCCCAAAGGCTCCCAGATCACGCAATGCTCGGGCCTCAGGAGGAAGAGTGTTCCAAAGTGAAGGGGCCCCTTAGCTCAGTGCTGGCAACAGTAAAAGACACATACATAAATATGTTAGCAACAACATGCAGTGTTTAAGTGGACTCTGCAGAATTCTGATTTATTATCAGTAAATGTTTGCTTTTGGTTATATACCTACATTCCTAGGTTTACATCAAATATTCTTGGGTAGAAAGTGGACATGGTTGGTGGGGACGAGGGACAGGGCCTTCTCGGTGGTGGCCCCCCGCCTGTGGAACGCGCTCCCTATGGAGGTACGGTCCACCTCATCCCTCCTGGCATTCAGGAAAAGGTAAAATCCTGGCTCTGGGACCAGGCGTTCCCACACCAGCACTAAGCAGCATGTTAGATGGGATTTTAATCAAGGGAGGAAGATAAATGAGCAGAAAAAGTAGCCCTAGTTTAGCTTGTCACCCCCCTTCCTCCCCAGGACCATTGCGGACATGGGATGAAGACCTGATCATCTAGCAGTGGCAAACCTGCTTCAGTGCCACTGATTGGCCACATGGCAGCCAGTGGACACAGCAGAAGTCATGCTGATTGCTCTTCTCCTGGCGTGGCATAACTTGGGCCACCAGAGTTATGTGGGAGGGGAGAAATCACCCTTCCTTTTCCTCCTCCCTTCACTGAGTGCCTCGTTGTTCTGGTCAGTGTCACTCCATATGATGAATGAATGTGTCTCCTTTGTGGAGAGAAAAAGAGGAGTATGAACATAAACACAATAACCATAATAATAAACATAATAATAGCCATGCAGCACCTGATGGTCACCACAGTGAGGACAATGGGCAGGGAAATGGTGAGTGCCATCCCATGTCCCCAGGCCACTCAAGCCCAGGGAATACAGGGTGGCCATGTAGCCCATTCTGTCTCGGAAGGTCCTCACTGTTTACATAGGCTCAAAGTAATGGTTTGCTCTTGATTCTCAGGGATAATTTGGAGCAACCCACAGCTTTGGTTGACGGAGTTCAAGGCCATGTCAAGGTGTCCTTGGCTCACATTAACTTGAATCAGCTGTATGTTGGATTGGGTGGATCCATTCTGTCAAGTCAGGTTCACCGTTGCTTTGAAGGTCTGTAACTCATTGCTATTTTGAAACTCACCAGCATGTGGGGCACACCAGAATGCAGTTCAAGATTAAAAAAATAGGAAAGTAAGCTTTATAACATGAACATTATTTATGATTTATAGCATGATTTTATCAGTTTTTTGTTATTCAAAGAAAACACTATGCAGAAGAAACAAGGAGATTACTCGGAGTGTTAAAAATTTTGTTGCCACAGAAACCAACCAATGAAGCTTTTTAATCTAAAGGACAACATTTTTTTTAAAAAAAACATTCTCTTTGAAAAGCACCCTGTTGGCATTTTAGACTGTAACTGAAGACTTCCTATAATTTCAAGATGTTTGTGCAAAAGAAAACAACATGTTAAATCATCATTACTTTTGCTGTGCATTAAAATGTGCACAGAATTTGCTAAAATGCCAGTTTGAAGGGGAGAGAAACAGCTGTTGATTTGATTCCTGCAATTCGATGATATAAGTCATCAAAAATTCAGGCCATAACATTCAGTGTGAATCATCTCTTGTCTGCATAGGAGATGACACAAATGACCTGCTTAGTGAAAGCTTTTATCACCAAGGAAATGTATTTCTAACTCTCATCATGCTGAGCACCTTTACATTTACAATCTCCTTGGAAAACACCAGTGGGGTGGAGGGAAGGCCTGTAGATAAGAAACAAATAAGAAAAGTACATTCCTCATCTTTTGCTGCAGTAATGGAGGCAAAGTCGGATGTAGGGTCTATCCCAGTGGTTCTCAAAGTGTGCTCCGAAGAGCTCTTGGGACTCTGTGAAGCACACTGAGAAGCTCTGCAGTTCCCTCCTCACTCTCCCTCCAAACTTTTCCTCATCTTTCCTGCTCCCTCCTGTTTCCCTCACCTGTCAAAGGCTCTTTCCCTGCTTCCCTCACCCCCAAATACCTTTTCCTTGTCTCCTTTGCTGCCAAAAGGCTTTTTTCTCTACCTCCCTTGATGCCAAAAGCCTTTTTTCCTTGCCTTCCTTCTTTCCAAAACCTTATTTCCCTCTCACTATCCTGGGAATGCTTGGATTGTTTTTCCTGCATGGCAGAAGGGAGTTGAACTGGATGGCTCCTGGGATATTCCACTGAACGTTTATGTTGGTCAAAATGTTAGCACATGCCTGATATATATACTAGGCATGAGAAAAAAGTTATGAAAATTAAAAGAAATCGTAAGTGATTCGTATGTAATGGGACTTTCTAGTTTATACGCATCACGGCAGCTAACCAGGAAGTAGACTTTCTTTTACGGTCCTTGAGGCCAACAATTTGCGTTATGATCGTAATTAATTCTTAATTATTGTACTACTCACTTCTCCCTGTCTTCTCCCCCTCATTTCCTTCCCGCCTTCATTCATCTTCTTCTTTTTCCCGCATTTCTATGGGGAACTGGAAGTGACGCTGCTGCTAGGCATTCTGGAAAGTGTAGTCCTCCACGCTTCTCCCCCCCCTCCCTTCTCTTCCCCGTTGCTCTGTCTTGCCCCACCACATGGGCCAACTTCACACACACACACACACACACACACACACACACTTCTCCTCCTTTCTCTCTCTGCACTCTCTCACATTCTTCTCTGCCCCCTCCTCTTTCCAGGTGGCTTCTCCCCCTCCCTTCTCTTCCCCGTTGCTCGGTCTTGCCCCAACGCACGGGCCAACTTCAGCCCTCCAGGTGTTTTGGACTTCACCTCACACCATTCCTCACAGCCTCAGGCCTCTTCCTTTTCCTCTCAGCCTGGGCAAACTTGGGCCCTCGCTCCCTCAGGATCGGGGTGAGAGAGGCAGTGAGGAGCGAGGGGGCTCCTCCTCCTTTTTTGCTGCTTCCAAGAATAGAATACCCCTCCCTCCCTCCCTCCTTCCCTCCCTCCTTCCTATTTGGAGAGTCCCATCTAGAATTCAGTGTGATTTATTCAAGTTTTGGCCTACAACTCCCAGAAATCCCAGCCAATTTACCAGCTGTTAAGATTTCTGGGAGTTGTAGGCCAAAACCATCTGGAATGCGCATGCGCTGGCATACGAACTACTAACGAATTTCGTTAGTAATTAAGTTACATTTTAGAAATTTTTGGAAATTTTTTTGTAAGTCTTTCTATTACTAATCAACCCCCCCATTAGATTTCCGATTTCCTATTTTTGGGTTCTAAACCATGCCTAAATTATATACATATAATAATGTAATGTAATATACACAAACATTTCTTGGGGATCCACAAGAAACTTTTTGTTGTAGTAGAGCCTGAGTCTGTAGTTAGAAATTTAAAACGATCTACTCGTGAGCAAGAGTCAGATGAGGAACAAGAAAGGAAGAGATTAAGGCAACTACTTAGCTATTCTTCTGGGGATGAAACATTTCTGGGTTTTTTGGAGGATGAGGCGAGTGGGGATGAGGAGCAGGCAATGTGTGGTTGGGATGAGGTGTCACAGAGAACTAAAGGTGTCTCTAGTGAGATTAATTGGACTGATGTGCAACAGATACGGGAAATCTGCTTGGAATCCACCAGCAGTTATTTGTTTGTGGGGTTCACGGGAGACAGGGAATGGGGTAATGGGAATGGGACTCATGGGGACTGTTGGGGAGAGTTAAGCCACCGCAGGAGTCGTATTGCCTGGCGCGAGAGACAAAGGGCAGCATGGGCGGAGATGCTGGCAGCTGAAAGAGATGGGGAAGCGGCATTGGCGCAATTAAGCTCTGAGGAGGACTGAATAAAGGGGGTTTGCAATTAATCATTCATTGCAGCTGGCAAGGCCATCCAGGCCATTGCTATCCAGGCCGTTGCCTTTTTTTCTGGATCACTGCTGGACTGGAATTCTGGATGTTGATATTGTATTTCATAGGTTTCAGCATCTTTGTATCCTGTCTTTGGCTGCTCCACCTTAAATCCCTTCTGTGCTAGTTTCTGCTGCCCCTTTGTTTTGGATTCCAGAAGGATCTGACTTCGCTGCTTCGTTTGCATTCCTCCTGGCTGGATTAAAGGATTGTTTCGACTCTTCTACTACTCCGTCTGCATTCATCTTGGCTTGACTAAAGGATTGCTTGTCACTTCTATTCCATTTGCATTCTGCCTGGCTGGTTGTGACCCTGGACTGGTTGAGCACACACTCTCAGCCTTTTTCTGTTGCGAAGAAGTCAAAACTGGGCATTTTCTTTTTGTTGGATTTCCTTATCAACTTGCTGTGTCTCTAGGCTCATTTGAGTCACAATGGGGAAGTTTGGGACTCTTGTAAATAAACTCTAACTGCTACCTTTACTGTGCCTGGTTTCTTAAGGTGTTATGGAACACGACACTTTTGCTTCAAAAAGGGTGCAGTGGTTGATAAGTTTGAGAAGCCCTAGTCTAACTTATTAAGAATGTGATCTATAATGGCAATTTATGTCCACCTCTATTTTAATTCCATGACAGCTCATGGTTGAGAGGATTCCAATGAATTCCACAAGGCTTCATCTATTATTATTATTATTATCATTATCATCATCATCATCCAGGAACTAGGAGAAATTTTATTATGGTCCAGAGACCCTTATTACACTATAGCAGGGCTGTCCAACTGCCGGCCCTGCAGGTGTTTTGGACTTCAAATCCCAGAAATCCTAACAGCTGGTAAACTGGCTAGGATTTCTGGGAGTTGAAGTCCAAAACACCTGCAGGGCCGGCAGTTGGACAGCCCTGCACTATAGCATACAAGTTATACAGGTAATGAGAATCAAGAACATCCCGTGGATAAAATTAGCAAACAGTAAAAGTTGCTTAAAAAGCATGTTGGCTAAAAACAAGGGTAAAAAAATACAAGAAGTGCCAGCATGTTTCGGCCTCAAGGTATGCGGGCAATGAAATTAAGAACAACCAGTTGATTGGGCACACAGATGGGTAAAATTAACAACAGATTAAAAATTGCTTAAAATTCATCTAGTTGTTCTTGCACACTTTTCCATGGGTGTTTGTGCAGTGTGTACTGGCCATATTTAATTGAAAGGAAAATGGTGGGAGGATCGTATTTTGAATAACAAATGTTCTCATGTATAAACCAAGCTCGTGATTAAGTCAAAGGGAAGTTTGGAGGCCACATTTATGGATCTTGATATGACCCATGGGTAAGTTGAAGGTCATTCTACAGGGAGGAGAAACCACCAATGCCACATCAGAGGGCCCAGCCATCCCTGGTCATTACCACCATTTGCCTGCTAGGCATTCAAATAGGACAGAAACAATGCCATAAGAAAGAGAGTAGAAGGGGTTGGTGCTTCTTTTAGATTCTTCCAGAACTCATTTGATTCTTGCCTTTCACTATTTTACTTAGATGGTCTCCCCCCCCCCCACACACCTTTTTTAAAAAGAGCTTCTAGGGTGCAAGGTAGAATAAGGTGGCTTTTAGACCCCAATGTAGTAGCCAACAACAACAACAACAACTGTTATTTGTTACCAACCTCTCTTCATGACCTGAGGTGGGGTAAAACACAATTAAAATACATAGACAAAGTAGATTATAAAATACATATATTAAAAAAGGACAAAGATTTAATTTAAATTTGTGGCTTAAAAATGGACATGTAGTCTGGGACTGATGAAGACTGTACACCAAAACATTGTAATTCAGGCTGACAAAAGATTACAGCATGGCTTTAAAAATGTCATTACTCTGTGTGTTGTGTTATATATAATCATTCAAGGGGAACTCTTTTGGAAATTTTGTGGTATTTCTTTTTAGTATGTGTTTATATCTAATAAAAGTGTGCCAAAATTTGTCTTTCTACTTTCCTTTTATTTTTGTTTGTTTGCTCCATTTTCTGGCTTACAACATAGTCAATAAAACCTACTGTTGGGATCTGGCTCTGTATTCTCTTAGACACCGAAGTTCCCTTCTGTGTCTGAGTAGTGTATGGTTAAACAACATTCGGAAACCTTTAGGGTATTCTGGAATCTTAAGGCCTAGTATTCGAAATTCAAACAAAAGAAATTATAAAAATATGCAAAGAGATTTACAAGCTGTTAGGCAAAGCCCAGCATTCTAAATTCAATTTGCTCTTTAAAATGTGTTTATTGTTTCTTCAAATATCCAGTCCTTAAGTCTGGATCCCATAAAAGTTGTAAAGTAAGAAAGACTAGAACAATGTACTTCAGGCGTTTCTGTTGATGGGATGAGATCAGGAAAGACTGGCAAGGAAGGTGTAAGATTTCCAAAGGGGAAAGTTATTTTTTTAATCTAAATTTCATCCAAACTGGATATTATTGTTAATAATTAATTCTAGCAAATGGCCATGACAGAGAAGAAACCACCTCCAACTACATTAGTTTAGAACTTCTTTTCCTAATGCAATTTTCTGAAGAATAATTGATACTATATGATCATAACGGCTGGATTATGTCATAAAAGGGATACTTGACACTTTCCGATTAACAAGCTTAACATCATCAATTAAAACATTCCCTGGCTAACAATGTTTTAGTAATGAGTGTAACATAATAAATCATGACATCACCTTTTTATGGAAAGGGGGAGTTGGTTAATGATAGTGATCCGAGGAGAATTAAAAACATACACACATTTAACCAGGTAACTATTATAATTATTGGGGAGTACATATGAATTAAGAAAGATAAAGGCGCATCAAAAATAAAGAATCCTTTGAATGTAGATCCTCTGTGCTCATTCATCGCAATATCTTGCAGGAGGAAGGAAGAAATTAATACACATCCAAAGGGATAGGACATCTCACATGTGCAAGTACATTTCTCGACATATGACTTTTTCCCAAGAGTAACTGATTTGATCTATTCAAGAAATATGAACAGCTTATATATTATTAATATTATTTCAGGGAAATTAAGGTGAGAATACTGTACTAGTACAAGAACCCCCTGATCTGAGATGGAACAGCTAAGATCTATTGAGCCGGTGTATCTGGATTTCAGCTGATCTACATCCTTCTGGTTGGCTATAGCTTATGCAGCCCAAAGAGGTCTGCAAAAGTTCAATTAAAATCCTAATGCCTGCCAGATACCCTAGATACTTATGTATACGTCTAGAGATTTTAATCTAAAAACCGACCCCAAAAACCTGTGACAATTTATTCACAGACCAATATCCTGTATCTAAACCAATTTAGTATGAGGGCGGGTCAATAAGTCAATGACTTTTTGAATTTCCCACCTCTTAACTAAAAGGGCAACACTGCTCCTGTCAACAGGCACCTAGTCAAAATTTGAACAGGCCACATAATTTAGTTTGTGTTTGACAACCACTGATAGCAGACTACCATGTGATTTGAGGAGAAAATGGAAAAAAGTGAATTTTGTGTGCTCATTAAGCATTATTTTTTGCGGAAAAAACCATCACTCAAACCAAGGTTAAGCTTCATAAAAACTATGAGGACTCTGCACCATCAATTTCAATGGTAAAAAAGTGGTTTACTGAATTTCGTTGTGGCCGTACAAGCACGGAAGATGCCGAATGTTCTGGACGCCCAGTTGAGGTCTCTACACCCAAAACAATTGAAAAAACTTCACAATATGGTGTTGGCTGATTGGAGATTGAAAGTGTGAGAGATTGTGGAAGCCATAGGCATTTCACATGGCTCAGTGGTTTCAATTTTAAATGATCACTTGGGTATGAGAAAGCTTTCCGCAAGATGGGTGCCGCGTTTGCTCACAATCGACCACAAACGCAATCATGTGACAATTTCGCAGGAGTGTTTGGCGTTGTTCAACCACAATATGGACAAGTTTTTGCACCATTTCATAACCGTGGACTAAACATGGATCCACCACAATACACCAGAGACCAAACAGCAGTCAAAACAGTGGGTTTCTCGGGGTGAATCAGCGCCAAAGAAGGCCAAGGTGGGTTTGTCAGCCAATGAAGTCATGGCCACCATTTTTTGGGATGCACGCGGTATAATTCACATTGACTACCCTCAAAAGGGTAAAACAATCAATGGCGAATATTATGCCAACTTATTGGGTCGATTTAATGATTTGAAAAAAATAGACCGCATTTGGCCAAGAAAAAAGTTCTTTTGCACCAGGACAATGCAAGGGTGCACACTTCTGCAGTTGCTATGGCAACAATTCATGCATTGGGATACGAATTGCTCCCTCATCCACCCTATTCTCCGGCTTTAGCCCCAAGTGACTATTTCTTCTTTCCAAACCTGAAGAAATGGCTCGGCGGAAAGAGATTTGACTCCAACAATGAAATCATCTCACAAATACCTATTTTGTTGACCTTGTCAAATCTTATTTTTGGAAGGGATAAAAAAATTGGAGAAATGTTGGACAAAGTGTATAGAGCTCAAAGGAGACTACGTTGAAAAATAAAATGATTTTTTATTCAAAAACCTGTGTCTCATTCAAAAAGTCACTGACTTATTGACCCGCCCTCATAAATATTAGTTTGTAACTATACATCTACCTTAGATTAATTGGAATGACTTGTGAGTTGTGGAAGCCTGATTTATAGGAAATGCAACAGGCATTCATTTGCTTAAATACAGTATATTGGATGATTGTAATTTTAGGAAGGAAGTACGATGTTCCTTCACTACTTTGCAGTTCGCTTATTGTGGACTCGCTGTTTCACGGATTTCAATAAATATTAATTTTAAATATATATCGGTATTTTTGCTGTTTTGTGGGGTTTTGCCACCGCCGCTCTCCAAGGCGCTTTCCCTCCTCAGTCCGCCCTCCCTCCAGCCTTGAAAGGCCCTTCCTTCCTTCCTTCCTTCCTTCCTTCACTTTATTTTAAGTTTATAAAGACTTAAAATAGTATATAACTACTAAAACAATGTATAAATATTAAAATACATAGAATATTGCTATATCGTGGTTTTTCACTTATTGCGAGAGGTCCTGTAACCTAACCTCAGCAATAAACGAGGGAACACTGTACTTGACTTTGGTTATTGTACTTTTCATGATGAAGGTTTCCTATTATGCATTAGAGCAAGTTAATTGTTTATCAGTAGAAAACAAAAGGAATTACATCAGGAAATCACATCAAACAACTCATGTGCAAGGACATTGCTATGCAATGAAGAAAAGAAACCTTTAAAACCAGTAGCAAGGAAGCAGCATGCTCCACTTTTGTGCCCTGGCGATTTTTAAGTAATGGGCAAAACCACATTACAAGTTGAGTTTTTAAACTGAGCTAATATTCTTTTGGTTAAGAAAACCCTTTGAAAAATTATTGAGATTGAAAGGACAGGTGACTTGAAGGCACACACGCGTGAGAGCACTCACACACAGACAATGAACAGAAAGAATATAGGGAAGACCTCTGTTGTTTCTTGGCTCTAAGTAGTGGTGTTCTGAACCAACTTTCCTCATTGTAAGGTTCAAAAGGCAAATTGCAAGTGCAAATGCACATGGGAACAATCCGTTGTATGTGTATACAATTATAGTCCAGGCAGTTTCCGAGTTACAAACATCCAACTTACAAATAACTCATAGTTACAAATGGAGGTGAGACATCAGGAACTGAAAGAAATCTACCCCCCCCCCCCCCGGGAAATTCACTCCTGTAAGAGTTATCATGGGAAAAGTGCCTCCACTGAAACTTTCTCGCAAATCCTTGTTCCCACAATAAGAATTTTTTTAAAAAAATCAGTTATCACAGGGACAGAAAGTGAGGTGAGATATTCTGAACAGGGATACAAACAGCAAAACAATCACCAAAGGGGTATAACCACTCCCTCTGCTATTCAAAATTTAAAAAATAGATATATTTGGGTGGAGTTACATGTACCTGTTCTGACTTACGAACAGATTTGACTTAAGAACAAACCTACAGAACCTATCTTGTTCATAACTGCCTGTACTGTAGGGGTTTTTTTAGACTTCAAGCCCCAGAATCCTCCATTAGCATGGAAAAATGCATTGTTAAATGTAATTTTAAACAAAAACATAATAGCTCCAATCATTTACAATCAATCAATTTACAGAGAGATAGTAGTGATGATCTAGTTTAGTATAAAAGGGTTGAACTTGTGGCACCTTAAAGATTAACCAATGTATTTCAGCATAAGTTTACATGTATTCTGCCTATTTCCCAAGGCCTAATTCCCAATTAGGAACCTGTCTCCTACCTCACGCTGAAGCAAAGAGCACAGCAGGGGGAGGCGGAGTAGCCTTAAATAGCCTGTAGCAAACCTCCCCCGGACAACCACCCCACCAAATCTGGCCTTCTTCATGAGCACCTTCAAATCCCCCCCCCTCAAAATGTCTTAGGCTTTGTCTGCCAGTTATGGGTGGGCCAACGTGGTTGCTTCCACTATATCAGCTATTGCTGCAAGTAATGACAGTGTGAATAAATTGTCAAAATTTGCTTGAGATAGTGCTTGCTTGAGATAGTGCAAGTTCTGGAGGGACTTGTTTAATTTTTTGCTTCTCATAGACTTAGCATGGGGATTTGGTTAACCAAATGGGTTTTTTTAATTTGAAAATTTTCAGGGAAGATTTGAGCCTCTTAACCCCCCTTTGGCTACAGGCCTGGTGCCATCTATATGCAGATGACATCCAACTCTATTATTCCTTTCTACCTAATTCTAAGGAAACAGTTCCTGTGCTAAACCAGTGTCTGACAGCTGTAATGGACTGGGTGAGAGCAGACAAATTGAAGAATAATCCAGACAAGACAGAGGTGCTCCTGGTCAGTCAAAAGACGGATCTGGGAGTAGACTGTGTTAGATGGGGTCACACTAAATTGATCAATTTTTTTAAAATGATTTAAATTGTGTGACTGTTAGGTGCTTTGAATCCCCTCGGAGAGTAAGGTCAGGTATAAATAAAGTAAATAAATATAAATTCTAAAGTGAGAATGGAGGCTCAGCTGAGGCATTGAACCCTATGGATGTCCTGGCAGGAAGAAAAGGGGTCTTAGCGGATCTATTTCAAAAGCTGATCTGGGATCACTGTTTTCTGCTAGCTGATTTTCAGGACTTTATGCATATCTGTGCATTCTACTTTATTTCAGGGATATGGTTTCCCATTGGATTTTTTTTAAAAAGTATTGTTACTTGTGATCACCAAAAAAATAACATCTGGGCCCCTTCCACACAGTTGAATAAAATCCACATTGAACTGGATTATATGGCAGTGTGGACTCAGACAAGTTCAAAGCAGGTACTGTGGATTATCTGCCTTGATATTTGATGTTATATGGCTGTGTGGAAGGGCGCCTTGTTTCAACTGTATCCAAGAAAAAGTGGGCATTTATTTCTTTCCGCACACTATCAGCAAATTGATCATTTCTTACAATCTTTCACAAGGATCCTGATACTAATCAAAGCTTCTAATATTTTTTGAGATCTTAGAATTGTTACACACTGAATAGAAGACTTTCCTCTGTGTTGGGTTATAGTAGTACTGCAGCTTTAGATAAAGAAGTCTCAACATTCTCGATTGTAGATTATTACGATTGTCATCAGATCCATACATACATATTCACGAAAAGTGCTAGAAGCTGCACATTTATATTCATTTTAGTTTGACTCGACTTGAATCATAAAAGGAATGTGAAGACTTAGAGAGCCTGTTGCTGAAATGAAGTTGGTTTTTTTCCCCCCTCCCTGAAACTTGGGTTCATGACAGCTTTTTGTTGAGTAGGACATTAGCCTTTTGTAATTTATTGCTTTTAGATTAAATCTGGGGAAACTCAATATTGCAGTTGAATGATTAGAGCAATACCCCTTGGAGTAATAAATTTTCTTTGGTGCTATGCATCTCCCGATCTTGTTTTCCTTCTAATTACATTTACATAAATGATATTCTGTAAAATTAAATTAACATTCCAACTGTTACACAGGCAACAAGAGACAAAAATAACTTATAAACCTTCGACTCTTAAGGAAATGTTGAAGTCTTTTCATGAGCCGAAGCCCAGCTATCTCTGAAGTGACAACTACACAACTGCACATTGTGCTTAGCTAATAACCAATCCAAGTCCTTTTTTTTCTGATGCCGGGACCCTGTTGTTTAATAAGGTTTCCAGAAACCCTTGATAACTGACCCAAGCAGAGACTTTCATTACTCTCTGTTTGTGTTATGATAAATTTGTCTTTGATTTTGCCCTGTGTCTCTTTTCTATGCTCTGGTCATTTGCCTCTTTCAAAGTTTACTATTATAATGCTTCACATGGTTCTGCCTCTCCAGCTGCCTCTGATGTAATGCAGGGAAACTACATAGGTCAATTTAATATATGCCAACCTCAAATATATGCTGAGGGCAGGTTTTAGGGCCAAAATTACGGGTTTAATTTTACCCATGTATAAGTTGAGGGTCATTCTGTGGAGAGGGGAAAACACCAGTGCCACCTCTGGGGGAAAGCTACCTCTGGCTGCCACCAGCATTTTCCCAGCCATGCCTTCAGAAGTCCGGATGTTGCACTAAAGTGTAGAGAGTAGAGGGATTGGTGCTTCTTTTAGGTTCTAATGGAAAAGCTCAGCTCTTGCTCTTGCCACTCTACTCAGATTCTAGATGAGAGATTAATTTACCTTCTTGGAGCCACCTTTATTATCTTATCCCCCAGTGTGACAGGGCATGACATGGAGACAAATCTTAAGATATGGCATAGACTCTGGACTTCTTTCCCTTCAAAGAAACTTTTCTCTAAATTTTCTAGAAATTGGAAAAAGATTATTCGGGAGACCCCAACATGATTATTTTGATCACAGCTATACCTAATTTTTACTTATCCCCCCCCCCCAATTTTTCCTTATTTTCATTGCAACTAGTACTGTAATTTCCCTGGAAGGGAAATTTGTCTTTAAGCAATCCCACATAATATTTTCTGTTACTGAAACATACACAGCCCAGATCTGGGAAATGTTATTTTTGTACCACAGTCCAGAATTTCACTGGAAAACTGCCATATTTGGGGATTGTGGGAGTTGTAATTCAAAACGGATGTTTCCCAGGTTCTGGGGATACCGCCACAAACTAAAACCAATTCTGAAGCAGCTGGGTAGGCTTGGTAAACATTTTGGGAAGGCTGATGAAAATTCCTACTTATCTGCTCGGCTGTTTTTCACCCTTATATAACTGATCTTGGCTGTATTTTAGCATTAAATATAGTAATTTTCAGCAACAGATGTTGGTGATCTCATCCAAGACCAAATGCCTTTTTAGACATTGTTTAGTTGTGCAACAAGAGGCCCAAATTGTTGGCTTCAGATAAGTGAAAGTACAATCTGTTTTTACTGGAGATACTGAGCCTGTTATCTATAAACATTCCCATTTTGAAAATGGGATCAAAAGCTGTAAAGGGACATTATTGTGTTAGGGAATGTGGTCTCTCCTCAAAGAAAAAAAATCACTGCAAGTATGCAGAAAACCAGCATTATCTGATTTCAACAGCAGTAGTCTAGATTTGCTCAAAAAAGCGCTATTAATGGTAACGGCTCCACAGACAGGATGCAAATAGACTGTTTGAGACAGACATGTATGGTAACAACATCTGCAAAGACATGACAAGTAACATTCTCCAAGGAATCAAGTCAAGAAAACCCTTCAGTCAGGCAACATCTTCCCTTCTCTTGACTAAAGGGATGGCTGACAGCTGCTAAAGGGCATTCCAGTTAAAAATCAGTGCTAGTAGAACTGGTGTTGGGTTGGGAGGCTGAAATAATAGGCCAGGAAGTCTGCAAGGAAGCCGAGCTAGTTATCCGAGAAAGGGCACAGCATCTGTATCCTCTACTATAGGAATGATAGTCTAAGAATTCATATATTTTTGATCCCTAAGAGATGGAATTAACAAGTTAGTCTGACAGTGAAGGAGGTTGGGGTCATGCTGTTTCATTTCTGTATTAATGACCTTATCTCACAGCTATAGATATGAATAAACAGGTATTCTTCTGATACATTCAATGGATGCAGACCATTTCTGATAGAGGACTAGTAATTTCCAGGGAGTAAGTGGCCAGTTTGAGATGTGTGTTTTTCCTTCAAGAAGATAGAATAGGACAAAACTTTACTTGCTCCTATACATGGCTATTCAGAAATGAACCCTATACTTGAAGATGGAGGGCAGCCTCGAATCCGTACCCGATAATTTCCATCGTTGCCTTGAGGCCGTCACTGGATGGCTGCGAGCCAGTAGGTTGAAGGTGAATCCGGCAAAGACGGAGATCCTGTGGCTGTAGGGATGTTCAGGTCATCCCAAATGTGAGGACCTACCATCTGTCCGCAACTCGCCGCCGGGCTTTCTCTGTTGCAGCCCCTACCATGTAGAACGCACTGCTGCCGGCATCCGTGCCACCCAGAGCCTCCTCCCGTTCAGGAGAGCAGTTAAGACATTGCTGTTCCAACAAGCCTTCGGAGTTAGCTAAACTTTAGCTCACACCGCCTAGCTGTCAGCCCACTGCGACTCCATTTGTTGCTTCAACTGTTCTAATTGTAATTCCATCTTAATGGTATTACTGTGGTTTATGAGTTATCTGACAATTGTATTTTACGAACTGTTGTAAGTCGCCCCGAGCCGTTGGGGGGGGGGGGGCACAGACAAATGCGAAATAATAAATAAATAAATACTGGGTTTGAATTCTACAATTCTAAGATTCTTAATAAGATTCTTGAGGGATCTCTCAAACATAATACAAGCAAATATCTTCTTGGGCAGTGGGACATCCTTTTCTTTTGAGGATCACACTGCCTGCCAGCTCCTTAGATCCTCCCTAGAGCATCTTCCAAGACGGATAAAAACTGTTGTATTGGATGTAACCTTCAAAATCTTTTTAGTAAAGGTAAAGCTTTTCCCCTGACATTAAGTCCAGTTGTGTCTGACTCTGGAGGTTGCTGCTCATCTCCATTTCTAAGCTGAGGAGCCGACATTGTCCATAGACACCTCCAAGGTCCATGACTGCATGGAGCGCCGTTACCTTCCCAGTGGAGCAGTACCTATTGAAAAAAGAGTGGAAGAGAGGAAATCACCAAGGAACTGACAGTCAGAATCAAAATGTACAGTTGTCCATCTACATTTGAGGTTTTGTGAATTTGATTTAAAACTCTCTAGTAATCTTTAAGTTCTTCAGTGTGACTCTGTGGTTAACTTTATCTAGTCATGTTGGAGGACCTAGAGATTTCTAGAGAGAATACTCCTCTAGGAATCTCTAGGTCAGGGGTGCTCACATTTTTTGAGCATGTGAGCTACTTATAAAACAACCAAGTCAAAAGGATCAACCTACCCACTACAAAAATGTGAAACATATAACACAATATCTGCTTTGAACTGGGTTTTCTGAGTCCACACTGCCATATAATCTGATTCAAAGCAGATAACATGGGATTTTATTCAACTGTGTGGAAAGGACCTCAGATAACCCAGGGCTGGCAGCACTTGGGCGGTGGCGCGAGCCTGCGGGGTGGGACTGAGCCTTCCTCCCGCCCTGCCTGTGATCTACCAGGACACCCTACACGATCTACCAGTACATTGCGATCTACCTAATGAGGACGACATCATTTCTCTTTCAGTGTAACATTTGGCAAAATAATCTGCACTGTAAGATAAACTATCTGAAGGGAGTTAGGCTTAAGAACACATTTGTATCAGATACCTTTTTAGCTGGCTGGTCTCAAAGATCTGTTGACAGCAAAGAGCTGTGCAATTGCAGAAATTCAAAGTTTTGAAATTTTGCAGTTATAGTACATTTTTTCAAAAAGGAAGATACTTCCATGATGGAAGAGGAATTGAGGAAAAAAGAGCATCAAAGGGCATAAAAATACCACCCACGTGCATGCCCACACAAAAATCCACAGAGTTCCCAAATCACAGGGGTTTTTAAAAATTACAATTTGAAATTGAAGACTTTCAAAAGTTCAAAATTACAGTTACAGTAAAAAAAAATTCAAAAAGGACGATAGATTTATTTGTCAGTCTTTGTCTGTATTAGAAGGGTAACGGCAGCCAGTATGAGCGTTGAGGGGGCATGAAAAGACCACCCACATTCTGATATGTCAGAATATGAACTTAAAATGAACAAATGCACCATTTCCTATCCTGTGGAAAAATATCTAGTTGTAAGCACTTCTAGGCACATGGAGAGGAGTGGAGTCAATTTCTGCCCATCTTTCAATCCACCCATTTGTACATGTTGTAAAGCAGGCCCGGATTAACCCCTTTTGGCGCCCTAGGCCACACTCTGGAATTACGCCCCCAAACCAATCTGGGATCCCCGAGCCGGCCAGCGGGCAGGAGGGCCTACTATCTTGGCCAAGCCCTCCCGTACAGGCCAGGCCCAATGTCGCCTGGCCTCCCACCTCCCCGCTGGGTGTTTTGGCCACTTGTTCCGCCCAGACACAGCAGGCGCCTTCCTTCCTCCCCTCAGCCGCTGAAGCTGCCTTAGGCATTACCTCTCTCTCTCGCCGCTTTTCCGCTTCACCAAGAAGAGACCCCCCTCCCCCACCCTTTCATTGACACACAGCCCATGACCATGCCCCGCCCACCGAGAGCCCCCATTGGCAGAAGGTGCCGCTCTGCAGCTTTGATGGACGGGTTGCCAAGAAAGGCTGGGAGGAAGGCCTGTGGTAGCAAGCAGAAGGGAGGCGGGGCTCTTCTTCATCAGAGGAAGTGATGTCACTGCAGGCCTGAAGCCTCCTCCTCCGGGAGGGCTTCCCTCCACCTCCTCCTCGCCCCGCTGTCCTTCCTTGGGTGCGAGGAGGATGAGGCAGAGGGAAGCCCTGCCCCCAGGGCTTCTGGCGGGCATGCGCGCGCGGCAGGAGGGTGTGAGCACCTCTGCCTCCTTCCCCAATGTTCCTGTGTGCCGCGCATGGCTGCCAGCGGCCCCAGGGGCTTCCCTTCCTTCCTCCTCCCGAGGAGGAGGGAAAGAAGGAAGCTGCCCGGGCTGCTGCCGATCATGCGTGGCACCCAGGAACATGGCGGAGGAGACAGAGGCGCCCTCCTGCCCTGCGCGCTTGCCCGCCAGCGGCCCTGGGGGCAGGGCTTCCTGCTGCCTCATGCTCCTCGCACCCTCCTTCCTTGACAAGGGGGTGAGGGCGATGGTGAGGGAGGTGCCATTCCCTCCTCCCCGCCCACTCACAGCGCTCTTCCCCCCGCCCTCCCCTGAGAGGGAGAGAAAGAGAGTCATCATGCCGCATGTTGCAGTTTTGCTTGAACTTTTTTTTTTGGTCCTTGATCTGGCGCCCCCCTAGGCCATGGCCTAGTGTGGTCTTATAGCTAATCCGGGCCTGTTGTAGAGATGGGATCCATAGGATTTTGTATTTAAAGAGTGTAGAAATAGAGGCCACACTCTGTCTAGTGAATGCCCTAATAACATTTTGGTTACAGAATTGCCCTGAAATGTTAGAGGTGAAATATCCCATAGTTTTGAGCGTTGGCTTATGTTGTGTCTTCCGTTATTGAATAAACAAGCCTCTGCTATGTTTTAAAAAGTAAAGTAGAAATAACTATTTTAGTTACTCTTTCAAAACCAGAAAGCAAGTAACTTTTTTTAAAAAAAATATAACTTTTGGAGCCTTGGAACAATAAAAGTAATTAATTATGTTTACAAATAATGCCCTACATGCTCTGAGAGGTAGAGTCTCAAAAGAAATATAATGCACGCTTCTTCAGAATATGTAGATTGGTTTTAAACATTCAGAAAATTATTCTGAGGAACCTGAATGTGCTGCCGCCTTTTTACTCAGAAGAAACAAGGTTTAATAAATGCTTATGTGGCAAGCTCTTACTACCTTCTTAACTAGAGTGCATATTATCAATCTGTCTTTTGGCTTGAAGAACAGTATTTATTGTGATTTGCTGTAATAATCATGATTAATAGTGCCTTTTCTTTAAATTGTTTTGCTTTCCATTATGCAAACTCAGCTTTTCTTCAGGAGAGCTGTGATACTGGCTTTAATTAAATTTGGGGAAGGAGAGCCTGACTAATTTTAATATTATTAGTAAGGAGTCTCATCTATCCTTGTAGCATAAAATTTGAAAACTGGAGAAATAACATTACAACACTCTCCATGCCAATATGCTAGTGGAAATGTAAACTCTAATTGAGTGAATATAATCTGCTTTCAGAGCACGCAGTGATTACTAACTTGGTGTTGAGATGTTTTCTTATTTCACGTACAAATCACAAAGCCTTGGCCCTTCTGTTGATTGAGTTAATTATTCTATAACATTGCAAAACAAACAAACCAAAAATCAAGGGAGACAGAATTGATGGAGCTAAGCCAAATACCTATATTGAGAGAAATTCCTGACCACCACCACTGTAAAAGGATGTTGTATTAAGACTTTATTGCACAAGGCTGGCAAATCAGTATTGCACATTTGAAGATAGTCGCCATCACACATCACCATGCACATCCTGCTGCTGGCTTGCCTACCGGGTGCAGATGGAAAAGCAAAAGCTCCACTGGGAATCCAAGGGTAGGGGGAAGCCCCCGGGGCCCAGTAAGATGGGCAGCCTACGGCGGTACAAATGCCCAAGCCAGCTGTGTCACCGTTTCGCCCCCTAGGGCTTCATCAGGGTAATTCTCAGGTGCATAAAGGCGTCCAGAAGATCAAGGTCAGTCCTCAGTAGGCATCAGCAGGAGAAGTAAAGATGCCTAAAGTAAAGACGGTGACACAGCTGGCTTGGGCATTTGTACCGCCGTAGGCTGCCCATCTTACTGGGTCCCGGGGGCTTCCCCCTACCCTTGGATTCCCAGTGCAGTTCTTGCTTTTCCATCTGCACCCGGTCCTCACCAGCCTTCCCCATTGGCATCTGCTATTGCTGCTTTATTTCAAATGGCTCCCAGCTTTTGCGGCTTTTTTCGTTCCTGATTGAACGTCCCGCGGCCAGCATCCTTGCTCACGGCTTCCCCTAGCAACGCGGGATTCCCGGACCCACAAAGGAGCATCTATTATTACTTATTATTTACATATTGCTGCCCTCCTGGATTCTACTTCATCTTAATTGCTGGGAGCCTATAATTATTGGCATCGGATCACCTCTAGTTTGGGCCGACACGATACAGCTTTACGACCTTTTGCAGCAACACAGGGATTCCCCTGACGATGGAGGAGCCTCTCCTGGGGCGATACTCACCAGCCCTCCGTGGGTGCCCGACTATCATCATGATTTACACAAGACATGAGACCTTTGTAGACTTCTGGGGATTATGGACCTGTGAGTGCAATATATTTTGATTTATGTTTCTGGAGTTTGACTCTTGGGCTTATTTAAGCGGCTCATTGGAGCATTAATTGGCCAAATTCACATGTATTAGGCGTCTCCTAGCATGGGAATCATGACTGTATTGTTGGATGTATGAGATGAAATGCAACTTTTTGCTATTATATGCTGTGATGTACTTATGATTTCCCACTTGAGACCAGTGCTATTTTCTACTACTATATATATATATAGGTTTATGATATTATTTCTAGTGCTTTTGGGATACTTACCCTGTATTTTTGAGTGCATTACAATCTGTATGATGTTTCCCATTGCCTTTAGACTATGTTAATGGATTGATACATTCTTTACTTGTATTGTTAATGATATATGCGAATCAATTACAGCCTTTATTTTATATGCTTTATTGATTGTGTGTGATCTTTCATTAATTACTCACCAGTCTTTGTGTTTTGTGGGATATAATGAGCATGGTGATCAGATCATGATATGAATAAACATAACAATTTAAATAATGTACCAGTAAGGCCTTCTCACGGACCACCCTGATAATTTGGGGAAGCCCCTAAGCCCCCCTGGCTACATGCCTGCTTCCACCTCTATGCCAGCATTAAAGTGACATTGGGGGGGGGGGATTATATTTCCAAAATGGTCGCTTTCATTTCCATTTGCCTCTTTTGTTTTCATGCTGGAATTCCACAATTGTGTAAAAATTAAAAAAAATTAAGGTAGTGCAAGAAGCAGGGGGGTGGGGATGTTGATGGATGCATGCAAAAGTATCCATGCACATTGCATGATTGAAGAGATGTGCAATATTGAAGATGCTTCAACCACTATCAATGACAATGAGATAATAGTGGAGTAGTTGGTTTGTACAATAACTTTGTAGAAGGCTTAGAAATTATTTTCCATAAATGTAGATACGGTATGCACAACCTCTTTCTTACAAAGGAATCGACATCTTTCTTGACAATTCCATACCCACCAGGCTTCATCGTCAACCTGATATATAGTAAAGTATTTTAAAACTATACGGTAGTCTTAGACACAGACGTTAAGTTAATAACAGTTTAGGTCTAAATACGGTTACATCTGGATCTTAGCCTATTCATATATTAAATATGTTTTCTCAGCAGTGTGAGTAGTTTAAAAATGAGTATATTAAAGTGGCGAAAGTTTACTGCCAACCATATGACAAATAAGTCATTTTTAAACCATTGAGTTTGTTCCATCATAGAAGCCTTCTATATGTTGTTACAATAAATAGGCATAAGAAATCTGTCTAGAAAAGGAAGAATGGATGTAAATATCTGTAAATGTTGATCTTGCAGCCAGGAATAGACAATTTACCATTCTCTTCTTGCTGGGAGAACATCATTAAAATGCCTAGCGTTTGAAGACTAGTTACAGTTCAGAACTTATTCTGCTCAAAAATGTATCTTTGCTTATCATTTTCTGAGTTCATGTTGGGTTGTTGTAGGTTTTTTGGGCTATATGGCCATGTTCTAGAAGCATTCTCTCCTGACGTTTCGCCTACATCTATGGCAGGCATCCTCAGAGGTTGTGAGGTCTCACAACCTCTGGGTCTCACAACCATCAGGAGAGAATGCTTCTAGAACATGGCTATGTAGCCCAAAAAACCTACAACAACCCAGTGATTCCAGCCATGGAAGCCTTCAACAATACATCAAGTTTATGTTGTTAGTAATGTTATTGGTTTCTCTGCGAACCTAGTGGGATAAAATGCAGTAAAATAAAGAAAATAAATATATCAAGCACAAAGACTGAAACAGTGTATCGTTGAAAACTTGATTCCATCCTGATTTAAAGAATCTAAAAAAGTGAAAACCTCCTTGGTCATAGCCATTGAAACTAAACAAAGAAAAATAAAAACATTAAGGTAGTGCAAGAAGGTGGAGTAACGGTGTGTTCAGAAGTGTGACTTTGGAACCGTAAATTGGTGAAATTGGTAATTCCACTTTAAATGTCATTATCTCAGACCATAGAATACGCCTGGCATTTGTAGTTTGATGAGGACAGGAGCTCTTTGGCTGAGGATTTTAAATGCTGCTCCCTAAAATACTGGTCCAAAGAGAAAAACAGTGCCATATTTTGTAGTGTGAAAGGTTCACTAGTGCTGAAAGGACATAAGATTTAACAGTAATCCAGCTGTTCAACAAAATGATCGTGCTGAGATAGATCTTCTCTTGGTAGTCACTTTCATAACTTCAGAAGGAGGGTGAATGTGATGGTGGTTTGCAAAGACCAAGCTAGCAGAAGTTCTGTTCTTAAGTCTAGTAAGACTTTTGGTGAACTATGGCAAATTTCAATCATACTCAATATACTACTTTTACTAGATTTTAACGAAGAATGTACTATAAAAATTGAACTCTGTAGAACTGCTTGGTATATTTCCTTCCTGTAGGTGTTCCATGCCAATCAAACTACTATTATTAAACTTATAAATCTTTATTTTTGACACATCTTCATTACTAGGAATTCATGCCATAAAATGTGATTTATTTACCTTGAAATAAGAGCCTGTTGCCATTAATACACATATTCAATTAGTACCTGCTCAAAGATCAGCAGTATATTGCATTTATGTAGTTTCACTTTTCACCGTAACATGACTCCACAAGAAAGTTGTGTCAGTTATGTTAGGTAGTGTCATTGGCACAGCTGCACAATGCTTAATATGAGGGAAATAGACAGATAATTTATAACAACATTTTTTCTCAAGACTCCCATCGATAGTGTCTCCCCATCAATCTTCTCAGTTCTTGACTGATTCCCGTCCCTCTGACACATCCTCTTTAGGATTTTAAGTACATTATGGCCTTCAGAAACTCCTCATTATTCATCCTAAAACCCTAAATTCTTACCTCTCTCCTAATAAATAAAAAATGTAAAAATATTGAAATGATTCCATTTCATTTCTACAACATAATCCAAGAGTTGTGTTCATGGTTCTCTTTTGATGCAATTTAACTTTCTCCTGTCTTCAATTCTTCTTACTTGTTTTCCATCACTTATACTTGTATATTCATTGATTACATCTGTGGACTTTGTTTCCAAAAGATACCAAATCCCCCCAAAATGAAAATGAGTTATAGGTAGCAGCACATTGTTGGCTAGGAGTAGAATATAATCTACAGATCAAAACTATCAAAATGTATCCAATCACTTTGATACAGGGCTTGGAAAATTGCATTTTGTGGCAAAATAATGTGTATCCCCAGCACATTTTTTTGAGTCCTATAAAATTTGTTCAGATGGATTTGGTGCTTTTTGGAAACAAGTCCACATTTATAGGTCGTCAAATGTTGTATTGCCTCTCTACAAATCTATGGTGAGGCCACATCTGGAGTACTGTGTACAATTCTGGTCACCGCACCTCAAGAAGGATATAACGGAACTGGAAAAGGTACAGAAAAGGGCAACAAGAATGATCCAAGGGATGGAGCAGCTCCCTTACGAAATCAGGTTGCAACGCCTTGGTCTTTTCAGCCTTGAAAGACGGCGTTTAAGAGGTGACTTGATCGAAGTGTATAAAATCATGCATGGGATAGAAAGGGTGAATAGAGAAAAATATTTTCTCTGTCACACAACACTAGGACTAGGGGGCACTCCCTAAAGCTCCAAGGTAGGAAAGTTAGGACTAATAAAGGGAAATATTTCTTCACCCAGAGGGTCATTGGGTTATGGAACTCACTTCCAGAGGAGGTTGTGACAGCGGTCAGCCTGGACAGCTTCAAGGCAGGATTAGACAGATTCATGGATACCAAGGGAATCAGTAGCTACTGAAATGGACATCCAAGTGCCACCTCTGTGTTGATGGAGGCAGGCAGGATTTTCCCCGGGTACTGGTTGTGGGGGGTCGGGAGCAGGTGAGGGTTTTGCCCTCCTTTCTGCTAGAGATCCCTGTGTACAACTAGTGGGCCACTGTGTGACACAGAATGCTGGACTAGATGGGCTGAGGCCCGATTCAGCATGGCTCTTCTTATGTTCTTATGTTCTTATATCCTACCTTCCTTTCAACAAGCTTGTGGCTCTCTGTGCTTTCTTCCTCCCAACGTCATCCTCACCACAACCTTGTGAAACAGATCAGGCTGAAAAAGAGTGACTGGTCCCCAATCTTCCTATGAATTTTGTGACTCAAAGAGCTTAATATGGTTCCCCAAGTTTATTCTTGCCCCTACATCACTCAGTGGCCCCAGATCCTTGCAAAGGCCAATTAAGATACTTCTCCATGGCCAACTTCTTCATAATCCTTGCCCAAAATCAGTTCCATTTTATTTAACATCAACTCTATATGCATCTGAACTCTTATGATTTTTTTTTTACTATTATCTCATACTAGTTAGTTACTAGCTGATATTTCTGGTCACTTGCCTGGATGCAATGAAAACATGGACTTAGAAGTGGTTTTGCTGGATGGTGCCAAAATACAGGGAAATACGGACTTGCAAAATTCAGCTCTCTGTGTTACTGCCAAATCTTGGCATAATGTGTCAAGTTATATTGCAATGCTTTTACCAAGCCATCATGCAGGAATAAGACAAACTATTCCTATGATATGGATCACAGGTCATCATTGTGATGTCAAGTAGTTTGTAGATAACACAAGAAAAAAAAGTATGTTTGTTTTTACCTATCAAGTCTTGTGAGGCATTCATGCTCAATAACTCATCTTGTGAATTTCTTAACTTCCCCATCTATCTATATAGTATATTTAAATTCATAAAGTGTTGAAGAAGCAAGAGAAAGTGATACAGAGTGGAGAAACCATGGTCTATGGGGTCCCATTTTGCAGGTGTTGGGCACATCTACATTGTAAAACTACTGCGGTTTGACAATACTTGACCTGCCATGGCAACTTCCAAATAAATTGAAGTTGTAGTTTGTTGAGGCAGCAACACCATTTGGCAGACAAAGATAAATGTCTGGGGAAAGTACAACTCTCATGATTCCATGGCATTGTGCAGTTAAAGTGGTGTCAAACTGCATTTCTACAGAGTAGATGCACCTACGTGACACTTCTCTTTCAACAACTAGATAGTCAGATCTATAAAAGTGACTAAGGGACCTTCCAGACAGGCCAAAACTCCAAGAGGAATTGGGATTTTAAATCCTACTTGCTCTCGGAATGGCTACACAGCAGGCCCAAATCCCATGCTTTCGCAGAGGTGGTGTCCAGATACTCATCTCTGCTGATCCAAGATCTGCAGGGGTGGGTATGGGCACTACCAGCCTCACCCTCCCTGACCTCCATTTCCCTCTTACCAGAAGAAAGTTCTGCTTGAGACCTGGGGGCTTTCCCCCTCTCTTCCCACTGCCTTGGAATAGCTGATGGAAGGCTTTGGGTATGGGGGGGGGGGTCCCATCCAGAAAAAGGCTAGAGGTCTGAGGAAAGCTTCAGTAAGTTGAGAGGGGAATGAGAGCCAGGAAGGGAGTCCAGACAGAGGGGAAGAGAAGGAAAACTTGAGTTTTCCATTCCTGCAGGAGTACACAGGCATGGAAAGGTGCGTGTTTCTCAGGAGAAATCGGGTTAAAGGGCACCGTTTAAACATGTGTTTTCCAGCCTTTAACCCGTTCCCTCCTGATTCCTCCCACATTTTGACTAAACATTGTTATAAACAGGTTATGATGCATGTGAGGTCCTGACCTCGCTGCCACCGTCCCAGCTTGCTAGGCCCCAGCAGATGAACCTTTGGTTACTTTAAAGCGAAGAGGAAGGAGCAGGTGGAGGTTTTATTTCTTCCCATTAGCCTCAAGCAAAAGTGAAGTGCTACAGCTTTTTAGGCGTGAATGTTACTCCTTGCTCATAACTTTTGCCATTTTGCCTCAGTCTTGATGCTCTTTGATCACAGTTTTGCATATGTTAAAAGTTGGCAGATATGAGTCCTTCAAATGAAAATTTCCTTCATTTCCCAAACTACTAGCATTGCAGTACGTATACTTTAATTTGGGCATTTAGAAATACAGTTTTGGCATGCAAAGAAAAGCAGCAGATAAAGGGACCAAGGAATGCGAAAACAGTAAATAGAAAAGATCTACCGCCACTCTGCAATGCTAACAATTTGGGACTAAAGAAAAATTTCAGAGTAGGCAATATCTTTACTTGAGAGACACTGTCATCATTTTGCTTCCCAAATAGCTGTGGTCCTGGTTGGTAAATGAAGCCAAGAAGAAAGATGTGAGGGTCAATATGACATGCTTATTTAACTAGGCAAAACAAAAATGTTTAGAAACTAAGCCCAGCCCTTAAAGAATATAGATATATATGGGAGCAGACTGTATATACAGCTGGAGTTCCCTTTTCATTTTTCTCTATTGCTGAACAGAGGGCACTTTTAAAACTGCACAGTGATCTGTCTGTTTAGTAGTGGGAAGAGTGCAACAAAAAGGGTGAGGAGAAAAAAAGGGGGAGAGATTAAACCCTTGGTTGTATGGCATGGTTTCCTTTCCTGTCAATACACATGCATTCATTGGACCTCAGCCTAGAAATGGTTGATATGTAAAGTTGATCCCATTATTGTTGGAAAACCTACCTGAACAAGTTCCTCTTAATTCTAAAACCAAAGAAAAGTCTCACTTGATAAGTTAATTGTGGAATTTGTTGTGTGTAAGTCGCCCGGAGCACTAACGTGGAGGGCGACTCAGAAATAATAAAGTCAGTCAGTCAGTCAGTTAAACCTTAATTTTCATTAGGACTTTGTGCCAGAAGGTACACTGCTAAAAACCATCATTCTCACGACAGGCCTTGGCATGTACATTGCATGATATATACTACATTCTTCAGATCTAGACAAGTGTAGCATACAGAAAAAGTAAGCTTTTGGTTAAGGTCACAAAGTGAAAAAACTACCTGGCACCTTTCCCATGTCATCACAATTGCAGTGTAGAGCTTAGTAAATACAAATATCGTAGAAGATCCAGTGCATAAAATCTGTGCTGACATCATCTCAATTAAGATCTATAACAACAACAACAACAACAATGAAAAGAGATCTATTGCTATCTTTTTTATTGAGATTTAATCACTATTTTCTCAATTTAAATTTTAATGAATTAATTAAGGTGAAAGAAGGAATGATCTTGGAAGTATCTCATTCATAGGGTTGCCATAAGTCAATGTTGACCTGACAGCAAATAACAACAAGAATAAATGGGTCAGGAGGTCTGGGTGCATCTCAACATACATAAGAAAATAAAATGCAGTCAAGTATCACTGGTATGTAGAAGGGATTCCAAAACCTTATTTATTGTGTGCCATTTGCGCCTGTACCTTGGGAAGTCAGATTTGGCCACAGTGGTCCACGTGGCCAAGTCGAGAATAGATTACTGCAATAAGAACATAAGAAGAGCCATGCTGAATCGGGCCTCGGCCCATCTAGTCCAGCATTCTGTGTCACACAGTGGCCCACTAGTTGTACACAGGGATCTCTAGCAGAAAGGAGGGCAAAACCCTCACCTGCTCCCGACCCCCCACAACCAGTACCCATGTGCTCTACATGGGGTTGCCTTTAAAGAATGATCCAACAAGCGGCAGCCAGATTGCTAACTGAGGTGGTGTACTGAGAGCATACAACTCCCCTGCTATGTCAGCTCCACAGGCTTCCAGTTTACTACCGAGCACAATTCAAAGTGCTGGCTTTAGCCTATGAAGCCTTAAACAGTTCCAGCCCAGCTTACCTGTCTGAACATATCTCCCTCTATGAACTATTTCGGAGGTTAAGAACTGAGGAGACCCTGCTCTCAGTCCTGCCTGCATTGTAAGTGTGATTGGTGGGGGAGGCAGGGCCTTCTTAGTTGTGGTTCCTCGGCTATGGAACTCTCTCTCCAGTGAGATAGATCAGCGTCCTCTCTCCTGGCCATCAGATAGAAAAACAGACATGGTTGTGGGACCAGGCTTTTGGCCAGTAATGCAATGCAAAGAATAATCAGGAAATATATGCTATGACAATCGGAATGGTCATGGTGTATGACTTTTGGATCATGTGATTTTAATATTTATATTAGGATGTTTTTAATGCTTTGTTTTAGTGTTTACATGTTGCATTAAACCTATGTTTAATGGTTCAAATGATTTTAATTTATAGTTATAGGCCAGTGTTTAGTTATTGTGATATTTTTAAAATTATAGGTATGTTGGCATTGAATTCTTGCCATAAATTCCTGCTGAAGTGACTCATACTCCAGGTCGTTGTCTTTTACTGCTGTGTTTTATTATGCTATTTTAGCGATATTTTAATGATGTTTTTATGCCTTGCTGCTACGCTGTTGCTGTTTATTGTTGTGTTTCTCGGTATTGTGAGCCGCCCCGAGCCCGCTGGGAGTGGCGGCATAGAAGCCGAACGAAATAAATAAATAAATAAATATATATATTGTAAACCACTTTGACCCCCACCCCCCTTGAGTGAGAAAGGCGGTATATAAATATACTAAAAAAATAAATAATAAATATTAATTTATTTTATCTATTTATACCCCACTTTTTTTTCATGGGGACTCAAAGTGGCTATGGCTAACAATCACTCACTTTGGACTTAGTTTAAAAACAAAATACAAAAGTTAAAATCTAATTAAATTGCACAGTGTGGATTAATGCAAAAACTGTTTAAAATATAACAAACTTAAAATAGCCTTTGAAAGTCACCCCCGAATTTCACCCAGACTCCACAAGCAGCATGCCCCTCATGCTTCCCAAAATGCCTGTTGGTAGAGGAAAGTCTTGACCTGGTTGCAGAAGGCCAGAAGGATGGAGTCATCCTGCTGCCTCTTGGGAGGGAGTTCCACAGTCTGGGAGCAGCCACCAAAAAGGTGCTCTCCCGTATTCCCACCAAGAGTGCTTGAGCGTGTGAAGGGATCAATAGAAGGTCCTCTCCAGTAGATCATTGATGTCCACCAGGTTCATAGAAAGAGATACAGTCTTTCAGATAAGCTTGATCAGATCCGTAAATGGCTTTGTAGATAGATCCATAATGGTCCACGTACATAATCATACATAATGGTCCTCCAAGTGTAGTATATGGCTTTTTGAAGCACTTTGAATTGTGCCAAGAAACGTTTTGGCATCTAGTGGAGCTGTTGCAGCAGAGGCGTTGTATGCCCCCTGTAGCCAGCCTCAGTTAGCAGTCTGCTCTTTGGACCAACTGAAATTTCTAAGCACTTTTCCAAGACAGCCCCACATAGAGCGAATTACAGTAGTCCAACTGGAATGTAACCAAGGCATATACTACTGTGGCCAGATCAGATGTCTCCCAGAATGGGCGCAATTGGCGCACAAGCTTTTATTGGGCAAAAGTACTCCTGTTCACTGCTGACAACCTTTCATAGGAGCAAGAGTATCCTTGGTGTAGAAGGACAATAATTATATCCTTCCAAGATTTTCCTCTGGATAGTAGCCCATGTGCAAACCAAAGAAGACATTATTGCATTGGTCTGCAAGATGGGAAATGAGTTCATACAGGAAAATGACCTACTATTCTCCCCTTCCTGAACAGAATGAGGCTGAGAGTCCCAGCCCCCTCCCCATCTGACTGATTTCCTGCATGTACAGAATGTAGTTTTGTGAAAAAAACATCACCAAAAGAGCTTTTCACCCGAGAATCCTTTTATTAGAAGAACCTTACACTGTAAATATTCCTAAAACATCCAGGGAATATGGCAAGGACTAGGCTGAGCAATGCTCACAGCAAGAAAGCAAGGCATTAAAATTGCTGGCACATTTCTGAGACACACAACAGACAGATTACACAAAATAAGTTGATCCTTGGTTTCTTAATTATTTGTTTATGTGTATTCAATCTTCTCCCAAACCTTGGGATCCAAATAGTACCTTATCTTATAATATTGCTAAAACTCTGTTATAAAGATAAGACACAAAATTCTTTGACATGTGTCCCTTCAGAATGACAATCCGACATTGCATTCCTGTCTATGCTTAGCTCTGGCAACCAAATGCAAATGAGGAACTAACAACAAACTAGCTGTACTTGAAAGAGCCCAATTTTAAGTTCCATAGAAAACTCCTGAATTATTTAGCATTAACAATTTTACAAGACGAGAGTCCAGCTGTGAAAGAGAATGGGGAAAGAGCCTGCATTTCAACATTTTTCAGAAGCCCTTAAAATGCCGATTTTCACACAGTAAATCCACTCCTGTTAAATGGTCTGCTTGCTTCTCAAAGGAATGCGCTTTGCCGGGCTGCAGCCTGCTGTGGTCAAGTATGATGGAAATAAAAGTGTTGCTAAAGAGTGACTGAAATGTATTCCCACTACTGCTGGCCAATGTTAGCTTTAAACTGGCCAGTTTTGTTGGAATACAAAAGCAACAGGAGACAGCAAACGCTCTTTAAAGCTTGCTAAACTTTCTGTCACCTCTGCTGCTCTGGATGTTACTGTTGGCATATCCCACATCCCTTCTCTTGCTTAACTTGGTATTAATATTAACTCTGTCAGCACCAATAGCTACATGCCAGTTTTCCTCATATATGTGCATGCAGTGGAAATACTGTACATTACTGTGCACAAAATAATATAATACTGCCTCTTAAGGAAAAAGGAGAGAAGTCTGTTATTTTCTCTTACATGTTGCATGTCTTTTTTTCTGAACATGATTGTGTTACTCACTGAAAAAATATATACAGTCAAATCATATGCCTGTTTACTTGGAAGTAAGTCCTATAGCTGAGAGGGACTTACTCTGAGGTAAACGTATAACCTTATATGTCTTTGTACCTTATAAAAAGCCCTAAACGCTTCAGGCCCCGCCTATCTCCGTGATCGCAACTCCTTCTATGTACTGGCGCGAACTCTAAGATCTTCCGGGGAGACCCTCCATTCACTCCCACCACCGTCACAAGTACTGTTGGTGGGGACAAGTGAGAGGGCCTTCTCGGTGGTGGCCTCCCACCTCTGGAATGCCCTTCCAAAGGAAATAAGACAGGCTCCATCACTCCCCTCCTTTTGTAAGAGCTCGAGGACCTGGTGGTTTCAACAAGCTTTTGAAAATGACTAGTACTAGCTCAGCCCCAAACATTATTGAAAATGGCCTTATACTTCCTACCTAGTACCCCAGTCATCCCTCTAATAGGCACTGGAAATGAGCAGCCACAGACCTGTACCTGCTATTGTGGTTAGGCTGTTATAGTACTGTACTTAATTCCTGGTCCCCTCATATTTTGAGTTTGCATTAGCCTCGGCCCGACCTCTTAATCGCTCTGAACAGGCAGGATTATTTTTAATATATGTGTGTTATTGTGATAATTTTATGCTTATGTTGTTTTGTTAGTTTTATGTCATGCTGTTTACTCTGTATGTTTTGGTAATGTTACTTGGAAACCGCCCTGAGTCCCCCTCGGGGAGATAGAGCAGTATGTATAAATAAAGTTTTTTAAATTATTATTATTATTATTATTATTATCATAATATCATGAGGCACTACACAATATGCATCCAACTGCCAATCTGCCTCCTCCCTGCCATTAACCCACCTCTCACTTAGCAATATCTCACAATCCTGTAATGATCACATTACCTACTATGGTTCCCTTTTATTACAGTGCCAGCATGCTGGCAGTAACCTGGCATTGGGGAAAGGATTATCTTCACCCCCCCCCCCCCAAAGAAATCTATCTGTTTCTTTTATGTTTGTGGTTATCAAACATAAAAGGTAAGATGGGTTCTCTAGCCTTTGGCAACCATCCTAAGAGAAGGAAAACTCTAAATTCAAACCCGAGCAGATAATGCTCGTCTAACCCTGTAAGGTCAACCATCTAAGAGAAGGCAACTCTAATCAAACCTACGACCTGAGGACCTCGCTGCCACCATTCAAGCTTGCTAGGCCTCGGCAGACGAACCTTTGCTTTAAAGGGTGAGGCCAGTTCTGTGCATGCTGCGCCCCACCAAAAAAATCCATTGCACAGGCTTGAAGGACACGTCCAACTTCTAAGTCATCAACACACTTGTAGAACGCGTGGGATGAGTTCTTCCTGAATCTTTGTTCACGAAGGAAAGCCAAGAGGGTTATCATATTTACTCGAGTCTAACACTCACCTTTTTTGACTAAATCCCATCACTAAAATTGAGGTGTGCATTAAACCTGTCTGTCCTGTTGGGCAAAAGCTGGGGACAGAGAAAGGAGAGGCAGCAATGGCCACGAAAAGGCTGGTAGGAAGCTGATAGTGGCTGCAAAACGGCTGTGGGGAAAGGTTAGACAGAGGAGTGCTGTTTTCCACCAGCCTTTTCATGGCCAGTACTGACTTCCTACCCGGCCTGATGAAGGGGCACAGATTCCCACCAGCCTTCTTGTGGTCACCACCATCTCGCATTACATTAACAAGCAAATCCTTTTGTAATGCACACCTTCATAACTGAGATGTGCATTTCATTACATAGTGCAATATACTTGAGTAAATATGGCAAATTTGCCTTTTTTGTTTTCTATAGCTGAAACTGCAAAATTGTTCTAAAATAAAAATATGTAATATTAGTAACATAGCAAAGCAGGGTTACGGGGGGTATGCAGAAATACAATCACAAATAGTCAAATCTGCACAACTGCATGGCTGAAGAGAAGTATAACAAAGAAGGCGCTTAACCTGGTATGTATCCGCTATCAATGAATTTATGCAATAAAGTTCATAATGTCATCACAGTTCTGTCTTGTAGATGGCTCCTCCTCTGCCAGTGCCGTGACTAAACAAGGGATGTCTAAAAGCATCTTGTGAATAAAGGCAAAAGGAAGTAATGGTATATTTAAATGATCCCATCTGCCAACAACAAAAAGTGACCAGCCAAGGAATCCAGTTCTTATTTGGGACTCAGTATCCTGCCATAACTATGCCTTCTCCCACAAGATCAAGTATGAGAGACAAAAGAAGGGATTAAAGTCTGTCTGTGTGTGCTTCTTACTGTTTGTGAGTGATGCTTTTAAAAAGAGAGGTCAAACTTGTGGGACAAGAAACAGCAGGGGATGGTAAACTTTCCTGAAGGTCTGCTAAACTTTATGTCACTTCTGCTACCCAAACAATTAAATTAGCCCTGTTTAGAGTAAACTGATCTTATAATTACTTATCTCAGTGAGGGCCTGACATGCAACCTGAAATGCTTTGGCATCATTATACAAAGACTATGGAAGCCTAAAGGCACAGCCTCTCCTCCCAACCCCTAAAATAAACCAGGTTTGGGTTACAGCTGCAGCCAGGCTGCCTTGGACAGTAAACAGAGTAGTAAACTGCAATAAGAGAGAAAGTTATTCTTGTCAAAACTGACTCCCATCTATTAAAGGTTTGAATGTCCCTTCCAAAGAATCCCTTTCCCAACTTGTAAGTCTCAAGGGCTGTTTCAAGCTTGAGTTTTGCTGACTCGGGGAACAAGGCTTGAAAGCTGAGAGCCTGTTCTCTGGCTTCCTTACTCCTGTCCCTCCCCTCTGTAATTGACCCTGCTACAAAATACTATTGTTCCTTCAAACATAAATATTTTTGTTTTGTCATTTTTTTTACAATACATTGTAAAGTTGTCAGGTTGTTGTATTTTGCCTCAAAGCTATGGAGACCTGTTTATCATAATTTAGGGCTAACTTGAATAAGTAGCATTTAATTTTAGTTTGTAGAGGAAACTCTCTGTTGGAGCAGTTGGTTGTAAATAAATTTGGTCCAGAACATATAAATCCTAAATGCATCCTTTCAGTCCAGGAGAAAATGGCTGTGATCTAAAGCCAACTTCTTTTAATCAGATCATTAAATATTTGTGTACTGCTTTTGTACATATTTTTTAAAAATAGGAATGTAAGACGAGTCACCTGGGTCAAAACGAAGGGGCAAGTCATGCAGTATTCTGTTTCCCACAGTCAGATGCCTCTGGAAAGTTCAGAAGAGAGGTAGAAAGACATCAGCAACAGTCCTATCAACTGTCAGCAAAACCTGGTATTCAGCTGTTTTCTGTAGTGCCATCAATTCCAGATGGAATTGAAAAGACAGCAGACAGATTAAGAAACATTAATCTTACACAAAAGCTGAACCATACCACATTCCTTAATATTATTTATCTTACCTATTGGAGAATGTGGGGCTGGTGGGAGAAAAGTGAATGCAGTGGGTTTCAACCTTTGTTCTTTCAGATGTCTTGGAATTCAGCTTCCTGGACATGCTATCTGTAGCTTCAGAGAGTGGAGGTCGAAAACATCTGAAGAATGAAAAGTTGAGAACCACTAGGTTATGGAATTAGGCAGTGATTTGCCTAAGCTATAAAATGAGGTGACAAAGGTGTTTTGCTATGCTTTCTCAAAGTCTTGCTACCATTGTGTAATGTGAAGAGGGGGGGATGCTTGCAAGTTAGATATCCACACATTCCTGTGATCGGTCTTCCATGCAACCTCACTGTCACACCACAGCCCAGTTCCGGCGAACCAAACCGCCGCCATGTCTCTAGCAAGAAGGCAGAGAGGCCAGAAAGCCAGGCTCGGACATTTCCCTCAACAGGGCCCCAGCGGGTCAGAGAGAAGCACCTTTCCCATAGAGATAACAACACCTGGAGCCGAGTTGGCTCGCAGCCTCCCTTTTACACAGCTGTCCCAGCTAACGAGGTGGAATTCCAGAAGTCTGCAGATAGGAGAGAAGCTAAAGACTCCCTTTCTGTTCCCGTGGGAAGGCCCAGGAGAAGTCAGCGCATTGCGGAGCTAGGTAGAGCTAAACCTATAAAGGCCCAAGCAGGACTTCAGTCTTCATCTCGTGCCAACTTTTGAAATACCTTGCCAAGCTCCACTGAGGGGACCAAGGTGGTCTTCCTAGCCGTGGGGACCTTGCTACCAAGTCAGGCTATTGGGCCTGTGGATTAGCCCTTGTGGCATCAAGAGACTTTATCCTTTGCAACTTCCAGAGACTTTATCCTTTGTGGCTTCCAGAGACCTGCCTGGCAGTCAAAGACTGATTTTTGACATTTCATTGTTTCCAGTTTTATTCTTACTTTTGCCTTTTCTATATCATTTATTCTAAATAAAGCATTTAACCACAGAGACTGTGTCGTGAGTGGGTTACTAAGGTCCAGTCAAGCCTAGGGTACAATACTCACTTCCTACCTGTACTTGCCCTACTGTGGTTTTTTTCTAATGTCTATCTCCCCCTCACTATGTTGCAACTACAGAATTGTACAGTTTTGCCACACTTGCAATATCAGGATTGCAGTGGAAGGATGTTATCCTATAAGGAAGAGAGATGGAAGAACGGTAAAAATGGATTCCATCAATAAACTCCCAGTGCAATCATAATATAAATGCAATGCCACTATGGGTCACTTCCAAATTCCTCACTGAGCAAGAGATGCAATTGTTTTACTGCAATGTATTTCTCAGTGCTCTACCACAACAGTCTCATCCTCCTTCTCCATCCAACACCACCCTTCCCTTTCTCTCTTCTGAATTTATTTCAGTCATTGAAAACATGCCAGTTGTAAAGGCTCCAGGTCAGGATGGCATCACCACAGAACGTTTACCTCCTCTTTACAAATAACTCACCTTCTGCTTCTCTTGTAATCTAGCAGAAAGCCATATACTGAAGACTTGAAACACCTAAAAATGGTCCTCTTATTAAAGAAAGGAGACAAAAAAGATCTGAGGAACTACCTCCCAATAACTCTGCTACTGGTTCTCTGCAAAACCTTCAGCAGGTGTATCCTAGCCCACATCACAAGAATATTGGAGGAGGTGCAAATGGTTGAACAAGTTGGATTTCGTCGCTCACTCGCCACCATTGATCACATCCTAACTGTTAATAGAATATTGGAAGTCACCCATAAATACCAGGTGCCACTCATCCTCACTTTTTTGACAATGAGAAGACATTTGAAAGGATGGAACCAAAGTGCATATGGAATAGTCTGAGGGAGCAAGGAGTACAGGCAGAGCACATACATCAACATCATCCAAGCATGCTTTGACAGATGTACAAAAACACGAATGCCTTTCAAATGAGAAGTTGTTATACCTGTAGAAAAAAGGTGAAAACAAGGTGGTCCCATCTCATCTAACCTTTTTCCTTCTGCTCTGGGAAGTGTAATAGGATGCTGTAATTGGATAGACAAAGGTATACTCATTGATAGGTGCAGGCTTAATCAACGGTGGTTCGCTGATGGCGTAGCTTTAATAACGCATACAGTTCCTAGCATGCTTAGCAAGCTTTGTAGCAGGTCAGTCAATTGGATTAAAGATGAATACACAAAAGATGAAGGTACTCTGATACAATTTCACAGGTGGTGCTACAGTGACAATTGATGCTGTCAGCCTCAAAAATGTAGAATCGTCTACTTCGGAAGGCTGTTAACATCAAGGAAAGAACTAAAGCTGGAATTGAACAGACACAGGAAAGCTGGACAGACCATTTACAATTCTATTAAGGCCACTGTAAACTCAACTGGAAGTACATCTCAACAAGCTCAATTGTTCGACTCAACCATGCTACATGTCCTATGCTGTGGTGCAGAGACATAGACAATTACAAAGGCTCTCTTGGAACAACTACAAATTGTGTATGCCTCCCTTAAAAGACGGCTTGTTGGGATGTCTCTCCAAATGCAAAGAGAATGCAGACTGCACGAGTATGTTAAAAAAAATCAAAAGTGAAAGATCCTCTATGCCACGTTGCCCAACTCAAACATTGCTTTGCAGGCCACATGATGTGCAGAACAGATGGGCACTGGAACAATGCCATGGCAACATGGTACCCATGGAGGTGGATGAGACCTCTTGGTCGTCCTCCCACCCATTGGTCTGATTCATCCTTTATGGCATACAATGTGAGAGATGAACATGGTTGTACAATGGTACACTGGTCAACTTGTGCTCGAAATAAATATGAATGGAGGCAATTAGAGAAGATGATGTGATCCGCATGAAAGCTGAGAACGGATCGTCTAAGTGACAAAATGAAGTGAAGTCACTATGGAGAGACATACCCTCTTGGGTTAGCCAAAGGGGGTTTTCTGCTGCTGGAATTCTACTTTCTCAGCCTCATGAGTTGAAGTCTCCAGTTTGTAGAATAATTGTGAAACAATTCAGTATATGTGTGTGCACACTTACTAATGGTTTCTGGTGGCTCCCATATCTGTGAGGTAGTAACTGAGTTTTAGTCTGAAGGCACTATCTATGGTGCTGAACCTGTTGTGGGAATAAGGTTCAGCATATTGAGCTAGAACACAGTAAAACTCAAGGTATATGGACTGCTCCACCCAGATGGGAAGAGGCACCAGACTTCACTCTGAGCATGCAGCTGATATTTTTCCTGTTAAATTCCTCTTTAAGACATCATTGTGCAAAGAACAACCATTATTGTGTAATTTTATATTAATATCAAATTGCAATTATGTCCATGTTTCCTCTCCACATTTTGCAGAAGGAATGAATTTTCCTCTTTTGTTGCTATCAGCCACCAGAAATTGATGTTTGGATATTTCAATCATAGGGACCTAAATATGCCAGTTGAGGGAATAAGCACGTATGCAGTAGCATTTGCCTACCACAACTTACCCTGTCATGGCTTATTAAGCCCAGTGTACAAGTGCATGCCAAATGTGATGAATATGTATGTGACCTCTTTCACAGCCATCACTCATTGGACAAGAACCCTCATGGCAGAAGCAACAGCATCTCACATTAAACACAACTTGAGTTACAGGCATCTTATGATAATGTTTCTTAAGAACTTTAGGGGATTTTCATGTTCTAATAAATCTTAAATAATGTAATTTAAAAGTATAATTAATGAAACTTCCCCCTAACTGTTTCTCTTGATGCTTTTTCTTTTGAATTCACTCTCCCATTCCCCTGCATCCCCTCAAGAAGAGATGTAAAATGAGTTATAACTAATAAATTCCATGGGTTATATACACAAAATTTCAATACATTTTGGTACTACATAAAGCTGCACCCAAAACAATCTGTGCTTTTAATTATTTAAAAAAAGAAAAAAATACTTTCAGAGTTTTAAAATAATAATCTGCAATAGCATACCTTGTAATGCATCATCTTTATGATAATAAGATCATTAATATTACCTTTTCAAACATTATACAGAGTAGGAACAACATTGTAACTGAGAGCATACATATATTTAATTTTTTTCAAGTTCCCCATAAAAGGATTTCTGAAGCATTTTCAGCTGATTTTTTCAAATTTGAGCCATTTTTTTTTTAAAAAACACACAGTAGCACAATCCCTCTTACACAAGTATTGGGAAAGTAATAGACTATGTCATGAAGGACTTAATGAGTTCCTCAAATTTCTTGCAACATTATTATTACTAAATTAATTCTGTTGGGGAAAATAACAGTAACTAGATACATAATGAATATTTTTCCACTAGGAAATGTGAGCTAAATTGAAACGCATCAATGAGGGGGCATCTGGAACAAAACTATTTGATTTAATGGTGAAATCCCCAGCCTCCAAACCTGTTCAGAGGACCAGCGTACGAGGCAAAATTATGGATTTTGATATGACCCATGATACAGTACTTACACCGACCCATGGATAAGTTGACACAGGTTTTTGGGTTGATTTCGTGACTAAACTTTCAAGACCTATACATGAGCATATACCAGGGGTCAGGAACCTTTTTGACTCAGAGAGCCATGAAAGCATAATATTTGGAAATTTATTTCAGTGAGAGCCATATAATATATATAATATATTTTAAGACTGTATTCAACTAAATGTGGGTATATACGTACATACTATGAGAAAAGGATTCCCCTGGCAGAATGACGAGACACTTCAGGCCTGGCTCTGCAAAAGGCATGCTCAGGACTCTGGGAAGGAAGAGAAGATGGAAGGAAGGGGGAAAGAAAGAAAAACAGAGGAAATAAAGGAGGGAGGGGGAGAGGAAGAAAGAAAAGAAGAACAAACTATGGAAAAGGAAGAAAAGAAAAGCAGGAGAGAGACAAGGAGGGGAAAAGAAAGAAGGAAATGGGAAGGGAGGAAAGGAAAGGGTGAGGAAAAGAAAGGAAAGGGAATGAGAAAAAAGTAAAATAACAAAGGAAAAAGAAGAAAAGAAGGAAGGGGAGAAAGGGAAGTGAAAAGAAAGGAAGGAGAAGGAAAGGAAGACTTGAGGAAAAAGAATAGAAGAGGAAGGAAGAGGGAGAATTGAGGAAAGAAGGAAGGGGAGAGAGGGAGGGAAAAGGAAGGAGAGAAGGAAAGAATGGAAGAGGAAGGAAGGAACAAAGAGGGAAGGAGGAAAGAAGGTAGGGAGAGAGGAAGGAAAAAGAAGAAAGAAAAAGAAAAGAAGAGAAAAGAAGGAAGGAAGGGGGAGGAGGGCGCGGGGCCAAGGCAGACCTTGGTGTCAACATCCGCAACGCAGTCCCTCCGGAAGGCGTCGAAGAGGCAGTGGCTCTTGAGTTGCCTGATGATGAGGGCAGTGAGCTGGGCGTCCCCCGGGAGCAGCGAGGCTGGGTCCACGGCGCCAGGTCCAGGCCCGCCTCCGCTGTGTCCCCCGAGGGCTGTGGCAGAGGACGAAGAGGAAGACAAGGACAAGGCACCGCTGCCGGGCACCCCCATCCCCGGCAAAGAGGGCACAGGGCCCCGAGAGCAGCAGGGGATGAGGAAGAGGCGGCGATGGCAGCGATGGTGGTGATGGCAGCAGTTGCTGCGCATTTGCATCACTCCTCCCGCTGCATGCTGGGAAACCGAGGCCCGGGCTGCTCTGAAGAGCCACATGCAATCATGAAAAGAGCCACATCTGGCTCCCGAGCCATAGGTTCCCTACTCCTGGTATATACAGTAAGTAATACTTAGGTATTGCTTTTGATTAATTAAAGCCTTACAGGTCATTAATAGCAAAAGAAATGTGCCAAACTTTGATTAGATCCTTTGCAATAATTGATCATGATTAAACAAAATTGAAAGCAAAAGGTCTGCTTTATAAGCATTGGTCCGGATCCAACCCTTAAAAAATGAAGTGAAAAGGAAAAAATAATACTTCACTTTAAGGTTGCTATGATGTATTCACAGTTTAATTAAATGTTTGCTACTCAATGTTTACTCAAATCACTTTATTCCATCTTTGCTAACCAATGTTATAATGCACTTCAAGGCCCAAATCAAAGCCTATTTAATGAATACATAGCTCCAGAAAAACATGATGTGAAGCCATAAGATAAAATCAGGAACCAGTCACTCGATTCCATGGTGCAATGGAAACATTTCCTTTGACAAGGAAACTATCAAATATCTCACATTGTTCAAACAAGTTGTTAATGTGTGGGCAGGGAATGAGGAACAGAGAGCAAAAACCCTTGAGATTTCCTTATCTCATCTCTGCTACAAGTAGCTCTAGCTGAAAGTTATCTTAATTCTTCATAACCAAAGAACTGAAAGAAATGACTCTGAGCTTCCTAGTTGATTTAATAGGCCTGTTTGTGAAGGACCTTGGTGTGAAAATAGAAGGGGAAATTATCTATTTTTAAAATATTTACCATGTTATAACACAGACCAAAGAAAATAGTGGGGCAGGGGGAGAAAGGGTCAAAGGATAGGAAAAAACAGAAAGAAATGAAATAAAGCAAAGCCAGTTTGCAATGAGCATCAAACAAGCAGTCTACTGGCTCTGCTAGACTGGAGTAATATTCCGTGGATTTTGTCACAAGATACAATAATATCAGCCAAATTTATGATAAAGCTGCCCACCCGAGAGATCTCTTTCTCTCACAAAATGAGGTCTCTTGTCATGGCAATGAACGTGTTTAAATCATTTGGAATTTAATCCGATCTTACTAAACCCGTTATTTAAGTGCTTAAATGTATTTCAGTTAATTATTACAGGAGTGTTACAATCTTCTTCAGCATGATGCTCCAAAGGGCTACGGCAGACCTCGAAGAAGAAGACGGCATATATATATATGCTATCGTACTGATGGTAGCTTGTTCAACTTAAGTCGTCTGAGGGCTCGCACTAAGACTCTCAACTATCTAGTCCGTGAGCTGCTTTTTGCCGACGATGCTGCCCTTGTTGCCCATTCAGAAGCAGCCCTGCAGCGCCTAACATCCTGCTTTGCAGCAGCTGCAGAGCTGTTTGGGCTGGAAGTCAGCCTGAAGAAAATGGAAGTCCTCTATCAGCCCGCACCACAGGAAGAACACCATAATCCCCACGTCAGCATAGGCAAATCTGTGCTTAAGCCCGTTCAGCAGTTCACCTGCCTGGGAAGCATTATCTCTTCAGACGCCAAGATTGACAAAGAGATAGATCACAGATTAGCAAAGGCATATAGTGCATTTGGAAGGCTTCACAAAAGAATCTGGAGCAACAAGCACCTGAGGAAAGCACCAAAATCAGTGTGTACAGAGCTATCATATTGTCTATTCTCCTCTATGGGTCTGAAACATGGGTCACCTATCGCCAACACCTACGACTCCTCGAACGCTTTCATCAGCGCTGTCTTTGCACAATCCTAAATATACACTGGACCGACTATGTGACGAATGTTGCTGTCCTTGAGCAAGCAGGGGTCACCAGCATTGAGGCCATGCTATTGAGAACACAGCTGCGCTGGGCAGGGCACGTCTCTAGGATGGAGGACCACTGCCTCCCAAAGATACTACTCTATGGTGAACTCACCATGGGTCAGCGCAAGAGAGGCACCCCCAGAAAGAGATATAAGGACTCCCTGAAACAACATCTCAGGCTGGGCCAGATTGATCACCAACCATGGTCCACCCTGGCCTCACATCGGGAGGCATGGAGAGGCACTATCCACAATGCTGCGGCCTCTTTCGAGAAGACACGCCGAATGGGTCTTGAAGAGAAATGACAATGCAGAAAGAACCACAACTTGGAAACAACATCACCCAAGGAGACTTTCTGCTGTGCTTTCTGCAACCGAACTTGCCTATCTCATATTGGCCTTTTTAGTCATCAACGCACTTGTAAAAAGCGTGGGATGAGTCCTTCCTAAGAACCTTCGTTCGTGAAGTAATGCCGAGATAGATTGTAGGGATTTGTGTTTATTGCGTCTTTGTATACTTGTAATTTGTCTTTTTTCTGTTGATATGGTCAGAGGATTAATCAATAAACAAATCTATCTACATTAATATCATTACCATCTGACAAATTTGCCCATTTCCATTGAATTTCTTTTTTTTTTGTTTGCAGTTAGCTTTAATATTAAGAATTATACTGCATTTTAAGAATATAAGAAATGTTCTGGTGGATCAAATAAATGGACCATCTGATTTGACTCAAAAGGTATTTTGTTTCCCAACATGGGGATCTCATTCTGGAATCCTATCAAGGTATAAATCAGATCTCTAGTTCCATATAAACAATTATACAGATAACTGGGTTGCAGATGTTAATCTTCTCAAGATTATTGGTAACATGTGACTCCTTAGAATTTCTGTATAATATTTTGCTTGGAGAATACAAAAATTACACTGCTCAAAATGCAACGATTTAGATTCTGAGCCACATTGAGTCACTTCCAATTGTGCACAGTGTAATGGTCACATTGATTTGAGCTTGTCTTGGATGAGACCTTACACCAGGGGTGCTCATTAGGTAGATCGCGATCTACTGGTAGATCGCGTAGGGCAGGGGTGCTCATTATGGTGATCGGGAGCACCTAGGTGATCTTCGGCCCTCTTCCAGGTGATCTTTGGGCCTCACCAGCCAGATGGCGCACTCCTACCATGCGCCAAGACGTGCGCCCCCCGCCGCCAAGGGGCTTCTTTTGCCAAAATGAGGCTTTAGTGGGCGGGCTCTGGCGCTTGTCTTGCCACGCACGGTGTGGAGACATGATCGCCCATTGGTTGCTGCTGGGGGGGGCGGGAGCAAGGCGAAGGCACGCGCACGGATAGGATGCGAGGCTGTGGGAGGGAGGGAATGTGTGTGTGTGTGTGAGAGAGAGAGAGCCAAGGAGAGAAGAAAGAAATCCGGAGAACTTTTTCGGATCCTTTTGGCAGGCAGGCGGGCGCTGGAAGGAGTGGGAGAGAGAGAGAGAGAGAGAGAGAGAGAGAGAGAGAGAGAGAGGCGAAGGAGGCCGGGCAAAGTGGGGCAAAGCCAAGCAAGCCCCGCCGCAAACCCTGCTGCTGCCCTCGGGACTCCCATTCCAAGCCGAGACCTGGGCGAGCAAGCTGTGTGGGGCTGCTTTCTTTCCTTGGTTGGGGGCGAGGAGGGAGGACTCCACTTGCTGCTGCTGCTTGTGCCTTCAGCAAAAAATCAATGCGGGAAATCACTTTCACAATTTCATTTCTGATTTATTTTCATCTTCATCCTTTCAAAATATAAGTGGATAGTGGAGTGTAGATCTATATGACATCAAAACATTGGTGTTTTCACAAAAAATTATAATCCATACGGCACTATACATGGATTATAATTTTGTGAAGGAAAACACCAATGTTTTGATGTCATATAGATCTACACTCCACTATCCACTTATATTTTGAAAGAATGAAGATGAAAATAAATCAGAAATGAAATTGTGAAAGTGATTTCCCGCATTGATTTTTTGCTGCTGGAACAGAAACACACCCCACCGAATTGTGTTGCTGCTTGTGCCCTCGCCACCTTTCTCCGCCTCGCCCTCCCTCGCCCTCGAAGGAGAAAGGCGGTGAGGGCCCACGGGAGAGAGAGAGAGAGAGAGAGAGAGAGAGAGGGTGGCTCTTCAGAGCCGGCTAGGAAGAGCCACCCCCCTCTCTCTCCCCCATGGACTGCCACCAGTGGGAGGGGTTCTCCTTCCTGCCAGCCATCCACTTGGGTGTCCTTTCTGACACCCTCGAAAGGAAGGAAGGAAGGGCGCCCCCCCCCTTCCTGGGTGTGCACGGCGGCGAGTTCATGGGCAGGCAAGAAAGAAGCTCCGCGCAGATGGAAGGCTGCAGTAGGAGCGTGTGCGCGCATGCGCGCACACGCTCACATGCACAAGAGGTGATCTTTTCAACTTGATTGTTCATATAGTAGCTCGCATGATGAAAAAGTGTGGGCACCCCTGGCGTAGGGCGTCCTAGTAGATTGCAGTCAGGGCGGGAGGAAGGCTCAGTCCCACCCCGCTGGCTCCCGATGCCACCCAAGTGCTGGCGGCCCTGGGTTATCTGAGGTCCTTTCCACACAGTTGAATAAAATCCCATGTTATCTGCTTTGAATCGGATTATATGGCAGTGTGGACTCAGAAAACCCAGTTCAAAGCAGATGTTGTGTTATATGTTTCACATTTTTGTAGTGGGTAGGTAGATCATTCTGACTTGGTTGTTTATTGACTTGGTTATAAGTAGCTCGCATGTTGAAAAAGTGTGAGCACCCCTGCCTTAAACTGTGCTGGATGGGCCTAGAGCAGTGTTTCTGTTTTGGACTTCAGCTCCCAGAAATCCCAGTCAATTTACCAGCTGGGGTTTAGCGCCCGGTAGCACAATGGGTTAAACCTTTGTGCCGACAGGACTGAAGACCAACAGGTCAGAGACTTGAATCTAGGGAGATTGTGGGTGAGCTCCCCATGCAGGGAAATGAGGGAAGCCTCCCACAAGGATGGTAAAACATTAAAACATCTGGGCATCCCCTGGGCAACATCCTTGCAGATGGCCAATTCTCTCAGACCAGAAGTGATTTGCAGTTTTTCAAGTAGCTCCTAACATGAAAAAAAATCAGCTGTTAGGAATTATGGGAGCTGAAGTTCTAAACACCTGGAGGAGCAGAGTTTGAGAAACACTTGCCTAAAGAAACGCACACTCAAAATAAGAAGGGTCTCTCTTACATTGTGGAAACTACTGGAGTAACAGCAAAAGCTCCCCATCCCTTCAGCTTTTGATAGTAGGCCCTTTCCCCGCCTACGCAGTGGGCGGGGAAAGGAAATTACCTCCTCGCACGAAGGGAGACTATTGGTTCCTTGGGAATCTTCTGGGAGTGGGCGGAGGCTGCCTATGTTGGGGCAGCCTCCTGCTCCATTCCTGTTTTAGGTGTTGAAGAGACAACACCTGATGGTCCTTTGGCAAGAGCAGGCCTCTGCGCTTGGTTTGGTTTTTATATTGTTATAATGATATAAAACAAAATATGATGTATATACTGTATATATAGTTATAATATAAATTGATTAATATCATAGATTGACTTATAATATATATAAATTGATTAATATGGATTGAGTTATATATATATATATATAAATTCATTAATATCATGGTTTAATTATAATATACTGTATATACATTGATTAATATCATAGATTGACTTATAATATATAAATTGATTAATATGGATTGAGTATATATATTTGAATTCATTAATATGGTTTAATTATAATATACTGTATATAAATTGATTAATATAGAGTGAATTATAATATATATATAAATGGTTAATATCATGGATGAATTTTTATATATATAAATTGATTGATTATAATACAATAAGGTATTGTAAAATATGTATATATATCTATAGTAAGAAGATGGGAATTAATTTTTAGGCCTCAGCCGGCAGGGTTTCCAGGACGGCTTAGGCTCGGGCATCCCCTCCCACCTTCACCTGTTTGGGCCTCCGGGAGGCCTGTGTATTTCCTTGGGTCGGGGCCTGGGGGTTCGAGTGGGCGCTGCGAGGCCGAGACATTTGCCTGGGCGGCCTCCTGGCGGGCGCTGGCCATGTTCCTCAGGGCCTGCGCCCCTTATCCTTTCTTTTCTGCTGGGCTCGCTTCCAGTGGGTGCCCCCCCCCCATTTCGGGGCCTGTTTGCCCCTACATGGCCTCCTGCTGGGCGCCTGGCCTTGCTCCTTGGGCGGTCGGCGTTCTTCCTCTTTTCGGGAGGCATGGCCAGGCTTGGGCCCGCGCTGCGTGTGCAGCCCGCAGACGCGCCGCGTTCGGGCCCATTTGCCCCTGCGTGGCCTCCTGCGGCGTCTGACCTTGCTCCTCAGGCAGCTTGCATTCCTTTCCTCCTGTTGGGGGAGCGAGGACGGGCCGGGCCTCGCTGCGGCGCTGCTGCTTGGGCGCCGCGTTCCGGGGCCCGTTTTTTTTTTGCTGGTGCTGCCTCCTTGGAGCGCACATGGCTTTGCTTCCCCTTGGACCGCCTCCCGGCCTCGTGGTCCAAACAGTGCTCCTGGGGGCGGCCATCTTGTAGGCTGGGCTCCGGGTGCCATCTTGGGAAGGTCGGCCTCAGCGGGGCGGAGCCTCGGCGGCCATTTTAGTAAGGTCGTGGTGGCCATTTTAAGAAGGTCGTGGCTGGGCCTTGGCGGCCATTTTAAGAAGGTCGTGGCTGGGCCTTGGCGGCCATTTTAAGAAGGTTAAGGCAGGGCCTTGGCGGCCATTTTTTGTGAAGGCCTGGCGGCCATTTTAGGAAGGTCACAAAAAATAATAAAAATAATAATAATAATAATAATATTAACCAAAATAAAACAGAAGGAAATTGACATTACTAAAACAGTAATTTATATATACAATATCCCTTGCGCGATATTGGTAGGTTACTGAAGCACTCTCTCCTGACATTAATGATAATGACATTCACCCATCTTTACAAGTTTCTAGAGGTGGTGAGGTCTGTAAAACTAATTAAAAAAAAAAAAAAAAAAGGTGGTTTAGATATCTTTGAATGTCCAAATTTAAGATAAAGAACTATTGTCTGTTTCAGGCAAGTGTGAATATTGCATTTGATGAATTGATCAGCAACGAATGCCTTGCAGCTTTGGTGCTTGGCTGCTTCCTGCCAGGGGACCATTTGTGGCAGGCGATTAGCTGGCCATGATGGTTTCTTGTCTGAAATTCCCTTTTTAAAGCAGCCATGTATGGCTGGTTTTATCAAATGACACATTATCCATCAAGGTCCCACCTCCCCAGGATCTGGGTTTACCCAACAGCATTATCCATCTCTCTTCAAAACAAAATTCTTCTCCCGAGGATCAGTGGGATAACATGCATGCCTTGGCCCTCTTTTTTGAGTTTACTTCCCTACCCTGTAGTCCCATAAGATACATCGGATATCCAGGATATATTTTATTCATTGGACCAAATTTGGCATAGATACTCGATACGCCAAATTCGGATTTTGTTGGTTGGGGGGATTGATTAGCGACAAAAAACACACCAACCGAGATCATGTTTTATTTTATTATTTAATAACCTGTCTAGTGAGACTGGTTAATTTAAGGGCCAGGCCAATTTGTAGTCTCAAGGACGCAGACTTATCAGCTAGAAGGATGGTACCAAATATCCACTCTCTACTTCAGTGGCCACTTACCAGAGAACAAAATATTAGTTGGGCCCTCAAACATCTTTATGAGTATTGATGATTAGACGGTGGTACTTTGTAAGGGAGTGGAACAAGGGATTAGTAGATCACTGTAAGGGCATGACTCAATACGGCTTGTTAACCGTGGGTCAGCTCTTTCATAATCCACACTAAAAACCAATTCCATAAGAAAACATATAAGTTCTATAGAATTGGTTATTTGGTATATATAGTTTTGAAATCCTGTGCCCTTAACGACTGCCTGGCACAGCACGACGCATAACAGTTATTCATATCAGGGTCGCTTCTGGAAACGACTAGAAGCTTCCTCCCTGTTCCACTGCTGTGGTACACTCCTCATCTCTTTGGAGAATGGGGTTTTTCTCTTTCAACCATGTTTGCTTCACAGTTTTTAGAATCCAATTAGTTATATATTTTCTAATTTTGACTTCTGGATTTTCCGCTTTTCTTATTTGTTTTCTTTGTTGCCCAAAAATATGCAACAATACAGTTTACCTGAGGTTAGTCCACTTTTTACGAACACCTGGTCCAGTTGTCATTGCCACCTGCCCTCAGAGCCACTCTGACCCTAACTAGATTCCGGTCAGACCTAAAGACCTGGCTCTTCCGCCTAGCGTTTGGGGCCTGATCGGTTCCTCTGAATGTCTGAGCCTTTCCTCAGACATGTATCTGTTTTAAACTGCTGTACATTGCTGTTTTTAGGGTTTTTAAATGATGTAAGTCGCCCGGAGCACCACTGGTGGAGGGCGACTCACAAATATTAAAGTATTATTATTATTATATCTCATTAGGAGTGGTTTTCACTTGGCTTCATCAGGTCTACACTAGTAACATTAGCCTATTGGTTGAAGGCTCAGGGTTACCTGACACCACTAATGTTTCCCGCATCCGCAGGATCAGGTGGGGTTGGTCCCGTTAACAGGGCCCATCCTACGATGATCGGGAGCCCTTGACCCCCTCGCTTTTAAGTGGTTTGAAACAGATGTAGACCAGGATTTGCCATCCTGCCAACAACAGTTGTTCCTTTGCTGCGTTGACAGCATTTTTTCGCTGCCTGCAAGATAGCGAGTTAGTTCCTTTCCTAAACGGACAAATCCCATTGTGCACCATATACTCAGATATGCAGATGGGTCGAGGCGGTTTGACAATTTTTTGATTCAGTTTTTAAGATTGAACAACGATGACCCTTCCCCCCCCCTCGTTTACAAGGCTGTGGGGTCTTGGGAGGGGAAATCAGTTAAAGTCTTTCCATCACCTAGCCTATGACAAGGGGTCCCGATAGCTGAAACAAGTTAGGGACCCTCACTCGAACGCATTTTCTGTGTGGGGCTCTATTGGGTGAAATCACCTGTCACTTCATCAGGGTTACACAGGTCAGGAAGGCTAATTTTTTAATAAGGGGAATTTCCTGTTGGCTTTAATGGTATATCCTGTTGGCGGCGGTAAATGATTTTAAGGATGCGCCTTAGGTGGCATCGTAGGATCCAGGCCCATTTGGTTCAGAGCGTACTTAGGGGACCACTGGTTCCCTGAACAGTGAACACACAGTTATGGCACACCGAGGAGATTACCACCATCTGGTATTGCCGAGTGGTTCCCCATTCTCATGTGGTCTCCTCTGGACATGGAGCTCTGCCTATTCGGCTGTACAGTCCATGCGATAATTTCTCAATTTCCATATTATCACACACTAATGGCAAGTCACCCTGGTTGAGGAGTGCCTGAGCACTTTCATCTTGTTGCCGCAAATTTACTCAAATTTGATCCTTTCACATTGTGGGTCTCGACAATACCCTGTGTGCACTATCTTGCACGCAGGATTCATATGGAGTGTCACCAGGCTTCATCAGGTTTAATATGAAAGTGTTAGCTTAATTATTAAAGGCTCAGGGCTTACCAGACACCACCAATGTTTTTCCCCATCCACAGGATTATGTTGGATTGGCCCCATCGTTGGGCCCTATTCTGTGATGATCATGAACCCTCGACACACATAATTTGAAGATTTTGAAGCAAAATTGACCCGAATTTGCTAGTCCTGCCATATCACCTTTGTTTTCATGCTGCCACGTGACAGCAATTTTTCGCTGCCTTCCTAGTTAGTTTGATAGCTGCTTCTTTAAGGAATACAAATCCCATCGTGCATTAACTTCAGTTATACAGATGGGTCAGATGGTTCGACAATTTGATTATTTTCCAAGACAGATCAGCAAGTTAAAGGCAGTATTGTTAGGTTAGCTAGATGTAATGATCCAAAATTGTGCCCTGTTTTAGCCCTAACACAGTTTACGTCATGTGCCCCAATTCTCCAGTAACTTTTTGGTCATCAAAACAGGGCCCCATTGACTGAATTAACTCTGGGCGGTAACAGAAAAGGCAGTGGAGTAAGTGGGCTGGGGCATCGTAATTTTATACCCATTCATTCAATATTGGGGTAGCTTCCAGCTGCACAGTTGGACTTCAAATACACATCATAAAAGGAATGGGTATATGAAATTCCGTGTTTTTTATGTGATACATTCTCTTGATAATTAACCAGTTTTCTCGTTTCAGACATGTTGGTGAAGGTGCTGAGACGGAGAATCCCTATAAATGGACACAGTTGTTTTTCACTGGGTCGAGTGATAGGTGCTAGGATCTCCTTTGGACAGCACTTTGTTTTTGCCATGTTGCCACAGCCAATGCAAAGGGATACATGCCCTGCTTTGGGGGTTTTGATTCCCTTGTTGCGTTTGGATGAGCCCCTCCGGGTGCGGGTCCTCCATTGTGAGACAATAATGGGGCTTACTGCAAGGTAGCCCCTGTTCTTTCAGTCAGAAGGGATTTGTATAGGATGTGGCGGTCATGGCCTTGGCTTGTTTCGTTTGGTCAGCAATCATGCAGCGCCATATGGGCTGTGTGGCGGTGATGTGCGACAAATTGGAAAGAGCCTTTAGGCGAGTCAGTGGTGGCAGGCATGGCCACGGGTTCATCTCATTGGGTCGGCATTCATACCGCGCCCTGAGTGGCTGTAAGCGGAAATGTGCGACAAATGGAGAGAGCCAGAATTGTTTCATTGTCTTGACACTGCGAATAGTTAATTTTCACGAATTACAGGTAGGTGGTGTTGAGGGACTTGGTGGGGGATGGAGACTGAATAGACATTCGTCTCCAATCCGTGGCGTAAATAGTTTAGGGTAATCCATAGACCCATATTCACTCACGCACTCTTCAAGGTTGTTTGGGCCAGTGCACAAATACACTCAGGTGGACGTCTGTTCAGGCTGAGGGGGATGTCATTGGTCCAGAAATTTTGAGAGCCGGTTAAGTATTTCCAGAGAAGTTTTTCTTGTGTTTTCCTTGAGAGGTTACCCAGTTTTGTGTTGTTGGGGACTCAGGAGAGTTTCCCAGTGTTGCCGAGGGTCGTTCGCTCGCGGACGATACCTCGGCTTAGCCACACCTTGTTCCCTTGACACCTGAGTTTAGTGAGGTTAAACTTAAATCGGTAACTTTAAAATAAATAAAAGTTGCCCTAATTTAATCCAACTACTGTTGTCTGTCTCGTTATTTCGGGGGTTGGAAGGTAATTTATGGTTCCCTGAGGCTTCAAATGAAATGTGAGTAGATCAATAGGTACAGCTTCAATGGAAAGGTAATGGCGCTCCATGCAATCATGCCCATCACATGACCTTGGAGGCGTCTACGGACAATGCTGGCTCTTCAGCATAGAAATGGAGAGATAGACACGACCAGACTTAATGTCAAGGGAAAACCTTTACCTTTTAAGGCTTCAAGAGGATTCACAACTCCATTGATCCCAGCTACACAATAATTGTCTCTGTTTTTCCACACACATGCACAGATTATGCCCTGTGCTATTCTGCAGGGCTTCACATAGAATCTGAAATGGAAAAAAGTCAGAAAAATACATTTTTTTTGGATAAACTCCAGCTTTGGCTGTCAAGACCTAAGAAATAGTTCTAGATTTTTTTAAAAAAATCTCCATAAATACGTTTTTCCAACTCTAGAATGAACTTGGTGGCTCATTCAAGACCAGGTAGAAACTTTTTTCTGCTATTCTAGAACATATCCATACAGTAGCCCTAAACTGTTCTGGTCCAACTTACCTGTCCGAACGCTCTGCTCTCGGTCCCGCCTTCTTCGCAGGCGCGATTGGCAGGGACGAGAGACAGGGTATTTTCAGTGGTGGCTCCTCAGCTTTGGAATGCCCTCCCTAGAGACATCAGATCGGCCCCCTCCCTCCTGACATTTTGCAAGAAAGTCAAGACCTGGCTGTTTGAGCAGGCATTTGCTGATGAAATATAACGGTTTAATTAGATATATGGAATGATGACAATGTGACGGAAAGTGATTTCAACATGACGTTGAGACTGCAATTGTATGTTTTAATTGCTAATTGTTGTGCTATATGGTCATTGTTTGGTTTTTTACTCGTGTTTTTGATTGAAGGGCAGAGACTGCCTTGTGTAAACCGTTCCGAGTCGCCTTAGGGCTAAGAGGGGCGGTATAGAAATATGACAAATAAAATAAATAAATAAATAAATAGCAGGTACTGACTTTCCACTCTACAAATAGGATATTTGGAACATAGAATCTACATGGTCCCAACATTTCTAAGATAAGAACAAGGACAGAATGAGTGCTTCTATGCCCTTCTCATTTTTGGTATTTCTACCTCCAAAGTAAAAAAAAAAGAATGAAAAAGTCACAGAAACCAACTTTATCATATAGAGTCCGCAGCTTCCTGGGTGCATCACAGAAGTCTCTGTGAGAATGGAAACAGGTGAATAAGGGAAATCATATATATTATGGCACAACTAATTTCCTTCATTCGCCTGAATCCCTCTGACTCCCCAAACAGCCTGACGCCAAAGACTAAGGCATTCAAAAAACAAGGAGTCTTTTGAGATGGCAGTGATGAGAATGGTATAAGGGGGAAATAGAAGGAATTAAGAAGCAGAGAAAAAAGCAAATGCTTGCTCCACCATACAACAGATACCAGAGTTGTCCATTTACACCTTTTCAACATTGCTGCTTTGCTTCCAAAGACTTCTCTTTTTCCTGGTTCTTTTGCACCTTTGAGCATTAAGCCTTTGAGGATACAGTGGTAGCAAGAGTGCTGAGAAATAAGAAGGTGGAGGAAGTGTAGCAGTAGAAATGCAGGGAACGAGTGCTAGAGCTATTAGGCCCTATTCTTTATTCTCATTTCTTTTGATCAGGTGGATTTGGAGATATGTCTAGTAGTCAACCACTAATGAGGAGGGAGGTTTGTTACAACCCTTACTTGTGGTTTGCGGTGATTGATGGTAAGTAATACCAAAAAACAACAACAAAGCGAATCTCTGCATTTGGAAGATATAAGTATCATTTTAGGTCCATACTGGGAGTTGGGGGGGGGGGGAGGGTGGTCTGGTGTGTATCATATAGTGCTCTGAATGGTCTACATTTGAGGCAATCTGGGGATATTGTGGCTGTTGAGAAGCTCTTTATAAATCCTCCAGCTCTCTAAATATATGCTTTGAATAAATGTGTATTTTCCCTTCTAACTCATGGCAATTCAGCTGCTTGCTTGTTTCCTTATAAAGAACAAAGCCACAGGGCATTTACTGCCTTAGAGCTTCTTTTGTGAAAGCAAAACGTGAAGCCATGTTTGTATTTCAAGCAAAGCTTAACACATAAATTCAACTTTTGTGTGTGTGCTAAGGTTGCTGAAATGGCATGCAAATCTTTTCCGAATTAGAAATACAATCAGTACAGAGGATATTTCATGGCTGTTGATGAAATATTTAACCAATCCAAAGAAAGGCAATGAAATAAAACCAGCATCACTCATAAATTTAATAGAGGAGTTAAAAAACCAAAAAGGACAAACAGAATGAGTAACAAATGGGAGAAGTATCTGCTATTATATTATATAAAACATTATGCAGAAAAATCTGGCAAAGAAATGGGATGCACTGGCTTTTGGTCCTTGAAGAAGGGAATAGTTAGTTATCCATGAAAAATATACTTGATATATATCATGATTATTCAGATTATTCTGAATTTGGTCAAGTTCTTATCTGTCTTCTATTGATTAAATTGTTATGCACAAAATATTTATTATTTATTTATTTATTTATTTATTTATATTCTGCCTTTCTCTTCCCTGGAGGCGATTCAAGGCGGTTTACAGATAGGCAATAATTCAATGTGTTAACTATGGTTCTTCTCTGAAGGCTTGATCCCAGAGCCACATTTTCACTCTCTTTCTGAAGGTCAGTGGGTGGGGGCTGATCTAACATCACTTTGGCAAAGAGTCACAGGTGGGTGTTTTGATTCTTAAGTTTTTGGCATGGACGCCTCTCGCATTTCTTAATATCTTGTCCTATGTACGAATCTAATGAAATAGATTAGACATACGACACAGAACTGGTTTTTTTTTGCACAGCCCTAGTATGTAGTTCTCCAAAAGAACTTTCCAAAATTGTCCATATGACACATGTGAACATGCACTATATGTTACTATAACATCAACTACCATGACAATGATATGGGACATAACAGTTGTGGTAACCTCTATATTTTGTGGCTTACCGTATGTATAAGTGAAGAACAGGTTTGATGGCCAAAATTATGGATATTGATATGACCCATGGATAAATTGATATTCTGTGGAGGGGGTAAAGCACCAATGCAGATTCAGGAGGCAAGTTACCACTGGTTAACAGCAGAATTTTTCCATCTAGGCATTCAAATAGGCCAGAATCAGGGCATGGTGGAGAGAGTAGAGGTGAAGGGGGTCATTGCATCTTTTACGTTCTTCTGGTTCTTCTTGCCTTTAACCACTCCACTCAGGAAAAGGGATGGCTCCTTTCTAATAAGTTGTAGGTAAATTGACTCAAGTTTTTTTATGTTGATTCTTTTTTTACTACAGGCAGTTCCAGTTAGCACTGTAATGTGAGTGCAATCAGGTTTTTAAAACATGATTGGACTCGCATTGAAGTTTTCACATGCCCCAGAAAGCTCATGCTTTTCTGGGCAAGGTATCAAGATGCCCTGTTAGACTTTCTGGCAGGGCACCAGGACACAAAACAACCACCCCTAAGCCTTTAAAAAGGGAAATAACTTACCTATTCACCATTCCCCCTTCTCCGGTGCTCTCCTGGCGCATAGAAATGACACGCCAGGAGGAAGTGGGGTTAAGAAGGATTTTCCTCTTCCCCCGTCTCCTGGTGCACCATTTCTATACTCAAGGCGAAGGAGAAATTGAAGCCAAGTAAGCTATTCTCCCTTTTAAAAGTCTATTCTGGGGGCTTTGGGAAGGGCGTTAGAGCCTTTTCAGATATTCCAGGCTCATGGAGCCCGGAAAACGTGAAAGGGCTGTCTGGACAGCCCCCTGAGGAGGCAGTCCAGAAACCACCCACAGTTGGAAGGACCTGGGTCTTTCAAGCTGATAAATTACTTTGAAAAGCCTTCAACATCACAAATGTTTATCTATTTAGTTGGTTTAATTCTTGCCACCCAACCAACAGAACATTAGACCTCACTCTCTTAAATCAGAGGTCAAGTCTACTGATGGCATGTGTGCTAATAATTCTATTTTTAGAAGTTAAAATTCAATACATATATAATATTTTTGTTGTGCTTTAAGCAACAGCAACAAAATTCTACTGTAATGTTCTCAGCATGTTACTTGCATCTGCTTGAATTTCAAAAGCTAATGCTGATCTTTTCTGATTTAGGAGGAAAGATGCCAATAATATGCTAATGGATTTGGCACAGGGAGCTCTAAATGGCTGGTGAACACAAATCTCTGACCAATGCAACATACGTTTCAGATATAATTCTTTCCATTCTGAACTAGACTTACAACTTGGGAGACAAAGGTGGACCACACGATCTTAAACACTCAGGAAAGTCTGGCTAGCTTAGTTATTTTTACAGCTTGCTTTTATCTCTCAAAGTGTTCCTGGCTAGCTCACAAGTGATTCATTATACATACGACTCCTCCCAAATATCTCAGGTCATTACACCATTGACTTCCTTTGAGGAGTGTTCAAGCCTGGATGCAGCCTGTCTCTGTAGAATTGTTTATCTAGTGCTCTGCTTTGGCGTGTTCAGCCAGGCCCCCATTCTGCCAAGTAGGCACAGCCCTCTATTTGGGAATATTTCGGCTTGAAATCGCTAATGTGCCAAAACATGACTTTTTGGCCTTGGCTCCTAAGACCAGCTTTGACTAAAAATTTTAAAATAAATTAAGAAGATTGAATGATGGCTGTGGGTGGGGAAATTTGATGAATTTACCAAAATAAAAAAGACATAAATCAAGAGACAGATTACAAGTACCTCTGAAAATCTATTTTTAACCAAATTCACACCATAATGCTAATTACTACAAAAATGTACCTTTTATCACTGCAGTTTTATACTAGCCTACAGAATTGCTGAAGAATTTGAAAAGCTACATTAAAAATAAGTACTTCCAATTGCTACCTACAAATGGTTCTGGTATTTTAAAAAGGACTGTTTGTGTTCTAGTACTGATAAATGTAAAAGTTAGTATCTTACACTATTATTGAAAATAGCTATAATATTTGATTCTTAAATAACATTTATTTGGTTCATCTCTTCCAACTATATATATATATTTTTAAAAACTTAAAACAATGTCAAAGCTAAGGGAATTATGTTGTCCTTATCCAGCTGCAATTCTGAATCAAATGAATTATCCTCCAGTTGTTACAAATAAATTAATTACAAGTTACTAGTTGCAACTAGTTACTGCTTATCTGGGAAACATTATGGAGCAAAAAAAAATCTATCATGCATGCACAAATAAAACAAAGCAAACACAGTACTACAGTACAACCATAAAATTCTTCACACATGCACATCCATAATTCAAACACAATGGTAAGATAGATTCAAGCAAACCATAAACTACCCCAATACAAATTATGTCTATTTCTGATACTTAGACTGTGATATTGTTGAAGTTTTAAGTATCATTTTAAGGGTTGGATTGTACTTTTAAATGCCTTTTACCTGGCTTTACATAGCACTCAGTTTCATTACCATTTAATTGTTCTTTTTAATTGTCTTTCAATAATATAATGGATTCTCTGCTTTTTGTTTGTATTGATAGAGACAATCTAGTTTCATTTTCTCCATTGAGCAACAGGTTGTATTCAATGGCATAGGATGTTCCTGCCATGTCTATGATTCTATGGCCCTACGTTTTAAGCTGCTTTGGGCATAGTGCTGTGTGAAAGGCAAGATTTACCTGTCCAAACGTATTCTCCCCTATGAACCGTCAAGAGTGCTAAGATCGTCTGGAGAGGCCCTGCTCTCGGTCCCACCACCTTCGCAGGCGTGTCTGGTGGGGACAAGGGACAGGGCCTTTTCTGTGGTGGCCCCCCAGCTGTGGAATTCCCTCCCACATGAAATTAGATCCGCCCCCTCCTTCCAGACTTTTAGGAAGCGGGTGAAAATATGGCTGTGCAATGAGGCTTTCACAGAATGAAGGAGGAGATCGCGAAGCGACTAAAGTCGCCAACCACTTGATACGGACCAAATATATGGATGAAGTTGGACTTGATTTTACTTTGGTGAAAGGCTTTTTAAATGTATTTATTGTATTGTATTTTATTGTAAATTTATGATGTTTTTAGATTTTAAATGTTAGCATTGAATACTTGCTGTTTGCCGGTCTGAGTCCCTCTTCGGAGGTGAGAAGGCCGGGGTATAAAAGTTTTAAATAAATAAATAAATAAAATAAGATGAAAAGCTATGTGGGGTCCATATTGGACAAAAGTGAAATAAATACATTCAAATAATGCAATTTTAGATTATTGCAATATTGGTACCATGTTATCTCAGAGTAGTGTACAATAGAATTGGTTGGGCCAATAGATATCTTTTAAAGTTGTATGCCATACAAAAAAGATAATAACAGTGTAGATATACAAGAGCTAAAATTCTCAGCTGCTGTTGACATGTTGCTCATCCCACTTGTTAGTTATCTGTTTAGAATGTGATAAATCTAAATATCTAGTTGAATGACTCTAAAGTCCACAACATCTGCTTGCCTACTTTCAGTCAGCAAAGGGATCTAGCAATGGCCAGGAGCTCTCCTGGGACTCTAAGGCCATTTGCAAAGGGGGTAGCCATGGTAAGGTGGTAATAGGACCAAATGAAGTTATTTTTTTCTCAAAGGTTTGGACTCTGCCTTGCTAGTGCTGTGGGATGTAGACCGATAATGTAGCTGCTCCCAAGGCTGGTCTGGAGTATTCTTGTCAAAGAAAACATTTATTTATTTATTTATTTCCTATATTTATACCCCGCCCTTATTTATTTATTAATTTGTCACATTTCTATACCACCCCTCTCAGCCCAAAGGCGACTCGGGACGGTTTACACAGGCAGTCTCTGCCTTCAATACAACACAGCAACAAATCAACCCCCCCCCAAAAAAACATATAATAACAATTTAACAATTAAAGGGGGATTCAGGGTGGCCCAACAAAAGCATCATACGATGCTAGCATCATAAAAACAACCACAGTACTATCAAAATATTAAAAATATTGAAACAACAATTAAAACAATTAATTAAGACACATCCATTAAAATCAAAATCCAAAAACCAGTCCGGGTCAATTCATTGCCATAAGTTGTGAGATCTTCTTCCACTTGCTGCTCACTGATCAAATGCTTGGTCCCATAACCAGGTCTTTTTCCTTCTAAAAGACAAGAGGGAGGTGGTCAATCTGATATCTCTAGGAAGGGCATTCCATACACAGGGGGCCACTGCTGAGAAGGCCCTGTCTCTTATCCCCATCAACCGTATTTGTGATAGAGGTGGGATCGAGAGCAGGGCCTCTCCTGAAGATCTTAAACTTTGTGATGGTTCATGGCAGGAGATACGTTTGGACAGGTAGTCTGGGCCAGAACCATTTAGGGCTTTAAAGGTTAAAACCAGCAGTTTGAATTATGCTCAGAAGCTGATAGGTAGCCAGTGGAGTTGGTGTAACAAAGGAGTTGTATGTTCCCTATACGTCGCTCCGGTGAGCAACCTGGCTGCCAACCGTTGGACTAGTTGAAGCTTCAGGGCAGTCTTCAAAGGCAGCCCCATGTAGAGTGCATTGCAGTAGTCTATTTGGGTTGTAACAAGAGCATGGACCACCGTCGCCAAGTCAGACTTCTCAAGGAACAAGAAGAGTGCAAGAAGTTAACCATTCTCTTCTCAATGTAAGAAATTATTTGAAAACTTTGCAGTTTTTAAATTAACAATCTGGGACTTGTTCTGCACAGAAAATGTCCTTTTGAAGAGGAAATAACATTTTCAATGGGTAAGATTTTGTTTATACAATGAAAATATCAATTTTTTGCACAGAAAATGTAGTTAATTCATTTTTCGCATATGGTTGTTTTATGCAAGGAACAACCTTTTCTGCACAATTGGTAAAATAAAATTTGCGGAAAAAAGATTACTCACGAGAAAATTTAATCCAATTTTTTGGATAGAATTACTGTAATTATCACTTGGAAAGGATACAACTCATTGATAATTTATCCTCTATTTCTACCCTTCTCCAAAAATTGAGAATGCTTCAAGAAGCTGAGCTCAGCTATTATGTGGGGGTTTGATCTAGAAAACCCACTAATCTGGACAAGTTGACTAGAAACACTAGAGCAGGGATGCTCATTAGATAGATCGCGATCTACTGGTAGATCGCATAGGGCATCCTGGTAGATCGCAGGCAGGGCTGGAGGAAGGCTCAGTCCCGCCCCGCAGGCTCCCAACGCTGCCCAAGTGCTGCCGGCCCTGGGTTATCTGAGGTCCTTTCCACACAGCTGAATAAAATCCCATGTTATCTGCTTTGAATCAGATTATATGGCAGTGTGGACTCAGAAAACCCAGTTCAAAGCAGATATTGTGTTATTGTTTCACTTTTTTGTAGTGGGTAGGTAGATCATTTTGACTTGGTTGTTTTATAAGTAGCTCGCATGCTGAAAAAGTGTGAGTACCCCTGCACTCGAGGTTTTTGAAGAAAAACAAAGGGATTTGGTTTGCGATTTATCTCCTAAAAAGGAAAATATTGAGAAATTAATCTCCTTCCATCTCTCTGTCTCTGCCTCTCTCTCTCCCTCTCTCACTTCATTTTTGTCACTGGAGACAGCATCCTTCTTTTGAAAGATTTCCAGAAAACATGACTGCCTTTGAGATGATATATTGTATTTTTATTGCTTAAATGCTGTCCTGGGCAAGAGAAGAATTAAACATAACAACCTTGGTAAGTAAACTGAAGTCTACTGCTATCGGTAGGATTGGCTTTAATTTGTTTCAATAAATCTTTGAAGAGTAGCAGCAGCACAAGCGGATTGGTTTTCCTCAGAGTCAATGTCAAACCTGCCATTTTAATGGCTTTATTGAAGTTTTTCCAAAATCCCAGAGAGGGAGGATGATATGGGAGCAGGGAGAAATAGACTTGTCTGCAAGTCTCAAACATGCAATTTTTGAAGAATTGGTAAAAGTCTCATTATATCTGATGTTATTTTTCCCAAATGAGGAAACTTTATTTTCTCCCACCATACTTCTACAACAAAACCACAATTTATACACCTAAACTTTGTTGTTTTTTTAAAAAAAACAGATTCTGTTTCCCAGAAAGACAGATGTTACACTGAGAATTTGATAAGGGTGTCACCACACGAACTCTTGGAAATCTTAACTTTGCAAAATATGGAACCACATTCTCATTTTAGGGAATTTCTAACGCTTCAATTCTGCAGGCATGATTAAAAATGATTAAAAATGAAACATTTCTGGGCTCTGATCTTTTCTCTCCCCGGCCAATATTGGCCAGGGAATTGAAAAACTATTTACAATATATTTTTAAAAGTAGGGCATTTAGGGGTCGTGGTGGTCGGGGAGTACTAAAATAAGTGCATTAACAATAATTTATTCTTGAAAAGAAGAAGAAAAAACAACAAACAGAAAAACTACACAATTACAACTCTATTGTCTAGGGAATTGGGGGAGGAAAGGATATAGCAGAGAAGAAAGGAAAAGGCTTCTAATCTTCTTCACTGTGGTCCTTTATTTTAATTCTTTACAATATTACTCTCCCCTCTTTAGTATCAAAGTTGGTTCAAAAATCTCTTTTTTCAATATGGTTCAATTAGCAATATTATTTTTCTTGTATAATATAGTGTCTTATTGGTGTCCAGTCTATTGTTTTCTTATATCCATCTGAAGTTTTATTTAGTAATTGGGTTTGTTTATCCATATTCAGCATATTTCTATGTGCATTTGGGGAAGGAGATCTATGGTAGTCCATGCTCTGGTTACATCCCATATAGATTACTGCAACGCTCTCTACATGGGGCTGCCTTTGAAGACTGCTCGGAAGCTTCAATTGGTCCAATGGACAGCAGCCAGGTTGATAACAGGAGCGGCAATCAGGGAGCGTACAACTCCCCTATTGTGCCAGCTCCACTGGCTACCAGTTTGCTACTGAGCACAATTAAAGGGCTGGTTTTGGCCTTTAAAGCTCTAAACGGTTCTGGTCCAACTTACCTGTCCGAACACATCTCTCCCTATGAACCATCAAGATGCTTAAGATCATCCGGAGAGGCCCTGCTCTCGGTCCCGCCTACTTTGCAGGCGCACCTGGCAAGGATGAGAGACAGGGCCTTCTCAGTGGTGGCTCCTCGGCTTTGGAACTCCCTTCCTAGTGACATCAGATCGGCAACCTCCCTCCTGACATTTCGTAAGAAAGTCAAGACTTGGCTTTTCGAGCAAGCATTCGCAGATGAACTTTAATTGAGATCAAGGATTAGTATGACGACGAAACGAAAACCGATTTTAAGATTGTGAAGCTGAGATTTGTATTTTGTAGTTTTTAACTGTTAATTTTATATGTTTTTATATGACTGTTTTTATCTTGTGATGTATTGTATATGGGCACTTGTTGCCGCTTGTTCACCGCCTCGAGTCGCCTTTGGGCTGAGAGAGGCGGTATAGAAGCATGGCAAATAAATAAATAAATATGGAGATTTTCTACCACTGCACTTACTTTAATTACTATATTTCAAAGCTTTCTATGCTGTTGAATTCTCAGAATCAGGTTTCATGTTCACCCAGACAAAAATATGCAGACTTTAGTCTTATCCTACTTTTGAACCTAGAGTTGCTATGAGTCATTGACAGATTTCACCCCCATGGCTCATATTCAAAAAGACAACCATATTGTCATCTCTATCCATCAAAACTTTATTACGTTCACAGACCAGCCAAGCTTTCGGTGGGACAAAGCGGGTAACAGATCCTCTTCAGAATCTCTCTGCCTGCAGGCCAAAGAGGAGAAGGACAACTCCCCAGTAAACAGTTATTTAAAATCAGACTAGAAATCAGTATAAAAATTGTCATCTCTAAATTAGGCTTGGAGGATGAATGCAAAGAGAGGGGGACAAAGTGGTCAGTCTGATGGTTGCACCACAAAATTTCAGAATTCTTCAGGAAGTTGCCCATGGACTGGTCTGTAGCTGTCAACTTGAAGGAGAGATCAATGCTGCACCTAACTGGGAAAGCCATACATGTGGCTCCCACCAAGAATATGTTTGCAGTCCTGAATACCTTCAGGTTCCTCCTCCCATCATTTGATGAATGTTTGCTCTTGTAAACCTCCAGGTGCAACAGTGTTCCTTATAAAAAGGTGGTGAGGCTTCCTATACTAGTTAGCATCAAAGCAATGAATACTTTGAGAACCATAGGGGAACTTTTATTTTTCAGTAGCTCATGTGGCTCCTGGAGGATTCTGGTGTATAAAAATGGCCTCTGGGTGTGACGGTTGTTCACTCTTAATCTTTTTCAAGAAGTTTTGTTTTTCAAAGCTAAAATTGCAAAGTTTTCCCAAAATAAAATTGAAAAATTACAGAACAACAGAAATGAGGGAAGACAAGGTTATAACAGTATGTGGAACCAAACTGTCGTGGATACCAAGGGCTCATTGTACAACTAAAATGCTCATAGTACAAAAAGTTAACACACAAAATGAACTTCTAAACACCCACTTTTATTTTTTTTATTTAAGAAATGCATTTTTATTTACGAGACAATTCTGAGAAATTGTCTACATGCAACTGAAAGACAATCATCAAGTACAAAACAAGATAATAAACATTACACATACTTCCACCACTACTACCACCCCTGAAAAAATACAGATATTACTAACAAGGAAGAACCTGGCTGCTTTTTGTATACTGGATCTTTTAAGAACAAAAGCAACTTCCTGCAGGAACCTTGGATGTATTGCAGTTTGTCCAGGGCCTTGAATTGCTGCAGCTTTCTATATTGCATTTTGCATTGTTTTCTGTATTGTTCATTAATTGATGACACCACAGGCATTTTGGGACTTCACATGCTCAGAATATAAAGCTATGTGATGAACTAAATAGTTGCCGATCTTTATAGCAGGAGGGCAAAACCAAAACCCATTCTAGTATTCACAGTAAAAGAGAAGAAAAAAAATCCATCCCAAAGGCAATTTTCTCCACCTAGATACAATATTTGCATGCGGCAGCCATTAAAGATAAAAGGATGCTTACTGCCTTCTTTCCGAACAACAAATTGAAAATCTCTCATGATAAAATTTCTCCACATTATGATTTTCAGTTCTGTCACATATCGTAGAGAAATGATAATAGGCACGTGAGCATAGCTATCTTCCCAGTGACAGATACAGTTTGTTTGCAATTGAGATATTCAGCTTTCTTTCAGCTCTGATGTGTATTACATTTTGATATGACCTTTAAAAAAATTAATACCTGTTCCCAGGTGTTTAGTTCTTTTGCTTTGCCGGTACAGACACCCCAATTCACAGAGGCCCTGCGCCAAAGGAAATGCAATTAGATGAATACAGCATTGATGATGGTTGTTGCATGCCAAAAACAAATGATGATGGTATCATTTTTATTTTTATGTGTATTTTCTTGTTTGTTTGTTTATACTGAACATGCAATACTTTTAGAATTTCTTGCTACCACTGCATCTGCGAAATATTGCCTTCTCTACATGATCTGAGTAGTGAGTGGCTAGTAGAAGCCAGCCTGGCTTTGGCTGGAAGTTAAATCATTTTCTCCCTGTCATGACGGGGTTACCGACTGCCTGGCACAGCAGATGTCAGTTAGCTTAATTTCAGCAAAACAAAGAGTATAAACACTTGCATATATTGACTTTCAAATGTTCAGTTTTCTAGTACCTGCATCCCTCCCCCCAATCCCAATTTTCCTAATATTTTACCATGTGCTCAGAAAATCTCTCTCGCTTCTGTATCAAACCTGATTTGATTGTAAGGTACACAGTTATATGCGGATAGCAGGAGATAAACCTCAGGGAGCAATTAATATAGAAAATATCAAGATAATGGGAAAGGAAGAGGGTCATTAGTGCAGGATGCAGGGAAACGTAAAGATGCATCAATGCAGGACAGAGTTGCTGATGAGAGCACTCCAGGGATACAATATGAAGATCTTTGGGCTGTGTGAAGTGTCATGGTCAGGGGTGGATAATAAAAAAGCTGGAGCATCCACCATCTGGTAGAGCAGAAGGGAAAATGGGAAACATCAACAGGGAGTTAGAAATGCTTGGGAAAGCCAGACGGCGAAAGCATTGATTAAGATTATCTTGTTGATTAGGTGGAGGCACTCTTTGATTTAATGTACCCGGCAAAGGTACGGCAGCCAATATAGGGAAAGAGGGACAGATCTGGCTGTCAAAGCTGAAGTTGGCCCTGACCCTGACAGTGTCAAAAATGCTTCTCTGTACAAAACTGGCAGGAAGGGTCAGGCAGAGGAGGAGGTCATTTCTAAATAAGGAAAGGTTGCACATTCCAGAGCAAAAAGTGCCAGGGAGAGATTCAGCCACGTTTGAGGGCTAATTTTCTCAGCAGAGGCCTTCCCTCTCCAAGTAAGTGCCTTCAAATGGTGCACATTTTGTTTCAAACACTGCCGGCTCATTGTCCATGGCAATTTAGTTCTGGTTTTGTATTTTGCATTTAGTTGTTGCACACCACTTTAAAAGTTTCAGACAGAAATGATTGATGAATATTCAGACATAAATAGAATTGAGGATATCTTGCAATAATTACAACATTCAATGTTTAAAGGGAAATCCACGAATAAATACACACAGAAACCCACTTGTTCCAGTTTATTCAAAGGGATTTCAGCTTTATCCATTTCCGTTGTCTATGTCAGTGTTTCCCAACCGCTGTGACGTGGCACACTAGTGTGCCGTGACGGACCTCCAGCTGTGCTGCGAGAAAAGCTCTCTGCCCCCCTTCCTTCCCCCCTCCTGCCGAACTCCTGCTGCTTGGGGGAGGAGGAGGAAGGGCCGGGCAGTGACAAAGAAAAAGAAGGGCCCGGGTTGCCACCTCCTTCGGCCGTTTCCCCAGCCAGCCTCTAATCCGCCATGCTCGCTGAAGCCGCGCAGAGGAGGAGCCCCGCCCACTGAAGTCCATCCACCGCTCATGCTCCACCCCCTCTGCGCGGGTTCAGCTTCAGCTGTGGGAGAGCTGAAGCCGGGGCAAGGGGCAGGGCATGGCGGGGCCTGGCTCCGCCCCCTCCCTCTGGCTTCGGCACTCCCAGCAGCTGCTACAGCCTTGAGGGGGCAGTGCCAAGCCAGCATTGTGCTGGCTCTGCCACTGCTGGCTTGGCATTGCCCCCTCAAGGCTGGAGCAGCTGCTGGGAGAGCTGAAGCTGGGGGAGGCGGTGGGGCATGGTGTGGCCTGGCTCTGTCCCCTCTCCCAGCTTTGGCACTCCCAGCAGCTGCTCCCAGCAGGCCACCATCCCCCAGCCGTTCTTGACTGTGTTAGAGTGTCATTTTGGTTGGTGGTGTGCCCACGGATTTTTTTAATGTTAAAAGTGTACCACGGCTCAAAAAAGGTTGGGAAACACTGGTCTATGTCATCCAGGGCTCACTGGCTGAGAAGGATTTCAGATGGAGATGGATGCTCATCTGTACCCAAGTCAATTCCTGTAACTGGGGCCAATTAATTCAAAGCTTTCCAAAGTGATCTTCAAGCCTGGATTCACATAGGTTTTTTCCTATAACCTAGGCGAGCATCAAGACAGATAGTAATCCGAAATTTGATGCACAGTAAGTTATTTAGGATTTTAGAACTGAAGATGAATCATTAACATGATGCTGAAAGTTTGTTGACAACTGGAAATGAAATTGGAACATAAATACATTCAGTACTGTTTTATTATCTGGGTGGAGGCCAAAAGAGGTCCTAGACAGAGAAGGATAGTCCGTTTTACCAGGGGGTGGGGTGGGTTGAAGGAGTAAAACTATTTCCCCCTGTTTTCTTGTTTTTCCCCACCCACGTCCCCATCATGGAACCAACCCTCATTTGTGAAATGGGAAGTGTGGAAGGGAAATAAACAGTGAAAATGGGGAAAATTGTTTTCCTCCTTCAACTCCCTCTTCTCTATAAAATGGGCTATCCTTCTCTGTCTAGGACAGGGGTGGGCAATTACCGGCCCTCCAGGTGTTTTGGACTTCAACTCCCAGAAATCCTAGCCAGTTTACCAGCTGTTAGGATTTCTGGGAGTTGAAGTCCAAAACACCTGGAGGGCCGGTAATTGCCCACCCCTGGTCTAGGACCTCTTTTGGCCTCCACCCAGATAATGAAACAGTATCATGCATTCTTCTGCCATTAGAAGACCATCAGCTTATTTATGTGGGATCACAAGAGCTGCTCCAGCTTTTTTTTTTTCGTTTCTAGAAACCACACTACCTTAAACATCAGGGACTCTTTACTAATATCCAAATCAGTGAAAGTGCATTCACTAACATTCCTGCATACTCAGTCACAATAGGTTAAACAATTGTGCCAGCAGGACTGAAGACTGACAGGTCACAGGTTCGAATCCAGAGAAAGCGTGGATGAGCTCCCTCTATCAGCTCCAGCTCCCCATTCAGGGACATGAGAGAAGCCTCCCACAGGGATGGTAAAACATCAGAGCATCTGGGTGTCCCCTGGGCAAACTCCTTGCAGATGGCCAATTCTCTCACACCAGAAGCAATTTGCAGTTTCTCAAGTCACTCCTGACCCAGAATAAAGTCACATAACAACTGCTCCTTTGATTTAGTAGAAAATAGTGAATTAGCATATGTAAATTATAAACCCATTGAAATCAGTTGACATATGAGAACTTTTAGTTAATTCCAAACTAGCATAATTCTGGCTCCAACTCGATATTTATATAGCTCATGATAAAAACTTGGGTTTTTGAACTACTGCAAGGTGAGTATATTATTGGGAAAAGACTTGGAAGCTTTAAATCTTCCAAGTAACACTGCAGTAACACTTATAGTAACACTGCATAAGTGAAACCTGAGAAAAACTATGTAGTGTTCTCAGGAAACCCATCTCTCTTGTTTCATTTTTTAAAATACTCTGGATTCTAAGAATGGAACAACATTCTTTTAAACGTAAATATGAAATGTTACTAGCCGGAGTAAAAATGGGATAACAGTACATTTCATCCATTTAAAATGCTTTCTAATTGTATTTTTGTTTTGCTTTTGGGGAAGAGTGTACATAAGAGCTCCAGTAAAGCAGAATAAAATGATTGAATATTCTATTTTATTTTTATAGTAACAATGTGGAAATCGGTAAAGGCCTGATTGGTGAAAAAGAAAGGCAGAAATAATTCTGTATATCAAAACTGTAAGTATTTTTGGACAAATTTTCCTGAGTGAAATAAAGAACAGCACACAGAGTACAGCACACATAGAAGTATAAACCCAGCATCTTGCCAGTATTAATTTCTGCCTAGATTATTTTTCAACTTATTAAATGGGGAGAGATCTGCAATGGTGTAAATATTAAGGGATTACATTCTTCCATTCAATAAAGTTGTGCTGAATAGAATTATCACCTTGAAATTACAGGGTAAAACTCCCTATACAAAAACAGATTAAAGACGAATTAGACAGTGGGCCAGGTCACTATGATTGTTAATTAGTGATAATGGAAATACAATTAGCATAATGAGTTCCAATTACCGTATATGGAGAAATATGAGCATACTGCTTTCATAAATCTTGGTTCCAGGAAAAATAAAATGCATTTGGTTTAACAAAGCATGCCTTTCTCCTCTACATAAAGGTGTACACCTTTATGAGGCTTCACTGTCCCCGTTTTTAGTGATTTGGAGAGGATGGCAGGGCAATGTGTGGGAGGGAGGGAGGGAGGATGTGACAAAATGGATTTACCCTGTCTGATAGTTGAGCAGTTCCTGTATTAGCTTGGCTTCTGTTCTAAGCTTCCTAGAAAATCTTGCCATCTGTTTCTCAAATTCTGGGTTAAACAACAGAAGAGAAAAATCACAGGCCATTACATCAAATGAAACAGCCCCGCTTCATTTTGGGTCATGTTGCTGAGAGGAAGGAGAAGGAAAGGGAGAAGGTGTATGAGGGTATTTATTCATGCGCACAATCTGTGAAAAGAGCATGCTCCTTTCATCCACATATTCACTTCGCTTTGGAGGACCTGAGGACATTGTTTTAGAAACTCCAGCACACCAATGTCTCTTTTAAGAAGGATGCACACAGCATGGAAAAAAACACCCCCAGAACATGTTTCTTGGATGCATGATCTTGTAATAAGACTACATAAGAATATAAATGGTAATAGGGTTTCCTATGATGTTACAGCTCAAGTAAAATTCCCTTGTAAACTCCACATGAATTTGGGAAGAATTCAGTTTCCATTTCTCCAATATTTCAACTTCTAAATGTAGTTTAAAGCATCCAAAAAGCAGCCTATGAATAACGAAAATTTTCACCTGATGTCAAGAGGCTTAATCTAAGATAATAAGGAAAAAAGCAGCATGCTGGTGAATATAAGTTTAGGGTAACATCCTGATATCAGGAGAGCCTACATGTGAGTCCGTTAGTTGCCCTACTTTTATCCTGAAATTGGATGGGGCAAGCGGACAGCTTTCTCTTACTGGTCTGGGGTCATGTGCTCATGACCTCAAGCACAAGGAAAGGAAAAGCCAGCCATCTGTGAAGTTAATAGTTTGGAGTTAACTTTAAGTGGGTTACTGGGTCTCTGCTATTCGTGTGCAGCCTTCTGCTTAACACTCGTGGGAAAGAACAGCCCCACAGCCCCATGGATGAGGAGCTGTTAAGTCAGCCTTGAAGTGTTGTTGGGCTCCACTACATTGATTAATGGGAATGATGTGGCTGACAATGCAACCTCAGTTTTAGGGAATTTAACAATAAATGAACTTTGATGACATCTGGTAGACTGCTGTTGAGAGAAATAAAATTGGAAAGCTTATGTGAATATAATTGGGAACTATTAAGCAAAACCTTCAGATCCTAGGCTTCTGTGAATTGTGGAGTGAGGGGCTTGGTAGCACTGCGGAGATGTGGAGTGATCCAGCAACAACCACAACTGGAATCAAGCTTTTATGGCTATGGGTGGAGGAATGACTCCACCTATTTCTAGTCCAGAATTTCTACTAAATTTACTATGTTTTGATTTTATAACCTTCTCCAAAGGCATATATAAATGTGCATTTTCTCAAACCATGTATGAACGTGCATTTTTATCAGCAAATTGATTTATATAATGCCTATCTGGTGTCATAACAGGTATCAAGGTAAAGGTAAAGATTTTCCATTGACATTGTCTACTCAAGTCTGACTCTGGGGGTGGTGCTCATCTCCATTTCTAAGTGAAAGAGCTGGCGTTGTCCGTAAATGCCTCCAAGGTCATGTGGCTGGCATGACTGCAAGGAGTGCCATTACCTTCCCACCAGAGTGGGAAGGTATAAATGATGTAAATAAAATAAATAAAGAAATATTGATCAGTTTCTGCTAGTTCGGCAGAAGCTGGGGTTAACAGCGAGAGCTCACCACACTTCCTGGACTCAAACTACTGACCATCAGCCAGAAAACAGTTGTTCATTTGGTTGCCTGAAGAATATGTTTGCAATGAACAAACTGCTGGCTTCAAAAATGCAGCATGTTAATCTTTAATAATAATAACCTATATAAATTAAAGTGTAATGTTTGTTTGTGGGATTAACATAACTCAAAAACCACTGGACGAATTGCCGCCAAATTTGGCCACAAAACACCTACTAACAGAGGAGTGACCATCACTAAAAAAATTTTTTTTTGTCATTTGGGAGTTATAGTTGTTGGGATGTATAGTTAACCTATAATCTAAGAGCATTCTGAACCCCAACCAATGATGGAATTGGGGCAAACTTCCCACACAGAACCCCCATGACCAAATAATACTTAAGGCCATCCAGTCCAACTCCCTTCATCAGAGCAAGAAAACATAATCAAAGCCCTCCTGACAAAGAGCAGTCCAGCCATAGATATAGATAGATATATATGATTCACACAGAGAGAGTTATAGTATCATAGATTTGAAAGTGACCCCTAAAGAAGGACGATGATATGTTCCAGAGTAGGTAAACCAGACCATCTGTACAACACTGACAAAGAAACAGCAAGAAGTACTGTTTACCCACAAGCATAAAGAAATTACATATATTACAAACCAATACTTTCTCATTATTTTTTTTCTAGATCGCCAGACTGGGCCACAGCAACGTGTGGCAGGATAGCTAGTAATAATAATAACAATAATGGTGTGGTTTTCAGACATTGTATATTTCTGCAGCTTCAGTGATTGTTCATTTGTCTTTTGATTCTGTAGCAAATTTGTCGATGGATGCCCAGAATGAGCAGCATCCACCACGGTCCTTTTTATCCTGGGCAACGACTGAGTCAGTATAGACTTCATTTTGGTTTGTTTCTCCATAAAGTGAATGGGTTAGGTGCTCTTTGTTCCACTCCTCAGCTGAGACCTCTCTGACTTGGTTGGACCTGCTGGTAATTAAACTACTGCAAGCACAGCTCTCAGCATCCTTGGAGCAGTTAAGCCCTCCACAACGACAAGGTGGCACTCATTGGGGGGGGGGGGGTTCGCCATACCAGGTGACAGTCAAATTGACAAAAAAACAACAGGAAAATTTATTATTTATTTTATTTGCTATGCTTCTATACCGCCTCTCTCAGCCCGAAAGTGACTCGAGGTGGTGAACAAGCGGCAGCAAGTGCCCACATACAACACATCATAATAAGATAAAAACAATCATATAAAACCATATAAATTAACAATTAAAACTACAAAATACAAATCTCAGCTCCACAATCTTAAAATCGGTTTCCATTTCCTCGTCATATTAATCCTTTGATCTTGATTAATTAAAGTTCGTCTGTGAATGCTTGCTCGAACAGCCAAGTCTTGACTTTCTTAAGAAATGTCAGGAGGGAGGGGGCTGATCTGATGTCACTAGAAAGGGAGTTCCAAAGCTGAGGAGCCACCACTGAGAAGGCCCTGTCTCTCGGATGATCTTAAGCATCTTGATGGTTCATAGGGAGAGATTGACAAGTAATTGGACCAGAACCGTTTAGAGCTTTAATGGCCAAAACCAGTACTTTGCATGGACTACCATGGCCAAGTCAGATTTCCACTCCTGTTTTCAAACGGCTGCTGTCCGTTGGAGCTGGCAGTCTTCAAAGGCAGCCCCACGTGTTTTAATCTCTGTGAATGGACTCCATGGCCAAGTGGTCACCATCGAAACCTGGGGTTCCAGGTTCAGCGATGAGTCCAGGATCACACCCAGACTGCGAACCTGCGTCTTCAGGGGAAGTGTAACCCCGTCCAACACAGGCTGTAACCCTATGCCCTGTGTCAGAGCTGGAGGTTCTTAGCCTTGGAGAGGCTACGGGAACTCGCAGTCTGACTTAGCATGCAAGAGACTGGTGTGACCCTGGGGAATTCCCGGGGATGATGTAATCTCCCGGGAGTTGTGCTGAGTCAGGACGGACATGACGCGACCTCTTCCGGACAATGAACACTGGCTTGCATATTGCTGATTCAGAAGGGATATGATGAAATATCCACTAGACACTGAGATTGCTGAGTCAGAGGGGATATGATGCAACCTTTCCCGGACATTGCAGGTGACGGGGGGAAAGGGGGCTGAGTATAAAAGGTGTGTTTAGGTGATGGGACACTGCTTTGGCTTTATAGGTGTTGTACCTCTAATAAACTTCGTTGGATCAATCTGAAGACTTTGCGTGATCACTGGGAGAAATTGGAGTGGCCTCACACCCTGTTCGGCCTTTCGACTGACCAGGAGTGCCTCTGTCTTGTCTTGATTCAATTTTTAATTTGTTCGTCCTCATCCTGTCCGACTCAGCGGCCAAGCACCGGTTCAGGATCAAAACAGCCTCCTTAGTAGTAGGTGGAAAGGAGTGACAGAGTTGGACATCATGTGCGTACAGATAACACAGCACCCCAAAATTCCGGATGACCTCCCCCAGTGGCTTCATGTAGATGTTAAACAACATGGAAGATAGTATTGAACCCTGAGGAACCCCACAAGACAATGGTTGAGGGGTTGAGCAGGTATCTCCCAGTAACACCTTCTGAGATCGGCCCTCCAGAAAGGACCGGAGCCACTGCAAGACAGTACCTCCAAGGCCCATTTCCGTGAGGTGTCCCAGAAGGATAAGAACATAAGAAGAGCCATGCTGAATCGGACCTCAGCCCATCTAGTCCAGCATTCTGTATCACACAGTGGCCCACCAGTTGTACACGGGGATCTCGAGCAGAAGAGAGGGCAAAACCCTGACCTGCTCCCGACCCCCCCACAACCAGTACCCAGGGAAATCCTGCCTACCTCAACCAACTCCGAGGTGGCACTTGAATGTCCTTTTCAGTAACTACCGATACACTTGGTATCCATGAATCTGTCTAATCCTGCCTTGAAGTTGTTCAGGCTGACAGCTGTCACAACCTCTTCTGGAAGGAAATTCCATAACCAGGGAGGGGGGGGGGCTGATTCTATTCTTGGAAGACAGCAAAAAAGGAGGAGGTGTTGCCCTCCTAATAAACTTACGCTGGATCAATCTGATCCTGAGGAGCGATCACTGGGAGAAATGCCCAGCCTGAGACCCTGGAAGAGGCTTGACTGAGGAATGGTGGGCCTCTGTCTTGTCTTGATTCACGTTTACCTGGAGGGCTGTCATCCCCTCCGACTCAGCATGGCCAGAGCAACGGTTCAGGATCAAAACAGCCTCCTTAGTAGTAGGTGGAAAGGAGGAGAGAGTTGGACATCATGTGTGTACAGATAACTGGCCCCAAAATTCGATGACCTCCCCATGGGCTTCATGTAGAGTTAAACAACATGGAAGATAGTATTGAACCTAGGGGACAATGGTTGAGGGTGGCAGGTATCTACACCTTCTGAGATCGGCAGAATGCATTGCCACTGCAAGACAGCGTCACCCATTTCAGTTCCCCAGAAATGGCCCAGAAGGATAAGAACATAATGAACATAAGGGAAGAGCCATGCTGGGAGGACCTCAGCCCATCTAGTCCAGCATTCTGTAATACCCCAATGACCCTCTGGGTGAAGAAATATTTCCCTTTATTAGTCCTAATTTTCCTACCTTGGAGCTTCAGGGAGTGCCCTCTAGTCCTAGTGTTTTGTGACAAAGAAAATAATTCATGTAATAATTAATAATTCAATACCGTGTCAATCATGTAATAATTCAATGTAATAATTCAATGTATCATGTAATAATTCAATACCGTGGTCAATGGTATTGAAGACCGCTGAGAGGTCCAGCAGAACCAACAGGGACACACTCCCCCTGTCCAGCTCCCAGTGTAGATCATCCACTAAGGCGACCAAGGCTGTCTCGGTACCATGACCCGGCCTAAAACCAGACTGCCATTATCAAAAAACTCAGCCATTATCAAGAATTCAAAATTGAACTGCAAAGACTCTGGCATAAACCAGTACCAGTGGTTCCAGTGGTAATTGGCACACTGGGTGCCGTGCCAAAAGATCTCAGCCAGCATTTGAAAACAATAAACATTGACAAAATCATGATCTGTCAACTGCGAAAGGCCACCTTACTTGGATCTGCGTGGATCATTCAAAAATACATCACACAGTCCTAGACGCTTGAGAAGTGTTTGATTTGAGATTTTGTAATACGAAACCCAGCATATATATCATGCTTGCTGTGTCATATTGTGCTTTTGTGTCATAAAAATTATAATAATAATAATCTTTATTTATAACCCACTCCCTCTCCCCGAAGGGACTAAGGGTGGTTTACAGAAAATGGTCAAATAATCTTCTGCTTCTTTTCTTAATCTAAGGCCAAGTTCTCCAACAATGCTGAATTCTACTCCATTTCCTATTTTTACATTCTAATCCTTGATTATCAACATATGCATGTTTGCTCGCGGATGAGCTTAACTCCAGGTGAATTAATGGAGCTTTCTACCAGATAAATGTTGCAATTGTAAACATGACATTCGTTGCTGCAATTCTTTATCAGATGTTTCATAGCTGATAACTATAGAGTTGCAAGTGAATTCAGATTTCCCTACCTGGAGTGATACACACTTTAAAGCTTCTCCTGATAGCATACAGTACAGGTTGATGAACATCCTCTTTCCGAAATCCGCCCCCCCCCCTCCATAAATACAGTTTGACAATCAGGGATTGAGCCTTTGTGCAGACAACTGAATGTATAAAAATACTTTTTATTTGTTTTTCCACTTTAAATGTTGTGTCAATCAGATTTACAGTTGCATGGTTTTGCTTGGTTTCATGTTTTTATTTCTGTTTGATTGTGGTAGATTTATTGAAATAATGTTACAGATGTCTACAATGCCTGGAAAACAGCATAGTTTTGAAGGGCCTTATTTTAAATGTACAAGTAGAAACTGACAACTCAACACTGATCAAACTGGATTCCAGTTCAAATAGAAGTATTTGTGCATCAATCTGCACCAGCAGACAGTTGCATTGTACCTCAGTGTTATGTAGAACACCAAGGATAGTGTGAATTATTGCCTTCCTGTACTTGCATTGCTCTGTGCATAAGTAATATATTTTGCAAAGGTGCCTGATCGGTTCCTCATCAATGGGTTGGCGAATCTGCTTTCTGTTTACAACTTGGATTTTAATGGAGCAATCTAAAAAGTGCTGAATCTAACTTTGGACAGCTACTTTATGGTTCAGACTTATGACCTTACCACATGAGGTGATTTCCGTGTCCTGGGGCACTTCTTCGTAAAACCTCATGCTGGCAATGACAACAACATTGTGTCACTTCTGGCGGAGGCCTCGCCCCCAACCAGGATGAAAGCTTCGCTGGACACTCTCCCCACAACATGGGAGACTTCCCATGTTGTGCTGGCTCCAATGGAGCCATCATGCTTCTACCCTGTTTGGGCAACACTTACCCTGCATGATGGGGAAAACACATGATGGGGAAAGCTCGAGCAGCACATGGAGCGATGGAGTCACCCCTTGCATCTGCCATTTCATTATACCTGCTGGCAAAATGGCAGGGGAAGGGGGCTTTCCCACATGAGAAGGCCATTAGGCTGCATCTACTAGGGTTGGTCTCTGCGGTTTAAAAATTATTTGAAATCGGATTAAAAGTTAATTTAATTGTTTTCGAACCATGTGCTCCAACCTGGAAGTGGAATTTCTTTTACCGAACTTGGGGGCTGCCAATTTTCTTAATTATTGTAATTAGATCGTATCTCCCCTCTCAGTTATTCTAACAGGAATATTTATCTCCTCCAAAATAGCTTTTCAGGGTACTTACAGACATATCAGGGCCCTTTGCCTGGTCGAAGGATAATTAAAGTAAAAGGCCTTCTGGAGGAAGTGAAGAAGCAAGGGGAACCATAGAGAAAAAACGGGGGCTCCTAGAGTGCCTTGGAGGACTGAAGGAACCATAGAGAGGGACTGGGAGTCCTAGAGCGCCTTGGAGCACTGAAGGAACCATAGAGAAGGACCGGGAGTCCTAGAGCGCCTTGGAGGACTGAAGGGGAAAAAAGCAATTTAAACATCCAGAAAATCGGGGGGGGGGGGGGAGAAGTAAAGGAGAAGCAGAGAATAAAGGCTGAAAGAAGAGGAGGAGGGAGTGACAAGACCACAGAGTGAAGAAGGGAAAACTACAGAAAGGGAAACCATAAAGAAGAACCGGGACTCCTAGAGCGCCTGGAGGACTGAAGGGCAAACAGCCTTTGTGTGCTTTTCTCTGACCAAGTCCAAGCCCCTTCTGCCAGGAAGGAAAGGCACAGCTCGATCCCTCCCCACAGATGGCCATCCAGCCCCTGCCCAATAATAATAATAGACTCCTAGATTTGGAAGGGAGCCCCCAAAGGGCACCCAGCCCAACCCCCTTCTGCTTTGATGTAGGAAGGCACAAGCAAAGCCCTCCCCACAGGTGGCCACCCAGCCCACTTCTTCATCATCATCACCATGCCACAGAATCCAAGGCATAGGAGAGACCCCCAAAGGGCATCCAGTCCAAGCCCCTTCTGCCAGGAAGGAAAGGCACAGCTCTGTGATACTCTGTAAGTCACCCTAGAAATTAATTTTGGAGAAGGTTGATATATTCCTGTTACAAGAACCTCATACTGTATAAGTTGGTGGTACCATTTCTATATGCTATAAATCTTCAGCTCCAGTCAATTGCACTCCAGAAGTGAAGGGAAATGTTTCCCCCTTAATTTGCCTGTGATTTCAGCCCTGTAGTGTTTTCCTGCTGTGCGCATGCGCTGGAATAAGAACTAATAACGAATCTCGTTATTAATTACGTTACATTTCAGAAATTTTTGAAAATTTTTTGTAAGTATTTCTATTACTAATAAAAAAAATCCCCCCCCCCCCACCTCCAATTGAATTTTAAAACATGATTTTTTGGGGATCAACCAAGCCTAGCATCTACACCATAGAGTTAACACAGTTTGATACCTTTTTAATGGTCATTGTTTAATGATATGGAATCCTGGGAGTGGTATTTTGGTAAGGCACCAGCACTCTTTAGCAGAAAAAGCCAAAGACCTTGTAAAATTGCGTTTCCATAGCATTGAGCCATGACAGTTAAAGCGGGGTCAAGCCGCTTTTAGAGTAGGTACCCTCTAAAATTGGCTGTTGGAGATGAATGGACAATGTTTCTGTCCGGTTTGAGGGTCTCAGGACTGAGGAAGCTACTTAGTGAAATACCTTTAAGTAGGTAACTGATAATAGATTCTAGTCAATGGTTTTGTGATGGATTTATAATGTGTGAATGAGGCTTTGTATTAAAGCAAAGTTTCCCATTGAGCGGTTCTCAAGCATCTTCTCTGAGGTGGTGATTGCTGATTCCTTAGCATAAAAATAATTCCCCTTTTCTTACAAATAATTCTGCCTTTGAAATTATACGTAAGATCGCCCTGCAAGGACCTTATCACAAAATAATGTGGGAACCATCTCATAGTCTCCTTGCTTTGACCTTCCCTTTTGTGAAGAGTGTCGCCTTTCTGTAATCTTGTCATCTTGCAGGGAGAGTGGGATGTAAAGTATTTTTCACAAGGCAAAACAAGGAGACTTATAGCTGGCTAAAGTGAGAGAGTGTTACCTACTTAAACTGTTTTTCTCCCTGACTTAATAAGAATTTTTCATCTAGCGCAAGCCATTTTAAAATATTGTCTATACACAAACAGTCATTCTGAATAATAGGCCTGCACATAGTAAATGTCAGCTCTTTAAATCACAGAGGACCTAGGAACCAGAGGAGAGAATGCTTCATAACAGTTTAAACTTCAGCCACCCATTTATTATGTAGGTGTTTATAAATCTCTTAGGGGAGCACTCTTGGCCTTCTGGGAAACCCAAAATAGCACCATTGTTTGTCAGTGTGACTTGCGCATGTGCTCTTGCCCAGGCGGCTCTTTTTCACAGTGACCCCATTCCTTTTCAAGGTTGGTATATCCAAGGTTGTCCAAAGAGCTGTGCTTTCGTTTCTCATCACTTCACAGGATTGTTTGATGCTAGAAAGGAAATATTGTGGGGCAATTGTACACTCTTTCGTCCTTTCTAACTTGATTTGACTGATCACCCACTTTCAGTTCCTGCTGCAAAAGAAATGTAAGAAACCTCCCAGAGCCATGGCAGTGAAAAATTTCTTACCCATTCCCATTTGTCTTGGTTAGTATGAATACTTTAGCATTAAGTGGAGAAAAGGGGAATCCATCAATAGTTAATAACTGACCTTAAGATAGGAATTCAAAGTTCATTACAATTAAACTTGAGTGTCAGCAGAAGTTACAAGAGAGACTATCAATATATTTGACTACACAGAACCTGTAATACTAATTTAACTTGCACAACAGAAAATGTCTGTGTATTGTTGTTTTGAAAAATCATCATAGCACTGTTCTGTATTCCAGGCAGTGCCCAGGAGAATTTTTTTATATGAATGAGTTCAGTCAAAAACAAACCTATGAGAGAAAGAGATTCCGGATGGAATTTTATCACACGGTTGTGCTGTAAACCAGATGTTTGTTTGCTTCATTGGGATCCATTATGAATTTTTTAATAAAGTTGTTTTTAGTCTGTAATGTGAACCATGTAGAAAGGGAGAGACTTGCAATTAATGCCTGCTGGGTCATTAAAGATATTTATCTGACCTGCAGATTGGATTGGTGCATCTCTTTGTTGCAATGCTGAGATGTGCATACATAATGAAGCAACTGAGTACATGTGGCTTATTATTATACCTAAAAAAGCTAGAACTGATTCCGAAAATAAATAAATAAATAAATAATAATAAAAACACGTGTCTTCCCTGTTGTGATGGAGGTCATGGAGCACTTCTGAACTGAAACCAGGTAGCATGAATTTCACTTATATTACCACTAGAATTCTGGTGAACTATATGCACAGAAGCCATATTACTAGATTGAATTCATTAGGCTAGTGTTTTTCAACCTTTTTTGAGCCGTGGCACATTTTTTACATTTACAAAATCCTGGGGCACACCACCAACCAAAATGACACAAAATGACACTCTAACACAGTAATACATATAGTTATTATGTTTTTCAATGTATTTATACACTCAGTGTGAAACCTGGGCCTGTTTTGATGAACACAACATAGATATCCTGGCAGGAATGACAATAAGACACATACAAAGGTCTTGCTCAACAGCTGGGAGTTGTAGTTCACCCGCAATCAAAGAGCATTCTGAACTCCACCAATGATGGAATGGAATCAAACTTCCCACACAGAACTACCATAAGCAAGAGAAAATACTATAAGAGTTTGGTGGGCATTGACCTTGAGTTTTGGAGTTGTAGTTTACCTACAGTATATCCAGAGAGCACTGTGGAGGGGAGAGAGGAAGACGTGGGGCGAGTCTGCGCAGTAGCGCCCGCACGGGTCACGTCTTCCTCCCTCCCCTCTCCCGCAGAAGCAGCAGCATGAGCAAATCGAGGCAAAGCAAGCAGAGTAAGGTTGGGAAGAAGGGAGCCCGAGTGGAGAAGAAAAAGTGTTCGGCAGGAGGGGAAAGAAAGGTTATTGGAGGTTCCAATTTCCCACGGCACACCTGATGATCGCTCACGGCACACTGGTTGGGAAACACCGCATTAGGCAATCACTATGTTGCTTTCAGTAAAAGGGAAAATGTTTCTGGCTCAAAATGATATTTAACCATTGCAGAAACAACAGAAGTTTCCCAAACAAACCCAGATCAGGTTTATGAACAAGTATGCTTTAAGGAGTAGATCTGAATTTGGTTCAGATTACAAACTCTAATGGTGAGCATGAGCAGTCTGCTACTTCCCACTTAGTTTTGTATTTTCTCAGAGTCTGATAATACCCATCATCCAAGCCCAGGACAAAAGTAGACATCCCATTCCTCAAAGATGATGTTAATGGAACTTAAGGAGACTCTCAAGAATGCTGAATCCTTCCTCACATTAGATTTAAAATTAGAACTAAAACCCATGGTAATCAATGGTTTGCATGTCAATGCCCTACTGACATGCTAACAACCATCCATCAGATGCTCCTAAAGGATCCCATCTTCTAGCAGAACACAGATTTAACAAGTCTGCCATCTGTGCACCGCTACTGTAAATAAATGTAAATGTTTTGTTATTCCACATTTGCCTGGTGCCTTCCATGAAATCATTTCTGATTGTAATCATTCAAATGAAGTAATTAATTAAAAAGAATTTTCTATAGGAAATACACCATTTGTAGATTCCTATTCAATAGTATTTATGTTTGCTAGTGGCAAAGATCTCATGGGAGTAGAAATGGAAAGGAGCGAAGACCACAAGGTTCATATTAAATCTCTCTTTATAACTCAGACGCCCTTTCAAATTGCCACACAGAGGGAAAAACGAAATTATATGCACTGTTCATCTGACAAATTTCATAGATTTTTCAATTCCAAAACAGATTTTCCTGTAAAAATCATACAGATCTTACACAGATCAGCATAATTAGAAAGCTATTTCAGAAAGGTTTTTCCTTAAGAGACTAGCTTTGTTTGCTTCAAATGTTTGAACAAATTACACGCCTGTATTGGGAAATGCTCAGTTTGGCAATTATAGTTGAAAGATGCTGCCCTATGCAAAATGCCCATAGGAGATGACTGAAAAGGTTGACAGTAGCTATTAGACTTGAATACAGCAATAGAGATGGCCCAGTTGGTATAAATAAGCTACTCTCTCACCTGAGCAGGTCAAAATGTTTCTAAGTTCATTTACCAATCACTTGTCAAATGTCACAGGTTCAGAGAAGACCTCAAAAAAGATCAATGTGATTTATCAATAAGTCATGCATTATTAGACTGTTCTGCAGTTAAGAGAAAACTTGCAGTTCAGTGTATGAAACACATACTAGATTAAATGATATGTTGTAGATTTTAGAGACAACCCTTACCTTTGAAAAATGTTTCTACTCACATACTCATGTGTAGTAAAAGTTCAGGGCAGGTTTGGGGCCAAAACTATGGCTTTTTATATGACCCCTGGATAAGTGGAGGGTCATTCCACAAAGAGGGGAAGGACTAATGCCACCCCAGGGAGACTGCCACCCCTAGCCATTTACTCACGCAGACATTCAAAAAGGCCAGAAGTGACACTACCACATTGGAGTAAAGGGATCAATGCTTCTTTGAGGTACCCCCAGGATGCAGTGAGCTGTCGTCTTTTGCCACTCTACTCAGAGAAGAGGAGGGCTCCTTTTTTAAAAAAAAAAAGACTTAAGGTACAGTTCTCATGCTGGCCTGTAGATAAGCTGACTAAGGTGTTTTTTTGGCTTGATTTTTTGACTAACAATTCTAGACTTATGTATGGGCATATGGGGTCAGAAAACTAAATATCTAAAATGTATACCTCACTCTCAACTTTATCACATTGGTCCTGAAATTGCCACAGATTGTGAAGAATCCAGCAGTGCCTGGCAGGGGTGTGTGGGGTAATCCAATACACAAACAGAATATACCACTGAGTACAGTAAATCATACACACAGCTAAACCATAGAATATAAAGGGGCAGATCTGTGAGAGTGATTACTCACGAGTCATCATCTAGTAAAAATCTCAATTTGTATTATTGTGAACAATATACGTGCTAAATAGCAAAACAATATCACATATAGTGCAATGTAGTACAATTCAATCACAATATCACAAGTCTAATGTAACAGTCGTAACAATAACACAGCGAAATGAGCCCTCACAACACAATGGGCTTAAACGATGCTCTAACAGAATCTGTGTACTCCTGTAGATAGTCCGGAGTCTGATAACTCACAGGCTAGCAACTGAGTCAATGGGGGAGCCTTGGTGGGTAGAAGAGCTGGCAAGCTGCCGGATGGGCAGGCGCCTACGGCTGGAGGTAAGCTGACGACGCCAAGATGGCCGTTTCGCCTAAACCACGTTTCCTCAGGGTGCTCTGAACTTCTGACCGCTCCTTCCCGGGGTTGTAGTGGAACAATTAGGACTCAAAGTCCGGACGGGAGATTTCGTGTTTCCGCGTTCTAATACATATCGATACTGCAAGTGTCCTCCCGGGCTGACAGGGGTGTGTGGGGTGCCCACTTCCCAAGCCCTGCATAGCCTGACTTACAGTTAACCTCATCTCATAGGGGGATGCATCTGCCACCCGGCTTTGTTATGCACAGGACCTCATATGCACATATCTGGATGTCTCCCATCTGCCCTCCATCTTAATCCTCTTTTTTAAAGAAAACAAACAGCTGTGAGGAGTGTGGGGGACTATGCAGCGGGACTGATAAGTGTAAGTTTCAACTGCCTTTGAGGCCTAACATTTTAAAAACTCACGTCTTTTAACCTGCATTTTGGAGCTGCCTGGAAATGCCCTTGCTGTTCCTTTGAGGGGAGGTGCCAAAGAGCCACTGCAGCCATCTTTCTACCAAGGCGTTGAAAAAGGCTGGGAATGTGGCTATGGCAGAGAGAGTAGAGAGGGTTGGTATCTTTTTGAGATTCTATGGAAATGGACTAAGTGTTATTTCCACCCACTCTATTCAGATAAAGAGATTGGTCCTTTCTTTAAAAAAGAAAGAATTAAAGTACAGCACTTATATCAACCCATAGATCAGTTGACCTAGGTTTTTTGGGTTAATTTTTTGACTAAAATGTCTAGATTTATATGTGTGTGTATACAGTGAGCTTTACCCACTCCTAAAACCCCTCAAAATATTCTACTGGGGAGGGCCGGGGAGATAGCACAGTGGTAACACAGCTGTGCTTGCAACCTGAGGGTTGCTAGTTCGAGTCCCCGAGCTGGCTTGGACAACCAGCTATTGCAGCCCTGTCCTTCTGCTCACCTAGCAGTTCGAAAGCAGACCAGCTGTGAGTAGATAAAACCAGGAACCTCGAAGCGGGGAAGATTTTTACAGAGGGACTTTACAACGCCTGAAATTTGGTTGTCCAGAAGATGGAAGCAGAACAGAAGCTCCCGTCATGAGGATGGAACAACAGCACCCCTTTGTGACGTAACAATGCAATGACATAACAACAATGACGTAATGGAGCAATTCACATCCAGCAACGCACACCCTACGAAGCAACCAGGAAGAAGGAATCTTCTAAAATTGCACTGTGTACTGTCATTTGTATGTCTTCCGACAGGAACTGTCTGTCGTATGTGTAATGTAATCCAAACTGAGTCCCCTTCAGGGTGAGAAGAGCGGAATATAAATAAACAGTTATTATTATTGTTGTTGTTATTATTATTACTGTGACAGACTAACAGTGTTCTCAGGGTAGGTTCCACAGCACAACAGCTGTTTTAAACTACTGTTTTACAAAAGCTTTTTAGAAGCAAACAATCCTACTGACATGAATGGCTGTGCCAAAGCCTACTTTATTCTCACCTTTCAGTGCTCCAGAACAACAGCGAAAAGGAGCCAAATATCTTTAAATGTAATTGAAGCCAGTCTTTAAACTCACGGCCTCTGATCCCAAAAGCCCATGAATCTGCAGGAGAAGGGCCTTAGTCACACTTCTATTATTGAATGCAATAAGCCTGTAGCTTAAATACTAATCAGCTATTACTGATCCAGAATAGTTTAGCTCTCTTACTTAAGGTTTTGGAAAAACCATAAAAGAAACAGAAGCTGGCAAATGTTAAAAGATTTATCTTCACATCCGAGATTTTTTTTAGTTTAGAAATGGAAAAATATCTGCTTCTGTCCTCTCTGAGAGAGATGTTGGCTGATATATAATATTTCGCAACATGACATATGTAATATTAGTCACTGGCAACTGATTGAGCAGGTTCTAGGATTTCCACACAACAGAGCAGAAAATTTATGAGATCTTTTGCCTTACTTAGCCGTGGGTAAGCATCTAATGGAATATAATCCTATTTGTGGATCAAGGAGCCACATTATTAGCCAAATCTTGGCAACTATTCCTTCAGACTGCACAGCCCTCTTTCATGGGGTTGGAATCCTTCTGAACTGTGATGCTTGGCTTGCCTCACCCTTGCTCTGGATTACACCACTTCTACTTAATGCATGGAACTATCTACTGTACTAAATGCATTTAGATAACTTTTTTAAAATCATGAAGACTCTCTCCCCAAACACTCCCATGACACTCTCCCTTCCCCATGAAAAATTAGTTGATGAAAGAAGTACTGGTCTTTTCATCCTTGTACCCCACTCTTGTAGTGGTGGAGGGTTTTGGTTGTTGTTGTTTTGTTTTGTTTGGAGCATCTCGGTGTGCTCATTCACCTGAATTGTGACTGTTCTTGTATTCTCTGAAAGAATTCCCTCAGTTTGCATGTCATGTTTTAGAGGTGTAGCTAAGATAGAGACAAATAGACACATAGAGAAAGAGGGAAAGGAGAGAGAGAGAGATTTTACTCTTTCAAGAACTGTGGAGGATCTTTTTAAGCTTGGTATTATTATATGTCACAGCTATATAGGAAAAAAATACTTCTTCCCCACCCCCTCTTTTTGCCATAATCAAGAAGTGATGGGTACTTAGAAAGAGCTCAGTCACAAGAGGCTCTGTTTCCATCCTGGGGAGGTTTTTAGCAATGAGTGAGACAAAAATATGGGCTACAGAGCATTTTTAAGGGCTTCCTTAGAAAGAGCCTCCTTGGGCTCCTAGGTTTACTCCCTGAGGGCTCCTAGGTTTACTCCCTGAGATTCTGTCCCCCCAAAATGGTAGTTAGAGTTCACTGCAAGAAGTGCTGATGTCTGAATTTCATTTTAGCTAGATGGCAATAAGATCCCTCCCCATCTTAAGATGATGTTATATTAAAAATGCTTTTCCTATTCTGGCAGGTTATTTCTGAAGGGCAGCAATTTGTAATCATCAGCTAATGAAGAATAGATTAAGATGCCACCACATCTTAAAGCAGATCCCCTCTCATATAAACCAATTATTTCAGATGGTGTCTAATAGCTATAATTAACAGGCATCTGGACAGCAGCTTCTCCTCCTCTTATTGACACAGTATGGTATTGTACTGTACTCACTCTAGTTTTTCAGCAGATGAAGATGGGGGGGGGGGGTGTTGGGTGTGGGGCCTTGAAGCGCCACAGACTGGCCTGTTGCCCAATGGTGGATCAGCACAATCCAGACAACTGTGCCAGTTTCCCTAAACAGGGACTAAAAGCATGGGCAAGCAGATGGTGCTGACTAATGGAAACACAGGACAAACCATCCACTGCACTACACATCTAAGTAGGTAGTAGTAATGGTAAAATGGCTTCTTTGAAAGGAAACTGTCAAGGATAATTATGAGCAGGCAAGTACCTTTACAGTAGATGATTTATGCTATCATAAAAAGAAGAATAAAAACACATGGCTTTTTGTGTGCAAAACACAGTATTTCTGTGGACCAAACACATTTCCTGCACCAAAGGCCCCTTCTACACTGCCAAATAAAATCCAGATTAGCTGCATTAAATTGAATTATATGGCAGTGTAGACTTATATGGTCAAGTTCAAAGCAGCTGATGTGGATTCTCTGCTTTGATAATCTGGATTATAATGGCAGTGTAGAAAGTTTGTTCCATATTAGAATATTTTTATAAGTGCCTAATCTATAGTAAGCATGCATAAAGTGAATTCACAAGGCATGAAAAATGAATTGACTGATGTTCTATGATGTTCCAGTACGTTTAATACATACTGTAGGTAATACTGGGTTAAACCAGTTTTTCCTCAATTCAGGTAGAGTCATAGGATACTAGCCAAATGCAGTGTATGGACAGCTGGATGGGGTCTGATCTGGGTCTAAATGTGACACTGCCTCCATCACCTTTCCCTGTGATAACAGCAGAGAAAGGGGAATGGCTCATGCTCTTTATGCCATCAACACTGAACACCAAGGATCCAATCCCAACTCAGCCACAGAAATCACCTTAATGACCTTGAGTAAGCCACACTCTGTTGACCTCAGGGGAAGGCAAAGGAAAACGCCTTAACAAACATTGCCAAGAAAACCGTATAGTAGGTTTGCATTAGGGTTGTGATAAGTTGAAAATGATATGAAGAAACACAATGGAAACTATGGACAAAACAAATATTCAAAATACTAAAAAAAGTTTTTAAAATGATTATTTAGCATCAAGAAACTCAAAAAGTAGTATCTTGGACTAACAAAAATATTCACAGTTTGGGAATTACTCTGTGCATGATTCACATGTGTGTTTTAATTTTTTTTTGCAGAAAACTACATTTTTGCGCTAGAAACAACAAACAACCATAATATTTATAATGGTACATAGGCCATTCAGTGAAACAGACAATAGTTTATAAATGTATAAAAGAAATATTTAGTCAGTTAGATACTTATCCAATTTGCCCTACAGTTTGGGTCTGGAGACTGAATCAGATTCAACTTTTAAATCCATGAAGGCCACACAAAATTTTCCTTTCTGGATTTTTAAAGTATTTTTCTGCTAAATGAGAGAGAAATAACTATGGTCCATTGTAGATGAATTTTTCCTGAAAGCTGCCTGGGCATCCAAGAGAGGGGTGGTTTTTTGTGTCTCACTTTCAGTTGTTAATTTTATACAGAGAAATCTTGTGCACAGTTTGCCTAGAATTGATAGCAGGCTGATTGGTCTATAGTTTCCAGGGTATTTTGAGGAGTCTTTCTTATAGATTGGGACTACAATTGCAAGTTTCCAGCTTTTTAGAATTTTGCCTGAGTTGCTTATTTGGGTGAAAAAGCAGCTAAAGGTGGGGCTCATCACTGTATGTGGTTTTATAATTTCTGTTAATTTCTGTCATTTCCTGAGGCTTTGTCATTTTTAAGTTGTGAAATGAGTTTCACTATCTCCTCTGGTGTAACTGCACTCCAATTTGGGTTCTCTACAAGTAATAGCTTTGGGGGATTTGAGTATTAAGGGCTGGAGGAGTTGTCAAAGAAGATGCCTCTAGAATAGCTTTCCCGGGTCATGGATGATATCTGGTAACTAATGGGAGTCGGGCGGGAGCTAAGGGCACCTGAAGTAAGAAGCCCAAAAAGTCTAGAATCATTCTTGTGTGATGCTTCAAGCAGGTATAACAAGCCTTTAATCTGCTTTGCTTTTTATGAATCAGTAGGGCTTTGTATTTTTTTGCTTGTTATAGTTATCTAAAGATGGCCCTTGCCCAGCTTTTCTATAGGCCATATATGAATTTTTAAGGCTGTGCTAGAAATTAATTTCTTTTTGCACAATACACAAAAAAAGCTGTTTCCTGCAGAGAAAATTGTGTTTTCTGTACAAAATGTAGATTGGGTTGTAGGTTTTTCGGGCTATATGGCCATGTTCTAGAAACATTCTCCCTGATGTTTCTCCTGCATCTATGGCAAGCATCTTCAAAGATTGTGAGGATACTTGCCATAGATGCAGGCGAAACGTCAGGAGAGAATGCTTCTAGAATATGGCCATATGTTCTTGTGAGTACTAGGGAGAAAGCCTTCTCCTCCGTGGCCCCCTGTCTTTGGAATTCCCTCCCGGGAGAGATTAGGAATGCCCCCTCAATGGAATCCTTCAGAAAACAACTGAAAACCTTGTTCTTCCACCTGGCCTTCGGAGATTAGGCTCCCCCGTTTCTGTGAAACCTCCTCCCCTCCGATGTGACCCTTTGTGTTCGACACTACTCCAGTTATCTCCCCCGAGTTTTTTAAACATCCTATATGTTCATGTGGCCCGCCCTGTCGGTTTTGTTTGTAGATTCACCTGTATTGTTGTGTTTTTCACAGATGTATTTTATTGTGTTTATTGTGTTTATTATGTTTATTGTTCTTCTATGTTGTTGATTTTTTGTGATGTGTTGTTCGGGCACTGCCCCATGTAAGCTGCTCCGAGTCCCCTCTGGGGAGATGGATGCGGGTTAGAAATAAAGTTTTTATTATATTATTATTATATTATTATTATATAGCCTGAAAAACCTACAACAACCCAGTGTTTTCAGCCATTAAAACCTTCGACAAAATATAGACTGTTGGGAACCAACTATATCATAAAGAAAGCATAATCAGGTGTCCAACAAATAATGTCCACCTTAGTCAAATTTAAATAAAGTAAATAATATAAGATCATTTCAATTTCTGATGGATTTCATACTTACCAAATATGCTCCTAGTTCAGACATTGACTACACAGCTCCATTCTTGAATTCAGGTTCCCTTTACTTTTGTTTGGTTTCTAAATGTAAACTGCCTCTGTCTGCAGATAATCCATCACAATAAACAGTGTTAAAGAACTCTCCTCTCATGCAGACAATTTCAGACTTATTAACACTTTAATATGAAACAAAAGCTGATCATTTTATTAAATAAAATTACTGTAAGGGCCTTCTTCTACCATATGCTGTTTCTTCCTTTACAACGTTGCTTTTGAAATCCTCAGATGAACATCACTGGGGCAGAACGTAAACTTGGCACGAAGACATAGCCCAGGTGAGCAAACCTCTTATCGTCTTACTGGTTTTATTGTACCCGTTATAATATTTCCTTTTCATTTTGCCTAGTAAGAAATGAGGATGCTCTTTATTTAGCAAAAGATTTGTTTCAAAAATATGGAACAAACCACTTCTAGTTTTATTTTTTGAAACAAGAATGTCTTTAAAATACATAAGCACAAGAACTGGTGCGATAGCAGAAAGCCTTATAGCACATAATTAACAGGCACATAATGTCTGGTTACTAGTAATTTCCTTCTAGCTGAGTAAGGAAATAATTTAATCATGTTGATCAAATGAATCCCACGAGCCCTCTGTAACATTACACCTCCCACTACACACTGGCACATACACACACTCTCCAAAATCGACATTAACTGATAGGAGACTACTTAGAGAAATCATGGCTCTCAAGATTGCTTAAGTATTCTTAAAATATGGGTGCGACACATGCTTTTGATTATGGGTTTGCATTGGTAACATTGATTCCCAGTGCTAGTTTCTGTGGGCAAAAGAGCTTGCATCTGATTTAGAAATAGCATAATAAAAATATCCATTCACATATAAACACATCTGTGGGATTTTTGTTTTATAAAGAACAATGCTAATATTATGCATCGTCCTATATTCAGCCTCTGAGTTTTGCCCATATATACTGTATAGCATTAATTGTGTCTCCCTTCACTCTCCCCTTTTGCTCATCAATATTAGGTGTAATAATTATTAACTTTGTTTTTTGCAGCTTAACCTTTCTAGTGGATTTTCTATTGTTCTCACTAATTTTCTTTCCATGTGAAGAAAAGGTAGTTTCTCTCAGTAACGAGGCATCGCTATTTAATACTTATTGCCATGCATTTTATCAGCATATTGTTTGTAAAATAATTTTTGTGTTCACCCTTTTATCTTTTCAATAACTCTTTAATGTAATACTTTGGAAGGATTTTTTTATAAAGCTGGTGTGATTGATAGATTTTATGTCATGAATAGGCCCCATGAACTCAATTTATTGATAAGCTTAAAAAAAGAGAGCATAAAAAGCATATCAGGGATCAAAGGGTTAACACTTTTATATGAGGTTGTAAAAGCCCTACCTCAGGATTCTTGTGTTAGCAATATTCTTTGTGTAAGATGTATGTTATTAAAACAAGTAGCAGCATCTGAATTAAAGTGACAGTATGATGGATGACTGCTGAAGTGGAATCAGAGTTGTTTGCAGCATTTTGGTCTAGATGTGGGAATTCTGGTGGTACGCTGGCGAGCGTGGCAGACACATTGATTCGAGCCTGACGCACATTCATAAATATGCCCCCAGAGAGGTGTGGCCTAGCTGAATTTACAAAATTATGGTCATGAATTATTTAACATTTGTTTATGGACATTATATTTAAAAAAGAAAGCCAGGAGTTGCAAAGGCGGATGAGCCATGGTGCATGCCGTGATCTTTAGATAATGCAATTTTCTTCCCACGAGCCAGAGATCTATTGTGCATAACGCATAGAGATGCTAAGTCTATCAGAGATAGATAAGTAAGTCATATGTCAGGGTGCTTGCTTAATATACTACAGAAACAGCGCACTTAAGGGACTGAGGCTCCTTCCAGGAAATACCTGACAAGTTGACAGTTCCAGCTCTTGCAAAAACGCATTTTCCCAGGAGCTAGTGAAAGGGTTTGTTCTGATCAGGTCTGGGAAGGTTCTTTTATTTCACCAGCCAATGCAAAATGCATTTTCTTAATGAGCAAATTATTTCAAATTTCCCCAGCTGATACAGAGAAATAAGGAAAATACAGAGACATCAACAGAAATGCATGCTAGCGGAAATCTATTGTATAGTCAGTGATGTCAAATGAAGTCTTTGAGCCTTGGACAGGGGAAAGGAAAAGCAATAACTTATCTGTGCCTTTGCCTTCATTTGTGAATGTAATATTTGATTTAGCATTATGATGGGTTCTCTCTCCCCCCATTTTCTACTGTGCAACAGCTCTTGGTGTGTTTTGTATTATAATGAAGATAACCCACAGATTCCCATCCAGAAAATATTAAATTGATCCTAATTCCTTAGGGTTATAGATAAACGAGGTTGCAATCCTAAGGATATTTATTCAGAAATAAATCACATCAAACTGAAAGGGAATTATTTCTAATCCAGCATGTTTAGGATTTATCATACATAGTAACTCACTTGATTCAGGTTGAGATATTTTATTTGGAGTAGATGATTCATAAAACAAGGTCCAGCTCAAAGACAAGCAACAATGACAAGCCAGATGAAAAATTAAATGTTTCATCCGGTAGGGGCACACTCTGTAAGTGTAGGGGGGGGGGAGACTAACAATGGTTAGCAGGGGTGTGTTTATAATTTAAAAATTTCACAAATATCCCATCTTACTTGTGTTTAACTGTCTTAACTTAGATGGTTAGATAGTTAAATGTGTTGTTAGACTCTAAAATCAGGGGTCCTCAAACTAAGGCCCAAAGGCCGGATATGGCCCTCCAAGGTCATTTACCCGGGCCTCACTCAAGGTCAACTTAAATCTGAAATGACTTGAAGCACGCAACAACAACAATCCTATCTCATCAGTCAAAAGTAGGTCCACACTGCCCATTAAAAAACTAATAAGGTTATATGTTTGTTAAAATTGTTATTAATTTTAATTATTGTATTGTTATTAAGTGGGGGGGGGGTGTTGCACTACAAATAAGATATGTGCAGTGTGCATAGGAATCATTCTTTTTTTCCTTCTTCAAATTATTATCCGGCTTTTCAACAGTTTGAGGGACTGTGACCAGGCCCTCTGTTTAAAAAGTTTGAGGACCCTTGTTCTAAATTATCTTTAATGGTTTTAGTTTCTAAACTGTCTTTCAAATTGCCCCAAGATAGCTTTGTTTCACTACGAACATGGTCATGGCCAATAAACACCAACACAATGAAATGGTGCATTTCACCCATTTTTCCTGACAACCAAAATGCAAATATTTTGTCATCCCATTTACTTTTATTGGGTCTCTCCAAATTTGTTGTGGTGTGTCTTCAAGTCATTTCTGACCTATAGTAACCCTAAGGCAAACCTATAACAGGGTTTTCTTTGCAAGGTTTGCAAGAGTTCTTCAGAAGCGGGTTGCAACTGTCAAATTAAGACTGGAGAAATTAGTCTTTTAATCACTTACTCTTGTCTTCACTCTTGGCTGTTCTGCCCTGCACCTGCATTAATTTGCTTTTTTAAAATTAAAAAAAAACACAAAAAAATTCACACAGAATTTATATTCAAAGGTACAGTGGCTTCCAAAATTAAAATTTTTACCCCACCCCCTAAAATATGCATCTTAAATCAAATGTATTATTGAAGCTGAGGAATGCTCGAAAGATCTCAGAAGAAAGCACACCAGGGGATTTTTTTTTCATGTCAGGAGTGAATAGAGAAACTGCAAGTCATTTCTGGTGTGAGAGAATTGGCCGCCTGGAAGGATGTTGCCCAGGAATGCCTGGATGTTTTATCATCCTGTGGGAGGCTGGAATGGACAGATGGGAACTCACTTTGCTCCCCAAGCTGCTAACCTTTTGGTCAGCAGTCCTAATGGCACAAGGGTTTAAACCCTTGTGCCACTGGGGGCTCCTATATCCTATCTATATCCAGGGGAATAACTATGTTATGGTGTCTACATTAATCTAAGAGATGAAGAACAGGTTTATTTCCATTGGTCAGTTACAAAGATGGGGTTTCTCAAGTATTAATTTTTATTCTACTACCTTTCTATTCACTTAGGTTGAAAATAAAAAAAAAACCTTCTAGGACATGTGACAGACACACAAAAACTAACCATGCAAAATTGCAGTTGTCTGCAGCCCTTGGTCACACAGCAAATGTTACCACACATCATACACAGCATCACATTGAAATCCAGAGGGAAAATGACACTTGTACCAGCACATTTTGCACAGAGATCACAACAAAACTCAAGGTGCTACTGCTTGGGAATTATCACATTTTCCCAATGACAAAAATATTGTGGTTTTAGTGCTAGAATAATGCAATATCTGAAGAACTGGCATGTAATCTCAAGGGAGGACATGTGGATAGAATAGAACAAATCAAAGAATGATTGCAGGGGGGCAGCCATTGCCTTGTAAATCACCTATTAGAAAGGACCAGTGTTTTCAACAACTAGGAGCAATGGAGATTCTAAGATTGTTAATAGTCATAATTAATAGACCTCAGAAAGATCATCCTTTTAGACTTCAACTAAAATTCTTTGGCCACCATGGCAATTGGCCAAAGTGGTTGGGTGTATTCTGTGAATTGTGACCCAAAACAACTTTCATTATCACTGGTACTGAACTTTGCTAATGCTATGGTCCATAAAAGTATTTTTTCTAAGCTCTATTGTGAAATTTCACCACAAATCTGCTGGTTTTAACCAGCATAGCTCTAATCTAGTTTCACAAATGATAGGATGAATGCTATCATGCTTCTTTCCATATATAGCTTGCTATAGTCATATTGAAAATTAAACTTCTTGTTTGAGGTGATACTTAGCTTGACACATAAATCTCTGAGTCCATGCTCTGTTTGGCATGGTATCTTGAATTTTAGCCCCCCCCCCCTTTGTAGGAGTTCCAACTACATTTCATTGCCTCCAAAGCCTCATACATGTCCTGAACCAAAGTACAACCTCTTTAGATAAAGATACCTAACACAAGTATTAATGCAAACATATGCATGCATTGCAACTGGCCATAATTCCACAAGATAGCTACCAAATAGGGCATAAGCAGCAGCCAGGGTCCAGTTCATGTGAATCTCAAACACAGCATTTTGTTAGGCATGAATGTGTTTTGGCATGAATTGGGAAATACATTGCAGGGAGACCTTCCATTGTTTGTCACCAAAATGTTCATCCACAAGGAGAAATAGTAGTTATTGATTCGATAACTTACAAGTTTCCTTTTCCTTCTTTCTTGGTTTCCATTCAACACCAGAACAGGCCAAAGATGGAAAAATAGTGTGGGTGAACTGCCTCCCCATTAGAAATTTGGAGAAAGTACAACTCTGTTTCTCCTCTTTGGTTTCAGTTGAGTGGCACATAACCACTATGTTCAATGCCAAGTTGGCGAATGGAAAAAACATCCTTGATCCTGGATGAGCATGCTAACCTGGCTTTTATTAAGAAAACCTGACTGGATGAATCTGGGGTGGGGGTGAAGTGTCTAACCTCTCCCTGCTTTGTCTACCTGGCCTTTCTGTATAGCAGCAGGCAAGGCCCAGGAGGTGGAGTCTATTTTTTTCTACCTCTGAGGTGGCCAGGACAGAATAGGGATACTATTAGTGTCCCAGTCACCCTGCTGCTCAGTAATTTTCCATTCAGAGCTCACTAAATGGTCTAAAAAGTGATGATGTAATGGAGGATGTTAACTTCCATGTCAGGAGTAGCTCAGGACTTCACATCCACCATGACAACCATGAGTCTGGGCCAAGCATTATCTGGTGCCACCCATGCTGCACGACACTCTCTCGACCTGGTTTTTTGCAGGATGATGGTAGACTAGGTGTGTGGAGGAACTTTGTGTAGTTCTGTGTGGTGTACTGAGCAGTATCTGGTGAGACTGAGATTCACTGGGTCTCATAGCCTCTGCAGGGATGGAAAGCTGATTAAGAATGGCCCAGGTAGCCTAAGGATCAAGATGGCTTCCTGACAGCTCTTGGATGGATTTCCTGATGCCTCAGCAGGTGATCCTGTCAGAGCCAGACTGATCTCTGGGAAATAGCCAGGGCATGGAATCAATTTCCGCTAAGCATCCCCTCCAATGAAATGGTGTCAAGTTACTCCCTTATCCACTAGGGAGGTTGTAGGAATGAAACAAGCAGGATTGAGACTATAGCAATGATGGCAGAAGACTTAGGCCCCTTCCACACTGCCATAAAAATCTAGATTGTATTCTTTGAACTGGATTATATAGCAGTGTAGACTCATATAATCCAGTTCAAAGCAGATAATCTGGGACTCAGAGGAAGTCAAATTATCACAGACTAAGGAGAATTGGCAGACCTATGCTGTGGTAAGAAGATTGCTCTGCTAGTGGATCTGCCTTGGGTGATAAGGAAGCTTCACACTTCGGCCCACAAAAAGAAAGCTAACTATCTCATCGGATGTACTCATTTGCCTTTCATATGCTGCTTCCCCTCAAAAAATTTTGGCATGGATCCCTTCACATGACACACAGGCACTTCCAGTTGGGCTTTGTGCCGAAAATGGAGATAAAGCAGTGCATTCCACCTCTGCGGCAACACAGGATCCTTCTTATGTTGCCTTCCCTACAACAGGGAAAGCCAGGTGGCAATGCCACCCCCCCCTCCCAATAGAATGAGGGGCAAACTATGGCAGGTGATGTGGGGCATGGAGCAGCAGCTTCTCCACTCCCCTGCTGGGAGCTCATGGATTCGCCCCAATGTGAGGTAAATCTATGGGCTTTTTTGATACGGTCAATTGACTACTTGACAGCCTACTGGTATGAATTTGCAAGACATTTTAGAGGAACAGTTGCCTGGATTCATTCTGACTTGGATGGTGTAGTGAAGAGAGGTCCAGTGAATGTAATCTTGTCCCTCTCCCTCCCCACATATGTCCCCAGCTTCTTTCACTCTTCTCTCCTTTCTGCTAGGAAATCCTTAGCCAACTGGAGCTCTGATGCCAACTGGAGAATGGGTGCTACTTGAGAGTACCACAGCTGAGAAAAGCTGAAGTGTTGAATTCAGACTGAGGGAGCAGGAGGGTTTGGGACTTTTGATTTTTGACTGTAGCCATGCAGTTCCTGTTAACATCCACTTCCAGCTTTCGTATAATGTAGCCAAGCCCAATACCACAGTTTTTGTTGATGGAAATGTACTCTGGCTTCACCAGGCAACAAGCATTGTGGTGTTGAATACAGAGGAACTATTTGGCTCTTTGAAATGTATATATGATTATGCTTGATCAAAATATAGCCTGGGAAAAGCTGAGCAGATAAGCAGCTGTAAAGGAAACAGGAACTAGGAAGGCACACAGTCAATGGTGGCTCTCAGAAAACTGCAGATCTGAGGCCTCCCAGTGTCCTTACTTCGAAGTGCAAACTTCCTTAGCCGTCAGCAATCAATCAAGCAGTTTATGGAGCTGCAATATTTACACTCTAATTAAAAAATCATAAAGCCAGACCCTTTCAGTTTGTAAAAAGGGGAACTCAGGATCTGCTACTGAAACACGGTGTTAATCAGTAACTCCTAATGATCTGCTCCAAGGCCTTAGAGGTTATACGCTTATTCAGCCACACACAGCAAACAAGATAATGAGCCAAAAGGAAGATAAGTGCAATGGAATAGGCTGCAAGGAACACACTGCTCGGCTTATGTCACGCTCAGCTCTCTTGATCTGCATTTTGTTCTTTTACCCAGCCAGATTTCCAGGTTGGAGCTTTGATGGCGACATATTTCAGGGAATGTTCTTGGGGGTCGTTTCAGTGTGCTGAGCTCCCAAAGAAGCCAAATAACATGGGAAAAGAGAAACATCTGTGCTCACCTCTGCCTGGTCAGAGCTCCAGCTCCATTCATATTTAAGAAAAACGAGCCCAGCGAGTCAATTTCTGCACACCAAGTCTTTCTGAACTCATCTGGGAAGCCAATGATCTCTGAATCTACGGTGCTTTTCTGCTTAGATAGCCAAAAGAGAGCCTGTCTATGAAGCAATGGGGAAAAGCTAGGCTATATTTCAATGGTAATAAAAATTAGAGAACAGTATGTTAGCCATAATTAGGACTTTGCATTTTAGATTTAAAGCAACATTTATCATTTCTTCCTGCCCTAATGCACAACAGTGGGAGCAAATGCCAGGGCTTTATGTGCTCTTTCGGTTCCATTCCACACTTCATCCATGCACAAATTATGGAATATTTTATTTCTCTCCACATGAAACTCAAAATTGGGTATACTTGTTATTGTATATTTGTGTATACTTTCAGAAAGCTGGGAAAGAACAAACAGTAGAAAGGGAGAAATAGATAAATAAATACATCTGTGTTTGATGACAATTTACCAAGTGGAAACAAAGGTCAGTGTACATGGAACCACTGGATTATCTAGCTGTTTCTGCCACTCTTCCATATAATGGGGAAATATTTTAAAATCCACCTAACAGATTGTGAGTATAGAGATGTCTGATAAAATTATCACCTATTCATTCAGTGAAATAGAAGTGGGGAAAAACCCAGTATGCAGTGAAACAACTGTGGAGCTTCTTGTCAAGGTGAGATAAAAAGAGGTATTTCAGAACCACCCCGCACCCCTTTCAGTAGGCTCTGCTTTTTGGGATTTCTGTAAATTGAAACAAAGTAGTTTTTGTACTATTCCCTCATCTACATGGCAGAAGAAAGCAATAAAAACAGAGTGTTCCATGGCCATGTGGCCAAAAATAATACACAAAGGATTGGAAATGCACACTGCCACCTAACAGCAAAGTGAGTTCAATAGGGGGAAATGTGTGGCCAGCTATGGCTATTTACCATGATATTTGTGATGCAGGATCAATGCACACCTGGAAAACGCAGTACCAAACAGAATATTTTCTCAGTAAAAGCTCGACCAACATCATCAATGTCCATATAATTTCCAAAAAAATGTCGGCTTGCACTGGCCAGGTCATAAATCTGGGTATGGGTTTGTTCTTCTCCACTTCTCCCATTGCAAACTATGAAAATAAAAATAGGTTAAATATAATTATTTTCCAAAAATGTACTTTCAGATCCTTGTTGGGTCAAGAATGAGGCTGGCATTCTTAATTTGCCACGAAACATCACTTTCTTCCTATTTTTGTTTAAGCAACAGTAGCAGAGGATCAATTCGAGTGTTGGTTTTCTCCACTGCAACAAGGAGTCTTCCAGTAACAGATCTGCCAGCCGACATCCCTTGGAATATCCACATGGTTGGCATTGGACTGAAGCATTAATTATAATAATTGCATTTGTAATAAAACCCATAAATTTAATAACAGCAGCAATGGGTGTGTTATTGAAAGTAAACAGAAAAATAAGTATATGCAGTTATGATAACAATAATGAGTAAAAAGCATTATATTTAGTGGCCATAATGATGATTCATTGTTTAATCATAAAGGAGGAGAAAGAAAAGGAGGCTTTTGGTATGTGCAGGAGGCACTGTACTTTGTGTTTGCTATGGCTGCTAAATGTGAAGGATGACATGTAGGGTGGCAAAAACACAGAAAATTAAAATATTACATTGATGTGGAATTCAATGCTAATTTTTTTCTTGTGCTTCATTTGTTTATTTTTTTTAATTAAACAAAATTTTAGTTTATTTCTCTAATGAAATTGGTTCATTTATATCAAACCATGAGCTAGATACAATTGTTAGTCCCAACTAGAATATACCCGTTATATCAATAGTTGTACTGACTTATCAAATCCACATTGATTAAATATGTGTAGTCTCATTGAAGGTTGTCATTGATTTAGCTCTAAGTTATATACTCACGTAAGTATTGCAATTAAATAACTTATAAAAATAATGATGGTTCATTGTTTAATTATTTAAATTGATAATAATAATAATAATATATTAGCAGCTGATGTAGTTCAAATATAGACAGAACTAAGTAGTAGGCATGGTTAAGTCCAGTCGGAATCTTCATAATTCGGATTAAATTCAGATCAAATTTCTTTTTGAAGTGATTTCGAAGGGATTTGGGAACCCGGAAGTATCCTTGCCCTTTCGAAGCAATTGTTACCATATTTGTTCCGAATCAGGAAGTGAATTGGAAAAGACCCAGCGTTTGGAGGCAAGCAGCTGCTTGCATGCAGGGATGCTTGCCTCCTGCCAAAGAGGGGAAACCATGTGAGGAGGGGCGGGGTTTCAGCACGGCAGCCATGGCCCTTTAAAAAGGCCTGTGCGTCCCTTGTGGGCTCATTGCAAGCCAAAGACGCGAATGGGAAGGGACTAGGCAGCTTGGGTGGGAAAGATGCCATGCCACCGCTTTGCAAGGAAACAAATTGGGGAGACTGGCTGGAAGCAGGTCCCTTGCCTGTGAGGCTTCCTTGTGTGTGGAGAGGGAAGAAGGGCAGGGCAGCTGGGAGAAGTGTTCTTCTCTTGCCTGCCACTGCCAATTTTCCTTTTTGAAGCAGTGATTTTAGCTTTCAAAATACCCCAATCCCTTTTGGGTTACACTTTGAATTTTGGGATTCCAGAAAGTCTTTTGGACTTTGGAAAGCCCATTTTCTGCTAATAATTTTCTTCTAAAACCATGCCATACCACTTTGGTGCCCCCTTTGTCTGCTTTGGGTTTCATGTTGTACTTTTGGAAACTAGAAATCTCCTAATCTAATTATTTCCTTGGGAAACCACACCATACACCTTTGGAGCCCCCTTTGTCTGCTTTGGGTTAAACATTGTACTTTTAGAAACTAGAAATCTCCCAATCTCATAATTTCCTTGGGGAAGCAAACAATACAACTTTGGATCCCCCTTTGTCTGCTTTGGGTTTTACGTTGTATTTTTGGAAATGCTGGCCAAAGGTGGGCAGGCACAACTTGGAGGGCTGGGGTGGGACGCTGCCATCCAGAGAGTAGACAGGGAATCGGTCCTCTGGGGATTCCTCCCTCCTGATCTGAGAGGATGGGGCAGGTTTGAACAGTGGCCTGGCCTCTGCTTATCTTGGAAACAAGCAAATGTAATAAATTAATGTTATAAGATAAATTCTATTTTCTCATATTCAGAGAGGTGTGCTCTAGACAAATATGCAAAACAGAGAGAGAGATTTAAATTTTTCAAGAGAATCCTGGAGGCAGCACATTTCTTCTTCTTAATATTCTTTATTAGATTACTGAAATTACTTTAAAAGTTGTCAAGAACCCAGGGATTTGCTAAGCACATTGAAAGTTAGTATGCTGACAGAGGAGAATGTTTTCTACCACTGTGGCAAGTTTTGTCAGTAGCGGTCTAAAAATGAGGGAAAGAGAATCCCCCAAGTTTTGCCTGTCCTGACTGCAGTTTTTTGTGTATTGCGCAATCACGGCCGCCATTAACGATGTAATTTGGAAATTTTGGAAAATTCCAACTTTTGGGGGAAAATTTCAAAAATCAAAAATTTCTTCAGTCCTGCCAGCACAAGGGTTTAACCCACTGTGCCACTGGGGCTATATGGTCTACATGGCTATACAAATGTCAAAATAATCTCAGAAAAACTACTAAAGGGAAATTTGGGCCAGTGGTGGCCACTGACTCCAATTTTCATAGATGCATATTCCATCTTGAGGTTTAGTCTGAAGTTGAACTTTAAAGAAGCTATGTAAACTGGTACTCTGTTATTTAGATAGAGTTCATCGCCTTAGATAGCAGCTTTACAGTTTGTTTTTTCCAAAAATATGGTTCATGCTCATAGCCTTTCGTATTGCCCAGCCATCATTAATTTGGACTGTAAAAAAAGGCCCAGGGGGAAATGGAGTAATCAAGAAAGCAAGCAGATCTGTGAAACAAGTTTCCCCTTCCATGTTATTCCTCTGCCCACAATCCCACGCCCTTTTAACACTTAAAAAGGGAGTCAAAAGAGTTTCACATTTCTAAGAAAATCAATAAAAGCTCAACCACAATTAAAAATAAGGGGGATGATGAGTTTCCAGAAAGATGTACCTTTTACCCCAGCTTTTCCCAGATTGGGTCCCTCCAGACTGGTGCTAATTTGTGATCTACAATTCTGATCATCCACAAACTTCATATCTAATGCTTATAGATTATGGATACTGTAGTAAAAAATATTTCAAGAACCTTAGACTGGGAAAGGGTGCAGTAAGATATGGTCATTACAGAATATAGGGCTATACAGTATATCAAGCAGAGAGGGGACTTCAGTGCTGTGCAGGCATATAGCCGGGGGGGGGGGAGCTTCAGCCCCCCCCCCAAATTCTCAGGGTGGTCCATGAGTAGCCCTTACTGGTACATTATTTGAACTGTTATGTTTATTCATATCATGATCTGATATCCCACATTCATGGGGTTATTGGGATAACAATACAAAAGGTTTGGTAGGGTAGTCCCTCTCTTACTCAGACTCAGCCCCTCCCGAATCAAACGCAGCCCTCCCCGAATCAAAATCCTGGCTACGGCCCTGGTGTTGTGGTACCCTCTTTATGGCTTACCTTTCTCTTGAGACCAACATCAGTTTGGGTTATTAGAGTTCCTTCTATACCTGCTTGTGAACTTGGATGACCCCATTGGCTGCAGAATTGTAGACTAAACAAACCTTCAGCTTGATCTTAAAAAGTAAGTATTACTACTACTGCTACCGTGTTCCCCTGAAAATAAGACACCCTCGATTGTAAGCCGTATTGGGGGTGTCGGGGGGTCGGCTTATATAAGCCGTACCCCGTATGTAAGCCGTACCTCGTCCCGCCGCCTCGCCGCAACCGCAGGTGTGCCGCGGCACACCTGCGCACACCTCCGCGGCACACCTATTCGCCAGGCCTCCAAGCAAGGAAGGGAAAGGAGCCAGGGGCGGACGAAGCGGCGGCGCGTCACTGTGACGCGGCGATCCTCACCACGCCCCTGGCTCCTTTCCTCCTCCCTTGCTTGGAGGCCTGGCGAATAGGTGTGCCGCGGAGGTGTGCCGCGGCACACCTGTGGCACCTCCGTGGCACACCTTTCGCCAGGCCTCCCTTCTTCGTCAAGCAGGGGGGGAAAGGAGTCAGGGGCGTGGTGAGGATCGCCACAGTCACAGTGACGCGTGTCCGCCTTCGTCCCGCCCCTGGCTCCTTTCCCTCTCCCTTGCTTGGAGGCCTGGCGATAAAGGTGTGCCAGCGGAGGTGTGCCGCAGGTGTGCCGCGCACACCTCCAGTTGCGGCGGCGTGGCGGCGGCGGGCGGCGTGGCGACGGGTACGTCTTGGGTTATATAAGACGTACCGAAAAGTAAGCCGTAGGGGACTTTTTTGGGAAAGAAAGTAAGACGCTGTCTTACTTTCGGGGAAACACGGTACTATCATCTCCCATGTTCATCTCCGAAGCGAGATTCAAAGTGGCTAACATCATTAAAACAACACAATTTACAATTTAAAACCAACTGCATTAAAACACTAAAATAAAATTAAATGTAGACCTATTAAAAAAGAAAGTTAAAATAACATAAAACCACTAAAACTATTAAGATACCGAAAACATTACACAGCATCCTCTGGCTCATTCTTTTAAACTGTCTTCTTTAAAAGCCTACTTGAATAAAAGGATTCTAGTCTGCAGCCAGAATGACAATAGGGAAGGGGAACATTTTGGCCTTCCTGAGAAGGAATTTCCAGGGGAGGGGTAGCCAGTGAGAAGACCCTTTCTCACATCCTCACCAACTATGCTCCATAATCCTATGATGTATAAACTAAGGACTTCACCCCAAAAAGGTAGGAAATTGTGTGCATTGTGGATGGGGGATTGGACCCACTCTGTATTGTCGTGATGCTTCGAGACGTCCCATTATATAATTAAATGAATTATGTCTCTACCATGTTACACCTTTTTTAAAAAAAAATTATTGAGGTTTTCACAGGTATTGGAGGGGGGTAAAGTTGTGGGGGAAGGGGATGGGGCGAGGGAAGGACAGGTATCTGGGAAGGAGGGCTGGGGGGGGGTCAGGATGGAGCCAGGACCTGGGTGGGTTCGTGGGGGAAGGGTGGGTGTTGTGGGGGGGCCCAACCGGGGCGAGGTGTGAGCGGGGGGAGGTTGAAAGCAGTCTCTAGGGGAGCCCAAAGTCCTTTCTCTTCTGGTGTTGGTCGGGTGTAGTTGGGTGGGTGCTCTCCTTTCTCCGTTGTAGTTTCTTCCCGGACCTATGTTGAGCCCCTCTCAGTTTTACATTGTTGAATGGATCAGTTTGCCCGTCAGGCGCCTTCTTGCAGGGCAGTCAGTCAGCTGTCTTCCTCTCTTAATTTTTAGGATCCTTCAATTCTTTGGTAAGAGTGTCCATTTCTGTTGTCCGTTCCTTGTCTTATAGTATGGTTGTATCCGTCCCTTTCATCTGCCATGGCCTCCTTTCTAGCCGTACTCTTTGGGAGATTTTAGACCTTCATCCGCCTCTGGTTCGTCACAACTTGGGGGGCCATATTTTGTGAACATCCCTGGAAAGTAAGGAAGGTTTTTCTTTGAGGTGTTCATTCTTTTTTGTTGTGTTGTTCTCCTCTGACTTCTCTCTCTATTGAGTTGCCCCCCACTCCTTTTGGCTTTATTCTTATTTGTACCCCGAGTGGGTCTTTTGGACAATGAATCAACCTCCTGATTCTTTTCCTCTTTTTCTTTTGGGGAGTAGAGGCTTCGGGATTCTTATTAGTCATTTGAGTGACTCCCAGTGTGACTTCCACCCTTTCTTTGCAATAAAGTTCTCTTTCTCCTGATGCTTTCTGCCATTTAGTGACCCCCTCTACTCTCTTCTCTAGATCTTCATGTACTGCTGCGTTTTTTCCCTTGACCTCAGGGGTTTCTTTTCCATCCTCATAGGTGATTGTTGGCTCCAGCCTTGTGGGGGTCGCTTCTTTGGATGAATCTAGCCTTGCGTATTGCGGCTGTTGCTGGATGAGTTCAAATTGCTTTTCTTGTCGGGCCATCATTAGATCGATCTTCTGTAGACACTCATCCTGTGCTTCTCCTAATTTTCGTAGTTCATTAATGATGTCCTTTAGGATTATTGTTTCCTCCTCTGACCACCTTCCTTGCATTCTCTCTTGATCTTTTACTTCTGTGTTTGATTCGTTTAATGTTGGCATACTCTATTGTCGGTTATTCCATTCGCTGGGAGGATTTGTTCTGCTCTTTGGCAGCAAGGATCCCTTGTTGCATATAAGGGAGTGTCAGATTCTTGCATTTGAAAAGTAATTCATGAGTCAACACAAGATGTATTATTGCAGTTTGAGATGACCTGCGGTGTGGCGTGCTTGACACCAGATGGCGCTGTTTCAAGACTGCTGAATGGAACTTTGAGGAGTTTCAGTTGAAAGTGACAGTTGGGATCTGTCAGTTGGTTTGGAATATCTGTGAGGAAAGGATGCTTAGACAGGTAGCTGAGAAGGTTGTTGTTTTTCGATGTTTTGCCAGTTATTGTTAAATACAATTCAATACAAAGTTATATATTTACCTTGTGAATTGTATGAGAGTTTCATTATTCACACGAACAGAGACTGGAGGTTTTTTGGGCCGATGAGGAATTAAACTTCTATATTTCTGTTGCCTATCCGCTGTGACATAAATACTCGACGCCGAAGAGGGAGGCCTTGGAAATTCCTACTTCTCTGATCCCTCTATCACAAGTGCGCCTTTTCCCTCCCACAAGATGGCGCTCCCACCAAAAGCTCTTCTTCCCTGTTCTCGGATCTATGGCAGCTTCTCCGCCATTTTGGGTCCTCTCATTTTTGTCCCTCTCTGACTTCCCCAGCACTCACATTTGTTCGTGCCCGTCTCTTCTTCCTCTTTTGGCCCCGATCTTGGTGGGGTGGGCTGGGCTGGGCTGGCAGTTACTGCGGGTCGTCCCCCGCTTCCCGTCTTTCGACCCACTTGCCGCCACGGCTGAAGGCCGGACTCGCTCGATCTCCCCCTCTTGAGGAGAGGGCGATCCCTGGAGTCGGCAGCAACTTCCCTACGGCTTCGCGATCCCTTTAGACGTGGCTTCGTCTCTGGGAGGGGGCGCAAATCGCCCTCCGGTCGAGGAGACAGTTGGCACTCTGAGGAGCCTCAGAGTGTCCGTCCTGCCGCCATCTTTGCCCGCCGGAGTCCGATCTACCATGTTACACTTTTTAATCTGGTCTGGTTTCTTTAAAAAATATCTGTTTGCTGTACCAGGCGATTTCTCTCCTTCCACTGTTCCTCTTCCCCCATGTTTTTTTTTTAAGTTGATACTTGAAATTCCTGTGAAAAAGTGAAAAGTAACTAAAGTGAATTACCATAACTTCAACACTGTATAGTTTAGGGAATTGTAAGAACAAAATTTACCCATCCTCCCTCCGTTGTGTCCAGGCGGTTATGGTGGAAGCAGGAAGCATCACTGGGCTTTATAGGACTTCCCACATGAAAACATAATTATTATGAATACAAGCAGATAAACAGGATTGCCATCCCACTTGATATATGCTGCTTTAACCCATCTCTATGCAGGGAGAGAACATTAAGTTGCTTGTTTACCCATTTCAGAATTGTTGATTTTCTGAAATTTCAGAAACACTGGTTTTCATGGTCACAGATATGACAATGTGTTGTCTGATGGACTCTGTGAGTAGTCATTTCCTAAGTGTTCAGAAACACAGAATAAACAGTGTGTGATGAAGTCCTACATTGAAATTATAGGCATGGTTTCTTTTTCTTATTATCTATCTGCTACAAACCAGCAACAATTATAACTAAATGTAGCCCATCAACCATACAAGGTGCCCTATTGGGCTGATGACAACTCCTTTAAAAATAAATGAAGACATTGTCAGTAGCTTCAAAGGCAGACTAGCAAACTTGTTTGAAGCTATGATTATCGCCAGTGCAATTCTAGAAACCTAATGGAACAAAAATCATCCAAATACTTCTTCCTCCCTTGCTATTAATAACATTATTGATTTTTGCAAGAAAAGGAAATATGCACAAATCCAACAATAGAACCACTTCCAGAAATATATAAATGTGATGTGTTAGTAAATTAAAGGAATGGGTCAACACTTTCCCATTTCCCACTTAGTGATGATGTTTTTAGAGAATCTATAAATAGAGAATTTACCACTGTGTGGTCCTCTCTTACCAGCAGAGGTTAAACCTTAGGATGTATAAACTGAATTTGTACATACTTTGATCGCCACTGACTGTCCCTCTTTCTGAGTCTAAATATAAATTATAAGCACCTTGAGACATGGTCCTAGTGATTTGTCTACAGCTTTTAAAAAAAATCTTACGTTGTAGAGCAGTGACTTAGGACCTGAACAAACAAGCAGGGGAAAAGTGGGGAGAGCGAAGGGAACCTTCCTCCTTCATTCCCAAGTGTCTTTCCCCATCTTCTGAGATGGCCAGCCATCTCATGTCCTTCCCCTAGCTTCTGCCTGTCTTTTCCCGTTTTAAGCAATTTTGAGTCATGTAACATCTGACTCCTTAATATGGCTTTAGGGATCCTTTTCCATGAGCTAACAAACCCAACAAAGTCATACTGGAATGCCCTTACATCATGTGATGGCCGATGTGGGATTTCCATGGGGCTCCATTTCCACAGTACATGGAAATGGAGCCCTAAAGCCACCTGATGAGGTCCTTAGATGCAAAGTTTGGCTACCTCCCTCTGAAGCATCCCTAAATTGGCTCCTGCTTCAAACATTGCTTTTGAAAAGAGCAGCAATAGCAGTATTATATACACTCCCATTCCTATGCAGCTTGCAATGCCACCTCCTGTACTGTTTGGGGAAATCTCTAAGCCTCCAGAGCACATTTGATGGGGAGAACTTTGGAGATTATAGAGGGAGGAGGGACATGCAAAATGCCACTTTTTCTGTTTCAATGATTGCAAAGTCTCTACAGAAGAGCTTTCCAAACTGTGGGTCATGACACAGTAGTGTTGGCTGAAATGTGCATGTGTTGTATGAATGAGTCTATATGAAATAAGCAACACATCATATATTTCTAAAAACATGAATGAAAAGTTTTCTTGAGATATGTTGTGTCCCCATATATTTTATTATTATAATGTATATGTGTCCAATTCCATCTCTCATTGGTTTAACCACCAGTTTGCTAACAAAAGTGGATTACTGTGTTGCAAAATGATGTGTGACTAAAAAGTGTGTCACCATCATGAAATGTTTGGAAAGCTCTGCTCCACAGGATCAAAACATCCTGTTAATGGAAGCTGCAGAATTTGGCTGGATCCAACACTACCCCACCACCTACTTATCAATGCTTTTTATGTCAAGTGACCATAAGTTGCCATAACATTTGAAATTGAGAAAAATCACATTTGTACAAAAGCATATACTGTGAAGGTTCCGGTCTGGTGTACCTGTCCAAATGTATCTCCTTCTACATCCCACCTAGGAGTTTAAGATCTTCTGGAGAGCCTCTGCTCTTGGCCCCGCCCCTGTCACAAACACGGTTGGCGGGGACAAGGGACAGGGCCTTCTTGGTGGTGGCCCCCCGCTTGTGGAATTCACTCCACGGGGAAATTAGGTCATCTTCATCCCTCCTCTTCTTTAGAAAGAAATTTAAAACGTGGATGTGGGACTAGGCCTTTTGGTAATCTTGCAGACTTGACAATGATAATGATGACAATTGTTATGGAAATGGTTTATGGATAAGCTTAATGGAGGCTACAATTACAGAACTCGATGGGACAATGGCCACTAGACTGGCTCCCTTTTTAAATAGACTTTATTGTATTAATTTAATGCTTTAATTATTTATAATTATCGATTGTGACTTGTATTTTATTGTATTTTACATGTAGGCATCGAATATGTGCCGGCTGGAAGCTGCCCTGAGTTCCCCCCAGGGGACTGAGAAGGGCGGGGTACAGATACCCAAAATAAATAAATAAATAAGGGGGAAATTATGTATTGTAAAGTGTTTTGGTACTTGAATTTAACCTAATGCAGCTCCTTTTAAAGACCTTTTCATAAGTTAGCTTTTTTGTTGCTAACAAAAGTATGAGACAGTTGCGTTTCGAAAGTAATCTACTGAGTGGGAATGAAGTGATTCCGTTGCTAAAATGCTAAAATTTTTCTAGTCTTAAAAGTTACTATTTGGGGGTATTTTTGGCATCTTATGATCTGACCCCTGAAATTCATCTTCAAATCTTGCCAGCTACACTCAGGGTGAATTTTAAGGCCATTTATGATTGCGGAAACTGTACGTGATCATAAATGTGAATGAGAAATAGTTACAAGGTGGAAAGACTAACTTGTGGCATTGCAACTGACTAACAGATTGCCAGCCATGGCTTTCCTTGTGTGGTCAAGAATATGGTTATGTATTTCTGCATCTGTATATGGATAAAGCCCTACAGGCACATGTATCTTGGGGAGTTTGAATCTGCTGTCATGGCCCCATTCTTCTAACCATCTTTCTTCACACTTGTCATCTGAAAAAGTTGGTATGTTTCCCTAGAGAAACTGTATTGTTGACTTCTTTCTGGCTGAAGTGAAACTGTTTGGTTTTTACTTCCACCACTGCTTTTGCATAAATTTCATATTTCTCTACCTTCCTTAGGTGACATGTTTGCATTTGTGAGGGTGTGTGTGTGTGTGATTGGAGTGAATTAAAGATGTACTGAGAACAGAGGAAATATGCAATACTATATTGTTTAACCTAAGGAACCTTTCTTACTGACTTATTCCTTTTATTTCCCTTAGATGTTTGTACTTTAATTAAGAGAATGACATATACTGTGAAGAGTGATCAATGGGGACAGTTTTCCCTTGAGACATAATCAAAATAATGTTCATTTACATCAAAGTTTTATTCTCCTTTCTGTAGAACATGTATATTAGTGGTGTCTGTTTAGACGAGCACAGCTGAATATGGTGATGACTTTGAAGAGTTCACAATGAGCTTGTGAAAAGAAGGGTTGTGTTTGTAAATGTTGCTCACAAAATTATTACGACACAGGAGACAATTCTACAGTTCTTGTAAGGACATCGGTGACGCCATAGAAAACCAGGATACCCGAAGTATGACCCTCCAGTTGTTAGATTTCATATCCCGTCAGCTCTCACCACCACATCCAACAGTAAGGAATGCTGGGAACTGAAGCTCAATACTGTGGTCTTTTCTTTCTGTCCACGGCAGAGAAGGGGGTTTGCCACAGACACCTTCTCATGAAGCCTCTAGTTTGCATGTATAAGCATGTATGGACAATCATAGAAGTATTGAACTGCATTTCCCAATATCTATCTTATCTATGATGGTCAGATCTGCTTGAAATAGCTGTGGAATAACCAGCATATTTTTGGTGATATGTCATGGATGGTACCATGTTTCTATCCACTGGTTACAACTCTTTATTTCCTTCCTGGAAACTCTGTGACAATTGGCAGCTGATGGTTCATGGATTGGCACTGGTCCATAGACCCAACACTTCAAGTTACATTGATGTACGAGAGCCACAGGAATCGCCCTACCCTCACTCCTTTGTTATGCCTCAAATAACAGATTTTTTAAAATCCATGTGCTGTGGGGATAAAAGGGAAGATATCTTTTATTTCTGTTTAGACCAGAATGAGACAGTAGCACTTAGGAATTGGTGGCTTCTCCCACCTTATTTGTGCCATCTTTCATAGGATAAAAATATGTCTATTTTCTTCTATAACCAGTGACTGTGAATTTCCAGCCTTGGCACAATAAAATAAAACTTTGGCCTATAAAGCAGAGAGATTCTCTGCCTTGACTCAGCCCATAATCACCTTGAAGGGGACTTTAAAATTTAGGGTCATCTGCCCCTAATTGTTCTCCTCTCTGGCTCTCTTCCTGGCACCTTGCTACAGGAGAGCCTCAAAGCCAAGACTGTCCTCTCTTTCTTTTAATGAAATTCCTTTCTATTTCTTCAAGTATGACTCCCCTTGGACATGCAGGGCATATTTTCTCCTTGAGTTAGGACAGCTTATGACAAATAATGATGAGGAATCAATAGACAGGAGGGAAATATTGGGTGAGAGGCTGAATGAATCTCAGAGATAAATTATTGACCAACGGCATGGCCCCCTTCTCTCCCTTTCTCTTATGTGTTCGTATTCCATCTCACTAACAACCTGAAAGAAAATCAAATATTTTGTTTGGGGGCTTCACTAATATCAGCAACTTTTACTATCTTAATGGCATTTTTATTGATCTCAGCTTTAATGGGAGCTGTATATATTTGATGTTGGTCATTTAAAGTAGATGTGAGTAATAGACTTTCCCAGTGTGGCTCATAAAGCAGGCCCTTGTCTGGCAAGCAAGGAAAGCAAAGCAAAAAAGGAAAAAAGAAGACAGCATTTAATCTACTCTTCTACTGCAGTTATCAGGGCCTGGAAGTGGGAGGGGGAGATAAAATGTAAAGGTTGGCTCTTTCCCCCTCCCTCCTCCCCCCATCATGTCGACTTTCGGGCACAGTGGTCATCAGCAAACGAACAACAAAAGGCCATTGGCGCAATGACCTTGGCAGAGGCATCACGCACTGGAGGAAAGAAATGAAGCCATTAGACTGAGGCGGGAGAGCAGGTTATAAATCAAGCCATTTCCAATAAGCTGCCGTAATGGTCATTCATCATTGCCAGCTACGGCGCACAGCAGACCATGGAGACATTGGAGGCTGCTAAAGCTGAGACATAAACAATAATAATCCGGGCTTGATGTTTCAGCCCTTCAGGAAATTTAGGAACATTTGCTTTTCTTTTGTTTGTCAGAGGTGATATTTAAAGTGTAAGATGTAATAAATAGAGGATAGTTGACATCGGTACAGTTTACAAGCACTGCATTGTGGGTGTGATTAAAGTGGGGGGTGGCAGGAAGGGGGAGGAGGTTAGAGAGGGAATTGAATATCAAATATATCCGGACTCTGAGATACGGCTCAAGCTTTCCAGCATCATCTATTTAACACCTCAGATGCAGGAAGCCTATGGTCTGTTCTTTGGAAACAAAAGGCATGAGTCTTCTCACCTTTTCAGTTTACAAGCTGATCAACTATACATATTTTGTGAAGGGGTGTGTGTATGTATAGGTGTATGTATATGCATGTGTGTGTATACACACACACACACTGAGACATAAGATTAGATATGCATGGGCTGTATATTATAATAACATTTTATTGATTTTTCCCAGCACAGCCAATGTTCCATCAAATGAATCTGTGATGGCAAACACCATAAAGGAACCTAAAAGCAGACTTTTCTTCTGAGAGCCAGACACAACAGACAAACAACACTCCTATGTGTCTCTTAAAACAATGCACTCTGAACTTTTTAAAGGTATGGGCTGAACATAAGGAAGAACACTCTTCTCCTAGGGATTTCTTCCCCCCTCTAGAAATGTTTGGCTCACATTTAGGTTGGCCAGAGTTTTCCCCATATGTATACCATCTCAATATGCATTTATTTATCTTTTTGAGAATTGTGTTCAAGAGCAGCTATAGCTTTATATACAGAAAAAAGAGTAATAACTTATAGTACACAATGTTTGCATTGACAAAAATTGCCTTTAGTTTGATAAATCAAACTTGTTGACAAAAGTTGAGCAGCTGTTAGAACTGGGCATCCAGAGGAAAGGCCTTTGGGAACTTATCCCACCCCTATTGCGCTGCACCCGCATAACTTCTGTAGTTCTGCCCATTACATGACTATAAGGCACTGGCTATAACATCATCCCTAGGATTATTTCCACTTGGCATCAGGTTGTATTGACCCCAAAGCTGTACACTGATTAGGAAAGTTCAGCCCCCTGGCTGAACTCTGTACTGAAGGCCTCAAACACATGTCACATTTACATTAATTAACATTAATTAACACATTTTGAAAATGAATAGCCCACAGGAACATAAGCCTGCCGTCTGTTTAATGTGTCTATGTTTCAAGGTCTTAACGTTATGACTTAGGCAGACAGCAAGAATATCTATCCTAGATAAAGCATTATGATGTGGGAAGGAATGGTGCAATCCTAAAAATGTACAATGATGTGGATCTGTATCCTCAAAAGCTCAAAGCTCCAAGGCCAAGATCAAGCTGTGTTTTCTCAGTAACTTAGCCAGTGTTTTTCAAGATCATCTTGAGACCGTATCACACAAGGCCGGAAACTGGAATTGCAGCCCCTTTGTGATAGTATGCATCCTGCTCTCACTTTGCTTCCCCTCATTACTGTAATGCCCCTTTTCATTGATGGGTAAAACCCATAAACTATTCTCCATTCCACTGCATTCCCAGTATATTTACTTTAGTTCAATAGGTCCCCTCTGCTTCAGTGCCAACATGAAGTGTCACATGTCATCAGCGGGTGTGCTTTTCCTCCTTTATCCCTATCCCTTCCTCCTATTCCTAAGCAGGCTATTTCCCTCCTCATTTGTTTCTGTTCTCTTTTTTAAAAAATGTATTGCCATAATTGTAATAAAATAAAATGTTACAAAATAACTGAATGGCACCCTAAGAAGGGCATAGGGCAGGGTGGTAGAGGCTGTGTGGAAGACAGATTGTAGTAGGGTTCCCATATGTCCCTTATTCTAAGGGACGTCCCTTATTTTGGCCCTAAAATTTGTGTCCCTTATTTTCAGGCCCTGTCCCTTATTTTTGACTAGCAGGACAGGACTGGGCGGGGTTGACCAGAGGAAGGTGCGCGCTGTGGTTTCCACGGCAATGCCTGCCCGGGGATTCCAACTCGCAGGGCAGCCTGCATCCCCGTTGGAAGGAAGAGGCGATACAGGACTTTTTCAAAGCACAGTAGACTAATTAACCATTACCCAAGGGAAATGTTGGATCATGTTGGATAAAGACAGTTTCTGGTTGCTTGAGAGTTACTCTTAAAATAGGCCTAGCTGTGTATCCCAATACTATACAATGCTGTGTATCCCATACTATACTATACCATTAACTATTGACATAATAATCATGAAGATGTACTGTCTTATAAATTTTATTTTATTTTAATGTTTAGACAGTGCACTTTTAAAGTCAGCAAAGACAAGTACTAAATACAGATGGAGAAAATTAGGTAGTTCTAATAAAGTTTTTTCTGCATGACAAAGCATGCAGAAACATACCATGTACTGTTAAGAGGATATGTCAGGTTTTTTTTGTGAGTTTCAATCATTATCTTATTCTGTTAATAAAACTATTTCTACCTAATGTTTGAGTTTCAAGATTTTAATGAAGTGCCCCTTATTTTTGTGAAAAATCCCGTAAATGTCCCTTATTTCTTATATCAAAAAATGGCAATCCTAGATTGTGGGACCAATCTGATTGCGACAGCAGCGCCATTGTACCACTGAGATGTGATGCTGAATGCTCTAAAACCAGTATGTTTCCATTCTCTACATTAACATGATTGTGGTGGGGCAGCAGACTGAGATCATAAAGTCCTTGGTAAGCAACTATGTAACCTTCAAGAACAGAGAGGACATTAGTAATAGAATTAACTGGAAATCAAGCAACCAGAACTCTCAAGCACCGACCAAAAATTTGAAGAAATAATACTGCATACACAAAGCCATTTTAGAATGCTGAAAACTGTATTACAATAAGTTAGGTTTGTTCTTATTTGTTTTAACTTGCTTTTAATTGCTGTATTTCAATATTAATATCAAGCCAATACATGCAGCCTCTGAGTTACCAATATCCGACTTACAAATGTCTCATAGTTAAGAACAGGTTGAGACAACAGGAAATTAAAGAAATCTACCCCTCAGAAGGGAAATTCAGTTGTAAAGGAGTTCTCATAGGAAAAGGTGTTTTCTGAACACAGATAACAAAACCAAACCACATGGGTGTTAACCCTTCCCTATACCTGTTGCAGCAGAGCTGCTTGTTTGATCCATTTTCTCCTAGTCACCACATAATTCAACAATAATAATTAGTTTATTAAGAAAAGAGTATACAAAAAGTAACAGCTTCAAAATAGTGCAAGCACTTCTCTTAAAGTCATTTAAAATAAGCAAACTAAGTCTGCAAGAAAGTAAAATCAAAGGCCAGATTGTAAAAACATTATTTATTTATTTATTTATTTATTTATTTATTTATTTATTTATTTATTGAGGCTTCTATGCCGCCGACTCCCAGGGGCTCGCGGCGGCTCACAAGAGCCAAAGGCACAATAAAAACAAAACAATAAGAACAATAAAAAGCAGTTAAAATAGCAGTGGCAAGAAGAGACAGTGACACAGTTCAGCAATAGCATACTTAAAAATACACGGGCCTACTCGCCAAAGGCCTGCTTGAACAAATGGGTTTTGCAAGTCCGTCTAAATGGGAGCAGGTCCCTCAAGGCCCTGGCTTCAGCCGGGAGGGCGTTCCACAGCGTGGGAGCTATAATAGAGAACGCCCTCCGGCGAGTGGATGTTAGGCGTGCCAACTTTGTCGATGGTATCTCCAGGAAGTTAGCATCCTTGGACCGTAGTGATCTCGAAGGGCAATATGGAGTGAGACGGTCCCTCAGATATGCTGGCCCCAGGCCGTGTAAGGCCTTAAAGGTAAGAACCAGCACTTTGAAGGCGATCCGGTGCTCAATGGGTAGCCAGTGCAGGTCCTGCAAGACAGGTGCTATGCGGCGACCTGCTGGGGTGCCAGACAGGAGCCGGGCGGCAGTGTTCTGCACCAGCTTGAGCTTCCGGATCGCCGACAGAGGAAGGCCAACGTAGAGCGTGTTACAGTAATCTAGCCTTGAGATGACCGTGGCTTGGATCACCATGGCCAGGTCGCTCCGGGAGAGATAGGGGGCCAGCCTCCGAGCCTGTCGGAGATGGAAAAAAGCAGCCTTGCTGACCGCGGAGACCTGGGCCTCCATGGTCAGCTGGGAGTCCAGATTATCCAAGAATATCCATGAGTTACCTATCAAGAGTTTGACAAAAGCCAAAAAGGAGCTCTGAACATGAATCCAGAAATCAAAGAAGGTAAAACAAGAAATGACATTTATTCAGCATTTACCAATCTCCAAAGGTGCCAGTTAATTGAGGCCCCTTCTGCAGTGCCATATAATACCCAGATGATCTACTTTGAATTGGATTACATGGCAGTGTAGACTCATATAATCCAGTTCAAAGCAGAGGATGAGGATTGTCTGATTTGATAATCTGGATTATATGGCAGTGTAGAAGGGACTGGAGAGTCTACTGTACTAATGTTTCTTGGAAATCAGCAATCTCCAGGGGAGGATTTTGCGTACTCTAGTAGACCGCACTCTATAGTTTCAAAATCTTGCAAATCGTGAAAACCTGATGTCCTTCATGAATCCACCATTTGCCCAAAAGATTTGGTCCTAAAGTGCAGACTAGAAATGTGTAAAACACAGAGATATTATCTAAGGACCTCATCCCATGACCAGCGTGAAAGTGGGGTAAAGCAGAAGGAACCTCCTACCCCATTCCCTCCCATCTTTTCCCACCCCAAGCCCTTTCCATGTTTTCAGTGCAGCTTCTGCAGTTGGGAGTTGGGTAGAAAATTCATCTGGAAGTGGCCTTACATCACATGGTGGCTTCTGTGGGATTCTGTGGCAGCAGCGCAGGGAAACAGAGATCTGGCAGCAGATCTGGTGTGCTGTATCGGTGCTGGTGAGAAGCTAAAGTGAAAGCTTCCTGACAGAAAGCTGTTGATTTTGTAGGGAAGGAGATCCAAATAAGGTGGTAAGTTATCCCATAAGAGCACCTGATAGGCTTCCATATAAGCATGGTAATGAATCATGCAAGTGAGCAGGCCAGCAGTGGTGTGGATCTTCTTACCACAGTGGACTGGCTTGAGGCTTCTTAGCTTTCTTGGATTGAACAACTTTGACCACAATAAATATTACGCCCCTACGGGGCTTATTTGGTACTGCATCATGGACTTGGTTAACCTTTCTTGCATCCTTTGTCCTCAACCATGCAGTCTTGGTGGGAGGGACTGTGTTTGGTGCCAAGGTGATGCCACCTCCTTAACTCCGCCCCTTTCTGAGGTCAGCTGAGGGGCTGGATTTCCTCTCTTTGGCCTTTCCAAGCATAGCACATGGACGAAGCAGGCTGAAACCTGGAGCTAAGGCTCAGACAAGCACCTTCATTCACGTATAGTCTTCCAATGCTCTCAAGCCAGGATTGCAGTGATAGGAAGGTCAGCCCTTCACCCATAGACTGTAATCTCTGGGGACCCACGGACTTCTTGAGCCAGCGGACCATTTGAGGAGCTACAGGAAACCTGGAAACAACAGAAAGGTACCTTTGCTCTGCTAAGGCAAGTGGACGTTATTTCTTTTCTCAAATGACCCTTTTCCAGTAACCAACCTCAAGCTTTTTGGACCATCAGTTTTTACTGATTGTAAGCAAATAAACCTTGTTTTGAGTTCACCTTTTTGGAGTCCTGAACTCATTGCTTAGAGACTCTCCAGGTGTTTTTTTAAGGGAAGATTAGAACGCGACCCCCCAGGGCCATAGAGTTTGTCCATCCTCTTAAAGTCCCTTTTTTGGCCCTGGCGGGATGCCACAATATAGTTCGGTTTAGTAGCCTTAACTAAGCACTCTGCTGAAGAGGTGCTTATGCAGTAAAGTGTATTTTCAAACTTAGAAATCCCAGTCACATAAGCAGGGGCTGATTTTTGGGGGTTTTCTTTTTGCAAGCTTAAGCAAGTATGGAAGTAATGGGAGAAAATGTATGATGAGCTTATTTCTGCAGTTGCTCAACCGAGAAAAGCAGATCCTCTACTGGTGTGTCAAAATAAGATATGGAAGGCAACTGAAGGGAGGAAAAATAAGGTGGCTCATCCCCTATGGAAGCTGGGATGGAAATGTCCTCCTCAAGAGGAGAAATGTGTTCCTCATAGGAGTCAGAATCTACATCAGACTCATTGACTGGTTGCAGCTGAGAGGAGGCACCAGAATGAGCTTGGGAAAAAATTAAACCCATGAAAACCAAAAGAAGGGACTCCAAATCCTTGAGAAGGAAAGGAGGGTGCAGATGGTGTAGATGGTGCCAATTCAAAATAGTACCAACCTACCTGTTGATGCATGGGCCAAGTGACAGATGGGGCCAAAAAGGCACAGTACTTACAGTCTGAGCTGTCACTGAAGCTCCCAGGCGACAGATGCAGAGGGAGGATGGTAGCCCGAAGGCCCCTCCAAGGATTTATACTTCATGGGCTGAGCCCAAAGCCTTGGCTAGTCATCATTTGCACAGGTGACGTGGCTGCCTTGAGCCTCCCCTCTCCTGAGAGGGGCAAAAGCATGGCAGGGATTGCTGCAGCATCCATTGCCTGCTGGGGTAAATGGGGCAGGGAAAGCACGGGCAGTGTGAGCAAGCTATCCTCCAAAGATAGAAACAGCTGAGAGGCTAGGTTGTAACCTAAAACAGAGCTACTGGCCCCAAGTCGCAGTGGCATTTTGCTGCAGTGGCATTTTCCTGGCACAAGCTCTGCCACTTCCTGGCTCTGCAAAGGGGTGGTAGGCTGTTTAAAAGTCTTCTTCTCTCCCACTTTCTGAGCAAGGGGAACAAAAGAAAAAGAAGGTAAGCTACTGCCCATTGCCAAGGGCAAAGAAGCCTTGGAGGGAGGGAGGGAGTGGGTTTGTCCTCCCACTGGCAAGAAACACAAAGGGGGTGGGAGTCATCCTGGAGCAACTTCCCCCCATAGGCCATACATTTTAAAGTTGAAGAAAATGCCATACTGGCCTGAGTAGGATGAGTAGCACCAGGAATGTGGCGCAGCTGGCTAAGTGCCAGCTGCCTAAGATCTCTCTGACCAGTAGGTCATGAGTTTGAGACCTGCCTGGGTCGAGATGGGTGCTCGACCTTTAAGTGTAGCCTGCTGTCGACCTTTGCAGCCCGAAGGACAGTTGCATCTGTCAAGTAGGAGATAAAGGTACCACATTAAGTGGGGAGGCAAATTTTGACTGAATTATGAGGCCATTAAAGAACTCCAGGAATGCTGAGGAATGCTGAAGGAACAACAAGGAACACTGGAAATGCTGAGAGATGAGGAGTGCATCAGCTCCCCCTGGTGGCCAGAGTTTGCCTCTGTTCGTCTATATGTTGTATGTGGAAACAGCAGGGATTGTCTGCTAGTCTGTGTACTGTAATCCGCTCTGAGTCCCCTTCGGGGTGAGAAGAGCGGAATATAAATAAAGTAAGTAAGTAAGTAAATAAATAAATAAATAAATAAAGGTCCCAGAAAACAAGTTGGAATTGCAGTCTGTTAGAGTAGTCAAACTGGAGTCCTTGAGTCAAACCAATAGTTGTTTTAGAAGCGTAGAGAACACCGAGTTGTTGCTGCTTTGGTGGACAAAAGGAACTAAGGCCTCAAGCCCCGCTGCCTGGCTTTATTACTGAAGTGGATGGGCAGGGCTGAAGTCCCTGATTTGGCAAAAGCTTTTCAATAAGTATCTGAATCAGCTGCGTGGACGCAAGAAATACCACAGGTTTGGATTTCATAGTGACCACGCTGAAGAAGTTCCTTACTGCAAAGGGTTCCCAAAAGGTAAAGTATATGACCACCAATGTATCAATCCTTTTAGCCTTTGTAGAATATTGCCAGTAGAGTGCCACATCAGTTTGACCAGTCCACAAGCACATCCTGTTTCAAAATGCCTAGTAAGAATGAGAAAAAGAAATTCCCCCTGTCCTCTTTTCTGCCTCATGAAACCATACAAGGCCAGAATATTTCTTTTTATTTCTTCTGCTGTAAACTCTAATACCTGGTTTAAAATTATATTACAAGCTATTAATACATACGGAGAGTTTGGGAGGATTTTATAACCCACAAGAGATGGCACTCCTGGGTTATGATGTCATTCAAAGCCACTTGATAATATACTGCAACTAGCTTGCAATATTCCAAGAGCAGCTATTAAACTAAATATAGACAAGAAACATGTTGCTACAACAACACAAAATATTATGAACAGCACTGCACAGTAATATACTGCAGCAAGTTGGATTATTTGTTTAGACAGCACCCCCCCGGAATCATGTTGAAAATGTTGAAAAATGTGTAATGTAAAGGAAAGTGATATTGTAAGAAGAAAAAAGCACTAGCTTTTAAAAGATGTTTATCTGGGGGTAGCATGGAAATATGAAAGCGGGGAAGGGGGGTCTTTGAGGCAGGAAATAAAGAAAAGGGAGAAGGCAGAGGAAGACAAATCAAATGGTGAAGTAATCCAGAAAGAAAATGATGTATGTAAACCACAGCACTCCAAGCCCGATATAAATCAGTTGCAGCCATTCAAGATAATTCAGATGCATTAACTTTTCTTTCTGTACCAACATTTGAGCAATAAAAAAGGGAGCAAATGTAAACACCGGTTCCTACACTTTAGTAAGTCACCATTAGGGAAGCAGAGTGCTTTTAATTACATTTCCAGACCAGGGTACTGACTGGGTGACATGTTATACTGGAGATCAATGTGAGCAATAGCTATTTTTCTTTTTCACATTGGGGGGTGGGGGGACTCCTGAAAGCCATCAACATTTGCCAAAGCCTGTTAGAATTTTTCGAATTTAAAGCTTTGCATTGAGTTGCTTTATCAAATGTATTTTACAGTCTGCAGTGGCAAGCATACACCGGCTATTGTCTATGCACCCCCCCCCCCTTTTGCAGGTTGTGAAGTAGTTGCTAGTCGACACACTATTCACTAGACCCTCTCTGCCCACCCTCCTCCCCAGTGAGTGGCATGAGATATGACATGAATAGAATAAACCACTTGAACACCCCCTCACTATTTCTGTTTTCTTTGAGGGGGGGGGGGAGCCGCTTCCTGCCTTAACCAATCCTTCTTTACCATTAAATTACTCAAAACCCACTGGAAGCAATCTTTTTATAGCTTTCAAGTGGATTTTGTATTTTTGATATCGAACAGCAGGCAATTGACAAAATATCACATCAAAACAGAGCTTGGAAAAGAGCTGTTTTGGCTGGGAAAACTCTGGCAGCTCTAGTCCAAAAAATCAACTTCTCCAAACTAGGAAGCTGCATTGTGCTGAATCAGAATGCCAGTTGATCTATTGACTGTTTGGTGGAAACCACATTGCACCACTGTAACAGTTTAATCCCACTTTTAAGTGTCGTGCCTCCATCCCATGCAGTCCTGTGACCTGTAGTTCATTCATTCATTGAGGTATTTGTGCTTCAGCAGTGGACATTAGGGGTGGATATCTCCGGTTTAAAATACTTTGAAACCCGTTATTTTTCGTATTTAAAATTATTTTGACCTTATATCAACCCTCGGGGTCCAACCTGGAAGAGAAGTTTCAAAACTGAACCCGGGGTCGCCATTTTTTCTAAAGATCACGTTATTAAGTCGTTTTTTTCTCTCCTCAGTTCTCAATTCGCGAGAGGAGACTGGAGGGCAGCACCACCCACCTTTCTCCTCTCCCGAGCGGAGAGCTGAGGTGGACATTTTATTCCCAAGCAGGGAAGGAAGTGGGGACGGGAGTCCCTGCCTCCTCCTCTCCTTGGGAATAAACCGGGACAAGGGTTATTAACCCCCATTTGGGTCTCGGTTGGCGAGAGGAGGGTGCCAGGCTGCACCTTCCACCTTCCTCTTGCCATTGTCCCAGTTTATTCCCAAGGAGAGGAGGAGGCGGGGGACTCGCCTCCCCCGCCTCCTCCTTTCCTTGGGAGTAAACTGGGACAAGGCCCACTCCTCCTTCTCTCCTTGGGAATAAACTGGGACAATGGCATTTGTGTGTCAGATGGCGAGAGGAGGGGGGAAGGTGCAGCCTGGCACCCTCCTCTCTCCAACCGAGACCCAAACGGGGGTTATCTTTAAACCCCGTTTGGGTGTCAGCTGGCCAGAGGAGAGTGCAGGCAGCACCTTCCACCCTCCTGTCACGCATGCGTGGAACAAATAACGTAATAATAACAAAATTCGTTACTAATTACGTTTCAATTACAATTTTTTTTTAAATTGGATTAATTTCTATAACGAACCAGCAACTGACATTCTACACGAGTTTAGAATCAAATTTTTCATGGATCAACCACCCCTAGTGGACATACCTGGCTGAGAATTCTTCTCAAACTATAAATTCCAAGATATCTGTAAGGTATTTTAGGCAGATATTTTTCTGATTATTAATGAATGTGGATTTCATCTTAGCTTGATCTTGCTAAGAATTTACCAAAATCCACACATTTTTTTTCATATTCAGGATGGATTGAGGGAGGCAAAATTCAGATATTCATCTATCCATTCAAGCTCAGGATTTGAGTGTTTTGCTCTTTAACAGTTTACTTTGGATCCCTATTTTGGTAGATTTGTCACCTTTTCCCCATTTTACTCACCTGAGAAGCTCCTTATCATTTAAACTTATCTGGAATGCGAATACAACACGATCCTTTCTAGGCTAGGAAAAAATGCATCTAAACATGCAAATGCAGAATGGTTCAGTTCATTTTTGAAGAATTTACCAAAACTGGGATTTTTTTCCCCTAATTGGGCCAAAAGTAATTATGTTTTTTTAAAAGCCACAGAACAGGAATGAAGTTTTACCATTCCTGCTCTTATAATGCATCCTAAGATCCTATCAAAAGGTTCAGATGGTAAACAAGAGACTTTCTGTATCAAGTATTACCTAAAACAGCAGGAGAGATGTAGAGGTAATATCAGAAAAGTTGTTTGAGAAAAGGGCGGAAACTTCAACTGAATTAGGTCATTGATTCAAACCAGTTAAAGGTAATAATAATAGTAGTAGTAATATTTATTTCTTACTTGTCTTTCCCAATGGATCAAGGTTGGGAACAACAACATGATTAGTCAGTTAAAAACACAAGACATAAACCAGTTAAAACACCACTTTAAAATTTATTTATTTATTTATTTAAAACTTTTATACCCCGGCCTTCTCACCTCCGAAGAGGGACTCAAACCGGCAAACAGCAAGTATTCAATGCTAACATTTTATAATTTAAAACATCATAAATTTACAATAAAATTATCAAATACAAATACAATAAATACATTTAAAAAACCTTTCGCCAAAGTAAAATCGAGTCCAACTCAATCCGTATATTCAGTCCATATCTAGTGGTTAGTGACTTTAATCGCTTCGCGATCTCCTTCATTCTGCCTCATTGCACAGCCACGTTTTCACCCACTTCCTAAAAGTCAGGAGGGAGAGGGCGGATCTAATTTAATTTGGGAGGGAATTCCACAGCCAGGGGGGCACCACAGAAAAGGCCCTGTCCCTTGTCCCCACCAGAGGCACCTGCGAAGGTGGTGGGACTGAGAGCAGGGCCTCTCCAGACGATCTTAACACTCTTGACGGTTCATAGGGGAGAATACATTCGGACAGGTAAACTGGGCCGGATCCCCATAGAGTTTTGTTGGTCAACACCAGCACTTTGAATTGTGCTCAGAAGCTAATTGGCAGCCAGTGGAGCTGGTGCAACAGGGGGGTTGTGCTCTCCCTGTACCCCACTCCCGTTAGTAATCTGGCTGCTGAGCGCTGGACTAATTGCAGCTTCCGGGCAGTCTTCATAGGCAACCCCACATAGAGAGCGTTGCAGTAGTCTATACTGCACTGTACTAAAAGAACATTCAAAATAATCAGTACTTAATTTAAAATGCACAATTTGAAAATCATCTGGATAGGCCTTCCAGAAGACACAGGTATTTATTTCTGTTTTAAAATAGATAGTGTATTTAGCTATCAAATCTCTTCTGGCAGGTTATTCCACAGTCCAGGGGTAGCTGAAAAAGTCATCTCAGTAATGCTTGCCAGTCCAGTTACTCTGACCAGTGTAAATGTGCCACAGAAGATGTGAAAGTATGAGACAGATTATACTAGATGAGGTGACCCCATATGTAACCTGGACTCAAACAATATAGGTCTTTAATTAGGGTGACCAATCTTGATGATGAAATTAAGTTGTGACAAATTTTGTGCATTTTCAGCAGTGTGGTGTCACCTTATCAAATGTTCATGGAGTGGACAATATTGAACAAAACAATGTAGGTTTTAATTATCTGCCAGTGAAATAGTCTTGAGGTTATGAGTGCATGCTCCACCATCTTCAGATCCTCCGGCTCTAGGAAAGGGCACAAATGGTGGAACAGCAAAAGTTGGTCACAAGCCATTGTATCTATCTGAGCTGTCATTTGGAGTGATGGATCCAGAAGCACCCCAAGGTATGAAAGTCTTTCAGAGGGAGTGTAAGCCTATCTAGAACTGATTAACACACCAACAAATCCAGGTTACCATTGACAGTAAGCACCTCTCTCTTGTTTGAATTTGTTTTACCCCAACCAACCCAGGCATTCATTTGGATAAGACACAATGTCCTCACATGACACTAATGTTTGGCTGTAATCAGCATACCTATAGTCTCCAGATTATTTATCCCAGCAGATTCATGTAGACATTGACCAGTACTGGTTAAATGGTCTTTTGTTTACAGTAACTAAGGCTAGAAGGTTCAAAATTCTTCTTTCTAGTGATGTCAGGAGAAAACCTAATGCAGGGTCACATTCTGCACCGCATTCGCTTAATAGCCAAATAGAGGTCCTGCCAGGATACTTTTTTTTTTTCATGTCAGGAGCAACTTGAGGAACTGCAAGTTGCACCTGGTGTGAGAGAATTGGCCATCTGCAAGGAAGTTGCCCAGGGGGCACCCAGATGTTTTGATGTTTTAACATCCTTGTGGGAGGTTTTTCTAATGTCCCCGCATGGATACAATGAAAAGTGCAAAGCAAAAGTATTTCTTATTTGCATACCTTGATTTTTGCAAGGAAAATTTCACCTGAGCGTGGTCATTTGACAAGAGGTGACTGAGAGTATACGTGCCAACATATTATATATTATGGTTTGTCTAGTATTCTTTCTTACAATTAAACATTTGGGAATACAAATAGTCCTACAATTAAACAATCTTTTCCTTGGATGAGCTGCTGTTTGAATACTCTGCTACTATATTTTTGAAGTATTTATAAATAAAATATTACTGGCTCAAAATGACACTTTCATGTCATGCTAAACGTCTAAGGAGAACCATGCTACATTAAGTGACCTCAGCCTTGGATTTTTTAGAGACAAGAACGGCATCAAATCAGAGACTTATGAGCAATCCCTGCTTCAGCAGCCATTGCCTGGGAGCTCTGAAACAGGGAATGAAGATAAATAACAGAAAGGCCCACAATGATCAGTTTACCTTTCCCTCATTTCCCAGATCTTGGAGCAGATATGCTAAAATCTGCATTGAGGATGAGACCAAAGATGTAAATGCAGATTCTGTAAGCCCTATAGGTGAGAGAGATAGAAGGTGTTACCAATCTCACTTAGGTCAGAATAATATTTGTAGTCCCTAAGACAAGGATAAGTAGAACAACACCAAGCACACATGAAATGCCCATAGCAGCTACCCTTAAGTAATTTATTACATACTTTTAAAAACATTCCTTTCAGAGTACATCATCCAAATAAGGAAGTGTACAAAAATATTTTGAACATAAAAATATGGTATGAATTCAATAATTTTTCAAAAAATAAAACAAGTTACCTTAGAAATTAGAAAAATACCTGTTACTGTGGCTGGATCTACACCGCCATAGAATTCAGATTATCAAATTTGATAATCTAGATTATCTGCTTTGAACTGGATCATATGAATCTACACTGCTATATAATCCAGTTCAAAGCAGAGAATCTGGATTATATATGCCATATTGGACCTGAGGTATTCTTTCGCTTCTTTTTTTCTCGTAGCTTTCTCTGTTTGGCATTCTTATTTTGAGAATCTTTCTGTTTTCCAGAGATAGGGGTTTTTTTTCATTTTAGACTTGCTAACATTATCAGCTGCAGCATTCTTTGTTTTGTCTTTAATTTTCTTGATACATTATTTGATTGTTTTGTGGTTCAGTTTTAAGATGCCCAAAATATTCAAGCAATGGCAGAATCATTGAATAAAAATAAATTTAATAAATATATAAAACTGTAGCATATTCACGACAATCACTTCAAACTCACCTACCACATATACCTCAAAAACCTTGACTGAAAGCCTCAGGGTTGCAATAGGCCAGGGTTGCAAAAGCCTCAAGGTTGCAATAGTACTTTTGAAATGCATATATACAAAAGTGGTTGCAATAAATACTAATTTATTGCAACCACATTTGTATATAAGCATTTCAAAAGTACTGTTCCAAAACTGTACTTCAGTTAATTAATGTAATAACCTTCCACTTTTAAAATGACTACTGACAAACATAATGAAAAATTCTGGCACAGACAATAAGGGAATTCTTAGCCAGATCATCTTCATCATTATCACCACAAAAACAAACTCAGCTAAATCAAAAAGGAACATTTATTCTCATTCATTGTAAAAACTCTCTGGCAGCTTTTTAACAGGCTGCTGAGAAAGCATTTGATAGGATGGTCTGGCAATGCCTAGTCTAGTGATATATTTGAGAAATGGATACTCCTTTGCTTCATGATAGACTTGAGCTGCAGGCTTGAACATGTTTCATTGGGAGTAAATCTGATCCAACACAAAACGGGACTATGTTTTAGAAAAATATGTTTGGAACAAGAAAATATATTTCCATGTCTGAAAATACAACATTTCATTTTTGTAGGAGGAAATTGTGTAAGGAAACGGTCTTCTTGGTATCTTAAAATGCTTATCAGAAGATTTGAATAAATGTAGACCAGAGGTGCTCATTAGGTAGATTGTGATCTACTGATAGATCTCGAAGGGCATCCTGGTAGATCCCAGGCAGATCGCAGGCACAGTGTGTATGGCTCCCATGCTATTTGTGAGGAATGCTCAGGGGCTTATTATACTTACTCACATTTAGTTGAATTCAGTCTTAAAATGTATTATATGGCTTTCACTGAAATAAATTTCCTAATATTTTGCTTTTATGGCTCTCTGAGTAGTGGGTAGGCAGATCTTTGGGACTTGGTTGTTTTATAAGTAGCTCGCATGCTGGAAAAGTGTGAGCACCCCTGATGTAGACTATGGACCTCATTAGACAGACAGGAGAAAAGTGTTCCCAACTGTCTTTCCCTGTCTTTTGCCCATGTTTCCCCATTTTAAGCCATTTGGAGTCAGGTAACATGAAGACAGCTTTAGGCTTTGTTTCCATGCACTGCGGAAGCGGAGCCCCACAGAAATCCTACCAGAAATGCCCTTACGTCATGTGATGGCCTCTGTGGGACTCCCATGGAGTTCCATTTCCGCAGCACATGGAAACAGAGCCCTAAAGCCATATGATAAAGTCCTGTGTCAGGGTGAGCTCATTCTTTCATAAGATACAGTAAAGTGGCAGCAAACAAAGATGGGTAGTTCTAGAAAAGTCTTAAGATCTTAAGCTGAATTTTAGAAGTTATGTTGATGAAAGTGGACTTTAGAATTTGGATGCCTTTTCTAAGCAAACGTTTAGGTCTGGAGTTTCTTATGGCATTAATTCTAACTCAACTAAGTAATCTCAATGGCTTCTGGAGAGTGCTTGGGCACAGCTCCAACCAAGATCCAAATGACAACTGTTTGGCCACTAGGAAAATATCTGCTCTCACCTAGATGGCTGCCTCTACCATCCTCTCTGGAAGACTGCTAGTATGACCCTGGAACTTTGTTGATAGAATATGTACTCCATTGACATCATGCAGGATCTTGGCCTTGAACATTTTTGGATTACATTCCTCACCACAGGAAAATCAATGCATTAAATCCATGCAGAAAAGCCGAACTATTTAAGTAATCTAGAACATTACATACATTTACAATTTTCCACAAAGTTGCATATGTTCTGACTGAAAATTGAACCCTCTCCCTATGTTTTGCCCTATTTTTGAAGAATGTACATTTTGGTCTTATAATTACTTATTCAGATGTTAGTCTCTCTGAGTACAGTAGGACTTGCTCCCTAGAAGGTGTGCTATGTATTGAAACATAATACACTAAGGGATTTAAGAAATGTAAATGGTCAAGGAATTGCAATGCTTCTGGAACAAGAATGCATATTGAGGTATAGTGTTATTTAGTATGTATGCAGGACACATGTGTCTTGTTTAAACATAACAGGAAGGCAATTGGTGCTGTTGGAAGAGATATAGAAAGACAGGCAGACAGAGTTATATCTATTCATTACTTCTTTTAAGGGGGAAGAATCATACAAAGCAGGCATTCCAGCTTAAATATTAGCCTTAGTTATGTGGTAGGTTGCATGCTCATCAGCAAAAAAAATTCATTTTTCAAGTGAAGGTCTGTGTCCAAGGTGATGTGCATGGTAGCATTGGGATTCTGAACACTCTACTTCCATCCAGCACCCTCTGATCTCTCTTGAAAAACTTGCTTTAGGGTCCAAATAAAAAATCTTCATATGCAGATTTTTTTAAAAAAATATATTTATTATATGTATGTATATCTTGCTTTATCTCCCCAAACGGGGTTCAATGTGGCTTTGCAGAACAAAAAAACACTCCAAAACGTTTTCATATTGTTGGATATGATTATTATTGTTTTTGTTTGGATTCCTGGACTTCTTGCAACAAAAAACCCTATTAAAATATTGTTTTTCCCCAAAAACAAAATGTTTGCAAAAGCCCTAAAAGGATAAATAAATTATAGTAGACCCTTGTTATCTACTAGGGCAGTGGTTCTCAACCTGTGGGTCTCCAGGGGTTTTGGCCTACAAATCCCAGAAATCCCAGCCAGTTTACCAGTTGTTAGGATTTCTGGGAGTTGAAGGGCAAAACTCACAGGTTGAGAACCATTGCACTAGGGGTTGATTCCAACACTCTTTCCCAAAATTGCCAAAATCGGTGTATGTTCAAATCCAATTGTATACAAGGGTGTAATAAAATGATGATATAAAGTTTGCTTTTTGGAAGTTTTTAAAAATAAGTGTATGGTTGAATCTGAAGGTACAGAATCTGTGACTATGTAGGACCAACTGTAGGATACTTGACCATTTCCCTCAACATAGGTTTTCTATTTTAGTATAAGAAAATTGTTTATCTACTGGAAATGACTGGAAAATCCTTCGGGCGGGGGTCACTTCAAAGGATTGCTCAATCCCACTGTCAAATTTTAGAGCATAAGATGGCCCATAAGGAGTTACCCCCTTTTCATTTCCAACAACAAATGGAGATTCTGAGAGCAAAAATCACACTTCAAAATATTGGCCTAAATGTAAAAGCAATACACTAGCTCCGCGCGTAGCTTTCCTTACTGTGATGCAAGCTATTTGGTCCCGCCAAAAGCAAGCACTTATAAGTTCCAATGGGAAAGTTGTAAAAAGTGTTTGGGTTGGACTATGCCCAAGGTTATTAAGAAAAACAAAAGTTTTTCATGTCATTAGCACCTGAAACTTTTTTTGTGATTTAATATGCCAAATGCTCAGACTTGAGCATTTAAACTTTTGCCCCATGCTGCAAATTGATCTTCTCTACACCTGCCTGCCAAATATATATTTTCATTTCTTTGGCTCAGCTCTGGTCCCAACTGAAAAGGTCATTTGTTGCAGGCAATTTGTACGATTGCATTTGGAGAGAGAGTGAGCGAGAGTTCGGGCTTCAAAATGCCATTGCGCCATGCTCGTGACAGCCAAAGGAAAGGGTTGTATTTAGAGCCAAATGACAAGTGGGCTGAGGTCCACAAATGCACCTTTGGAATTGCCTGTGTCAATTGCCTTAGAGACTCTCTGACAGATTCTGACAAGCTGGTGAGAAAGTACCATATTTAATCTATTTAAAACTAGAGTGGACAAAACACTTGAGAATATATTACTGAGGAAGAGGGCAAAGGAAAAAAAATAAAAGAAGGCCAAGAAGAGTGACATCACATCCTATGAAAGCAAAAGAGATATAGAGGGTAATCTGACAGAGATAGAACATGTCCGCCTAGAGGCCTTTAATTGGACTTGGGTAAAGTTCCCAATTTTTATTCGAACGTGCGTAAGACTGAAACAGTCTCTTCTGAAATGGCATTGTGCTATAATGAGTCTAGCATAGGGTGGAAGAGAACAAAAGGATGTTAAAATCTTAAATATAGACAGATCTCTTAAATGAGATCCTGAATGAAGTGGGTATAAAATGTCAGATTAATGCTACTGTACAATTCCATCAAGTATGAATATATATCTAAATAAATCCCAAACTCAGAATCAGTCATAGCATAGTGTTTCTGATTTCAGTGCACAATTGTAAAATCTGGACAGTGAAGAAAGCTGGCAGGAAAAAAAATCAACTAATCTGAAATACGATGCTGCAGGAGAGTTCTAATTGGATACTGAAGACTGCTAAGAAGACCAATAAAAGGATCCTAGAGCAAATCAAGTCTTAATTGTCCCTAAAATCTAAGTTGACTAAGCTGAGACTATAAATCTTATCACACCCCTTGGTAAACCTATGCTTAGTGTGCAACCCATTGTTTAAGAATGCTGGTTAAGAACTGGATAGCCACACACCCCATCACAGTCTTGTTTCCTGCCAGACTTATCACAGCCGCGAGATGATTCTTCCTAATCCCCATGCTCTTCCCCTTCATCACTGTCCTCCTTAAAAAAAAATTTTCCCAGATTTTGCACAACTTCTGGACTTTAAAAAATGTATATATGTATTATTTCATACAGTTCTGCAAAATATCAATGTATTATATATAACAGCCATATGTGTTATATGGTACATTCAACTTTCAATCAAAAGTCTGTTGACATGCGTCTCCTTATATACTAGGCATGAGAAAAATGAAACGAAAATTAAATGGAGTCGTTAGAGATTCGTATGTAATGGGACTTTTGATGTTTTACGTATCGCTGTCGCGAACCAGGAAGTAGACTTTCTTTACGGCACTTCGGGCGCCATTTTTGTATCTGGGTCGTAAAGCATTCGTATGGTTTCTTTGCCCTTAGTAAGCATGTTTTGTCATTGGCTGATGGATACCAGGTGGACATACCTCTCCCTTCACTCCACCTTTCCTTTAGCCAATCAGAGGCAAAGAAACATGGATGGGGTGAGCGAGGGGTTCTCCTCCTCCTCTCTCGCCAATGACAGGCCTGCGAGAGAGGAGGAGAAAGGCCCCGCGCCCCTCTGCCTCTCTCTAGCCTCGATCCATGCATCGGGGCTAGAGAGAGGCAGAGGGCGCGGCCCCTTTCCAGCTAAAATAAGCCGACCCAGGCTTGGGTCGGCTTATATTTTTGCTGGAAAAAAAAGCCCTCTGCCTCTCTAGCCTCGATCCAGGCTAGAGAGAGGCAGAGAGGTGCGGGCCCCTTTCCCCCTAAAATATAAGCCGACCCAGGCTTGGGTCGGCTTATAGCTTTTTTGAAAGTAGCCCGCGCCCTCTGCCTCTCTCTAGCCTGGATCGAGGCTAGAGAGGCAGAGAGGTCTTGGGCCCCTTTCCCACTAAAATATAAACCGGCCCAAGCCTGGGTCGGCTATTGTAGCTGGAAAAGACTTCGCTCTGCCTCTCTCTAGCCTGGATCGAGGCTAGAGAGAGGCAGAGAGGTGCGCGGGGCCCCTTTCCAGCTAAAATATAAGCCGGCCCAAGCCTGGGTCGGCTTATATTTTAGTGGATTTCCTCCTGTTTCCCAGGCTGTCCTCAGAAGCGGAGGGACAGCCTGGGAAACAGGAGAAATTAATCCGGTTGAGAACTCGCAGGGGGTTAAGGGAGGCATCTTCCTCCCTTAACCCCTGCGAGTTCTCAATCGGATTAATTCTCCCCTGTTTCCCAGGCTGTCCCTCCACTTCTGAGGGACAGCCTGGGAAGCAGGAGGAAATCCAGCTAAAAATATAAGTTTGACCCAGGCTTGGGTCCCGACATATTTGGGGGCCCACGCACCTCTGCCTCTCTCTAGCCTCGATCCAGGCTAGAGAGAGGCAGAGGGGCGCGCGGCCCCTTTCCAGCTAAAATATAAGCCGGCCCAAGCCTGTTTTTGTTATCCTTAATCATCAATTTATAAATTATTCCTGTCACCCCTTTCTCTGTTTTCTCAATTTTTAAAAAATACCTCCCCTAATTTTTCTTCCACCTTTATTTGTTCATCATATTGCCCTTGCTTAAGTCTATTGTATAATCCTAATACTTTTATCTAATTCCTATTTCCAATTCCTTCTATTATCTTATCTATAAATTTGCCATTTATGTCATACATGTCTTTAATTTTTTTTGAATAACTTCTGGAATTCGTGTAGTTTTGCAGGTCTGTGCACACAAACTTCTGTTCCTGATTTTTTTTATTTAAAAAACCCAACAACAAATAATAATGGGAAAGTGGAAAACAGTTATTGCTTTACTAACTTGTCCACAGTCTTTCTCTGACTGCCACCAGAAATGTACTGCCAATCATTTTGGCAAAGAAGAATTGAGTGGGATGAAAAGACTGCCCCCAAAACATTTCCTGAAAGACACATCACTTTCACAGAGGATGAGCTGCAGATGGGTATACCCATTGCACCGCAAATACCACACTTCAGATGCTCATGGAGAAAATAAAGATAATTGCTCCTTGTTTTTCAAAACTATTCTCCATAGATTCTTTGTCTACAAGTGTCCGACAAAATGGACCTTGCATCATGTGATAGGATCTGATTTCAAATGTAGGTAAAGAGTGTCAGAGACAGGTTATTAGTGTGTGAAAGATCTATCAGACTTTAGATATCTCATGAAATAATTTCTCATTCATCATAAGCTGATGTTGACAATGTCAAATAACAAGAAGCTCATACTTGGATGTGATGAAACATTTAAACCATTTCATCAAGAGTGCTCTACATGTTTTTGTTTGATCTCACAAACAGTATGGAAAGCTGTGCCCACAATATCCATGGATTCTGTATCTGTATCTGTAGATTCAATCACATCTGGCTTAACTCCCCCCCCAACACCCCCCCCCAAATAATCCAAAGCCAATCTTGATTCTGCCATTTTATACAAAGGACACCATTTCACTAGGCTATTGTATATAATGGGACTTGACCGTAGACAATTTTACTATTTGGGGGAGGGGGTCCAGAAACCCAAGTCCAGCAGATATCACGGGCAAACTGATCTTGAAATGAAGGTGTTATATTTGGAATTGGACTTTCTACATCAATGTTGATCCAGGCTTTTTTTCTTTTATTACTGTTTAATTCATTTCCTTATTTATTATACTAGTTTTCCATTTGCTTTCCACATCAACTTTGAGCTCTGGATATTTTCCTTTACCATTTGGCTCTATTCTAAAATCACTACTTTCCTATTTGTTGTTATCCAAAAATAAACAATAAACATACTTCGGTTATATTCAAAATTAGGTCAGCAAGTTAGAGCATTAAAGTTACAATTGACAGGCTTTTTGAAAGGAAGCTTTGGTCTTGCCAAAAGTCAGAATTTTCAAGAAAACAAAGGCTTGCTTATGTGGGAAGATGTTTTTAACATTTTTATATCCGTACTAACTGTTGGTTTGAGGAAATTTGGGCATTTACTCAGAGAACCTTAGCAATTATACATTTGATGCCATTCTTTAAAGTTCTGGAACATTCTTGGATTTACCCCCAGTTCCTTGAAAGCTTAAAAATGGCCCTGGGGTACCATTTGCTTAACTCAGAGCTATGACTCATTTCTAGAACTTGGACAAAAATGCAGACTAGCAATGTAATAAAATGCAAGTAAATCTCTCACAACATCTGGAAAGTTTTTTTAAAAAGTAAATTAGACCGAAGTTGTTGTTGCTCTTGTTATTCTTGTTGTTGTTGTTATTATTATTATTCTTTCTAGTCCACTTTTTCCACAGTTCAGGATTCAAAGCCAGTTCCACCAAAGCGCCCTCAAATGGTTCCATGCTCCCTCAATATAGTTGTTATATATACAAGTTTTTACTAAACAAAGCTCTTTACTTTCTTGTTTCTCAAAAATAAGAAGTTGCTGGCACCATGGTAAGGAAATAATTTTCATTGAATCCTGCTCAGCACCTGATATGGCACTAGACCCATTTCAATTAGCCTTCCTCCACTCAGTGAAGCTATATAGCACAGTATTTAAAAGAGCAACCGTTACAATGTAAAAGAGGAATTATGTCCCTCATCAAGTACACTCTCAATGTAACATAGCTGATGATAACTCTCACACAAAAGGCTATAAATGGGTTTTGGATGGAAATTGCTTGGAACAGGTTGATGCTTTTTGAATTCCTAAGATCCGGTTTTGTTAAAAACCAACCTGGGGAAAAAAATCTTAACTTCTATTCAATTGTCAAAACAGAATCTGTGAAACCCACTTCCTCCAAAATAAACACACCACCTAAACTGGACTCCACGGGCCAATAGATACTCCACTACAGACATCAGCTCCGTCTGGAGCTGGCCTCACCTCTCGGTAAGGGTGCCGAACCTATTATGGTTCGCCCGAGGAGACTTATGGAACCCATTCGGTTCCTGAATGCTCTAAGGGAATGGGAGCCCCCCAGCGATTCCGTCGATGGGCAGGTGGAACACTGGAATGCCAGTCTTTCCGCCGCCCTTGATGAAATCGCCCCAGACGCTCTCTCATCCCTCGGACTAATCGCTCGCCTTGGTTCTCTGAGGACCTGCGGGCGATGAAACGGAGGAAGAGACAGCTAGAGGACGTGTGGCGGAGACTCCGTGACGAAGCTTCGAAATCAGCTTATAAGCTGTTTAAAAGGCTTATGAGCATGCTATCAAGGAAGCAAAAAGTCATATTATTCCTCCTTGATAGAGTCGGCTAGTTCACGCCCGGCTCAACTTTTAAGATAATTCGGTCTCTGACAGCGATCCCTACTGTCCCAAATGATAGGGTTTTGGCTCCGACAGCTGAGGCTTTTCAGAACTATTTCACCGACAAGATTTCGTTGCTCCGCCGGGATATCCCCGCTACTTTTGCTACAGTTAGCGAACTCGAGACTCCGCCGCCACTCGGGCCCACCTTCACCCGTTTCCAATTGCTGGACGCAGCAGCTGTCGATAAGTTACTTGTTGCAGCTAGACCAACTACTTGCTCCTCGACCCGTGCCCCTCCTGGCTTATTAGACCTTGCCAGGAGAGGTTACGCGACCCCCTGGGCACGATCTTAAATAGCTCCCTTGAGCAAGGAGTCTTCCCAGGGGGATTAAAAGAGGCTATGGTAAGACCGCTGCTGAAGAAGCCGACTTTAGACCCTTCGGCTCCCTCAACCACACCGGCCTGTTTCCAACTTGCCCTTCCTGGGCAAGGTGATTGAGAGGGCAGCAGCGGATCAGCTGCAGCAGTTCTTAGAAGACACAGCTGGATTTGATCCCTTCCAGTCCGGCTTCCGTATTGGGCACGGGACGGAGACCGTGCTTGTCGCCATTACAGACCAACCGCCGCCAGCTGGACCAGGGTGGATCGGCACTGCTTGTCTTGTTAGATCTGACAGCAGCGTTTGATACAGTAGACCATGCATTGTTGACCCACCGCCTATCCGCTTCCGGAGTCAGGGGACTGCCCTTAAATGGGTGGCCTCCTTTCTCGGGATCGGGGACAGCGTGTGGAGGGGGGGGATGGTCTCCAGGCGGCTCCCACTTAACTGTAGGGTCCCCAGGGGGCCATTCTCTCCCCCTATTATTCAACGTTTATATGCGCCCCCTGGCCCAGCTGGCCCGCGACTTTGGTCTGGAGTGTTATCAGTACGCTGATGACACCCAGCTTCTGCTGCGAATGGACGGCAGGCCGGATACCGTACCCGATTGCTTCCATCTGTGCCTCGAAGCCGTGACTGGTTGGCTGCGGGCCAGCCGGCTGAAGGTGAATCCGTCGAAGACGGAGATCCTATGGCCTGGTCGGCCTGGCCGGGATGAGTGCCGGTTGCCTACTCTGGACGGCGAGCAACTAAGCACGTCGTCAATTGTTAAGAGCTTGGGTGTTCAGTTCGACTCCCTGCTGACCATGGAGACCCAGGTCTCCGCGGTCAGCAGGGTGGCGTTCTACCACCTACGTCAGGCTAGGCGACTGGCCCCCTACCTGTCCAGGAATGACCTGGCTACGGTGATCCAAGCGACGGTCATCTCGAGACTAGACTACTGTAACGCCCTCGTTGGCCTTCCCTTGGCGACGATTCGGAAACTCAAGCTAGTGCAGAATGCCGCTGCTCGCCTGCTGGCAGGAGTGCCGGTGAGGCAGCACATTACGCCCATCCTCCAGCAACTGCACTGGCTGCCAATTGAGTACCGAATCACCTTCAAGGTGCTGGTGTTGACCTTTAAGGCCTTGTACGGTCTAGGGCCTGCGTACCTCTTGGACCGCCTTGCCCCGTACGATCCCCGAGATCACTCCGCTCAGCAGAGCAAAACCTGCTGGAGATTCCACCGATCCGCCTCTGCCGCCTATCATCAACTAGGCAGCGCTCCTTCTCAGTAGCAGCTCCAACGGCCTGGAATGCCCTGCCGGAGGAGGCTAGAGCCATACGGGAGCTCGCCCCCTTCCGCAGGGCCTGTAAGACCTTCCTTTTCAAGCAGGCCTTCGGTTGACATATAACGCCTCTTGCTTTCAATCGATTTATGACTCTGTGTTACCGTTTTTTGTCACTTAGTGTAATTTTAACAATGTTTTAATGATGTTTTTAGTATCATTTTTGTTATTTTTATGGTTATAGCATTGTTTTATTTTGTTCGTGAGTCGGCATGAGTGTTGCCTGCCGATCACTATGTATGTCTTGTAACCCGCCACGAGCCCTCGGGAAGAGGCGGAATACAAATGCAAATAATAAATAAATAAATAAATAAGAAGAGCTGCAAGACCAAGAACAAGTCACAATAGTAAAGACGAAGATCCACCAAGAGGAAAAGTGTTCTCACCATACATCAAGGGAACCACTGACTGCATAGGGAAGCTGATGAGGAAACATGACCTACAAACAACCTACAGACCCACTAAGAAAATATAACAAATGATACATTCAGGGAACCTCTCACCATTGCAGGAGTCTATGCAGCTGTGGATAAGTCTACATAGGGACCACCAAACGCAGCCCCCAAACACGAATAAAAGAACATGAAATGCACTGCAGACTAATTCTAACCCAGAGAAGTTAGCCGTAGCAGAGCAATTGATGAACCAATCTGGGCACAGAATATTATTTGAGAACACAGAAATTCTGGTCCACTCTGACAACCATTATGTCAGTCTACACAGAGAAGCCATTAAAATCCACAAGCACATGGACAATTTTGACAGAAAGGTGGAAACCATGAAAAAGAAAACAATTTTGTTACCAGTATTTAAAAAAAAAACACCAGAATCAAGACAATAAGTAAAGAACACATTTCAGCAACAGGGGCATTCCAGATAGCAAACAATCAAGTGCCTGTTAACAACTCCTAAACAAAGGATGCCTACATGCACAACAGCAAGGCTACCTCTATGCAAATACCCTCACTGATTCATTTTGCAGCTGCAAGGCTTCCCTAAGCTAATCAAGCTTGCCAATTGCAACATTCAAACTTGCTTTAAACAGACAAGGGTTCTTTCTCCCACCCTGGACATCCCACATTTATTTATATACCCCACTTGCCTCACTACCAACAGAACCTCTGAGGATGCCATCCACACATGCAGCCAAAATGTTAGGAGAAAATGCTATTGGAACATGTATTGTTGTTTCTTATTTTGGTGTGTTATCAAAAAGAATAATTCTGGAACAAATTACACCCAAACTCTCACCTGTTATCTGATTTGCAGGAGATTTGCTGAATTAAGTGTTCAGAATAGTCAAGGTGGTTTGAATAATAAACCACCGAACATCATGGTTAATTTTTGTATGTGTCATATCTTATTTGCTAAGATAGCAAGGAAATTATGCTGTTGTTTGTTGAGGAACAATTTCCCACATAAACTGGCAGTGTTTTCTTTCAACTTTTAATTTTAATTCTATCTACTCACCATTTTATTCACTGTCTCCAATGGCCTCATGGCTAAATATAAATATAAACTTTATACATGCACAGTGCATGCAAATGTATGTTCTTCCGGCCTCTTGGCTCCCTCATTCTTGCTTTTATGATTTCCTCCACAATACTCCAGAACGGCTATTCCTTGTATATCCATTAAGCTGTTTTTCGCTCTGCATTTTAGTGTGCCCCACAGTGTAACATTTTACACACATATTTTTTTGATTTTTTTCTGAGCCACTTCATGGCAGTGCAGCATATCCTTCCATTTGCTCTGCAATCCCATAATCACACAGAATTTGAAACTCCACAGAACTGCTGTCACTTAGAATGTGAGAGAATCCCCTTAGCCAGAAGACATTATGGGTGATGTTGTCATTGTTTTCGTTCAGCTTAATCTCCCTTACAGGAGGGTTGTGAAGATAAAATGGGGAACAATTACTATGGATTTTATCACACAAGGCAGGCAAAACTACCATTTGTGATGGCCCCTCTCATACAACACCATGTACACTTCATTATGAGTTTGCTTTCTGCTCATGATTATCCTGTCCTTTACTATTAAGGGGTAAGACCCATCCATAGTTCACAATCCCTCAACATTCCCATCACCTACCTTGGTGAGATGAGACCTTTCACTTCTTTGCCTGCATGCTGGCAATAAAATTATTTCAGGGGCCAGGATTCTTCTTCTCTCTTTCTTTCCTTGCCATTCCCAAACTGGCTTTTATTTTTTTACTTCATACATATCTTACCCTTTTTTTGGTTGTTTATAAAACTGAAATAGTGAAGTTACACTAAACATAAAAAGTAATAATAACAAACTTTAAAGAAGGTGAGGTTACAAGGATGTGCGGAAGTCTTATCGCAGGATCATGGAATGGCAAAGTGACATAATTATGCTATGGAAGAGATGTGCAATACCAAAGGTGCTTAATACTTTATGTATCCATTATCAATAATAACATGACTGTAGCAGGATAGCAGGTTGATGTGATGAAGTGTACCACTGTAAACTCCTTTGAGAAAAATGAGTATATTAATATTTTTTGAAAAACCAATAAAATTACAAAAGCTAAGCTTCCTGGGATGAGCTACTATTTGTTATTTAGTTTCCTTTCTACTGTATAATATCAATAAGTTGTAAAAGTTGCTTGGAATAGAGTGATGCTTTTTGAATTCTTAAGATCCAATTTTGATTTTTAAAAAACCTACCTGGGAAATGTTGCATCTGGAAATGCTTAGCCTCCTGCTTTCTTTCTCGAGTTCTCAAGGAGTGGGATGGTTAAAGGAATGGTGTTCAGTGAACCTTTCTCCTTTTATGCACATTGCTAATGTTTTTATGGTTAAAACTTCTCTCCTACAGAGTATCGTTATTAGAAGTGTGCATTTTTTCATTTGTCCTTGTAAGTTGTATCAAATTGATTAAATGCGTACTTGCAAGGCAATATCCGATACGTGGGTATGGCCGCACCAAAAATTTTAGATTCAAAACTTAAGCCATACCTTTTTTGTTTTAGTTTTGTAAATCTTGCAGGGCTCCCAAAGTCAGTTTCATATTCAGTGCAAGGAAGCAAAGATGAAAGCAAAGCCAAAAAGCCAAAAAGGCTGCCTTAGTGCATTGCCTTTCCTCTGTAAGTTAATGGTCTCTTGCCATTAGAAGAAACTGGAAAAAGGAGGGAGAAGGCACAGTTTGCTAGGAAAAACACAGCCTTCGGGCTCAGAGGGGCGGTATAGAAATGTGACAAATAAATAAATAATAAATAAACTCTGGGAAATGTAGTTTGAATAGGTGAGGAGCCCCACGCCAGAGAATTCCAAAGACCTTGCCCTAAACTACATTTCTCGGAAAGCAATGCTCAGCATCAGAGAGATTTGCCCTTCCGTGGTCAGCCTGTTGCACTAGAGCCCCAAAACACCTTTTCACCACAAACCAAATTTATTAAGAGAAAAGTATATAAAATATATTTTTTTATCTTAATAAATTTATTAAGAGAAAAGTATATAAAATTTATTAAGAGAAAAGTACTGTATATAAAAATAAGAAAATCTAAAAAAGGTGAATCAAAGTTCAAAAAGTGACTTCCAAGATAGCCAAAATTCCAAAATCCTTTCAAGTACAGTCTCAAGAATCAATCCACAGATATATCCATAAACATGATAGCATGAATCCAAGGCAGGGAAGCTATGCCACACATGAAACTAGAAACAGGACCAGGAACCAAAGTCAGTGCACCTGAATACTACATTGCTGTCACAAAGAATTGTACCAGCAGAAAACCACTTAAAAGGCCTCTATCCCTCCCATGACACAATTCCCCACAAACATACTCTTCCTTTCCTTATCTCTAAGCCTCTGGGAAAAGTGAGTCTGTCTCTGTTGTATGCTCTGCAACTGAAGTTCCAAGTGCCTTGATCTGGACCAGTGGTTTTCAACCTGCGTTTTGGCCTACAACTCCCAAAAATCCCATCCAGTTTATCAGTTGTTAGGATTTCTGGGAGTTGAAGGCCAAAACATCTGGGGACTCAGAGGTTGAGAACCACTGATCTGGAAAAATATTTGTCTCCTACATTTCTCTCAGCTTGAACTTCTGGTAGATTCTCATGAAAACTGATATTGCTTTCACAAGTTTCATGGGATAAACTCTCTCCAGGCTACTTCTATCCTCCTCTGGGCCCTCTGAATCTATCTCAGCATCCCCTTCCTTATATTCTGAGGAATCAGAATCTGACCAGGCCACAACACTAAATTTAATATTCTACAATATGTTTTTGTTCCTGGGTTATAAATGTCATTTCCTAATTGGTTCAATCATAAAAACACAGTGAAAGTTTATTAAAGTGCAAAAACGTCTTTGCATGAGAGACATTGTGTTATAGTACATTTTGCTGTAGTATCATGTAGAGTCTCCAGTCCACCAATGTAATATCGTCATCCACTCATTTTACAGACTTTGGCACAAAAAACAAAGTTCCTGGAGTAGAACTACTATTTCCAAAGTGAGGACTGCACAATTGAACTTTCAAATTAGGAACATACTTTCTTCATTACTAAAAAATGTTGTTTATAAAAACATTGAAAATGCCCCAAAAATCAATGGATAAGTGAAACATTCTGAAATTAGGTGGGCTAAGAGTGGTTAATGTGTTCTACCATTGTAAACTCATGCAATAGATAAGAAGTCCTCCTTGTCCATTCTATTCGAAAGGTTGTTTGTTGTCCTGTTTCTCCCTCCTTCTTTGAACCCACATTAACACCCCAATAGCTGTAAAAATGAGGATGAAGCAGCCCCTGAAGTTTCCTCCATTATAGTAATTATGCAAAATTACAATAATGAAATAGTCACAAAATTGTGTTACTCTCATTATAGTAACATTTTTTTTCACTAGCTATATTTTAGAAGCACTTCAGAAATGAAACACCAGCGCCCCTCAGTTTTGTAATGACTTTTGAACCATTTTGAATGGATCACGTACCCCTAGCAGTTCTAAAAGAATTTGCTTAATGGCTTGTCTTATATGGAAGGATGTGCCATATAGACATTAGACACTGATAAGACAAACAGCAAAATCTTCTATCTTTAGCCCTTTACTGTACTACTTGACTGGAGACTTCTGATAGGGGACCGAGAAGCAATATTCACAAAATGGAGAACTGTAATATACCTGCGTAAGGCTATAATGTGTGTATTTTATGTCAGTTGCTGCCTAAGGCACACATTATAAATATTCTACTGAGGATTCAGGTACTAATGCTTTGGATTGTACCATTGTGGGAAGCAAGAAGGAAAAAATTGCTTTATTGTTTTCCTTGAAAGATATGGCTGAGCCCTTCTCTTAACAAACTAGCCTACAAATGGAAAAAGTCACCCCTGCCTATTAGAAAAGCACTGTTTGAATGCACCAGTCCATACTTTCAGTCAGAAGTGATAAAACACAGGAAAAATGTTATCTAGTGATCACACTGTTTGCATCAAAGATCCAAAGCACTGTCAACAAACTCATGCAATAGATAAGAAGTCCTCCTTGTTCATTCTATTCGAAAGGCTGTTTGTTGTCCTGTTTCTCCCTCCTTCTTTGAAAAAAGGACCAAAAGACCATTCTTTCCTAATGCATACTTGAAAGAGCATGATTTTGATTTCAGTCTGTGCTGTGTTAAATTATATACCAGAGTTATTGTTGTTCTACTAACTTTGATTCAAACTACCACAATTCAGCTTTGAGGGTGCAAGGCATGTCTTTAAATCTACCCCAACATGCATGGGGCAACCTTTTTTAAAGGTTATTTTAATGCAAACAAGAGCTGATGCTAGCAGGAAGGAATCCATATGAGCCAGCCTCTCGTTTGGGGGCTCAGAACAGGATATTGAAGCTCTCTTTATTTTTTTGCATAAATGCAACCACATCACCCCCATACTGTGTGTCAAAAGAAAGGCATTCAATCAGCTGGGACAGGGCATCAAAACACAGCATGTTATAGCCCAGAAAAAAAGCGGGAGGGACACACAGAAAGAGAACACAAAAGGGAAGGAAGAAAAAAAAGTTTCTTTCATTTAGCAAGAAACTGGGCAGCAAGGAAAACAGAATGGTTGTAGTGGGGCTAGTACTCAGCTATGTACAGGGGGCCGATGAGGTGAGCCATGAAATCGGCATTTGAAACACAACTAGGAACGCAGCCAAAAGCAAGGGAGTTTGCTTTGGCAAAGCATAAGATATATGTGTTTAGAAGAATACATACCCTTGCTGAGTATTGAGCACAGCAGGTACCCAATCCAAGCACTTTTGATGCAGCCAGTGGGATTCTGGGGTAATCTCGACACACATTACTGTAGGCACGGGATGAATTAAGACCCTGGCTCTACCCTTAACCTATAGTACAGTGGGAGAGAATTGTCTTGTTAAGTGCTAGAAAGAATCTGGCAGGCTTGCCAGAAAGATCTTGCTAACCACAAGGATTAACACAATATGGAATGTTTCTAAGCAGAGGCAGTGACAGGCTTTGCAGAGCTTGGCACAGGAGCAAGACCAGCTGGAGGTAGCACTATTCTATCGCCACAGGCCTCACATGGACCAAAGGATGGTGGGTGGATGACTTGATGACATTTGAACCTAAGAAGTGATCAAAATAGTCAGCACTGTTGGAAAAAATAGACCATAACAATGTCAGTAGGGCTGATCTAAGCCTATGCATAGAAATTATTTGCAGTTGGAGAGCACTCATCGAAGCCATCTGCTGAAATCACAGACCTTGGTGGACAAAGACTTGGCTTATATTTTACCACTGAAATGCCCATTTGTGGTACTTTCTACATTGTCATTTCTGATGTAGCTGAAGAGCAGAATAAATACCAAAATCTCATTGGCTCTTATAGATTTGACTTTCAAGTAAACTATCAAAACCACCTTTTGGTATTCCTTGCCTAGGAAAATGCTGTGGGGTTGCCATAGGTTGAAAGGCAACTTGAAGGCACTTACACAGGTTAGAATTAGGTTAAGGATTGCTGAGCACATTCTCTTATTTAGCAATCAGTAACCAGTGACTATTACACTCTGATGTACTATTGCATTACTGATTCCTATTTTCTTAGGGTCTTTTTTCCTGCTTACAAATGATAATGACAACTTATAAATGACAATGACAACTTACAAAACAGTGTGAGTCAACTTAGGGAAATAACACACTTTCTTTGTGAGTTTCAGTACACATTTGTCTCTTCTATCACTGTAAATGTGTTCTCTTCTCCCCGTTTTTAAATGTGTGACTTATTACAAACTAGCTTGGGGACCCGGCCCTGCCCGGGTCATTTGAGAAGTGCAGCAGGATGTAGAGTGGGTCATGGGGGCTCTGTGTGCCAAGTTTAGTCTTGATCCATCATTATTGGGAGTTGCAGTGGTATCATGAAATTACTGAAGCTAGTGCAAGTCCCATCATCTCTGTGTGTCCCGTCCCCCAACGTGTAGTAGGATGTAGATTGGGTCATGGGGGCTCTGTGTGCTAAGTTTGGTCTGTATTGGTGAATGGATGAGGGATGCATTGTTTTTCGGAAGTGAGTGAAGGTACTTCAAGTCCCATCATCCGTGGTCCGTCTCACAGTAAACTGCACCAGGCTGTAGAGTGGGTCATGAGGGCTCTGTGTGCCAGATTTGGTGTTGATCAGTCATTGGATTAGGTTTGTAGCAGGATTGGGAAGTGAGGGGAAGGTACTGCAAGTCCCATCATCCATGTTCTGTCCCCTCCAAACTTCAGTAGGCTGTAGAGTGGGTCACTGGGGCTCTGTGTGCCAAGTGTGGACTTTCTCGGTGTTTGTTGGGGGCCACAGTGGTCTGTGGGAACAGAGGGTGTAAAAGTACTACAAATCCCATCATCCATTGTGAGTCCTCCCCAAACCTCACCAGGACGTGAAGGCAGTCATGGGGGTTATGTATGCCAAGTTTGGTCTCGATCAGTGATTGGATGAGGGTTGCAGCGGACTTGGGAAGTGAGTAGAGGCACTTCAAGTCCCATCATCCATGGCCCACCCTCCTCCGAACTGCACCAGGATGTAGAGTGGGTCATGGGGGCTGTGTGTGCTGAGTGTGGTCTGTATTGGTCCTTTTGGTGGCCTCAGTGGTCTGTGGGAACCAAAGTCTTGGAAAGTACTACAAATCCCATAATACGTGGGTCATGTCATAGGGGGTTATGTGTACCAAGTTTGGTGCAGGTCCATCACCCGCGCTGGTCGCTGTGGCCTGTGAAAGTGGCTGCCACATATCCGCCCTGGCCTGTGAAAGTGGCTGCCACATATCCGCCCTGGCCTGTGAAAGTGGCTGCCACATATCCGCCCTGGCCTGTGAAAGTATACCGGTGTAAAACAGAAAGGAGTTAAAAAATGGAAAAGGCCTGCATGGAATTAGCAGTAAGGTCCAATGAAGCTGGGTGAGGGGCTTTGGGCCAGAATTATTTATATAAGCATTAAAAGGCATTAGAGAAAGGTATTTATTGTTTTCTCTTGTGTCTTTTGAGTGAAATAGGGCCTTACCTTGTAGAGTGACAGTGCCTGTTCTAAAGATCCTGTCAGAAGCTGCCTTTCTCTGACACTGTGTTGAAGAGGGAAGATGGATGCCTCTTTTGGGCCTATCTGGGAGAAGGGGATTTGTAGGGGCTACAATGTTTTCTGGGAAGTGAATTGGGATGCAAATCCCATCATTCGTCGGCCATCCTGCCCTAAACTCTATTTTGGGGCCTGTAATGTTATGGCCTGCTATTGGTAACTTTAAAAGGCCGAATGGCAGGCAGCCGTTTTCTAAAAGCTGAGGGGGAGGAGAATACAGGAATCCATTTTGTTTTCACAGAGCCAAGTGGGGAGGGAATGTTGATGGTGCATTTTTTCCCCTCAGTGGGAAGAAATCCTGTTGTTTGAATGTAGAGGCCTGGATTCTGGGTTGCTGGCTTTTTCCCCTCAGTGGGAAGAAATCCTGTTGTTTGAATGTAGAGGCCTGGATTCTGGGTTGCTGGCTTTTTCCCCTCAGTGGGAAGAAATCCTGTTGTTTGAATGTAGAGGCCTGGATTCTGGGTTGCTGGCTTTTTTCCCCTCAGTGGGAAGAAATCCTGTTGTTTGAATGTAGAGGCCTGGATTCTGGGTTGCTGGCTTTTTCCCCCTCAGTGGGAAGAAATCCTGTTGTTTGAATGTAGAGGCCTGGATTCTGGGATGCTGGCTTTTTCCCCTCAGTGGGAAGAAATCCTGTTGTTTGAATGTAGAGGCCTGGATTCTGGGATGCTGGCTTTTTCCCCCTCAGTGGGAAGAAATCCTGTTGTTTGAATGTAGAGGCCTGGATTCTGGGTTGCTGGCTTTTTTCCCCTCAGTGGGAAGAAATCCTGTTGTTTGAATGTAGAGGCCTGGATTCTGGGATGCTGGCTTTTTCCCCCTCAGTGGGAAGAAATCCTGTTGTTTGAATGTAGAGGCCTGGATTCTGGGATGCTGGCTTTTTCCCCTCAGTGGGAAGAAATCCTGTTGTTTGAATGTAGAGGCCTGGATTCTGGGTTGCTGGCTTTTTCCCCTCAGTGGGAAGAAATCCTGTTGTTTGAATGTAGAGGTCTGGTTTCTGGGATGCTGGCTTTTTCCCCTCAGTGGGAAGACATCCTGTTGTTTGAATGTAGAGGCCTGGATTCTGGGTTGCTGGCTTTTTCCCCCTCAGTGGGAAGAAATCCTGTTGTTTGAATGTAGAGGCCTGGATTCTGGGATGCTGGCTTTTTCCCCCCTCAGTGGGAAGAAATCCTGTTGTTTGAATGTAGAGGCCTGGATTCTGGGTTGCTGGCTTTTTCCCCCTCAGTGGGAAGAAATCCTGTTGTTTGAATGTAGAGGCCTGGATTCTGGGTTGCTGGCTTTTTTCCCCTCAGTGGGAAGAAATCCTGTTGTTTGAATGTAGAGGCCTGGATTCTGGGATGCTGGCTTTTTTCCCTCAGTGGGAAGAAATCCTGTTGTTTGAATGTAGAGGCCTGGATTCTGGGTTGCTGGCTTTTTCCCCTCAGTGGGAAGAAATCCTGTTGTTTGAATGTAGAGGCCTGTGGGATTCCTGGGTTGCTGGCTTTTTCCCCTCAGTGGGAAGAAATCCTGTTGTTTGAATGTAGAGGCCTGGATTCTGGGTTGCTGGCTTTTTTCCCCTCAGTGGGAAGAAATCCTGTTGTTTGAATGTAGAGGCCTGGATTCTGGGATGCTGGCTTTTTTCCCCTCAGTGGGAAGAAATCCTGTTGTTTGAATGTAGAGGCCTGGATTCTGGGTTGCTGGCTGGCTTTTTTGAATGTAGAGGCCTGGATTCTCAGTGGGAAGAAATCCTGTTGTTTGAATGTAGAGGCCTGGATTCTGGGAGTGCTGGCTTTTCTGGGATGCTGGCCCCCCCTCAGTGGGAAGAAATCCTGTTGTTTGAATGTAGAGTTGGAAGCCTGGATTCTGGGTTGCTGGCTTTTTTTCCACTCAGTGGGAAGAAATCCTGTTGTTTGAATGTAGAGGCCTTGAATGTAGAGGCCTGGATTCTGGATTGCTGGCTTTTTCCCTCAGTGGGAAGAAATCCTGTTGTTTGAATGTAGAGGCCTGGATTCTGGGATGCTGGCTTTTTCCCCTCAGTGGGAAGAAATCCTGTTGTTTGAATGTAGAGGCCTGGATTCTGGGATGCTGGCTAATCAGTGGCTAGCAATGCCCTCTGTCTGGTGCCTTAGAATTTTGGAGTGGCGAGGCTGTCCAATCAAAGGACTTTATGCAAATAGCTGTCACATATCCGTCCTTCCGCCCTCCGCATACACACATACACACAAACATTCCATTTTATAAAGGTATACAGATACAGATACAGATATATAAACTTCATGGCTGCATAAATGTCATTGTCACATATTTACAGTAAATGTTTTGGGAATTGTTCTTTAGTGAAAATGCTGTGGATTCCTATAATTTAATATGTATATATAATAAAAGAGAATGTTTGTATGTTTATTTGTATGTATGTGGCAGCTTTCTGATTGGTTGCCACTGTGGGATTATTTGCATAACGCCTCTGATTGGCCAGCACCACCAACATTCCAACACTCTAAAGTGGCAGAGGGTGTACGGAAAAGACCTGAGGCAGTCAGGCATGGTGGGAGTTTAAGGCCAAAACACTTTGCGGCCCCCAACAATGACAGAACAAGACCAAACTTGGTACACAGAACCCCCAAGACCTTCTCTACATCCTGGTGCAGTTTGAGGGAGGATGGACCATGGATGACGGGACTTGCAGTGCTTAGAGCACTGTGGGCCACACCAATGATGGATCAGGACCAAATTTGGCACATAGAGGCCCAATGGCCAAATTTACAACCTGGCGTACTTTAGGGCAGGATGAGCCACAAATGATGGGATTTGCAGTACCGTCACCCGATTCAATTCCCTCAGAACATTGTAGCCCCTACAAATCAGAGACCAGGCCCAAACTTGCCACACAGACTACTCATGACCCACTCTACATCCTGCTGCAGTTCTAAGGGATATGGACCATGGATGATGGGACTTGAAGTACCTTCACTCACTTCCTGAAAACAATGCGACCCTCATCCACTCACCAATAAATACGAAACTTGCCACACAGAGCCCCCATGACCCATTCTACATCTTGCTGCAGTTTGAAGGAGGATGGACCATGGATGATGGGAGTTGAAGTACCTCTACTCACTCCCCCAGACCGCTGCGACCTTCATCCAATGACTAATCAAGACCAAACTTGGCACACAGAGCCCCCATGACCTCCTGCTGCAGTTTGGAGGAGGGTGGACCACAGATGATGGGACTTGCAGTACCTCCACAGAATATGGGATCTGTAGTACTTTCAAACCATTCATTTTCCACTGACCACTGCGGCCCTGAACAAGGACCGATAAAGACCATACTTGGCACACAGAACCCCCTTGATCCACTCTCCATTCTGCTGCAGTATGGAGGAGGGTGGACCATGGATGATGGGACCTGAAGTACTAAAGACGAACCTTGGCACACAATGCCTTTCTTAAATAACCCGGGCAGGACTGGCTCCCCAAGCTAGTAAATAATAAAGATTGAATGAACATCCCAGGACCAACTCATCCAATGCCCTGCTATTGCAAGAACGAATAGCTAACATCCATCCATGATAAATCGATGTTTTAAAACTTTTGATGAAAGAGAATCCACCACTTCTAATTTTGCACAAATTCTTATAATCAATAAAATCTTTTAATATTTAGTTCAGCTCTCCTTTTTAATAATTTGAATCCTTTGGTTTGGATCCTATCTTCTGGAGCTGCAGAAAACAAAATTATTCTGGGCCTATCCACACTGGCCATATGAGTCAATCTAGGAGTAAATGGACTGCTGCTTCCCAGTTCACCCCCATTGTCACTTTGTTGAAGTCAGTCCAGGGATGAAATCAGTGCTATTTTTTATATGCTTGAATACCAGCAGTATTAATCCTCCAAGCAGTCAGCGCGGACTTTAAGGAGATGAATAGTTATTTTCCGGCCGTGATGCTGTAGCAGTCTCTTTCTGATCTCTGGGCTCTGTTTTCATCCTAGGAAGGGAGGCCCAGGGGAAGATGCAGGGAGCTCCAAGTCCTGGCTTTAGGATGTCCTCTGGCAGCAATCACACAAGTGACATTATTAACATGCCCAGCAGCAGAGGACTGAACTTGGCACATTCATTCCTTATTTGAATAAATTCCCAAGCAGACTCTATTTATGACCTTTACTGCAGCTATGGTACAGCAATGCAATGGTTGCCCAGGACATTCTATATATTCTAGGGTTGCTAAGGACATTTGTAGAAGCAAAGAGAAGAAAACAGGCCTCTGCTCTGAAACAAAAATTAAACCAGGAAATACTTCGAGACAGATAAATCAAGATCCCACCCCCCTGCTCACTTCAATAAGGGAACAAGGGTGTTTCCATGGCTAAGGGAAAAACCTTCACAAAGCCAAAAAGAAAGCAGGGGATAGAACTGAGTAAGTATCCACCCTGTGAGCATCTGTGTCACTGAGACGTCTAGTAATGTTGGCACCACAAAGGAAATGAAATGACAAACAATGAGTAGACTGAAGGATTATGAAAGGCCACTGGCATGTCTCACAACTCCCACATGGATGGAAATGTGTTTCTTAGGGAATTAGACACCCCTAGCCTTGTGCATGTTTCCTTAATTCCTATTCACACACAATTCGAATTGAGAAGGTACAGTCAATGAGATTCAAGCATTCTACCAAAGCAGACTGATTTCCAGAAACATATGTAGTAACTGCGTAGTCCGCGCGATTACAGATCTTATTCCCTTCCGGATGGCATGGAAGACCACTCTTTTTAGACTTGCCTTTAATTGAAACCCGGAAATTTAATCTGCCTGTCTGACCACTGTTTTTATATGAATTTTATGTAATTTTAATATTTTATGCACATTGTTGTTTTATGTATGTTATGTGAACCGCCTCGAGCCTGCAGGGAGGAGCGGAATACAAAATTGAACAAATAAATAAACAAATAAACTCCATATAAAAGCCATCAAACAGGCTACAATTGTTAGGACTGACAGCACTGATGCCACAAATGATTTTCTCCCACAATTTCCCTAGCATGGTGCTTTTCCTAATAGTATACGGAGACATCTCTTGCCAGCCTCAAATCTTTAAAGGCGGAAACTGCGTATTTTAGAATTATGATATGTTCTGAAGCATAACAAACACTCTCTTCCTCTGAAGAGGGAATGAGAAATGTGTCGGGATTTGTGTTCCAAGAGTTTTCAACTAGATTTTGACAATGTTGGTAGTGCATAACCTCAACCAATTTAATAGTTTGATCAACAGGGCAATGTCCTTATCATGTTTGATGATAAGATGATAGAATCACAGATCAACTTAATACAGGAAGGCGATGACTGTCAGTTCATTCTTTTCATGTTCTTATCTAGATAGGATCCATTCATAATTCTGGCTAGGGCTCTGATTTAGAAGATTTCACCTCACTTTCTATCCCTGTGAGAACTGAATTTTGAAAAATGTAGCTTGTTGTGGAAACAAGGATTTGTGGGAAAGCTTTAATGGAGACACCTTTCCCCCATGCTAACTTTTCCAGGAGTTAATTTCCCTTCTGAGGGGTAGATTTTTCTCACTTCCTGTTGTCTCGCCCTCATTCATAACTTAGTCATTTGTAAGTTGGATGTTTGGAACTTGGGCACTGACTGTATATATATATATGTTTATTTTAATGATGGGGTGACTGACCTTGTTCTAAATGGTATTTTCTTCCTTGTATCCTCACTGCCATTTGACCATCTTGATTTATTAACTGTTTCAGCCCAAGATTGACTATTTATTTATTATTTGTGTATTGCCCTTCAGACAGATAATTTTCTAGGGTAGTGGAAAATAAATAACAGGCAACATATTGCAAATAAAGAACAAATTAATGAAATAAAACTGGAAGATAAGCAACAATTAAAACAATACAAAGAACTAAATCGTCACTTGATACTGAAACATAAATAGAATACTTACTAGGTAAGGCTCCTTAGGGAAGGAGTCTAGAAGTGGGTGACATTACCAGTAAGGCCCTCTCCTTGACTGTCCTCAACTGTGAGTTAGACAACTGGGATACTTTATGACATCATCATGAAAGGAGGAGCCAAGATGGGCAGTAATGATTCCTTTCTTCCGCCATTGCCAGCACCATTACCATTTTGGGACTGCAGAGGGAGTAAGAGTAATTTATATCTCTTTTTCAACATAAAATAAATAGACTTATCTTCTGAATTGACAGTTATCTGTACTTATAAAGAGACATTGTAATATCCAAATAATAATAATAATAATACCGTGTTTCCCCGAAAGTATGACACCCCCGATTGTAAGACGTATTGGGGGTGTCAGGGGGGTCGGCTAATGTAAGCCGTACCCCGAATGTAAGCTGTACCTCGTCGCCACGCCCACGCCACCACCGCCGCATCCGGCCCATTGGCCGCGGCACACCTCCGCGGCACACCTCCTTTCTGCCAGGCCTCCAAGGGAGGGGGGAAGAGAGCCAGAAGCATGGCAAAGCGTGCGCTGCGTCAGAGTGATGCGTCGTCGCTATGCCCCGCCCCCGGCTCTCTTCCCCCTCCTTTCCTTTCTCCAAGAAAGGGAGGGAGAAGGGAGCCGGGGGCGGGGCAGAGCGACGACGTGTCACTCTGACGCGTTGTCGCTTTGCCCCGCCCCCGGCTCGCTTCCCCCTTTCCTTTCCTTTCTCCAAGAAAGGGAGGGAGAAGGGAGCCGGGGCGGGGCAGAGCAACGACGCATCACTCTGACGCGTCGTCGCTTGCCCCGCCCCGGCTCTCTTCCCCCTCCTTTCCTTTCTCCAAGAAAGGGAGGGAGAAGGGAGCCGGGGGCGGGGCAGAGCAACGACGCGTCACTCTGACGCATCATCGCTTTGCCCCGCCCCCGGTTCTCTTCCCCCTCCTTTCCTTTCTCCAAGAAAGGGGAGGGAGAAGGGAGCCGGGGCGGGCAGAGCAACGACGCGTCACTCTGACGCGTGTCGTTGCCCCGCCCCGGCTCTCTTCCCCCCTCCTTTCCTTTCTCCAAGAAAGGGAGGGAGAAGGGAGCCGGGGCGGGGCAGAGCGACGACGCGTCACTCTGACGCGTCGTCGCTTTGCCCCGCCCCCGGCTCTCTTCCCCCTCCTTTCCTTTCTCCAAGAAAGGGAGGGAGAAGGGAGCCGGGGGCGGGGCAGAGTGACGACGTGTCACTCTGACGCAGCAGCGCTTTGCCATGCTTCTGGCTTTCTTCCCCCTCCCTTCCTTTGTCCAGAAAGCTGCGCCGCGGAGGTGTGCTGCGGCGGCATGACGGCGGTGTCGGCGTCGGCGTGGGCGTGGCAATGGGGTACGTCTTAGGTTATATAAGACGTACCCCGAAAGTAAGACGTCGGGGGACTTTTCGGGGAAAGAAAGTAAGACGCTGTCTTACTTTCGGGGAAACACGGTAATACACTTTATTTATATTCCGCTCTTCCCACCCTGAAGAGGACTCAGAGCGGATTACATCACATATACGGCAGACAGTCCCTGCCGGATTTACATACAATTACATACAACATATAACATATAACAAGTACAATTAGAAGGATTTTTCTTCTGGCTGTGTCACAGGGTGCGTCACAGGGTATGATTGCGTCATTACGTCACAAGGGGGTGCTGTTGCTTCATCCTCATGACGGAGAGCCTCTGTTTTTCCACATTCCACCTTCTGACAGCCGATCTTACTTTATTTAGGCATTGTAAGTCCTTTCTTTGTAAAAATCCTTCCCCGTTTGGCGGTTCCCAGTTTTATCTATTCACAGCTGAGCTGTTTTCGAACTGTTAAGTGAACAGTGGACAGAGCTCACAGCTGGGTTTCCAGACCAGCCCGGGAATCGAACATGCAACCTTCAGATTGCAAGCACAGCTGTTGTTACCGCTGTGCTATATCTCCGGCCCAAAGAAAATGGGAGAGAAGACAGTGGGAGGAGAAATATGTCTCCTGTGTGATGAGAGGGCAAATGGATAATTAGAAAAGAAAGCAGAAAGAGGGAAACTGTTTGATGAGTGTATGGAAATCACCTGTTTAATTTCAAAATGGGCGAATTGCAAAGCTTAAGGGAAAAACAATGATCCCAAATGCTTTACTTATCCTGTGGGATGAAGTCCTTAGGGTTGGACAGAGTTTGTGCTATAGCAGGATGAAAGCTGGATATTATAGATGATTGATTACTGGGAGTAGCAACTGAATCACTCTGGTGAAACCTTGGCACCTTTGAATATGAGATGGTATCCTCTTAGAAGGATGTGCCATGTTGAGAGCATAATTATGTAATAGTAGGGGTGTGCACAATATCATTTTGGTATTTCAGATTCAGCCAATTCAAGGGAAATCAAATGGCGAAAAACAAGCCTGGCATGGGGAAGGTGAAGCCTTAACCAATACAGATCACAGCAGATTGATCTTTTTGGCTAATGGGGGCTAATGGGGCTGAACGGCACTCTACCTGAGGCAGAGGCAGTATGTGGACAAAGTAGCATCACAAATCAGACAAGCTGCAGCTCCTCCTTTGCTTTCTTCTCCAGTACGTTCCTCCATTCCTTTCTGAGAGCCCCCCCCCCCAGTGTCTGCTTGAGGGAAATGTGGCACAAGCATTGAAGGAGCCTTGTGCTCCCTCCCGGGACATGATTGGAGTTGAGATTTTTCTCTCTTTGTGTTTTTCACTTTCTTCCTCAGCCAGTCAGAGGCCCGATTGACTGCGTCCATTCTCCCTTCTTGTGGTGTGCACTTGGGACTTCAATTCCCAGAACCCCCTTCCCCCTTTTAGTTTTTTTGAAATGTTATGATGAAATGTTCTTAAACTTGGCAGGTGTGCTGTCATAAATGCAGCATACAACTGAGCAAGTTTCATGCTGATAAGCCTAAAAATGACAGAGAAATGAGCATCTAAATTTTCCCCTTTGGCGCCAATGGACCAAATCTTTCTGGCACAAAAACCACTCCTGAATTCTAGAAGTTCCCTAAAAATGGAAGGGAGGGGGCAGCTAAAAACTGGGCACCAAAATGGCATGGTGTTTTGCCTAATTGCACACCCCTATGTAATAGTGCAGCAAATATAACAAGGGTTTACTGGCAACAATAACATTATAAATAAAACAGTATATTTGTGTATGCCCATGCATGCATCCATCCAGGGGCGTACCTACCTGTTCCGGGGGTACATGGGAAAAAATTTTGCACCCCCCCAGTTGCTCCCGAGCGCGAGTCACGCCCTGGAGCCCAGTGCGCATGTGCCAATCTGTGTGCACGCGCACTGGCTCCAGAGCGCGCCTCCCGCTTTGGAGCCCAGTGCGCATGCACCAATCTGTGTGGATGCGCGAAACTGCACACGCGCGCACTGGCTCCAAAGCAGGAGGTGTGCTCTGAAGTCAGTACGCATGCGCGGAGCTCATGCGAGCTACTTCTAAAACAACCAAGTCCAAAGGATCAACCTACCCACTACAAAAATGTGAAACATATAACACAATATCTGCTTTGAACTGGGTTTTCTGAGTCCATACTGCCATATAATCTGATTAAAAGCAGATAACATGGGATTTTATTCAACTGTGTGGAAAGGACCTCAGATAACCCAGAGCCGGCAGCACTGGGGTGGCGTCGGGAGCCTGCGGGGCGGGACTGAACCTTCTTCCCGCCCTGCCTGTTATCTACCAGGATGCCCTACGTGATCTACCAGTAGATCACGATCTACTGTACCTAATGAGCACCCCTGGTATAGGCCTTCAGCTGATAGTGGACAGGTTGGAAATTGCACAAAAATAACCCTAGTGTTATTTTCCAACACTATTTTGAAAGTTCTAGTACTGTCCCTTGAGAGCCTCACTAACTTATTTCCTTTTCTACTTCTTCCAAAACAATTTTATCTTTAAAATATTTTAGAAAGATGTGCTCTTATACAAAGACATCCATTTAAAAAAGGCTAACATTGGCCAAACAGAAAAGACAGAGGAATTCTAAACTATGAAGTATCCTGAGGCAGAAGTGAATCCTTTATTAAGTTCCCCATGATAGCTATGCAATGCCACAATCTATTTTCCTACAGCCATAATAATCATAGTGTTAATTTGGACATAACGTTTTATGCAGTGCCCTTTATCCAAAAAAATTTCAAGACAGCACTGTGAAAACAGCTCATTATTTCTCTACAAACAGGAACAAAATGATACGGTGACATGAATAAGCTGCAGGTCATACTTAATCAGAAAATTGAGGTTGTGTTTTACAAAATCAACTACCTCAAACACATTTTTAAAAATCATTAATTTGAAATAAGCATTTACAAATTATAAAGAGTAAAGTCAACAAAAAAATCAAGCCCATATACTATATCAGCAGATGTGTATTATCCTGGGCAGAAGCTCAGATGGAGCTCTGGTTTCTAGCTAGGAGCTGCAGTGATATGGAGGAGATGACAGCATAGTGGAGAAGATGTACTCTTGGGACATCTAGACAACAGCTCTGGATATAGCACGGATATACTGTATCTGTTGTACCATAGACCTGAAGGATCCCTCAGTAAATCACTTGAGACCAGCCATGATTAAATGCTTTATTTAGAATAAATGAAGAGAGTAAAGTAGATAGAAAAATAGTCCATTGATGCTTCCAAGCATCAGGGTATTGCAAAGCAATAGTCCAAAGGTAAAACAGGATCAAAGGATAAAAAGAGTCTTGATGCCCCAATGGGCTAAATCCAGGGATAAGTTCTTGGCACAAAGACTTGGCAAAAAGAGTCCAAAGGCTGGAAGGCCCAATGGCCCAGGCAGAGTTCCATGAAGGCTTGGCTTGAAAGCTAAACGTTGGCGAGAGATGTCTCGAGCCAAAGGGAAGCAGCTTAACTAGGTATTTCTCCTTGAAGACGCAGACTGCGTCGGAGCCTCTTTCCAGGCTCGCTCGTGGGACTTGCCCCGCCTGGGCCTCTCAGCTGAGATTGGGATGTTAGCTCGTTAGTGAAGGCACCTGGTCTTTTTGGAGGCATCACTGTTTGGTGGTACCAGGCCTTCTTATCGGTCTGGGAATTAGAAGGGCTGCATTTGTCCTTGACGCTTGGTGAACTAGAGGCCTCTGCAGCATCTTGCTTTCAGGCCTCTCTGAGGCTTTGGATTTAACATGGTGTGAGTCTTGCTGAGTGCTAGGGACAGGCTGGGGCATGACAGTATCCAGAACTTCTGTAGGGCAGACTTACACCAGGCTAAAGCACCCAGTGTAGACCTGCCCTCTACTTTTAAGCAGACATACATCAAATTTTCTGCAAACCATGATTATTGTGCAGCAAAGTAATAACATGTGAGGAAAGTTCATTCTTTTATAAAGAGGAAAAGGAAAATTTGCTAGCAAATATTAGGGCTAGTAATTAATAATACATGCTGTAGTGAAACATGAGCATTGATGTAAGAAAGCAAATCTCTATTCACAGTTGAACATTAGACAATGTTAATATATAGAAATTGAACAAGAGTAGCAGATGAAATTCATCACAGATTTTGTATGGGAATACATCCTGGGCAGAATCTGCCTGAACTCCACCCCTGAATCCTGGGGTGGGATTTTTAATTCTAATTTTAGCTGTTTAACTGTTTTAACTGTTTTAACAGTTTTAGCTGTTTTTATAATGCCATTTCATGTGTTTTAATTGGTCCTGTTGCGTGCTGTAAACCGCCCTGAGCCTCGGATAGAGCGGTCTATTAAGCCAAAACAATAAGTAAATAAATAAATAAATACATATTGATAGGTCCTAAATTAAATGTAACCACACACAAAAAAAGAAGTCAGCACTGGAGTAGACAGTAGGGATGGGAAAAATGAAACGGAAATTAAATGGATTCGTTAGAGATTCGTATGTAATGGGACTTTTGATGTTTTACGTATCGCTGTCGCGAACCAGGACGTAGACTTTCTGTTACGGCACTTGGGGCGCCATTTTTGTATCTGGGTCGTAAAGCATTCGTATGGTTTCTTTGCCCTTAGTAAGCGTGTTTTGTCATTGGCTGATGGATACCAGGTGGACATACCCTCCCCTTCACTCCACCTTTCCTTTAGCCAATCAGAGGCAAAGAAACATGGATGGGGTGAGCGAGGGGTCCTCCTCCTCTCTCGCCAATGACAGGCCTGCGAGAGAGGAGGAGAAAGGCCCCGCCCTCTCTGCCTCTCTCTAGCCTCGATCCATGCATCGGGGCTAGAGAGAGGCGAGGGGGGTGACGAGGGCACCTTTCCTTAAAAATATAAGCCGACCCAAGCCTGGGTCGGCTTATATTTTAGCTGGAAAAAAGACCTCAATCGGAGAATTTCCTCCTATTTCCCAGGCTGTCCCTCCTTCTGAGGGACAGCCTGGGAAACAGGAGGAAATTCCTCCGATTGAGAACTCGCAGGGGTTAAGGGAGGCATCTGCATTTAGCGGGAAAGGTGCCTCGCTCGCGCCCTCTGCCTCTCTCTGGCCTCGATCCATGGATCGAGGCTAGAGAGAGGCGAGGGGTGAGCGAGGCCCCTTTCCTAAAATGTAAGCCGACCCAAGCCTGGGTCGGCTTATATTTTGCGGGAGAAGGTGCCCTCGCTCACCCCCTCGCCTCTCTCTGGCCTCGATCCATGGATCGAGGCTAGAGAGAGGCGAGGGCGCCGAGGCACCTTTCCGCTAAATATAAGCCGACCCAGGCTTGGGTCGGCTTATATTTTAGCGGAAAGAAGGGCCCTCGCTCACCCCTCGTTTCTCTCTAGCCTCGATCCATGGATCGAGGCTGAGAGAGGCGAGGGGTGAGCGAGGCGCCGGCAAGCGTGGGGGAAAGAGGCAAAGGAAGGAATGAAAGAAGAGGGTAGAGAAGGAAGAAAGGAGGGAAAGGGGAAATCATAAGGGGGGGGGGGGGTCGTACTTCACTTTCACAATTGTCCTGAGAGCTAGTAGCTACTACCTCTTATATTTATGTTATACATGTACAGCTCCACTTAATTGCGCTGCAGAGGTGAAGGGAATGTTCCCCCTTGATTTTTAACTGTTTCCCTGCTTTTCCTACTTTAGAACCACTTTTAGAATTTCGTTAGTACTTAAGTTACATTTTAGCACTTTTGCAAAATTTTTTGTAAGTCTTTAATATACTAATAAAAAAATCCCCCATTTGATTTTAGAATCCCGATTTTAGGATTCTAAACCAAGCCTAGTAGACAGCTTGATAAAATCACCTGCTAAAGGCCCAGCAGCAGTAAAAAAAAATGCAAACAACACATTAGACTGGATCAAGAGACAGCCTGGTTGATATCAAAAATATACTGTAATAACAAAGTCTTCACTACCATTCTTTCCCAGTACTGTATTAAGAAAGGAAGAAAATAAAGTTAAGAGGAGAGAGAGAGAGAGAGAGAGATATTATTACAAAAACAAAAAGGTTTCATTGAGATACCTCTAATATTTTTTAAGAAAAAAGAGAGCCTAAGATCAACATAGTTCAAAGCACTTCCCTCCTTTCACCTTTCATTCCCCACAAGCTCAGAAAAATGGCTTTGAGGATTCATCGGGAGTGAGGACCACCTCTGTTTGGTTCTGCTGAGTGCTGTCCTTTATCTTTCTAAATTTACTATCAGGTGAATATTGTGTAGAATAATGTATACTACTGATGGCTTCTTCATCAAAATCAGCCAAAATAGGGTGCAAATTCAGGACGTTTTTCAGCAAAGGCATAACCCTTTTTTACATGTCAGAAGGCACATGTTGAGACTATGAGGCTCTTGTCCAACACTGGTATGCTTTCTGTTTGAACAGAAGCCCTTTGCCCACTTCCTGCGTAGATCTTATCATCCACAATGGATCCACATCACCTTTGGAAAATCTGGAACCATAGTAAGCCTTCAGGACATAAGAAATTCAGAGGCAAGGCAGTAGTGGTTGTGTCACCCATCCCAAAGCGATGTAAACACATCTACTTTTAGATCAGCTGATTATACAGGGAAGATCTGTTTCCTCCACAATTGCTAGGCGTCTGTTTATTCACCCTTGAGAACTATAGCCCTCTGGTTCCACTTTAACTGCCATGGCAACACTGAATGGAATCCTGGGATTTTTAGTTCAGGGAGGATAATTTAGCACTTTGTGCCAGAGAGTTTCTTTAATCTTCCCTGAACTACAACTCCAAGGATTTCATAGCAGGCATCCAGAGAAATATATTTCACTATATTTGTACAGACTGAAAGCATCTTGGAAGTGAAACATAATTGTTTCCATTGGTGTAAAAAAGAAGCATAAGATGATTGGAGGGGAGAGAATTGATGCATGATTTTTGCACAATCATTACTACCACTACCTCACACTTAAATTTAATTGCTAATAGGAATTGAACTGTAATTTCTAGATGGGAACTTCACTTTTCCCTCCAATCACCCATTGAGAATTTGAAAATTATAAAGTATGGCATGCTGTAAAATGTATACTCAAAAATTGAGACTTTAAAAGACGCAATAAAAACTCTTTGCTACTGAAAGGAAAGGTGTTACTGAAATAGATGGAAAAATATCTTGCAATTGTTTGGGGTTTAAATATCAACACTAGAAATGTTAAGAGAGAAGCGAGGGCGGGGGTAGAGATTGGGTGTTTGTGGTATTGCACTAGGTTTATAAATTAAATATAATCTGAGCCAAGCACAACTGGTGGCTACACATAGAAATAGGATTAATATTTCAATGCCTCTGTTGCTTTGTGCATCCAGGTTGTTAGAAAGGTGGCTGCAAATGATTATTTCCTTCACAAGTTCACATGGAGTTGTTTGCTCAGTTTAATAATAGTCTATCTTGTTCAGGCTGAACAAACTGGTCCCGGGAGGAGTGATGGGGTGGGGGAGGCAGTAATAAATCAATAGCCCAGATGTAATCTTAGGTGTCTAGAATGCAGAGAGGGATTTGGGAGCATAATGGCAGTGGTTGTCTATTGTCATTCAGACATGAGCTGCATCAGAAAAGGGCTTGTGGGAACTAGATAAGAGTTGGTCAAAAGTGGGCTATAAATCAAACAGAGGCAGTATTCTGCTGATTTCACACACACGCTCTCTGGGAAAGGGGGGGGGAGTGATAGATCTGCAATTTACGGCTTATCGCATCTGCTAGAAGTTTCATAATACAAAAGCCTGACCTTCAATGAATAAACACCCCTGTTGACTACCTGTTTCTAGCTCCAATACACACACACACACACACACACCATTATCCTGTGCTCACTACTGGGGGCGGAAGCTCTGTTATGTAAATGGTGTGGCATCTTTTTGCTAGTTGTCCTCCCTTTGCCATCAAAATGTGTACATTTTATGGGGGGTTGACTAGATACTTATTATACAGAGTTAAATAATCTTTTAGAAGAAAGTGGTTGCTCAACCAGGTCTTTCTAAAACATTGTTGTGAAAATATAGATTACTTCCTTTAAGGAGAAGTATGGTGTTTTTTTACTCTATCTTCCATTGGGATGTGAGAAGTTGAAATGGGTTTGCCTTGGACAAAATACCTCATTGGTGTATTAGGGTGCATCCATACTGAAGAATCAATGCAATTTGACACCACTCTAACTGCTGTGGCTGAATACTATGGTCCACGCTCTGGTTACATCCTGTACAGATTACTGCAACCCTCTCTATGTGGGGTTGCCTTCGAAGGCAGTTTGGAAGCTGCAACTAGTCCAACGGACAGCAGCCAGGTTGATAACAGGAGCGGCATTCAGAGAGCATACAACTCCCCTGTTGTGCCAGCTCCACTGGCTGCCAGTTTGCTACCGGGCACACCAAAGTGCTGGCTTTAGCACGACGATGTGACGGAAAGTGATTTCAACATGACGCTGAGACTGCATTTGTATGTTTTAATTGCTAATTGTTATGTCATATGGTTATTGTTTGGTTTGGTTTTGCTTGTGTTTTTGATTGAAGGGCAATCAGACTGCAATTTTGTGTAAACTGTAACTGCTGTGAGCTGAAAAATGATAAATAAATAGAATCCTGGGAGTTTGGTGAAGCAGCAGCATTCTTGGGCAGAGAAGGCTAAAGATAATATAACATTCCATAGTGTTGATCCATGGCAGTTGAATAGATGTCAAACTGCATTAATTCTACAGTGTAGATTGATCCTTAGGTGAAGTACTATTGTAAAGTATCTATGGGTTCTACACTGACAAAAAAGTGGGCCAGACCTAGCATTCAAAAATGCCAATTATGGCCCGCTTTGTGCCATAACAGGGCATCCCTATTGCCCAGCCATGCTAAACCCAGTTTAGTGAAGCTGAGAAGAGGTCCAACAGCTGCCTCTCTCCCTCCAGGTTGCTGCTGGCTACATCAGCAACAGGACAATTTTCCTTGGGGATCCATCTTCACAAAGAATGATGGTAGGAGCAAAGGGAGGAAAACTTCCTTTTCCCTTCTCCCATCCACTTTCGCAAGTCACATGTAAGAAGAAAGAGAGACTTCCAAGCATACAGAAGGTTGCTGTTTCATTTCTCTAGCCAGCAGAAACATGAAGGGGACAGCCATCCTGCATCTATGGGGCACCAGAGCGTGGAGAGTGCGGGGACCCTGAGGGAATACCTGTGGCCAGTTTCACTTAGGAACCAACTGGAGGTGTCTGGATTGCCATAACTTGGTTTTCCCAGAGTTATATATTAACCCAGACACATTAAGTGGCTTTCATCAGGTTATTCTGGATCAGTCTGCATGCATTTTGTGGCTGCCTGTGGGCTGATCCTTCCCCACAGTGGCCTAAATGGTTAGTGTAGATGGGGTCTATTATGAAACTTACCATAAAGCTTTTACTACAAATCTTGCCTCCATTGTTATTTTCTTGCCACTTTTTTCCAAGGAGATTATTACAGAAACCTTCTTTCTTTCCATTTCCCCGCTATACCAACTATATAACAATTTTTTGAAATAAATTGCTCCTGAAGCCAAAAAAAAGGAGGAAGGGAGCGCAAGAAAAAGAAAAGGAAAATGTGGCTTCATCTTTCAGGCTGTTCTTCTTTTCAGCATGACACAGGGCCTTTCCTCACTGACCACAAAAGCTGGATCGAGTCCTCTTGGTTTCCCATGTATGACACCCCGAGTCACCTTGGAGACATCTGGAAGTCCCAACATGGTTCAGCACTGCTGAGCAGGCATCCTTTCAGCTGCACCATTCCCACCTATCTTGCTGTTTGTGTATCCTTGCCAGAACATCACTCACTAAGGTGGTGGGGGAGAGAGAAAGCCCCCCCCTCTGCTCAGCCTCTTTAACAAGGCCATAGAATGAGGCCAACATCCATGCCAATCCAAGGGGAGGGCATTCCTCAACTGGACACCAAAACATTGATCCTACATTATTTGTCAGTGTATTGTCACCCCACTGGTATGATACACCAGAGAACATATCCACCAGATTCTCAATCCACATGCAGGCATAAATAGGGATATGTGCTTCTTCATATACCAAGGTCTCAAACCTTAATCTTCCAAGCAGGGCCGTAGCCAGGATTTTGATGGGGGGGGGCTGAGTTTGGTTCGGGGGGGGGGGGCTGAGACTGGGTGGAAGAGGGTCTACCCTAGCAAACCTTTTGTATTGTTATGCCAATAACCCCATGAATGTGGGATATAATGAGCATGGTGATCAGATCATGATATGAATAAACATAACAGTTTAAATAATGTACCAGTAAGGCCTTTTCGCGGACCACCCTGAGAATTTCGGGAGGGCTGAAGCCCCCTTAGCCCCCCTGGCTACATGCCTGCTTCCAGGAGTTGCAGTTCAACAACTTATGTAAGGCTACACAGTTCTCATCCCATTTGAGAACATGGACAGGAACATAAGCCTTTTCTGTTATGACTGCAATATAACTCCTATAATTTTTAACATTTGCCATAGCATATCACTCTTGACTCCTTGGAATATTTTTTTTGTTTGGAATTGACATAGTGCAAATAAAAATGCATGATCGCAGAGCTGTAATTTTAAATTGCTTGCCAACGATAGGAATGCCAGCCTAATGTCAGCCTAATTCCCAGGTGGGAAAGTCCAATAGGTCAGTAGTTGTACACATAGCTACAGAAAGCAGAAGTTCTTCTAAATGCTTCTAGTTAAATATTTCTCATACCTGTGAAAGGCCTGAAATCCTCAAATCTTTACTAGTCAGAGATGGAAACTACTAGATAAGATGGGGCAATTAGTAATACCATAGTCAAGTCCAAAATCGAGGGGGAGGGAATTACAGGTTTCACCCCCCCCCCGGTTTAATTGTTTAAAAAACGAGTTTATTCATGAATTTTAACTGGTTAGCTAAATTCCCATGCTAAATGTATGATAAAGAAAAAATAGAGTTCATCCAGAACTGCAAACACTATCTCAACCAAATTCAATAATTTATCACACTATTATTCCTACTTTTCAGCTAATTTACATTGCAATGGCAACAATAGCCAACATAGTGAAAGCAACTAAGTTTTGACGTTGTTGATGTTTAATCAACATTTGACATGAAGACAATGTAATCTACCAAAACTGACATCAGAATTTGACTCCTCAGATTAAAGTACATGAGAAAAACTTAAGTTTAAATAGTATTTATGATGTGTCTAGCAATATAACAGGTATGATGATTTTCACTTTAAAAGTTTATGCATTAATTTCTTTGAAATTATTTTTGAATAACTATGTACCAGATTAAAGAAATTTTATGCAGTTTTTTAAAAAAAGTAATAATATATGTGGGTCATAGAGATTGATTTTTAGATATTCAAATTCAAAGTGAAAATATATGTGTAAAAGATCTTTCACAATGCTGAAACATTAGCAGTTTCATAAGTTTGCAGAGATATTATAGATGCTTTATTCATGGGGCTATTTGTTCATTTTGTATTGTTTTATGGCATCCTTTGTTGGAAACCACCCTGAGTCCCCTTGGAGAGATAGGGCAGGTTATAAATAAAGTTATTATTAGTTATTATGTTAAGTCGCTATATCTGAGGGCTTGGCTACATTGATGAAATAATTCTGTTTTGCATCACATTGACCCCATTCATATCACACACTTTGGGATGAGATCGCCATAACAAGCCACACATTTTCCCCTAGTGGTGTAAGTGGTTGGTCAATAATTTTCAATCTTTCACATTAATCTCAGCTACTTGGCTGTGGCCACTCCATTTTTGCCCCCATCATGCATGCAAACACATCTATTTCCTGTTACATAGGGATACACTTATTTGTCAGTGTGTAGCTACTGGTTAACTAGCAGATAACCTACGCCCAAACCATGTAGGGCTTTAAAAGTCAAAACCAACACCTTGTACTTTGCCTGGAAACTAATTGGCAGCCAGTGGAGTGATTTTGGATATGTGTGATATGTTCACTCCTGGATGTTCCTGTAACTAATCTGGTTGATATATTATGAACTAGCTGGAATTTACAAATTTGGTACAAAGATAGCTCAATGTAAAGCACATCACAGAATTCCAATCTTGAAGTTACTAGCATGTGCATTATCATCTTTAAATCCTCCAAATCTAGGAAGGAGTGTAGCTGGTGTGTCAGTGACTCCCCCCCCCTCCAGCTCCACAATGCAATGTAACCTTGGAAGGCCAACCACACACCAATAAACATGAATAAAATTTGTTTTTCTGTGAAACTGCAGAGTAAATGTACAATTTTTGAACCAAATTGAAGCCCAAAAAATCACATTATAACCACAAGTTTTTGGACCTTTTAATGTGTCTGTGCTCTGATCAGAACGATCATTGTTACCCAATTAAACGAGACCTTTCAATCACATGGTTTTGACTGTAGGTATTACAAGCACACTGTTGTTATTGTTGTTGCAGATTTTTAGGGTTTTTTTGTTTTGTTTGAATAGTCATCAATGTTGTCAATTTCCCCCTGTTATTTTAGCTACAGTATTTGGTCTGGTCTGAAAGGAAGTCTTTTTGGAAAGTGTGTGCATGTGTGACTACATCAGTTAGAGAACAATGTTGCAATCTCGGCTCGAAATCCTTCTGCTAGGGTTCAACACTTAAAATAGACAAAGGATCTTGCAAGGACCATTATTCCTAACCATTACAAGGTCTTGCAAATCCTCAAGATGAGGTCTGGGACAATTAATTTATGTCAATAAGTAAATACATAAACCTACCTCATCTGGTCTCAGTCCAGCAAATAAACATTGTGATTCATTGTACCCATCTTGCCAGAAAGCAGGATTCTGCCAGCTATGTCATCACTATCCTACTGATAGCCTGGAAAGATTTTTTTCCATACTTACCAAATTGGCAAAGAAGAAGGCATCTTTTTTGTCTTAATTGGGATAATATCTATATTCTTACTTTTTTTGCATACAATTTTTCACAGGTTTGGTTAGTGTACAATAGTAATTTTTCAGACATTGTCCCAACATATGAAGGTATGGCCTGGAGGTATGAATCTGTTCCATGCCTAGCATATTCAAAATATGGTAACTTGTTAAATTATTTTAACTTCATCAAAAACACTCTATTGAAATGACAAATGAATATATAAATATAAATAAATGTTAGGGACAGCTACAGTCCCGAATTCCTGCCCTATGTTTAAAGATCCAGGCTGTAAATAATCAGAGGTCTTCCCTTATTACTCTTTCCTCCCCCACCATTCCTCCCTTCTTTGCTTTATTACTCTTATCTTTCCCTCTCCTTCCATTTGCTGTCTCCTCCACATTTAGCTTATAGGCACCTAGAGCTGTTTTTAAAATGTTCTTCCTTTGGCAGATCTTGATTTATTTTAATCTATGTTTGTATCATATTGTATATATACACACTGGATAAAGTAAAAAAAGTTATGCTGTGATTGTTCTTGTTTAGTTAGAGAAGCTAATAACCTCACCCACCCACCAGCTCATCACCTTGTTTTTTTATTATACCTTTGACTTTCTCCTCGTTTCCAATTACTACTTTCTCCATCAGGCCATTTCATTTCTCTGTTCCTCAACTTTTCTTGCAAGCTTACATTTCCAGAACATTACCACCTGCTTGCCACTATCCTGTGGCATTTCTGCAAAGTGGGATAGTGGCAACTTACTATCAAGACAATAGGTAACAACGTGATTGTGAAACCTCAGCTGTGTGAAGTGGCACTCAAGGTGGATGGCGTCACTTTTTCTTTTTCTTTTTAAGGGGGATTTAATTGCACAGGGAAAGTCTCATCACCATAGTACAATCAGGTGCTATTGATCAGATTTATCCATCAATAGCCCTTGATCACTTTGCCACAGGGAGGTGGCAGACCAGCAACTACTTTGCATGATAGGGACTCTCATGGTTCTACTACTTCATGCAATAAAGCCCCCAAGTAATGGTCATGTCAAGTACCCAAACTTTTCCTTTAATTACATTATGACCTCTCTGTGAACATCAGCTCATATTAAAACTCTTCAGATAGCAATCTGTAAGGAGAGCTGTTCAGCAGTGGAATTCTCTACCCCAAAGTGTGGTGAAGGCACCTTCGACGGAGGATTTCAAACAGAGGCTGGATGGCCATCTGATGGGGGTGCTTTGAACGTGATTTTCCTGCTTCTTGGCAGGGGTTTGGACTGGATGGCTCACAAGGTCTCTTCCAACTCTATGATTCTATGAAATCAGGGAAACATTGCATGATGACAGTCTATTCTGATATTTTTTGAATCATGGAAACTATTGCAGCACTATTAAGTTAGCATCAGAGTCCACCCCACCCCCCAAAAAATGCTGCAGCCAACACAGTCAATGGTAAGTGATTATGGGAATTATAATCCAAACCACTAGGAAGGACAAGAAAGGCTTCAGGTAGATTGTGGGAAGAAATCACGCTCTCTGGTTTTCACACCATGAAAGTAAGGTGACAAGCAGCCCCAAGAGGCAATTCTGTACAAATGGGTTTTCCTTTAGCAGTAATCTGTGTTTTCTTCGTGTAAAACATTTTGCATCTTGTCTTGTTACGGCATTTGCAAAAACACTGGCTGAAAGCAGCAGTGCATAAATGAATTATTTAGGTTTTGCAGCAAATCACCATGATCTTGTGTTCAACTTCTTAATGTACTTTAAGTGAGCCCTAGGAGGCAAATCAAAGCAGACAAGGGGTATAATGTAAACCAAGCTTTATAATCCACAGAAAGCCACACCATAATGTTTATTAAGTATCACAGACAGTAAATCGTTCTGATTTTGTGCATTATAATTGCCATTGCAACTGGAACCGTCCAAAGCCAGGAGCCTTTCTTTCACAAAATAAATTTATTTCCTTGTCAGTCTGATTAATATAATGAACTTCCCTCTTTTATCAGATACTGATTTTCAACAAAAATTGCTCCATGTCACATAGTGTCTGAAGCTCTTGTGCTTTTAATCATTTCCAGAAAAATGAAAGTACATTACTGTGTTACTATGTGCTTATGGTGCCTGTTCTTGATGAGAGTTGCTGTTGCTCTCCTTTCAGCAAGCTAAGAAACATATCTCATAACCCCAATACTATATATTTAGTTCAATAAAGAACCTTCAATTTTCAAGCTACCCCTTCCCCCAAATTTTGTTCATTTGGGAAACATTTGCTTATACTGATAGATGGTGTGATCATAAGAATCAAATGAACCTGCAGATGCACAACACAATTATTTTAATTATTTAAAATAAATTTTACATCATGCGCTTAGCAATTACTGTCTACATATATGATTCTAATCAACTTCTCTCTCTCTCTCTCTCTCTCTCTCTCTCTCTCTCTCTCTCTCTCTGTCTCCAACATCCTGATTCTATGCCCAGACAGATAATAATGCTGATCTCCTTCCACCTACCACAAATAGGCAGACACTCGCTGATAAATATTTCATGGATCTGATAGAACAAGTTGGATATTTCACAAATACAGTCAGTTTTCTCCTGCCTCCTTCTCAATAGATTCAGTGAATTGTGTGCTACAGTATCATCTAACATTGTTTTTCCTGAATGTGCAATGTGCTGAACCGTTGTTCAAGACAGGGGGCAACACCGTGCAATACAACACTTGAAACCAAGGAGGTTACAAATAAAGTAAAATAGACTTTTTCAGTATCAAAAATACCATATATTCAGGTCATCCCATCAGATGGGATGGTCCATCCTCTGCACCAATAGACACTTTCTGCATGATTGTTTACCTTTGAGGACGACACTTCTTTTGAAACGCTGACCCTGAGGAAGTCTCGGAGAGAGACGAAATGGCCCATTGCCGGCTCTGGAGAGAGCTCCTGCCGTAGGCAACATCCCTCACGGAACGCCCCTTGGTGCCCTCCGTTCAGGAGCTTTGTTTACCTCCACACGATTTCCCTGGAACACCCTGGATTTATAATTCTTCTTTATGACCTTTTATTGAGTATATTCCTTCTTTGGACCGCATCACCGAGATTTACCATCTGAAACATTGACTTTCCTCCTCGGATTACTCCTCGGATTACATCTGTTCCACCTTGATCTACACCATGCTATGCATTCTATAAGGTACTGATTATCTGGGTTGGAACCTTAGCGTCTTTCCAGGACTGGTGATTCTCTTTATTATTGAAACAATCTTATAGATACATTCCTCACTTGAATATTGTGATATATTAGAATCCTGGTCTTGTTATGAACTAAATGTGTTGAACTTTATGTGTTGAACTCAATGTGTTGAACTCAGTGTGTAGAACTCTCAATTGATATTTAATGTGTTGAACTAATTACATGTGTTGACCTGAATATATGGTATTTTTGATACTGAAAAAGTCTATTTTACTCTATTTGTAACCTCCTTGGTTTCAAGCAATGTGCTGAACCCACAGCGTTTGGCAGGATCCCTTGAGTCAGAGAAAGAATGTGATGACAATTTCTATATAAATTCTACATCTATCTATCTTTGTGGGAAGGATCAGGAGGTTTTAACATTAGAGATTGACAGATTTGGTCATCTGTCTAGGGTGCTTTCAGTGCTTAGTTTTTCAAAGTCCGTCTTTGAGTCCCTACAAATTCAGCCACAGTTTTGGTGGTGAAATAGGGTTGTCTCCTCTCTCCCTCCCTCCCTCCCTCCCTCCCTCTCTCCCTCTCTCACTTTTCAGATGCCTCATCTTTAACAGCAACATGGCAGGCACCTCTGACATTGCTTCTCCATATGAGGGATGGCCCCTATTGCCTCTTTTTAGTACATATGTTTGCATTTCTTTCCCAGGGACCATTCTAAGGTCATCCAGGAGTTTCTGTCTTATGTCTATTCTAAGTGCCTAGAATCAGTTTTTTTAAAAGAAGAAGATGAGAAAATAATAACACAGATGTGGGACATCTACAGTGAGAAAATTGTGCAGATCTTTTAAAACAAGGCATTGTGGAGAGGGAAGCTACGCAGATTGTGGAGCAGCTGCTGTGCAGGGGAGCCACTCCACCACCATACCTCACTTTCAGAACAGGCACTCAGGCCCCTTTCACACTGCCATATAAAATCGAAAGTATCTGCTTTGAACTGGATTATATGGCTGTGTTTGAATAATACACTAGTAAAAGCATAGGATCATATATTCTGGCAAATGGTAGATTTGTGTGAAGTCCAAAGGAGTAGATAGTCGACAAATAAGAACATAGAACATAAGAAGAGCCATGCTGAATCGGACCTCAGCCCATCTAGTCCAGCATTCTGTATCACACAGTGGCCCACCAGTTGTACACGGGGATCTCGAGCAGAAGGGAGGGCAAAACCCTGACCTGCTCCCGACCCCCCACAACCAGTACCCAGGGAAATCCTGCCTACCTCAACCAACTCCGAGGTGGCACTTGAATGTCCTTTTCAGTAACTACCGATACACTTGGTATCCATGAATCTGTCTAATCCTGCCTTGAAGTTGTTCAGGCTGACAGCTGTCACAACCTCCTCTGGAAGTGAGTTCCATAACCCAATGACCCTCTGGGTAAAGAAATATTTCCCTTTATTAGTCCTAATTTTCCTACCTTGGAGCTTCAGGGAGTGCCCTCTAGTCCTAGTGTTTTGTGACAAAGAAAACAGTTTTTCTTTATTCACCTTTTCTATCCCATGCATGATTTTATACACTTCGATCAAGTCACCTCTTAAACGCCGTCTTTCAAGGCTGAAAAGACCAAGGCGTTGCAACCTGGTTTCATAAGGGAGCCGCTCCATCCCTTGGATCGTTCTTGTTGCCCTTTTCTGTACCTTTTCCAGTTCCGTTATATCCTTCTTAAGGTGCGGAGACCAGAATTGTACACAGTACTCCAAATGTGGCCTTACCATCGATTTGTAGATCCAATAGAATAGAACATGGCAGTGTAAACTCACATAATCCAGTTCAAAGCAGATAATGTGATTTATCTGCTTTGATAATCTGGATTGTAAAGTAGTGCAGAAGGGGCTTCAGGGCTTTATTGCATAAGGGAAGCAAAGCAGCACTGCAGGTGGGCTATTACTTTCGATGATAGTCACTATACCTGATGCTGTAGGCATCCTACTGCCAGTCTGCCTCCATCACCTATGTGAATCTCTCATTCCTAGCAGTTAAGTGACATCAAGGGTGGGATTCTTCTTTTCTTCCCTCTCCCATCTCAGTACTGCAAAAAGGCAAATATAATATTTGTTGTTTTGCTAGTTTGTAAAATGCTAGAATTATGCAATTACACACAGACACACATAGTAGACTTTTAGTTAACTGACACCCATGGGGATTGGTAGATGTTGGATATATTTTGTGAAAAAATTTAAAAAAATCTGTGTGGAAAATATTGTTACATATCCCTCTCTATATATCTATACATATCTCTGTCTTTTCAAATACCCATTCTTATTGGCAGTGATTTCTGTCAGATGTGATTTCCCTAGACCACGTTACAATATTTCTGCTTCCTATAATCTCTGTTCTAATCATTTTAATGCAAAATCTGATAACTAATATTGACTGACAGCTGTTAAAGAGTGCAAGAATGTAATCCGTGAAACCACAACACTTGGGATAATATATTCTTCATTTATTCCTGATATTGATTAGTGGAATATTGTTTCTGATATATGTTTATGTAACTAATGTTGCCCTGTGCTGCCCCAATAAAAATATATGGCAAAAATCATATATCCACATAAATTTAAGATGACAGCCTATAACTTGGATTTTAGTGCAATGTCAGTACATGCAATTCCATGCACTTATTTATTCAACAGTGTGCATCCTGCTTCCTAAGTTTGAAGTGCTTACAAGATAAAACAACAACTGTGCAATAGAGCCATAAAATGCATTAAATACAAATCAAAGGGGCAAGGTGGCACAGTGGGTTAAAGCGCTGAGCTGCTGAACTTGTTGACCGAAAGGTCACAGGTTCAAATGCGGGGAGTTGTGTGAGCTTCCACTGTCAGCCCCAGCTCCTGCCAACCTAGCAGTTTGAAAACATGCAAATGTGAGTAGATCAATAGGTACCACTCCGGCAGGAAGGTAACGGTGCTCCATGCACTCATGCCGGCCACATGACCTTGGAGGTGTCTACAAACAATGCCAGCTCTTCAGCTTAGAAATGGAGATGAGCACCAACCCCCAGAGTCAGACATGACTGGACTTCATGTCAGGGGAAAACTTTGCCTTTACAAATCAAATGCCACCAACAGTGAAACATACATTTTAAAACACCAGGAAAACCCACAAAACAGAATCAGTTCAATCAACTCAAAATCCCAATTAACATCAAAATTCTAACCAACAGAAATAATGCAAAATATGCTCAAGTAACACATTTTTGTATATAAAATATTCAGCAACTGAAGCATGTTTCTTTCAAATGCACACATAATTTTGTGCACATTTTATCATACCAAGCATATTCAATTTTATTTGCTGATTCAACAGATACAGAATGGGTATTTCCATATGTAAATGTGAACCCAACTAATTTTCCCTTATCCCTAAACCAAGGACAACTGTGAAATTGTAGAATGTGTCTACTACTCACTGGTAACAAAGGGCAAACATGAGTATTTTACCCCTCAGTCTCTATATTTTGGGGTTGTGAGCTAGCTAAATTTACAAACACTTTCTATTTCAAATTTAAACTAATAATAACTTTAAAACAAAGCCTAAATTTCCTAGTTTCATGAAAGGAACATTTGAAAATGAAATGTACAGAATTATGTTAATTCACGTTTCAAGAAGTTGCTTGCAAAAACAAGCAAACAGCATTTTGTGTGCACGTGTGTGTATAAACACATGCACACACATCTATACTTTCCCCAAAAAGTCTAGAGTGAAATATGTAGGCCAGAATCCATGATATATCTTCTTGTAATAAGAACAAGTATTGTTGCTTATACAAATTGTTAAATTACACCAGACACATGAACCTCACAATAGTGGGGTGGGGATCATGACTCCAAGATTATACCCCCCGGACCACCAAGATTCCTATACCGTTGAGCCCCCCTTGGTAATCACCAGTAAAAAGCATATTAAATGGTCATTATTTTGCTGTTGCTTTCATGGAACTCAGGTTATTACCAACTTTGGTTGGATGAGGAGGTGAATGAAGATGGCAATTGTTTTAATGCAATATATTTTCTCTATAATTGTTTTGTTTAAAAAAATCCCAAAATATTTAAACCTCAATGATTAACCTACTTCTTCACCTTAAATACAGTTATGGGTTCCTGCCACAGAGGTAAGTCATGAGATCTTGCCTGTAGACATGCTAAAAACAGAAGGCAAACTACTATGGAATTCAAACTATACTAACATGGACATCTGGAATATAACAAAAGCATGGGTGTTCAAAATGTGTGCTGTCTAAAAATGTGGGTGGTGAGGTTCCAGCTGTTTCTACACATATTAACTGGATAGCAATGGACCATCCCGAATTACAAGGAATCATGCCAATCAGGCAGTCTGGCTGGAGAGAAATGGGATGCAGAATAATAAATACTTACGAATTGGAAAGGATTATAACTGCTATCTAGCCCAACTCCCCGATTTGCAGGAATAAACAACCAAAATATGCCTGAAATATGTCCTTCTGACTTCTGTTTATAGAATTCCAAAAATTGAGAGTTCATCAGTTTCTATGGCAATCTATTCCACTGTTGACCAGCTCATGCAGTTCAAGAAGTTATATTTAGTGGAATCTCTTTTCCTGTAGTTTGAACTAATTAATAGTACATGTTGTAGTCTCTGGAGCAGCAGATAACAAGCTGCCTGCATTTTCCACATGAGATTCCTTTAGATTTAAAGACAAAGTGTTTGTCTGAGTATGTTTGGATTTTCTCTTTCCTTAGTATACCAAATCCCAAGAGGACAAGGGCTCTCCCACTCAAAGACCTCAGTATTTCAACTGCATTATTGGTTTGGATCAAATCCAAAATAGCTGGGGCCCTTGTTGCTTCCTCCACATTTTGTACAATGAAATTGTGTGCATTCTAGTGAAAAAAAATTATTGGATTTTACACTCTTGGCAGAATATGATTTCCATGAAATATGAGGATGGTTGAAGTCTCCAACTAGTAATCTATCTCTCCTTATTATATATTTGGCCTTTTGTTATAGAAAGGTGTCATTTTTATTATTTACTAGCTTGGGGACCCGACCCTGCCCGGGTTATTTGAGAAAGGCATTGTGTGCCAAGGGTGGTCCTTATAAGATGTTTACATGGCTTGCAGTGGTTTCAGGAAGTTAGTGAAGGTACTTCAAGTCCCATCATCCATGGTCCATCCTCCTTCAAACGGCACCAGGATGTAGAGTAGGTCATGAGGGCTCTGTGTGTCTTGATCAGTCATTGGATTAGGTTTGCAGCAGTTTTGGGAAGTGAGTGAAGGTACTTCAAGTCCCATCATGCATGGTCTGCCCTCCTCCAAGCTGCACCAGGATGTAAAGTGGGTCATGGAGGATCTGTGTGCCTAGTTTGTTCTTTTTTGGTAATTGGATGAGGGTCGCAGTGGTCTCAGAAAGTGAGTGAAGGTACTTCAAGTCTTATCATCCGTGATCCGTCCCACTCAAAACTGCAGCAGGATGTAGAGTGGGTCATGGGTACTCTGTGTGCCAAGTTTGGGCCTGGTCTGTGATTTGTAGGGGCTTCAATGTTCTGTGGGAAATGAATCGGGTGAAGGCACTGCAAATTCCATCATTTGTGGCCCATCCTGCCCTACACTGCACCAGGTTGTAAAGTGGGCCAGTGGGCATCTGTGTGCCAAGTGTGGTCCTGATCCTTCTATGGTGTGGGCCACAGTGCTCTAAGCAAGTGAGTAAAGGAATGCAAGTCCCGTCATCCATGGTCCATCCTCCCTCAAACTGTGCCAGGCTGTAGAGTGGGTCTTGAGGGTTCTGTATGCCAAGTTTGGTCTTGTTCTTTCATTGTTTGGGGTCACAAAGGGGTCGCAAAGTGTTTTGGTCTGAAACTCCCACCATGCCTGACTGCCTCAGGCCTTTTCCTTACACCCTCTGCCACTTTAGAACGTCGGAATGTTCCTGTTGGCGACTGCCTCAGGCCTTTGCCTTATCCTCCTCTGCCAGTTTAGAGGGTCGGAATGTTCGTGTTGGCTGGCCAATAGAGGCGTTATGCAAATACTCCCTCACTGGCAAACAATCATGTTGTTCACTCATGGAGCCCCACAACACCCATCAGACAACATAGGCTGACTTCTGGCAGGGCTCCATGGATGAATTGGGGTGGCAGCGTGATAGAATGCTGTGTTGCCAACACGGTAGCGTCCCTGTGTTCCATTAGGAACAATGGAGCTACTGAGGTATTAAGTTTTGTGGCAATGCTTCTCCATGTGTGATGGGGAAGCATCATCTGCCCGCCAAGATACTGGGATTGCCCCGCTGCTACCCCGCATCACCACAGGGGCTGTCGAATGGTAATGCTGCACCTCATCCGTGTGATGAGATTCTAAGTTAGAAAGCATCACCACACATTGTGGTAGTGAAACACTATAGCGTGTTTGTGGAAGCTTACTAGGCAATATAATCTCAGAAACTCGCATGACGGTCCATAGCCTTGCTGGCCTGGGAATGGGAGAATCAATCAAGATGACTCTAGGTGGCTATTAAAGACTTTTAGCTTGTTGATTTTCTCAGCATAAGCAGCTAATTTCTGGGAAGGGTGAAGAGCAGGGGTGCTCATTAGGTACCGTATTTTTCGCACCATAAGACGCACTTTTTTTCCTCCCAAAGTGGGAGGAAAAATCAGCCGCGTCTTATGGTGCGAATATGCAGGCGGGGGGGGGGGGAGGCGCTGGAGCAGAGGGAGGGCAGCGATATACTCACCCGGTCGCCGCCTCTCCGCTTCTCTGGTCCGTTGCGGCGGCGGAGGGGACGCTGGTTCGCTCGCCATCTGCCTCCTTTGCTTCCCCCACCTTTGCTTCCCTCAAGGAAAGGGCGGAGGGAAGCAAAGGAGGCGGAGGGCGGCGAACGCGCCGCGCCACAGCTGACGCGACGTGGTTCGCTCTCCCTCCGCCTCCTTTTGCTTCCCCTGCCCTCAAGGAAAGGGCGGAGGGAAGCAAAAGGAGGCGGAGGCGGAGCGAACCGCCGCGTCACAGCTGACGCGACACGGTCGCTCTCCCTCCGCCTCCTTTTGCTTCTCCCGCCTCAAGGAAAGGGCGGAGGGAAGCAAAAGCAGGCGGAGGCGAGCGAACCGCTCGCGTCCACAGCTGACGCGACGCGGTTCGCTCTCCCTTCGCCTCCTTTTGCTTCTCCCACCCTCTAAAATCTAGGTGCGTCTTATCATCCGGTGCGTCTTATGGTGCGAAAAATACGGTAGATCATGATCTACTGGTAGATCTTGAAGGGCATCCTGGTAGATCGCAGGCACAGTGTGTATGGCTCCCATGCCATTTGTGAGGAATGCTCAGGGGCTTATTATACTCACGTTCAGTTGAATTCAGTCTTAAAATATATTATATGGCTCTCACTGAAATACATTTCCTAATATTTTGCTTTTATGGCTCTCTGAGTAGTGTGTAGGTAGATATTTGGGATTTGGTTGTTTTATAAGTAGCTCACATGCTGGAAAAGTGTGAGCACCCTTGTTGAAGAGCATCTGGTTTTTGCAGATTAACAACCTTCAGCCACCTCTTCTTTGGTCTGTCTGCCCCAAGCCTGCAGACCATACATGAGAGTAACTGCCTGGCTATTGGTAGAAATCATTTCATTATTTTGGGCAGAAAAAGATTTCATATTATTAATAAAATAAGACAAAATTGAAGAGAAAACACTTAATCCAAACCAAGCAATTCCCTACTGTCACCACAGTCTTCCATCAATGTCCGTTTCCTTGTTTTCTTCACAGAATTCAGGGGTTCAGGGTGAAACAATGGGTAGTTCAGATACCACCTCTTTTTATTTTTTGCAGAAACAGGGGGGAAATAATTTGAATGAGCATTGGCAAGCCAAGCTTAAACATTTGTTCAGATCACTAACACTCACTGCGTATGAAAGAGATTCAGTCTTTATTGTATTCATTATAGCCTTATTTGGGAAAAGGGTGCTTTAAAAATATAAAAATATTTGCAAAATATCCTTGCAATATCCTATGGTCTTTCCTAAGCTTCATGTAGCAGTACAGGGAGTTTGAAATGATTGTACTGTGCCTATGAAATTGACTATGTTCATTCATAACATTATATGTCTGGTTTTTTAAAAAAAAAACGAAGACCATTTCTTTTAAATGTTGCCTTAAAGAGCTTGGAAATCAAACTGTTCTTTCTTATGAAGGCATACTTAAGCAAAAAATTGGGAAAATGTTTCTAAATAACCTTTTACAATGGTATTTCCAGTCATATAATTTCATGCAAGCGCCATTTTTTAAAAAATAAAACATATTTCTTATAGCACATTATATTTTACTCACTACACTAGGGGAATGAAGCAGAAATGTTCTCAGGGACATTTTCTTTTTTCTTTCTTCCAGGAATGGAAATAATTTATTAACCCCACTGGCACTGATCTTTTAGAAATCTGCTGACTCGAGCCTACTGGCATAATAATACCAGACAAATTATAGACTTTGATTATAAAACAATGAGTCACACTTTTGTGTTTTTTAAATTTTATTATGGAGTGACTTGGTCTGCTTCGGATTTCAGAGAAGAGGGAAGATCACAGTGAAATCTTGTTCATCAACTTCAAATTGTTAAACCAGAATACTTTTTCAGCCCAAGAATTAATACTTCAGATACCAATTTTTAATTACCTCCTCCTACAAACCTTTCAGAAAGAATAAAATATTTCAGACCAAAATTGGCCAATACACCTTCTCACCCACAACCCCTTGCACCATAAAAATCTGTTCCATATGATACAGAAACCCACCTACTTCAGAAGGCTTGCTTGCTTCCTTTTTTAGGGGGCACTGTGAAGGGTATCAGCAAGTGGGGTAAAGGGGCAGTAAGTTTCTGTTCTACTGGCATTCGATTCCAGAAATACTGCTGGGTCTTGGCCAATATCATTTATTCAATTGGCCCCAAAATACTGAAATCTGGGGTATATTATGACTAGAAATGTGGCATAGTTTCAGAATATCATGATTTTTATACCCAAAATAATGCCAAACAACATGGAGGAATTTTAGTACAAAGACCAAAGTGTATCTAATAGAGGCAGTGGTTGTGGTTGATGGAAATTTAGATCTCACTGTTACAAGAGCGAGATTCATGCCTAGCAGCTCCGTTCAAATTGGCAAGGCATGTGAACAAGGATTTAGGGGGAAAGTTTATTTCTGCAGTATTTGGGGGCACAAATACTTTGTACAGTCTAATGTGAGACAAAAGATTATTTCAGAGCCCACCTTACATATCTTTTTGCAAGTCATTTTTCTCATGTAAGGATTCAGAAGAACATTAGCACCTTTGTTCATGCCCATCTTCTCTGTCTGCTATATACCAAGATTTTCTAAAAATCAAAATTAGAGAATGCACAAAGAAGTAGATACTTTCTACAAAAGAGACAAAACTTCAATTCCTGGGTATGATCTATTTACTACAACAGATAGTATAGTGGACCCTCAGTATCTGGTGGGGTTTATTTCTGAGATCTTTCATCGATACAAAAATCTCAAGTCTCAAGCGAATGCGCAAGTCTCTTTTAGATACAATAGTGTAGTAAAATGGTGTCCCTTAAACAAAATGGAAAACAACTCAAAGGATTGCTGGAGAGCCCCTGGGGATTTATGAAATTATAGGAAGCTACAGCAGGGTATCCATGCTTATCAGTTTAGTGTGCATCACATGGCAAAATCAAGATTTTTTAAATAATATCATCAAGCTGTGGTTGGTTGAGTCCATAGTCACAGAACTTGTGGAGGAAAGCTTGTATATTGAACATATGTGAAATTTAAACAACAGGTATCTGAGGTTCTTTGCCTTAGAGAATATGCCACTTTAAACAAGGGGTGTAGCAAAAGAATGTACTGAACAATTCGAAATCAAAACGACAGACTCTGTCACCCCAAGCACTGCTTCGGTGTAGTGAAGCTTCTCCCATCACATGGGGGAAATATTGTCCAAACCAGGCAGAAGTCTTCTGGCTCAATTGGAGCTAGCACAACACTGGACGGTTCCTGTGTTGTACACAGGGCCTCCACCAGAAGTCACATGACATTATGTGATAGCTAACATGGGGCTCCATTTTGTTTTAGTACGTGTGATGAGGTGGTAATATATGCACATCTGGTGTTCTGCCATAAGTCAAAAATTTTGTTCTTTTAAAAAAATCAAATAAAACAAGGACTATACACATTATGCAAGCAAGTGTGGTATACTGGCTGGATTAGGAATCCGGGAGACTGGGAAGTGTTAACAAGGCCCTCCTGCCCCATGGGGAGGGGGGAAGATGGGGACAGGGGACATGATCATGGCAAATGCCATGGTTCCTAGGGAAATCACACTCACAGTAGTGGCTTATGTGTTCCCATATAATCTATGTACCATGCAAACAATGATTATACAAGGAATGAGCAAATTTTATCTTACCAATTTCTGCTATATTGGAGCAATTATAGCAGAATTCCTCCTCCAATTTTACAGAACAACTTCTATTATTTTTGGGTTTTTTAAAATACATTGATAGTTTAATGAATCCTGGTCTAGGAAAAAAGGTTTGGGAACAAGAGGAGACAGTACTGAATTCTAATATTTCCTCATGAATGCATATGCAAGAATGAGAAAAGAAAAGGAGGAAAGAAGAAATGAAAAATATAAAAGAAGCAAAATAAAAATGTTTTTCTGGAAAATGTGAAAATCCTAAAACTGAAGAATTGGGCAGTCAGTTAAATGGAAAAACAACCAAGGAAGTAGACGATACAACAGCTTTAAGATATAAACAAGAAAAGGTGAACTTTGTTCACACTGTGTCTCCAGCTGTTTCGTGTAAGGACAGGGTGTACCACAGCTGGGATGATGAGCTCTAAAGCCTGGGAAGATGTATGCCTTTTTAACCCAAACTTAAACAGAAGGGAGGAAAAACCCACAGCTCATAATGGTGAGAGATAACAGGTGGAAGCCTTGCTTTGCCATTGTGCCTGGAGGGCAAAATCTGGCAGGCAGAAGTCGCTTCAGAACAAAAGCCACGGCATCTGCTGTTCACTGTACTTCTTAAGTCCATCCCTATTTATTCAGCATCACTGACAACATCCTTGCTGCAATATTTCATCTTGTTTGAGATTTTTTTCTTAAAAGATTTTTTTTGTGTGCAATCTGCAATTCGGCAAAAACTTCATTGAGATGGAAATTATTCTTTGGACTTAAAAGATGGGTTCAGCAACCTGATTCATAAAAATAACAATACTTCACAATAGATAGAGCAAAAGATTTCAGGGCAACAACCTGAGAATTAGGGACAACTCCTTGCCTTGTCAAAAGGTCTAGCCTCTTGTAATGATGTTAAGCATAATGCATTAAGCAATCCAAGTTGATCAGAACATGTCCTTCAACCATAAAGCAACCGAGAAAACATTTCTTTAGAAAACAAGACAGAAAACATAACTAAATATTTCTTTGGCCTTAACAGAACAAAATCTTCATGAAATAATTGCTGAAATCTGGCAACATAAAAGCTTTGGACTTTGAATGAGAAGGAACAGACTTGATTTTAAAGGCAGTAAGGGGACATGGAAATGTTTTGGGTTTCTTTTACTGCTTTTATTCCTGTCACTTTCTGCTTTTCTTTTTTTGGGGAGAGAGATAGTGGGGAGAGGGTCTAAACTTTTTGTTGCTTTACCTTTTTCTGCAACATCAAAGCGAACAACCTGTATTCTCACGATCTGTAAGTACAATGTCACAGTCACCCCTACCCCACATGAACTCTGTATGCCTGTTGAATGTCAAAAGCTAGTGTAGTGAACTTGTGTCTTTTGGTTGACCTAACATAGGTATCACCAATGCAGGGAACTTTTCATCTATCCTATTAGTCGATAGCAAGAAGGGTTCAAATGCCTTAAGATCAGGCATCAGATCTAGAAAGACATGGAGTTGTTTGGTAGAAACACTCAAAAGTAAAAAATGGATGCCCTGAAGACTGAAGGTCTAAATATATGGAATAAAGCCCATAATAATTGATTTCTGAGTAGATAATAGTTAGAAATGTGCTGTTGGCAAGCATATTATGCGGTTGAAAGGACAGGGATGATTTAGAGTTATATTAACTTTAGCCATTGAAAAGCAATACGCAAATCAAAGCTAAAACAATGGGACTCCTTTGGAAGAAATTAGTTGGAAGTTATGTGGTTGAAACTGTCATTGAGTAAAGAATCCCTTCACTACAATAACATAATTTCAAACATCAATTAGATGCAGATTCAGGATTGTTCAGAAGAACCTGAATTCAGAAAGAAAAGTGATGGGCTTTTTGAAGGGGATAAGGTGCCATTGAAGAAATTGGGCTCAACTCATGTTACAGGACACTATAGTGGGTTGATGGTATCTGCTGGGGTTCAGTTCTAGGATACATGTCATGCCCACATACAGGCGTTTACTGTTTTCTTTATTGAGACTCATTTGTCCCTTTAGCTAGAATGGGTTCAGTTCCTTTGTGTATAGTTTTCTGTGGGAAAGAACCTTAATTAGACTCTGTCCCTTTAAGCCCTCCCCCAATGCAGAGATGGCAATTCCCCTCTGCAACTCCTTTGTAGTTAGTTAGTTAGTCTAAGGATGCCAAGGAGCCTAAAGGCTGCAAAATATTCCATGTCTAAGGTTTAGGAAAGTCAAAGGCAGACATGTAGGCTGGGGGTGTGTGTGCAGGGGGGGGCGTGCTGGAGGGGCTTCAGCCCCCCTGAAATTCTCAGAGTGGTTCGCAAGAAGGTCTTATTGGTACATTATTTAAATTGTTATGTGTATTCATGTCATGATCCGATCACGATGCTCAATATATCCCATATGCATTGGGGTATTGGGATAATGATACAAAAGGTTTGCTAGGGTAGACCCTCTCAAACTCAGACCCACCCACCCCCCGAATCAAACTCAGCCCCCGCCCCCGAATCAAAATCCTGGCTACGGCCCTGGTCAAAGGTTAAAGAAACTCAGATAAAGTTTAAGAAGCCAAAGGTTAAAGAAACTAAGTTTAAGACTTGGAGAAACAATACACAAAGTATTAAGTATCCAAGTCTGCAATTTAAAGAAGAAAAGAGACTTGACAGAATTCAAATCCAGATAAAGGAAACCGAAAAGAGGCCAGAAAAAGGATCTCTTCAGAAGGAATCAAGAGAAAGCCAGTTAAGTTCTGTGCTTTCATCTGTTCCCTCAAATAATCATTTGGATCTCATCCTTTCTGTGTCTCAAGCTCTATTTAAAATCTTTGTTCTTAAGGTGATGGGGCCTTAAGGGCAGAAGAGGGATATTGAGAGGGTATCTTGTGTAGGGACACTTTATGCTAGTAGAAATCCCATTCAGTTCGCACAAGACATTTCTGGAACCAAAACATCTTTTGCAAGTTCTCTTTAATATCATGTTAATGGAAAGATATAATACTCCTTCTTTGGCCCGAATGTATGGAAAAGGAGGCAGTCTTTGTCTGTGGCAGTTTTAAATCTGTACCCTGCAATATACCACTGCGAATGTCTATTTCTTTGGAATTTGCTAAGCAGGTGTATGAATTTACAGATGAGGGCCTCTGGGTATAAAGAAAGCTAAATCAACCTCTTTAAGTATGGTTTTAGCCCAGGCATGGGCAAATTTTGGCCTTCCAGGTGTTCTGGACTTCAACTCCCACAACTCTTAAAAGCTGGTAGGCTGTTAGGAATTGTGGGAGTTGAAGTCCAGAACACCTGGAGGACTGAAGTTTACCCATGCCTGTTTTAGCATAGCATCCTCATGGCACAATAAACAGTCTTGTGAATGGAATTTCTTGTTCTTTTCATAGCCTTGCCATCTAGCCAAGTCAGACAACGTATCTGAAGCTAACAAGGGGTGCTCCGCATTGTATAAGTAATGCAATGCTACGGAACTATGGGAGTTGTAGCTTTATAAGTCTTTAGTCTTCTCTGCCAAATACTGTTGGTGTCTGCTACAGAATTTATTTATTTATTTACGTCATTTTTATCCCACTCATTTGGCGACTCGGGGCAGCGTACAGACCGGTAATAATTAGATGCTATACACACATGCACGTGTGTGTGTGTGTGTGTGTATAGCTAAATCTCCCAGGAATCTGTAGCATTGAGCCATGGCAATCTAAGTGGTGTCAAATTGCATTAATTCTACAGTGTAGGTGCACCCAAGTATTGCTCATGCTGAACTGCAATGGAAGCCTGGGTTCAGACTGAGACCCCTTCTACACTGCCACATAATCCAGGTTATCAAAGCAACTAATCCACATTATCTGCTTTGAACTGGATTATATGAGTCTACACCGCGATATAATCCAGTTGAAACCAGATAATCTGGATTTCATATGGCAGTGTAGATGGGCTTGAGTGAAAAATGTTGGAAGGATAGTAGAATACCAATTTCGCCTAACTCCACCCAGGGCACATCATATCCTTGGAACATAAAACCGATGCTGACCACATTTTTTCCAATGGAAAAAAATGGAAAAGGGCAAAACGGGACTGCCACTTTGTTTTGGAGTTATTTAGAAGAAGCCTGTATTATACATACAGCTGCTTATATGAGCTATAAAGGATCATTTTCTTGTATTAATGTCATAAATTTTGTAGAGCCAGCAAGGCTTCCCACTGCATAATAGCTTAATTTTTCATTCTAATAATAACTGGCTGCCAGCTGAAATGAATGGGTGAAAAAAAACAAACATTTCTGTTGCATGACATGATCTATGACAGATGTACAATTTTGGAGGCCCCTGGGCAATATATTCCAGCCCTCCCCTCTCTTTTACCCAATGGCAAAAATGAGAATTAACACCAAGAAAAGAGACTGAACTGTAAAGGAACTTCAAGAAAAATGACGTGACCCTCCTCCACTTAAAGCTATAATGACAGCCAGTTCAATTTAAAGCCACACTAAACAACCTGGATATTTCAGAAGTGCCTCGAGGCTTTGTGTATTCTCTCTCTATAGAAATAACACAAAGAAAACCTCATTGTAATTTTTATAAAATGCATGCAGATTCTTGTGGGCAGAGAGAAAAGAAGAAGCCCTGCAAGAAAGCGTTTGTATTAGACTATCTGAAAACAATGGAGGGGGTGAACATTCAAGAAGCCGCATGTTATGCTTTTATGTGCATGGGCTACATCTGGAATCGGTCAGAGGTGAGAAGGATGCTCTTTGCATTAAATCTGAGACTTGGCAGTGGGACATAATTTTTGATTGTACTGGACCGCAGAAATGCAAAAGGGCTTCAACTAAAGTGGTCATTACGGAAGTAAATACTTACGGTTCCCTCTGAAAGGCTTCCCTGTAACAATGTAATACAAATGAAAGGAAAACAGATCCGCCCAATTGCCAAGATTCCAAAATGTGACAGTAACACAGAAATTAGAATCATAGAAGCATAACACTGGAGGAGACCACAAGGACCACCCAGTTCAACCCCCTGCCATGTAGGAACATACAGTCCAAGCATTCCTGACAGATGTCCATCCAGCCTCCACATACACCACAATCCTCTAAGACAACATATTACACTACCTCCGTCTTAACATTTTGCAAAAAAAGTTAAAACTTGGCTTTTCGAGCAAGCATTTGCAAATGCAATGTAACAGGCAGAGATAGACCCTTGGAACAACTGGACGATGTGAGTGAATAATGATTTTAGTAAGGAGATACCGAGGATATATGTTCATATATCCTTACTGGCCTTACATGGTCTGGGGCCAGTGTACCTGAAGGATCGCCTGTTCCTTTATAGTCCCTTGAGATTGCTACGGTCGGAAGATCAGAACCTTTTGGTCATTCCTTGCATGAAATCCTACAATTTAACAGCAACTCGACGGAGGGATTTTTCTATCATTGCCCCAGTTCTCTGGAACAATCTACCACTCGAGACTCAAGCTATGCGAAACCTGGTAACGCTTCGCAAAGCCTGCAAAACCTTCTTGTTCAAACAAGCCTTTGAGTCGTAAGGTGATTTTATTTTAATGTGTATTGCTGTTTTGTTTTATTGTTTTTACTGAGTTTTGTAAACTACCCCGAGCCTTTGGGAGTGGCGGTGTACAAGTCAAATGAAATAAATACATAAAATAAAATATTGTTTTTATTGACTTTATCTGAATTTATATTTTATATGCTAATGTTTTAATTGTTTTAATTGTTTTTATGTTGTTGAAGGGATCGAATTGTGCCGAATTTAAGCCACCCTGAGTTGCCTTCGGGCTGAGAAAAGTGGTATATAAATATGGTGAATAAATAAATAAATACAATTAAAAGCATGAAAGTTAGGAAGGATATGTAAAACTGTACATTATATGGCTGTGAATAGATTTTAAAACAGCATTTGATATATCTGCAGTACCTTCAAATTAAGGAAAGATGCTGTTGAGAATATCCCTTTTCCTCCAAATGCCAAATGGAATTCCCCCTTTTCCCCAAAAAAGCACTTGTAACTGTATGCTACGTAATCCAGAAATTATGTTAAGACATTGTAAAGAAATAGTGCAGCTTTGTAAATGTCATCAGAAAAATAAAGGCAACCTATAACCCTTGTTCCTGGCTTACTCCCACCACTTCTGCTTACTTCTTATTTTAATTGAGGTTGTGACATTAGAGAAGCAAAATCTTCATCCCCGTGAGTCCATAGGTGCACCCACCCATTGTTTCCTTTTTTCTAATGATTTTCATGCATTTACTTGGCAAGGATCTTCCCCTGACACAATATTATGTCTTCATTGCATTTTATCTATGGTTGCCATTCCTTTTGAATTAAAAGTATACAAATTAGTTCAGTATGTAAGAAACCCCTTAAAGCGCTTTATTGTTGTCTATTCACAAATTGAACTACACATACATGGTTGTTTTTGTTTTTTAATGGAATCACCCCAGTGATTTTAAATCACTCCTCAATGTGCAAAGTAATTTAAAATTACTGGAGTGCTTCCAATTTTTATTAGTCCTTGAATCTGGAAGTGACTTGGGGTCTTCTGGACATGTGCAGAGCAGTGTGACTTACAATTACAAAGTCCTTGCATTTTTATTACTTTTGAAAAGAATCTGCAGTGTTTTCCAATGAAAAGAAGTCACAGAGCTCACTAGAAAGAGGCCTAGAAAGATCATCCAGGGCTTATGCACACTACTCAATTACAGTATGGTGCTGTTTTTCCACTTTTGTCCATTATGGTTCTGTCCTGTATATTCCTGTGACTGAAAGTCCAAGGAGGGGCATTTAGAATGCAACTCTTGTGTCTCTGACCAAACCGCAACTTCCAGGATTCCATAGGATGGAACCATGACAATTAAAGCAGAATAATCTTCTATATATATATATATATATATAATCCTTCATGTCGTCCTGACAGGCTTATAGACAAAGAAACCACACAAGGCAGACGCACAAAAACAGCCCACATACCCAGAAAACCCTATGAGGTATGTTTATCACCCCCCCCCCCAAGAGCCAATGGCCACAGATCCAAAAAAAATTGTAGACTACAACTCCCATGATCCCCCACACCACCCCCCTCTGACAGTTTAGAGTGCTGGAATGTTGATGGTGCTGGCCACTCAGAGGCATTATGCAAAACAGACAGGTAATAAAAGGCAATACAAGAGGTAGAAGCTGGAAAACGGACTAGCAAAAGGAAGGAAAAAAAAGGTAGGGAGGGAATGGAGGGAGGGAGACAAGGGGAGCAAGAACTGATACAGAAAGGGGAGGGATGGCAGAAAGGAGGGAAAGGAAAGAAGGAAAGGAGGGAGAAGAGGCAGGAGGACAGAGAGAAGAGAAAAGCTGAGGGATGAGGGGAGAGGGAAGAAAGAACGTATAAAAGGCAGGAAGGGATGTTACTGTTGGTCTTTGCCACATGCACACACGTATGTACATATAGACATGCACACATACACACATATATACATGCACTGAAATATACACATGCACACATACATACACACATCTGTAATCACACACATATACACATATACACACATATACTGTACATATACAAAAACACACATATACATAAGTACACACATATACACACATATACATATACATAAGTACACACACATATATACACACATATGAACACATAGACACAAATCCATATATATACATACATACACACACAAAACATACACATATATATAGACTGGGACACAGGAAAGAGAAAAAGCCACAGCAGCGTGTGGCCGGGTTCAGCTAGTAGTGCTATAATTGTGTAGTGTGAATAGCACATACTTCAAGGTTTGCATCCACATTTAGGCAAAAAATAGAGACTCACGGACATAAATTGAATTGAAGTAATGGCTAAAGGTGACTCTAGGTATACATAAATGGTATTAAGTCATGGCTAGAGACTGATAAAAACTGGGACCAGTCTGTAGAAAACCTGTGGTTGCAGATCAGAGTCCACTGGGTCCAACCAGGCCAAGACCACATGAGCCCATGTCACTATTGCCACTCCTAGATGGCCATAGTGTTCAGTGTAAGCTTTTGGCTTTTGTGGGCTTCTACCATCAAAAAGCTGTCCATGTGATCAATAAGAAGGAGAAAGCAAATCTTCCCTCCTTTCCTGGTCATTTGGATTCCTCTTCTGATGTCAAAACATGGTACCATGGCTAGGGACTCGCTTGGAGCTTTGTGGCCATCTAGGAGTTGTACAAATGGTGCCATGGGCCTCATTCATTCCCTTTTCCCTGTAAAGATGAACACGGGGAACATGGGATGGTAATAGTGCCCTGCATGGACAGTGGACCAAACCAAATAAAACCTGATCCTGTTGTCCATACTAAGGAAATAGAGCAATTTAAAGCAACCTTGGATAGTGATATCCAGGTTGAGGATACCAGAACCTGAGGATACTGAGTCCAATAACCAGCAACCAGCACTAGCAATCGGTCATCCTTGTGAGTCTGTGCATTTGGTGAACAAGAAGACTGATGTGTCAAAATAAGGCTCACCAAGTTGAAGAAGAAGCCACCAAGGTATTTTATTCAATTAGCTGAAAGTGATGCCCACTTGTGGTAGTCTACCGAAGTAAGCTGAGATAACATTATAGTTAAAAACTAGCATTTTTATATAGTGCAATCTTTTGAAATTCCCACTCCTGACCCAGCTGAGCCAGATCTGCCATGATTGGCTGAGCCCAGATGACATCAGAGAGGACTCCCTGTAGAGGACATCTGAATAGCTATCTTTTTACAAATTGGACATCCGGGTAGGTATATTTTAAAAAATTGGACATTTGGATATTTTTTAAATTTAAAGGGCATTCATCACCTGCAAAACTCCCTGCTGCATTGCCAACTGTGTCAATTTAATATTCCCACACACACCGGGGGGGGGGCTGTGTTTAGGGTTCCCATATGTTCCGTATTATACGGGATGTCCCGTATTTTGGCCCTTTTTTGGGTGTCCCATATTTACAGCTGCTGTCCCTTATTTTTCATTCCTCCTGACCTGTCCTCTGGCTGGTGCTGGGAAAAGAGGGGTCGGCTCGGAGCAGGAGGGCTCAGGCGACGCCTTTCCCTGTGAGCTCAGCTCACTTCCGGAGGAGGGAAAGGGCCCCGGACTTGAGAGAGAGAGCAAGAGTGCGTGCTGAGCGGGCCAGAGGAGTGTTCTGCAGCCGGAGGCTCTGAATTCAGCTGATTCAGCTGAATCGCCCCCCCCCCTTCTCCTCTTCCTCCGTTGCATGTGAAGCCCAAGCAATCCTGGACTGGAAAAGCCTTGTTGCTGGGAACGAGGCTTTTTCCAGTCCTGGACTCCCTGGGCTTCCAATGCTGGGGTGGAGGAGAAGGAGGAGGGGGGGGGCGATTCATCTGAATCCCCCCCTCTCCTCCACCTCCATTACATGGGAAGCCCAAGGAATCCTGGACTGGAAAAGCCTTGTTGCTGGGAACGAGGCTTTTTCCAGTCCAGGATTCCCTGGTCTTCCAATGCAACGGAGGGGGGGGGATGCATCTCCTCCATTGCATTGGATTCTTTGAGGGGAATTGAGCTCTATATCTTGGATGGTATATCTGAATTTTCTACTTAAACATGGCTGACACAGAAATCCCCAGCATTTACTGAGTAAAGCATGCTTGAAGATTAGATGTTGACACTGGGAAGAGTTGTTTTGTTGCTAATATTGATAGTAATCCATTAAACATGTAGAAAACCATATATGTTGATTTTGAGTATAATCCATATTATCCAGCTATATAATCAGGATTATATTCCACTATAAGTATATAATGGTCAAAATAGAGTACTCTACTTAAGATAATATTGATAGTAATGCATTAAACATATAGAAAACCATATATGTTGATTTTTAGTATAATCCAGATTATCCAGCTATATAATCAGGATTATATTCCACTATAAATATATTATTGTCAAAATAGAGTACTCTACTTATGGTGATATTGATAGTAATGCATTTAATATGTAGTGTCCCTTATTTTTGCGAAAAATCACGTAAATGTCCCTTATTTCTTATGTCAAAAAGTGGCAACCCTACCTGTGCTTGACATCACTGCCATGAAGCCACAGGCAAACTCTGGAGTAGTCTTGTGCATTTGCATAGAATCGCTATCTGTTTCTGTGTGTTTTATTCATAAGGCCCCCATTTTATTTTTTGATTGCTTCCTGAAAACGGGTGGCTTCCGAACGGGCATTTTCATTCCACAACTGAAAATAGAATAATTTTCAGTCTCTTGGTGGCAATGGCAGGCTTTCCCAGGCTCCCCTTCACCACAGTTTTAGGGCTAGGAGGGGTGAAAATCTCCATACATGGAGGGCACATCTACCACTTTTAGCCCAACAATTGGGTCATCCCCCAATTTTCAGGGATTTGGTTTTATTTCTATAAATAACATCTCCTTAAAACAATTTTCCCTTTTCCCCTGCTGGCCTGCTGTGGGAGGCAAGGCAGAGCAGCATTGCTACCTGCCAAAAGTCAAAGATGCTCCACACAGCCCAGTGCCCAGCCCCACTATTTCACTTCTTCTTTAACTGGTGATAGTGGTGGGGAAGTCCCCGCCCCTTCCCATCATTTTTGGCAATGACATTATTTGTCCTGATATCCTTCATTATGACCTGGATTGAAAGCATCAGAGTAACTTAAGATATCACTCCTCCTGTGATGCTTTCCCCTCTGTATGCAGAAGAGAACTGGGCTAAAAGATAGGACTTAAGCTACCACTCCTGTGATGTTTCCTCTCTGTCTGCAGAAGAGAACTGGGGTTAAAGACAGGGCTTAAGCTACCACTATTTCTATGATGCTTTCCTCTTCATCTCCAGAGGGACAAGCGACAAGCGAAGTAAGGCAGATGACGTTCTTCTCCTCCAATTGGCCCAACAGGCAGGGCTCAGAGGGAAATAGCACTGGAAATTCTCCGCTGGCCATCTGAGGAGCGCCACATGGGCCGAAAAGCAGGCAAGGAAACAGTACTCACTCCTACTTTCTTTTGTTTCAAGGCTATTTTCATACTGGTGGGAGGGCATTTTGTGCCCCCCAAATGAAATAAACAGAATGACAATGAATGAAACAGGAAAAATGAGTACTCTGCACACCTCTACTCTGGAGTATCCCCTGATTTTTCATAACACGGGGCTAAACTAGATTAACCCAGTTTGCCCCACTATACTCAACAGAAGTACAGGATCATCATAGAAAAATTCAAAAGAAAATCTGAGGTGAGTCAGGATAAAATGTCTGTATAGATGTTTAATGTGTGCATCTTCACTCACACTTTTCCTCAAGGGACCCCCCCAAATCAACTCTGTGGCAGATGAATGCAGTTGATTTGGGTCAACACAGCTTTGAACTGCATTAATAAAAGTTGTGGGATATTCTAGAGTTTTTCCCGAACTCCAGAGTAACACATAACTTCCAGCACTTTTAATCAGATGTGCTACTTTGTTTTTGGATGCAGCTATGGCTATTTATACTGCTATCCCATTTTCCCTGAGCTTAGGCAGCCTGGAAACAGAAGATAGCACCCCTTGATCTGATGTTTGCCGTGTCCACGGGCACCTGATGTGATGATATCCAAGACAATTAGAGAAGAGAACGGGAAAAGAGGGAGCCATTCCTCTCCCACCTCCCCTGTCCTCTCTCATGTCACCTTGTCAACCTGGATATCATTACTCCAGACAAAAAGTGATAAACAATGCCATTTTCATGCCCAGTAGGCACAGCAAACGATAGATCATGCAGTCATCATCCAGTGGCTGGGGCAGTTTGAGGCCATGCAGTGCAGCTATCTTCCAGCTCCATCCAGCTCCTAAACTGGCTCAGGGGTTGGCAGTTTAGGGTACAGTGATGCTGATCCAGAGCACCCCTTTCCAGATCAGCATAGCCTTTTCTGACCAGTCAAGATGCATCCAATATCTTGTTTCTTTGGCGAAATCTGCTCTTACTGTGACTGAACCTATAATCAACCCAAACTATCCCACTTAACTAACAAGGGCCCCAATTCCTTGTGATTTGTCTGTGATTTATTTTTGTATCCTTTTGATGTCTGAGGACTACTTTTTTTTATTACTGTTACATTTGGTGTTGCAATTCTTTCTCCAGAATGCAGTCCTTTTTTTGCTCCCATTTTCCAAATCAAAGCTCTTTGGATGTTTTAGTGGAAAAATCACATATAAATTTCAAGTTTTTCTTTAAAGTTTCCTATTTCAATGTGTAATTTGGTATTATACAGAAAGATCTAAAGCAGGGGTGGGGCAATTATTTTTTCCAAGGGGCCACACGAGAGCCAAAAAATATTATGGAGGGCTGCACCTAAAGGCGGAACTCCATTCTAATTTACATTATTTATTTACTATATTTACTATATATTACACATCATTAATAGTAACATATTAATATATCAAGAAATATTCATATATTATTAGTACTAATATCATAATTATTATATTATAGTATATATAGAGAGAGACATAATATATGGAAATTATAATATAATATAACATATTATATTATTTATTATATTATTATAATAAAATTATTATAAAATAATAATAAAAACCACTACAATTAAATTAAATTAAATTCAAGAAGACAAGGTGCGAACCAAGATGGAATGGCTCAATGGACCCAGCCCAGAGGATGGCAAAGCGGACCCAGCTGCCGCCGCAGCAGAGCAGCAGGCGATTGGAGGCTGCAAGCCTCCGTCCGCTCTCACCCCCAGCCGTTCCCCAGCTGATCACCCTGCTATGGAGTGCCTGCCATCCCTGGAGGCAATCCGGGCCTGCAGGGGGAGCAGTCGGCGATCTGAGGCGGCTGATCACCCTGGCAACATGGAAGAAGATGAAGTCAGCGATCAGCCACTCCAAAGCCGCCGCTCTTCTGGCCTGTCTGCCAACACAGGCCTCACAGAGCCGCTCTTCTGGCCTGTCTGGGCTGGCCTCACAGATCCTGGGATGGTGGCAGCCCTTCCTCTTGGCCCCGCCCCCGACGCCCTTCTCCCTGGGCTGGACAGAATTGGCTGCCAGGCCACATCCAGCCCACGGGCCATAGGCTGCCCACCCCTGATCTAAAGGAAAGACATTAAATGTTTGTAGAACTTAAAATATTGAGCTTGATACACCATTTGAGCCATATTGGAAATATAATTATGCTCAGTTAATTCTGATCCCAAATACATCCAGGTAAAATGGCCTATCATGTCTTCTATTGCACCCTTTTATATTTTAAAAAAGTTGCTTTCAAAGTGTGGAGGGTGTACTTTATATGGTGGAAAGATCTACTTCATCTCAGGATCTGTCCACTCTTTCAAAGTCTGCATTAAAAGCTGACTACCGAAGTAATTGCCCAAGTAATTGAAGAGGCAACATCGTAGCATCGTATCAGCAGTCTGCAAAGGAAATGGAAAAATATATTGTATAGTGCTTGTTTAATATTTGATACACACAATCTTTGTAATGGAACTCAATTCAAAGATCATTTTCCATGTGTAGCAATAAGGAGTACATTATTAAAAGCAATGAGTCTTTAGTTTAACAAATAAGCTAATCAATGATCAAGCTGAATTTGTTAGTTTCAAAAATTGCTTTAATTTTTTAAAAATACAGTATGACCACTCTAGTTTCCTGCTCTCAACTGTGCTAATAAAACTTTTAGTATAGCTAATGCTACCTGGCTAAACAAATTAGACAACTGCACCATTTAGATGGGAGGAAAAAGTTTCCATTAGGACCTGAAAAGCTCTATGCCTGCTCACCTAGGCATTTTCTGCAAAGCCAGAGTTACAACTAAAAGTAGAATTGGATATGCTTGCTGCCTCTAATGTGCAATCCCTCCATCTCATCTAGAGCTTCTTGTAACCACAGCAGGCATTGGACTTGTGAGAATGATTGTGAAGCATGCTGAGCAGTCTACTCTCTCATAAAAGATCATGATTTTTTTTTAAAAAAGCAAACATCAAAAGCATTTCTTAACTTCTCCACTTCTAAAAGGAATCCAGGATAGAGATTAAAACCTTTCATACAAATGTATTAATGCTTCATAATGACAGTAAAAATGAAAATATATAGGTGAGGATGTGAGAGAGGGCCTTCTCTGTGGTTGGGTTCTGGAATTGCCTTCCCAGAAAGGTCATAGTAGCTCTCTCCCTGTTGTTCTTCCAGGGGCAAAGTCTAAACCATTATCAGAGATGAGCAAGGAAGCGCTGCATTATTTTAGCCTCATTGTTTTTGACAGTCTTTTTAATTAATTCTGTAATTTTACTAACTGTACCTGGCCACACATTGCTGTGGCCCCGTCTGGTGAAATAGGAAAGAAAAGAGAAAGAGCTGGTTTCACAATGCAAAGCGAGAAAAGGGAAAGAGATGGTGTAATGGAATAATGTCTTTTGGCATCCCCCAGGATACGGATCATATTTCCATCACTACCGCTGCAGGCTCTACCATCGGAGTAAGCTACGCACACGATTTGACGTTGGATATTATACTGAACTATTTTAGTTCTCCAATTGGACTACGTATATCGGAACATCCAGGACTCACCTTCCAATATACTTTTTTTTGCTACTCCTGAGGTATTGTGATCCCAGCAGTCTTTGCACCACACTTTTCTTTGTGTGATATTGATATTTTTGATATGAACTATATAGACTCTGATATTTATATTATATGTGTGATACTTATGACTGTGTTTATAATTGTTGCTTGGGTATAGGGTTCCCATATGTCCCTTATTCTAAGGGGCGTCCCTTATTTCGGCCCTAAAATTTGTGTCCCTTATTTTCAGGCCCTGTCCCTTATTTTTTACTAGCAGGACAGGACTGGGCGGGGTTGACCAGAGGAAGGTGCGCGCTGTGGTTTCCACGGCAATGCCTGCCCAGGGATTCCAACTCGCAGGGCAGCCTGTGTCCCCGTTGGAAGGAAGAGGCAATGCAGGACAAGTACAGTAGACAATACAAGTACAGTAGACTAATTAACCGTTACCCAAGGGGAATGTTGGATCATGTTGGATAAAGATAGTTTCTGGTTGCTTGAGAGTTACTCTTAAAATAGGCCTAGCTGTGCATCCCAATACTATACAATGCTGTGTATCCCATACTATACTATACCATTAACTATTGACATAATAATCACGAAGATGTACTGTCTTATAAAATATATTTTGTTTTAATGTTTAGACAGTGCACTTTTAAAGTCAGCAAAGTCAAGTACTAAATACAGATGGAGAAAATAAGGTAGTTCTAATAATGTTTTTTCTGCATGACAAAGCATGTAGAAACATACCATGTACTGTTAAGAGGGTGTAAGTCAGTTTCTTTTGTGAGTTTCAATCATTATCTTATTCTGTTAATAAAACTATTTCTACCTAATGTTTGAGTTTCAAGTTTTTAATGAAGTGTCCCTTATTTTTGTGAAAAATCCCGTAAATGTCCCTTATTTCTTATATCAAAAAATGGCAACCCTACTTGGGTAGTATATGCCAACTAGTATAATGTGTTAGTTTGACTGCTTATATATAGAGCCAATACATTGTTTTTTGTCCTACACGATTGTGTTTAGATGCATTTCCTACAGCCTACTGTTGTTGACTTTGAGCACTCAAAGACTGTCATATTGTAATTGCGAACATATAAGTATATTATAGCACGCTGACAGCTATTCGAGACTACTGTGATGGCTTCTGATTGGTCTAAAAGAGTACCAGCTAGTATCTACTTCCTGATAAGTCTGAAGCACTGTCCATCATAATTGGTGGCTGGTCCCAATCATGATGGGAAACTGTAATAAACTATCATTGGTTTGTGTCTGTTTATTGATTATTGATTCGCCAGGAGTGGGGCAGGAGATAACGAGATTAAATGAATTTAAATATCTTAGTTCCAGTTAATACAATGAGTACCAGTCAGGTAAACAAAAGGATGCTCAGAGTGCTGGAGATTTCAATGAAAACGCCAAGGAGGATGACAGGAATAAGAAAACATTTCCCAGGAATAAATCAAATCATATCATGAAAAACTAGAAAAGACACAGATGCTCTTTCATAAGCCTATTGTATGTTTCCAGGATGTTGTGAAGGGATTGTGCTAACTATGCTAACTAAGGCTGGATCTACACTGTCCCATATCCCAGGATCTGGTGTCTGGGGTGTGTACATAGTCTGTGCAACATTACGGGGGGGGGGGGGGTTAATGGAAATAATTCTGAAGCTTGGGAGGAAGTCAGTTCAGGCCTCCTAATTTATCTCCATGGAGCTGTGGAATATGGGGTTCATCATTTTGGGATTTTCGACAACACGGTCACTGAACTATTACCGCACTACAAACACAAGAGCCTCTTAATGTTCTATCCTGTGACTTTAAAAAAAACTAAACTAAACAAAACACCAAACACCACTTCTGTTTCTTTTGATATCATATTTTCCCTCCTCCAACATATTTTTAACATATGCTCCATGTATATGGCCTTGTCTATATGAGTGCTAAAATTTGAAGGGGACTAGAAGTCACTCCTGGAAGTCTACATGACTTTTGATCCTTAACTCAAGGTAAACCAGAAAGAACTGTTTTAGCCCTATCAATAATATTTTAAAAAATTACCAGTTAAAAACCATTGAAACATATTCAAAGTTAAAAACTCATCTCCCTCTGATTTGATCTTAGTGATGGCTGTAGGTAAATACTTCACCCCTTTGTTTTAGTACAGAACAGGCAGTCCCCAGGTTACAAATATTCAACTTACAAATGACTCAAAGTCAAGAATGGGGTGAGACAACAGGAAGTGAGAGAAATCTACCCCTCAGAAGGGAAATTCGCTCCTGAAAGAGTTATCATGGGAGTTATCAGCATCTCAACTGAAACTTTATCATCAATCCTTGTGTCCACAACAAGTCATTTTTTTCAGAATCCAATTATCGCAGGAACAGAAAGTGAGGTGAATCTTCTGAACAGGGACACAGACAGCAAAACAAATTCTACAGGGGCGTTTCCCCTTTGCTATGCTATCCAGAGAGAGAGAGAGAGAGAGAGAGAGAGAGAGAGAGAGAGAGAGAGAGAGAGAGAGAGAGAGAGAATGCATGCATAGTTATAAATTTTACAAAGTTCCTGTTCTGACTTACAAATGGATTCAACTTAAGAACAAACCCAAATAACCTATCTTGGTTGTAATTTGGGGACTGCCTGTATTAAGAAAACTGGAGAATGTTCTGAAATCAGCAAAGGTGCTTGTGATAGGTATGAGCTCTCTTGGAGCTCTTCAGCTACAGTGACAACAGGAAAGTCAAAATAGACATCCCAACAAGGGTGATGTGATGTCAGTTAGCTAGGCTGTATAGACTGCCCCACTATTGCTGTGCATCAGGGACAAATGGTCCGAGCACATCTTCAGCTCTCTGAGCCCACTGGTGTAGACAAGCCCTATGATTTGTAACATTGTACTATGTTATTTTACCCTTCCCCCAAAAAGAAGGCACAGTATGTAAGAACACTGTTTAGGTATCTGCATCTTCTGAATAGCCCGAGAATACACTGTCCAAGAAAAAAAATATGTTTTTTTAAAAGAGCATTTGGTTACTTTTTTAGTGTATGATATAACTCAGTTAAGAGCTGCTGAACTTCCAGAACTATTCTTAATTAAGCCATACAGTAATAGCAAGGGTTAACATTGTTTGAAAGAAAAGGCTGTCTTTCTAATAGCCAGATTACTTGGAATGCACTGCTGGGTCAGCACTGTAATTAAGAAAATTGCCTTTCTTGTGCTTGTTTGGTATTGCTATTATCTTTTTTTCATCTTTTTAACAAGAGTAAACTACTTGAAGACATCCCCATTTACTCTTCTTGCTTCTCGTAACCTCTGAACCCATCAAGCCCATGCTCTTCTAGCATTTAATGGCCTAAATGAGTTACTTTATCATCTGGTTCAAACCTGAAGTCTTTTACATTTTTTTCTTGACCTCTAACCCTCCCCCACTATTATTTTGACAGCTATCATTAATGCTGTGTCCTGGGCAGCCACACATTGACCTAAGATAGATCGCAAAATGACCAAGGAGCTGAAAGGAAGGCAGACATTTTCATCTTTTTCATGATTAAAAACAAAACCATATGGAATTGTGGGAGAGTGCAAGTAAAATACATTAGCCAGGGGCTCTGAACATTTTGCTCTTTGCACATATTCGAAAGAAAAGGAATCCCCCAGCAGACAAACAAATCTGTATCTTCAAAATTTCTTGGAGTGTGTGTGCATTGCATGAGCTGGTATGCTGGATGCTGATTCTTTCCAAGCAAAGAATGAATTCACATGGAGGTTTCAATTAACAGACTTACATTGCAACTCCCTACACCAGATTTCATTGAACTCCATTCCCCATAGCCTAATCAGCCTGGCCAATTGTGATGGATCATAGAAGCAGTAGTAAACAAAGTAGTAAACAAAGGCAAACAAAAAAGTTAAAAGATATATATGACACACACACTATGTGTATGTGTGCACGCATGAATATGGATTGTGGAAGCAGTAGCAAATGGTACTCTAAATAAAAAAGGATATAGATATAAAATATACTTGTGTGTATGCGTGTATGCAATATCAGTTATTCAAATTAACACTACACAATCCATACACCATCAATAATTTGCTAAAGAAAAATGATGGCTCATCTGATTCTTCATTTACAGTTAAGCCAAATGTGTTTTGACAAGCGGTCTTCTTCTATGTTGTCTAATAATTCCTCAAGACAAAAGTGTTGATAAAAAACACCACATAGGTACATAAAACTACATAATCACTAGAGGTGTGCAATTTGGCCAAAAGGCATGCTGTTTCAGGATCCATTGTCAGCTAACCTCTCAGTTCTGTTTACCGAGAAGTTGCTCGAATGGGGAGGAGTGTTGCCGTTTTCATTCGGCAAAGATTTAGCCCATTGGCTACAATGGGAAATTTTAAAGGCTCAATCCTCAGTCATTTTAAGGTCTATCTGCATGGAAGCTATTAGGCCCCATTTACAACTGTAGGTCTGCCAAGTTTCAAAATAATTCACCAATCTACTGATTTTTTAAGAATTATTTTAAGTTTTAAGTTGAGCTCCGGAGTGAGCGGTATACTAAATCGAAGTTAATAAATAAATAAATAATAAATAAAACCATAACTTTTTTTTATAAAAAAAAAAAGAATAACCACAACTCGCATCATGCTCGGAGAGGAGATTTTTTAATGCCTGCCCTATGCAAGTGCTGCTGGGAAAGTGAGTTCTCAGCAGGGCCATCCCTGGAGGAGGAGCCTAGTAAACTTTCAAAAAAGAACACTACTGTTGCCAGGGAAAAGACGTGGCAGATCCCTGCCTCAGGTATATTGTGGTTTTAAGCCCTTCCTATCCAGAAACCAGATACAATCCTGCTCTCTTAATTCATTTTGCCAGGATTTTCAGATCTCTCCTCTTCATTCTGTTTTCAGAGATTATATAAACTGGCTCACTGAATGCTACAAATCACTTTTGTTCAAACTGATTTGGGCCCAAGCCTAATAATCAGGGGCGGTCCTACAGGTAGGCCAAGGAAGCGGCCACATGGGGTGCCATCTGGGAAGGGGCAAATTCCCCTGCCTGCCGGGCGCCGGCGCCAGACAGCGTCCTGGCCCTGCCGATGTTCCTCAGGCAGCACCATGGCTGCCTGCTTTTGGGCCCCGGCCTTGTGCGCTCCGACGCCGCTTTTGGCCATGCGCAGAGGTTTTCGCACAGGCGCAGTTGCTCCTGTGCGCAGAAGCCTGTAAGCAAAGCACTCCCTGTAAGCAAAGCAGGCAGGGAGTGCTTCCCCTCTCACTTTTCTCTGCCCTGCCGCCAAAGACGGTGACCCAATTGGGCAGGCAGGGGGCAGAGACAAAGGGAGAGGGGAGTGGAACCAAAGGGGTATTGGCGACGTATTGCCTCCTGACAGCCGCCACCGGAAGTAGCCGCCACGCACTGAGGCGAACTCCCTCGCCAGGCCCAATCACGTGTGAACCCTACCACACCTGCCCACTTCCCCGTGCGCACGCCGGCCGGGAGCATCAAGGAGAGACAGGCGCAACTGCACAGGCAAATAGTAATATATAATATTTTATTTTACTTTATTCTGGGTTATTTGAGTTTTATAGGAGTAATGAAAATATTTAGTAGAGGATAATTTTATTTAAATAAATAATATAACATTCTATTATATTGTTATTATTATATTATATTATAATGTCAATATATTAGAATATAATTATATTGTAATGTAGTATAATATAATTATGATATAATATAGTATGAGTGTGTACTATAATATATTGTATATACATTGATACAATATAATACTACTAATGGTATTGTGATATTATAATTGTATATTTGTTTTACATGGGGGGTCACAATAATACTCAAAGTATAGGTGTGTGTGTGTGTGTGTGTGTGTGTGTGTATTACACCTCCAATGTTAGTCCAGTACTTTTAGCACTAGATAAGGTACCTATTCAAAAAAAATGATTCTTCATTCTCCACTGTCTAATGCCAACACTCGGTTTTGTTTATATATTTAGACTTCAACCTCTTCATTCATTAATTATGGTATTTTGAGTCAAGTCCCAAACATAGTGTGGATTTACTGTTAATAAGCCCTTAAAGATAACAGATCCTTCTTTAAAAAATATGACTGCATTGATTAAATTAAATCCATTATATTGCATATAAATACAATACACTTTCAGACAAACATAATAAATAAGATACAAGAATAAAGCAAATGGCAAAGGACATTTTTCAAAAAAGGAACAGACAATGTTAACTAAGACAATAGTTGTTATTGTTGTGTGCCTTCAACTTGCTTCTGACTTATGGTGACCCTAAAGCAAACCTACCACAAGGTTTCTGGGGCTGAGAGTGTATGACTTACCTAAGGTCATCCAACGTGTTTCCTTATTTCAGTGAGTTAGGTCTTACCCTTTCTTTTAGTCATGGAAGTAGTAGTTCATTAGCAATAGGGAGGTCAGATGTCATCAATCCCCAACCTCCATGAATTCTTGTCCCAAAATATGTCTGAGTATTACTAATTGGATCTCTGAACAAATCTTGAAAAAGTGATAGATGTGAAGACATAAATACAAGGAGATTCCTCTAGCAGAAAGGAGTCTTTTAAATCATATAATACAATTTGAATAAGATGCTAACATTAGATCAGTTTGTGTAGAATTCTGTAGTACAACATTGCAAAGAGAAGAGGTAATCTGTGAATATAGTGCAATCCTATACTTGTCTTTCCACATTAAAACGTGTCTTATTGAATGCAGTGCACTTTTCTTTTACATCACTTGGAACAGTATTCTCTCTCGGCATTACTTCGTGAATGAAGATTCTTAGGACGGACCCATCCCATGCTTTTTACAAGCGTGTTGATGACTAAGAAGGCCAATCTGAGATAGGCAAGTCCGGTTGCAGAAAGCACAGCAGAAAGTCTTCTTGGGTGATGTTGTTTCCAAGTTGCGGTTCTTTTTGCGTTGTCATTTCTCTTTGAGACCTGTTCGGCGTGTCTTCTTGAAAGAGGCCACAGCATTGTGGATAGTGCATCTCCATGCCTCCCACTGTGAGGCCAGGGTGGATCATTTTTGGTGATCAATCTAGCCGAGCCCGAGATGCTGTTTCAGGGAGTCCTTATATCTCTTTTTTGGGGGCACCTCTCTTGCGCTGACCCATGGCGGGTTCACCGTAGAGTAGTATCTTTGGGAGGCGGTGGTCCTCCATCCTAGAGACGTGTCCTGCCCAGCGCAGTTGTGTTTTCAATAGCATGGCTTCATTGCTGGTGATCCCTGCTTGCTCAAGGACAGCAACATTCATCACATAGTCGGTCCAGTGTATATTTAGGATTGTACGAAGATAGCACTGATAATAATAATAATAATACTGTTTATTTCTATTCCGCTCTTCTCACCCGAAAGGGGACTCAGTGCGGATTACAATACACATACGACAGACAGTCCCTGTCAGAAAGACATACAATTACACATAGACAAATACAGTGCAGTTTTTAGAAGGACTTCTTCTTTCCTGGCTGGGTCATACAGGTGGGCGTCATCGGGTGTGAATGCTCCATTACATCATTGTTGTTATGTCCTTGCGTCATTGCGCCATCATGTCACAAGGGGGTGCTGTTGTTCCATCCTCATGACAGGAGCCTCTTGTTTCCACCACTTCTGCCTCTCCCTTCTCCGTCAGCCTATTTCAGACAAGTCTGTGCAAAAGTCCTTCCCCACTTTTATGGTCCCCAATTTGTTGTTAATTCACAGCTGGACTGTTGAACTGCTTGAGTAAACAGTAGACAGGGCTTACAGCTGGCGTCTAACTCAGCCCGGGATTCGATCCTGCAATCTTCAGATCTTCAGATTGCCAGCACAGCTGTTGTTACCGCTGTGCTATCTCTCCGAAAGTGTTCGAGGAGTCATAGGTGCTGGCGATAGGTGACCCAGTATTGCAGCATTGCAGCCATGGTAATCAACAGTATTGATTACCATGTATTGCAGCCATGGTAATCAAGGATAAAAATTACAAACTAGCAGTCATCTATAGATCTGCAGATATACCAGATCTATCCATTCCAATGAAAGCAAAATATTAACCAATCAAGCAGCCGGATAATATATTGTAGAATATATACACAATATACAGGAAAGCATGCAGGAATACTATCAAGAGAATTCTCAGGGTTTTTTTTAATTTTACGAATGACTTTGACTGATGGGAAGTTGGAGCTCAAGAAAATCCTGCCATTCTAAATGCTTCTAAATGCCATCAATAGCATTTAGAGGGTACACTAATTTTTTGTAAGCAGCAACATTCAGCGCTCTAGCCATTTTCTTGATTGGCTCAGGAGCAGAAACATTTATTACAATAACAAAAAGGAACACAGTGACAATGATGCCAGCAAATATATTTATGACTGCAGTGCATACAGGGGAACTGATGTTTACAGGACTTTAATCTTATGTTATTGCTGAATGTCTTTGGAGACTTGGATCCTAACCTTCCCACAGGTACCCTAAGTGCACCTAACTTCGTGTGACTGTGGAGCTCACACAAAGATCAATAAGATCTTGGGAACAAGTTTCTTTTCAGGCTGAGAGCAACTGTGAAGCTCAATTCCAGCTGCCTTCCCTACACTCTATGATTTACATATACAAGTATGTTATGTGTGATGCATATACAGTATACAGGTCAAGAAAAATTAAGTTAACACTAAGGATTTTACATCATGTTCTAGAAATGCATCATCTTCTACGTTTCTTCAATAACATACACATTTGAGATAATCAAAATCCAAAATCACAAACTGAATCCTTCCTGTCCTCTGTATAGAAGCAAAAAGTGCTTCTAGACAGAGGACATTGCGGTGAGGCAGTCTGAGCATGGCCCTAGTAATTATTTCATGTTTGCTGTCGAAGGAGGAATCTGTCTTAGTATGAAGAGTAAAGAATAGTTGTAACTAATTTACATCTATGGATGGAATGTCTACAGTGTAAATTCACCCTAAGGCAGAATATGCACAGCCCTATATTCCAGGATATGATCCCAGGTTATCTGTTTATCCCAGATTATCCAGCAGTGTAGATTCGTATAGTCTAGTTCACAGTAGATAATCTGAGGATCGGTTCCTGGGATATAGGACAGTATAGATCCAGCTTCAGGACCCTTCTACACTGCCATATAATCCAGAATATCAAAGCAGATAATATACATTATCTGCTTTGAACTGGATAATCTGAGTCTGCACTGCCATATAATCCAGTTCAAACCAGATAATCTGGATTTTATGAAGCTGTGTAGAAGGGGTCTCAGTCAACATTGAAAATCATCTTCAATTTTAGATTCAAAACGTGTATGCTGCTATTTGGAGTTCAATTATTTCAAGATAATGTAGTCCAAGTTTAATAAAGGCTCCTTTTACACTGCCATATAAAATTTAGATTATCTGCTTTGAACTGGATTGTATGGCTGTGTAGATACTTTTCAAAGCAGATAATTATCATCTCCCTTTGATAATCTGTCAAAGTGATTAAATCACTTTATAAAAAGTTAATCTGAAAAAATAAGAAAAACAGTAGAAACGTTATATTAGAAAGTTGATATTACATTCAAATGAAAAAAAAATATGTCAAGAAACCCTCAATAACCCCATGTGGTATACTTTTAAATAATTACAAGTCATTAAATTACTGAAATCTAGATGTCTTTGGCCTGAATGCTCTTGTTAGGCTGGATCTACACTAACCCTATATCCCAGGATCTGATCCCAGGTTATTTACTTTTCCCAGATTATCTAGCAGTGTACACTCATAAAATCCTATTCAAAGCAAATAATCTGGGCTCAGATCCTGGGATATAGGGCATTGTAGATCCTAATTTGGCATGTCCCATGATTTGGAGACCATCTGGATAGCTAGATCAGGTCTGATGCAGACCTGTCCATTGTCCAAATGGGATGCTGCTGCATTTGTCTTTCCCTGTTCTAATCAGTGCAAGGAAAAAGACAGGGATCATGTCTGTATAACTGCCACTTGCAACTGGCTGGCTACAGGGCACAGTGCAAACTCCTGGCTATTGCAGCAGCCTGTTCTGACATCGAGGCACCCACATCACCAGAAAGAAGATGTGGAAATTTGCCTCCTCCTCCTTCCTCTTCACATGGTTACCTCAACTGATGCCAGACTGAAGCTTGTATGGAGTTATGTGGCCAGCTGGAAGTGGTGATAGTGACATGGACATTGGAGGTGGAGTCCAGCTGGGCTAATGTGATCTTGGCCTGGCTGGATGCCAACACAAGACTGGCTATAGACTTACTATCCAGTGTAGATTTGCTCCTTTTCAACCAATGGTATTTGACTCACCATTCAGCAAAGGATTCAATGGAACTACTGTAGTTGGGGCTAGTCAACAGGCCTTTTTAAAAAAATCTAATGTTGTATCTTAAAATTCTTAGCACTATACATTAAATTATTAAATAAATATATGTAATCAATTATTTTCAAGTAAACAAGTATAATAATGTCAATAATGATTCATAGTAGTAGTCAATAATGATTCATAGGATCATGCTCATGACCCATGCTAGCCATCCAAGTAATTAGGGGTGGTTGATTCATTAAAAAATTGATTCTAAACTCGTGGTGGTGGTGGGGATTTCAAGTAATTAGAAACGTAATGGTTGATTTGTTATTTGTTATGCCACCTGGGAGGGAAGAATGGAGGGCAAGCCCTCCCCTCTTCCCCCCCTCCCCCCCCCAGCTCAGATGTATCACAGGTTATATTTAACCCAAGATGCCTCTGAGGTGGCGGGGGAAGGAAGGGAGGTGTGGATGCAAGCCATCTACACACTCCTTCCTTCCCCCACCAGCTCAGAGGCATCCCACGTTATATTTAACCTGGGATGCCTCTGAGGTGGCGGGGAAAGGAAGGGAGGTGTGGATGCAAGCCATCCCGCCACCTCAGAAGCAAGGGCGGAAATAATGACCTAAAAATGTTCCCTTCGCAGAAATGACGATCACGGGCATTGATTTTGAAATATCACTTCCAGGTTGGATGCCGAGGGTCGAATATAGGGTCAAAAATAATGGATTTTAAATATGAAAATTAATGGATATCAAAGTAAAAACAGAGTTCACGGCCAGCACGCAAAGTGCTGGAGATATCCACCCCTACAAGTAATAATAATATTTTATCCTTCTTGACTTCCAAAATCAGACAGAAGTTATAGTCTTAAAAAATATTTAGGCTAGTGTAGCTTTCTCATTAGTTTTTTTATAATAATTTTTATTGAAAGTGTAACAAAGTTTACATTTAATAATAATAAAATTCTACTAAATATATTCCTCAGGATTAATTTTTCCCTGGTTCCAAAGAGCTTAGGTATGCTTATACCTGTCTGTGAAATTAACGTAAAGGACCAGAGAACAGCTTCAATTTGTGTGTGTGTGTGTGTGTGTGTGCGTGCACATGCGTGTGCATGTATAAATGCCTATACATTTATTTATAATTCAAGCCACAAAGTACAGAATTTCCTATAAACCATCCAGTGACTATAGGTGCAAACCATTGCCTCAAAGTCTCTATTTAATAAGAACAGATTGAAAACAACTGTTTAAGAAGGCAATCCTCTTAATTTATTAAACTAATTGCTTTCCTTTTATTTATTAAACTAATAGTTTAACCTTGCCAATGGGAATTGTATTACTACCATTACCCCTTAATCTGAGTACTGAGCTCCATCTTCCATGTTTTACTTTGGTAATTTAAACCTTCTGCTGTGTTATTGCTACACAATGCATTATTACCACCGTAAACAAAATATTGTGGTTCCTAGATCATAAAAACAGTAGGTAGGGGATGAGAACTCAGAATATAAAATTAGCATTATATCATCATTGTTTTTCAATTTCTACCCTTAAAGCTCTTTTCATAACTACTGAGCGCTTTCTAGAAGACTGGTATTTCTTAAGGTAAAAGACAAGAACATAAGAAAAAGGAAACAAACCCAAAAATCTTTGTACAAAATAGTCCCAATGTATTTTGTTATTTTTTTCCAATAGGAAAGACTGATTTGAACCTCCAACCTGTTGGTCTTCCGTCCTACTGGCACAATGGTTTAACCCATTGCACCACCGGGGGCTCCTTAGTTTTGATGCCAAAGGCAAAGTATTGCCTTATAGCTCAGAGCAGTGCTATCTCATTCCTCGGAACTTGCCATACTTCTAAGACTAATTGATTTTCATTATAGCATGAACTTCCATACTTCACAATTCACCTCTTCAGATACATGGAGTATAATTAGAGCTCCAGGTCTACCCACAGTGTATGGGGCTGGTGGAGATACGTCTGGGAAGCAGGGCAAGAGTAGATGTAGAAAATGGCTATTATATTATACATAGACTAACAAAGAAAAACTTGGAGTCTTGGTTTTTTGGTCTGTTCTTGGTGTTATTTGGGGTGCTGATTCAGTATAATTGCATTGGATAGACCAGTGTTTCCCAACTGCTGTGCCGCGGCATACTAGTGTTCCGTGAGAGATCAGCTGGTGTTCACCTTTCTTCCCCCCTCCTGAGAGAGGTTTTCCCGTGGCACACCAGCTGATCACGGAACCTATGGAATCACAGGACCTAGAGAGGCAGGGGAGGCTCAGGAGGGGAGGGGCTGGGTGATGCTCTCCTCCGGAAGTGAGCCCCCTGTGAGCTCACTTCCAGAGGAGGAGGAGGAGGCGGGAACCTGGGCACTTGGGGAGCCTTTCTCCCGGTTCACGGCTCCGCCGAGCCTGGTGGAACAGCAAACCAGGGAGAACGGCTCCCCGCAGTGCCCGGGCCCTGCTTGGGAAGCGAGTTTGGCTGGGTCACGTCTTTCACCGAGACCAGCAGGAGATGCGAGCCGGCCAAACCCGACTCCTCACAGGGCCCGGGCCCTGCTTTGGAGGCGAGTTTGGCCGAATCACGTCTTCTGCCGAGACCGATGGGAGACGCAACCCGGCCAATCCCGGCTCCCTGCAGAGCCCGGCCCCTGCTTGGGAGGCAAGTTTGGCCGGCTCACATCTTCCACCGATCCTGGCAGGGCCTGTTCCTTGCGGGGAGACTTTCTCCCGGTTCGCTGCTCTGCCAAGCCCGGCGGAGCCGCAAAGCGGGAGAACGGCTCCCTGCAGAACCCCGCCCCTCCCTCCTCCCCCTCCTCCCCAGTGCGCTGGAACCCACTCTCAGCCTCCCTCTGGCTCCCTGCCTGCCGCCGCGGCACCTTCCTTCCTGCTTGCTTCATCGGTCCCAAGTGCTCTCTGGATGTAGGTGAGCTACAACTCCAAAACTCAAGGTAAATTCCTATTACCTATATGTATTACTGTGTTAGAGTGTCATTTTGTGTCATTTTGATTGGTGGTGTGGCCCCAAATTTTGGAAATTTAAAAAGTGTGCTGTGGCTCAAAAAAGGTTGGGAAACACTGGGATACACCACATAAGCTCTAGTTTCTTAGATATAGTCATAATGATTTTTGAAGGGTAAGTAGATGACAAATGGCAGATGTAATATGTTCTGTATCTCAAAAACTAGAGTTGATAGGGGAATAGTGATGCAATTTTTGGTATAAGCAGGTCAAATATATCAAGAAAGAGGGGTAACATTTGAGACACAAAAATGTGTGTTGTCCAGTGATTATTAATACTCAGAGCTAATAGCCCAACGAGTCTCGAAGAGAAACAACAATGCAGAAAGAACCGCAACTTGGAAACAACATCACCCAAGGAGACTTTCTGCTGTGCTTACTGCAACCGGACTTGCCTATCTTGGATTGGCCTTTTTAGTAATCAAAACACTTGTAGAAAGCATGGGATGAGTTTTTTCCTGAATCTTCGATCACGAAAAAAAGCCAAGAAGATTAATACTCACTATAAGCAATTGATCCTGGTAATACTCTAAAGACTGTATGATCTTTGGTGTGAGGGTTACATTGTTACATTTGTTTATTCGAGTCTGTAAGGTGCTGCATACAAAAAAAAGTGCATTCATAATGAGAAGTAGTTTTTTTACTGACATACGAGGGCGGGTAAAAAGTCTGTGAATTTTTGAATGAAACAAAGGTTTTTGGATAAAAAATCATTTTATTTTTCAACGTTGTCTCCTTTGAACTCTATACACTTTGTCCAACGTTTCTCCAATTTTTTTATCCCTTCCGAAAAATAAGATTTGTTGAGGTCATCAAAATAGGTATTTGTTTGTGAGATGATTTCATTGTTGGAGTCAAATCTCTTTCTGCCGAGGCATTTCTTCAGGTTTGGAAAGAAGAAATAGTCACTCAGGGCTAAATCCGGAGAATAGGGTGAATGAGGGAGCAATTTGTATCCCAATTCATGGATTGTTGCCATGGCAACTGCACATGTGTGCTCCCTTGCATTGTCCTGGTGCAAAAGAACTTTTTTCTTGGCCAAATGTGGTCGTTTTTTTCCAAATCCTCATTAAATCAGCCCAATAAGTTGGCATAATATTCACCATTGATTGTTTTACCCTTTTCAAGGTAATCAATGTGGATTATACTGTGTGCATCCCAAAAAACGGTCACCATGACTTTATTGGCTGACAAACCCACCTTGGCCTTCTTTGGTGCCGATTCACCCCGAGAAACCCACTGTTTTGACTGCTGTTTGGTCTCTGGTGTGTTGTGGTGGATCCACGTTTCATCTATGTTTACGAAACAGCACAAAAACTCGTCCATATTGCGGTTGAACAATGCAGAGCCCGGCCCCTGCTTGGGAGGCGAGTTTGGCTGGCTCACATCTTGAACAATGCCAAACACTCTTGCGAAATTGTCACACATTGCGTTTGTGGTCGATTGTGAGCAAACGCGGCACCTGTCTTGCGGAAAGCTTTCTCATACCCAAGTGATCATTTAAAATTGAAACCACTGAGCCCTGTGAGATGCCTATGGCTTCCACGATCTTTTGCACTTTCGATCTTTGATCGGCCAACACCATATTATGAATTTTTTCAATTGTTTCGGGTGTAGAGACCTCAACTGGGCGTCCAGAACATTCGGCATCTTCCGTGCTTGTACGGCCACAATGAAATTCAGTAAAACACTTTTTTACCATTGAAATGGATGGTGCAGAGTCCCCATAGTATTTATCAAGCTTAGCCTTGGTTTGAGTGATGGTTGCTCCCCGCAAAAAAAAAAAAAAAAGCTTAATGAGCACACAAAATTCACTTTTTCCATTTTCTCCTCAAATCACACTGTAGTCTGCTATCAATGGCTGTCAAACACAAACTAAATGACGCAGCTTGTTCAAATTTTGACAGGAGTCAACTGACAGATGCCTGTTGACATGTTGCCCTTTCAGTTAAGAGGAGGGAAATTCAAAAAGTCATGGACTTATTGACCCACCCTCGTATTATCTGCCTGTACAAGTTGAATTACTCTACCCTCTGGTAATTTTCCAAAAGAAAATAAATGTACTGGGAGCAAAGCTATAATTAAAACCTCACAAAAGAATCGTAAAAAATAAAAAGTAAATATAGTTCTATGCATTAAATTAATTGTGTCTTTGGGATATACTGCCTGACATCAAGCAATTGGATACTGGATTATATACAGTAGGGAACACTTACAAATTTTCTTGACCTCAGTAAGACATGTCAAGAAATAAAGACTTGTTTTTTCCTGTGGAAATTGATCAATGAAAACATGCCCTTAATTCAATATCTAAAACATCTTTATGCTTAAAATTATCTGTGGTCCAACAAAAGCGGATGTTTTGAGTGTATTACATACCTTTATGCTTTCTTAAGAATAATCTGTGTCTAAGTATTTGATAATGTAATGCAGAGCAAATATGCTGTTATGATTTAGGCATATTCATTCACTGTTTTCTTCTCTTTAGATGAATGCTTTACAACATATTAAAATTAAATTATACAGTGTTCCCTCACTACCCACGATAAGTGAAAATCTGCTCCTCCCCGTCCGCTTCTCCCCCTCCTCTTTTTCTCTCACTCACTCAAGCAGCGGGGTAGGGAGGGGGAGGAAAAGGGAGGTTTCCTGAGCATGTGCAGAGTGCTTCCTCATTGCATGCCTAGCCAAGCCTAGGTGACTGAGGAAGTGGAGGTGGAGCTAGAGGGGTGGCCGAGGAGGATCCCGGCACTGGGGAGGAGGGAGGGAAGGAGGGAGGGTGGTCAGGGAAACGCCCCTCCGCTTGGTGGGACAAAGGTGGCCAGGATCACATCCACTGTTGCATTAGAGCCATGGCGAGCAGAACGGAGTCGGATTGTGGCGCACAAGGCAACAGATCCTGTACAGATATTTCTTTTTTTAAAGGGGGGGCTAGTAAAAGGAATGGAGACAGGTCTCAAAAACCCACAAAACAGCAAGTCTGCGAAAAGCAAACCACGAAGTAGCAGGGGAACATTTGTTTAAAATCATGCCAGTTTTAAATCAGTATCTGGTTTGGCCAATTGTCTTTCATATCACATTAAATCATCCCAATTGCTGCTTCTATTGGTCAAATACTTGGTCCCATAACCATATTTTAGGGTTTTTTTTTCTAAAAGACAGGAGGGAGGGGGCCATTCTGATGTCGCTGGGAAGGGAGTTCCACGCGGTGTTTTGGCACCAATTGTTTCCTCAGCCCACATCCATTGTCAAATACTGACTGGCAGGATTAAAGTCATTAAAACATATCAGCCCCAAACCCTGCCCACATTCCGTCCCCCATGCACCCACTGGAGGCAGGCCCAGAAAACGGCCACAAATTTCAAACTGAGCAATGACAGTTTATTAAAATTATTGCCAGACAAGGAAACCAATCCGTTGCAGTAGCAGATGGCGCACCTCCAGCAAGCAATGTGCAGATCATAACTTGCACCAATCAGCGCCCAGAGCAGCAAAGGTCCATTATTTGAATAGCTGTCAGGTCTCTATAAATCTCTCCATTGCTTTTTTGTCTGATTTGAAAACACTGTCCCTCCAACATCCACTTTTGGCTGAAGGTAACCCACTTGTGGGTTGAAGGTAAGCTTCTCATCCTTACCTTCAACCCACAAGTGTCTGATTTGATCCTTTGGAACCTGAACTCGCGATTCTGTGGAGCTGAAATCACGTATCACAATAATTGAGGTACTGACATACATGTGCGAGTTACTCTTTGAATGCAAAGGAAGGTTTTATATGACAATTCAATCCAAAGTAAAATATCCATTCATATAATAGAATAAACGAGTACAATTCCTGTAATAACCATACAATATCTGGTCCCAGTAGGGAGGTGTGGTCCAAAGACATGTGCTTGGAACCCAACAAGTCAACATTAATGCCAGAGGATTAATTGGCTGGTTAATTAATGGGGGGGGTGTGGAAGCCAGCAACCAATAATTCACTGACAGAAGGAACTCGCACAGTTAGTTGAACAAGCAACAAAATGCCAGATGAAACCAAAAACTGATAACCACAAGGTTATAAAATCTAACATTAAGCAAGCATGCAAAGTATTGATCTCTAAATTAGTCATCCCACCTTGTAAAAGAGATGGCACCATTAAGATTGTTTCATGCATAATACCAGTTGAAATGTTATTTTGGTTCAAAAGGATAGGGTGCAAAGAAACACCATGTTTACCAAGCAATTTTGCAAAAAATCTCAACATTTACATAGAGGCTCTGCGCTTCCCTATTTCTCCTGCTCCAGGGGTACACTAGGCACCAGTGCCACTATTTCCTCACAAGCACAGCTTGGGAACAGGGCTGAGCTTGGGATTTGTGACAGAGAAAGCAGGTGCAGAGGCTAGTGGATGAGCAGCTGAGAGGCTCCACAGCCACCATGTTGTTCTGCCCCTCCATTTTTTTACTAAGGGTGTGTGGGCTGCATGACTCACTAGCCCTTCCCCCTTTAAACAGGTGGCATCTGCAGAGAGTGTGTGTACATGAACAAACCTGTTTAAAGGGGGAGAGCTAGCAAGAAAGTGCATCGGCCGAGGAAATTAACAAATGAGAGTGCCTCAAGGGCCTCAGGCATCACTTTTGCTTGAGCAAGACTTTAGTCAAGAAGGCGAGGTGCTGTCCAAGCCAGCTTGCTTTGCTCTTAAACCTTGCCCTGGGCCTCCCGTTCTTTCCCGTGTGAAACAAGGGATGAATGCATAACATAGGCAGTTCAAGGTCGTACCATCCAGCCTCCCTGATAGCAAGGCGCTCCAGAAGGAGCCGAGAGCTTGACTCCCTGTGCCCAGGTGGTAGTCGCTAACGAGCTACAAATTCCAGTGAGACTGAGGTAACATAAACATACAGGCAGCAATCAATCATTCAGCTCTGATGTTCGACGCACTGACATCAAAGCCAGGGAACCCTATATCTGCCCAGAGATCCCCAATGAAGACATCTCGTACCAACGCCGCAGAAGGACACGCTAAGGGAAGAAGGCCTCGTTGGGCCTCCCAGCCAAGCTTGTGCCAGCCAGCCTGCACTGGGCTGACTTGTTCTAGCGTTGTGCCTTGTTCCTGCTCATCGTCGAGATCCTGTGAATGCTCCTGAAAGACTTTGCTGCCTAAAGAACTCTTTGCCTAAACCAACCCAGCCTTATTGCTCCAGCTGGGATTCCTTGAAAGACTTCCTTTGCATCCGGCTTGTGTTCCTGATTTCCTCCGCTTGTGATCCTGTTGCTGCGGATCACACTTCCCTGCTACTTCCTGACTTTGGCTGCTATTCAGAGGCACCATAAGGATTGCCTCTGAACTATTTACTCAACTTAATAATCAATAAAGCTTGTTGTACCTCAGCTGCTGTGTGGTTTATCCAGGGAGGTCAGGTCCCAAGGCCCAAGGGGGCGACAGAGTATGTGTCAAGGAGAATGATAACGAAGTGCAAGCTGGTGGTGCAACTGTTGCCCATTGAAGAGGGGGGAAACAAGGGCATGCCCCCGGCTGGGTAGCTGCAAAGGAAAGGAATACGATAATGGCTACCCATGTTTTCTGAGGAGAGATGCCAACCATCCCCTCCCCCCACTCTGCAGGCAGGCAGAAAGGCAGCCCGCACGCTCTCAGTAAGAGATCCGAGAGCTCTCCTCCCTGTGCCTCCCCTTTCTCCTCTACCTTCCCCTTTGTCTCGCTGCACTCATGCAGGCACCCACCACTGCGTTCCTTTCCTTCTCAGCTATTTAGCCAGGGAGGTGGAGGAAAGGAAGCAGGAGGAATGTGTGGAATCCCTCAGTTTGTTCCACAGAGCCCCAAGGGCTCCACGGAGCACACTTTGAGAACCGCTGAGCACTTTTGAGAACCACTTAGCACTTTTATTGGAAGCTACACTTAAAGAAAAGACATAGAACTTTCTGCCATTGCACAATTGTCCACATACTCATGGATTTCAATGGCTTTTCTGTGTAGCCTGACAGGGTGGTTGTGAGTGTGGTCCAGCATTTCTGTGTTCTCAAATAATATGCTGTGTCCAGGTTGGTTCATCAGGTGCTCTGCTATGGATGACTTCTCTGGTTGAAGTAGCCTGCAGTGCCTTTCATATTCTTTGGTACGTGTTTGCGCACTGCGTTTGGTGGTCCCTATGTAGATTTGTCCACAGCTGCATGGTATACGGTAGACTCCTGCAGAAGTGAGAGGATCCCTCTTATCCTTTGCTGAATGTAGCATTTGTTGGATCTTCTTAGTTGGTCTGTAGATAGTTTGTATGTTGTGTTTCCTCATCAGCTTCCCTATGTGGTCAGTGGTTCCCTTGATGTATGGCAAGAACACTTTTCCTCTGGGTGGATCTTTGTCTTTACTCTCGTGGCTTGTTCTTGGTCTTGCAGCTCTTCTGATGCCTGAGGTGGAGTATCCATTGGCCTGTAAAGCCCAGTTTAGATGGTTCAGTTAATCTTGGAGGAAGTGGGGTTCGCAGATTCTTTTTGCACGGTCTGCCAAGGCTTTAATGGTGCTTCTTTTTTGACTTGGGTGATGGTTGGAGTTTTATGTAGGTATCTATCTGTGTGTGTAGGTTTTCTGTAAAATGCGTGACCCAATTGTTGATCTGGTTTGTGGATGACTAGGATATCTAGAAAAGGCAGCTTTCCTTCATTTTCTTTTTCCATGGTGAATTGGATGTTTAGGTGGATGCTGTTAAGATGGTCCAGGAACCTGTTTAGTTCTTCTTCTTCATGGTTCCAAATGGTAAAAGTGTCATCCACATATTGGAACCATATTGTGGGCTTTTTTGTTGTGGTTTCCAGAGCTTGTTTTTCAAAGTGTTCTATGTAGAAATTTTCTATGACTGGGCTGAGAGGGCTCCCCATAGCTACTCCATCTTTCTGTTAATAGAATTCATTGTCCCACTGAAAGTAGTTGGTGGTAAGGCAATGGTGAAACAGAGCTGTGATGTCTTCTGGGAACTTCTGGTTGATTAGTCGAATAGTGTTTGCTACTGGACCATGGTAAATAGAGACACCACATCGAAGCCGATCAGTTTGTCGTTGGTATTTAGCTTGAGGTTGCTGATTTTTTCTATGAAGTGGGCTGAGTTCTTGATGTAGTGCGTAGTGAGCCCAATATGAGTTTGTAACTGTGCAGCCAAAATTTTTGCTAAGTTGTACATGGGAGATCCAATGGCACTCACGATGGTTCTGAGTGGGTTGGAGTCCTTAAGGAATTTTGGGAGTCCATAAAGCCTAGGTGGGAGGGCTTCCGATTTGCATAGTTGTTGGCATATGCCAAAGTTGATTGAGGATTTTTTGATCAGAGTGTTGGTTTTTCTGGTTATTTTGGAAGTTTGGTCTTGTTTACAACAACAACAACAATCCTATCTCATCAGCCCAAAGCAGGTCCACACTTCCCATTGAAATACTAATAAGTTTATATTTGTTAAAATTGTTATTCATTTTAATTATTGTATTGTTTTAAATGATTTTTTGCACTACAACTAAGATATGTGCAGTGTGCATAGGAATTCATTCAATTTATTTCAAATTATAATCCGACCCTCCAACAGTTTGATGGACTGTGACCTGGGCCTCTGTTTATGAAGTTTGAGGACCCCCGTCCTAATATATAGGAAATCTTCTTTTCCTCTTCTCTACCACAAACTCACATTGCACTGGCTGCACTGTACTCTGCTTGATATAGATACCAACTATTCCTACACTATCAAACTATATACATCAGCAAATGCAAGTGTTATGCAAATCTGTATCCTAATTTTGGATTATGCATTTCTTCTTCTTTTTGCTGATGAATAGATGGTCACCTTAGTTCTGAACTTCTAATGAGATTTTGAGCGCATATTTTTCCAACAATATTCTTTTTTGCTTGTTTATTGGCAGCGCGGATAAGAGGGCAGGCTAAACTAAGCATAGATGCACTGCATTAATTCCAGTACATTACTTTCTCTAATGCAAGGCACTACTAAAACATGAAGTGAAACATACTCTTCTGACTTGGAAATAGCCCAGGGAATATTTCTAGGCTTACCATAGCTTTTAGAGTAGGGTTTTTCTTTTTTGCTTTTGTTTTACCCCCAGTTACAATTCCAATGAAGTCAATAATGGCTGTTGAAATTGAAACAATGACACCATTATTAGTGTGGTGCAGCAGAATATATGCAGGAAAGTTTTTTTTAGTTTTTTAAAAGATCATTTTATCACAATAATTAGAAATCAATGGGGAAAAACTTTTTGAAATATTTAAATATTCCATGGGCAAAAATCCCAGTTAAAGCAAGGCACTTTTGAACTGACTACCACAGATCTCAGGAAAACATTGGGGATGGAGAGTCGGGAACAAAGAAGTGACATGCATTTTTATTATCTGTAAAAGTGAGTCATTTCATTTATTATCCTGTACATTAAAAGGAAACCAGCTTTTAAAATCAATGGATGTTTTGCTATCCGGCATCTGTCTGAAATGGAATGCATCCAATAGTTACAACAGATATGCATACAATAGTTACAACAGTCTAATGTTTACACTCTTGATTTACATGAAATATTTAAAAAGAGAAATGAACACATGCAGACCAAGTCATAAAGTTTCCCGTGTGGTCTGCTTACACAGCACACTTTATTCCCACCCCCACCCCCATTTCATGTTGTCCAGCAAATCAGCTGTTAGGTGCATTGTGATTAGCTTATGCTTTAATGGATCATGTACGAAGAACCCACCTTTCACATTAGAGCTATTAATTTTCTAGAGTCTGATGGAAAAAACAGGTAAAGGTTATCCCTCTCAGTCTGTCCTTCTTTTTCCTTTTTGGGGGCTGATTGAAAAGTGATGGATTGTTTTCATGTGGTAAGAAACATAATGTTTTCTTTAGCACAGCAGGATATTCTGTTTGCAAGGTTTAACAGTGAAATATTATGCATATCTGCAACTGGCCTGCTGCCAAAAATTAAACAGAGAAAAACACACACACATCACAACCCACCAAACCAGAAGAAATTGCAAATCTGAACCTGAAAATGAACATAGCCCTATTCAGCTAATGAGCCATTCTTAACAGAAAACTATTTATAGTAATATATGATTGCTGTCATACATGTCAGCATTTAACAAAACAATAAATAATTGCTCATTTGAATGTTACCACAAACTTTCATTTGAAATATTGTGTATAATATACTGTGCACACATGCACAATGCATATAAACCACATCCATTTCATCTCCCAGTCTTCAAGCCAAGTGCTTTATTTAACTTAAGTAACTTGCTATGTAAAGAATACTTATGAAGAAACATGCATGCTAAACTCTGTTTGGCCTCTAGCGAGTAACACTGTTCAATCCTATTGATCTAAATCAAGGGCTACTGCCACCACCATAATTCCCCATTCCCCAACCTCCACTGCTGCACACACTGTCGCAGAGAACAATAAGTTATGCAAACTCTGAACAATAGTTCACAGCAAGATGGCTAAAGCTGTTCACAACAAACACTAAAACTCTCACACCTCTAGGACAGGAAGGATTGAGCTTCATAGTTAGCCCATACCAATAGCAATAGACTGCCAGGATTTGGATTAGTGTCCCATGCTTTTGTTATTCTTTGAAGTGAACGTGGACTGGAATGTGGACTGGATGAGGACAAACAAATTGAAATTGAATCCACACAAATCAGAGGTCCTTCTGGTCAGTCATAAGGCAGATTAGGGTATAGGGAGGCAACCTGTGCTGGATGGGGCCACACTCCTCCTAAGACACAGGTATGCAGTTTGGGGGTCCTTCTGGACTCATCGCTAAGCCTGGAGGCCCTGATGTCAGCAGTGGCCAGGAGGGCCTTCACACAACTAAATCTTATGCGCCAGCTGCTGCCGTATCTTGAGAAGCTGGACTTGGCCATGGTGGTCCATGCCTTCGTTACATCCTGTTTAGGCTACTGTAATGGGCTCTATGTGGGTCTGGAAACTTCAACTAGTCCAAAGATCCACAGACAGGTTACTTACAGGTGCTGGACCCAGGGAGTGTACTACCTCTCTGCTACAACACTTGCACTGGCTACCAATATGTTTCCAGGCCTGATTCAAGGTTCTGGTTTTGACCTTTAAAGCCCTAAATCAGGGGTGCTCATTAGGTAGATCGCGATCTACTGGTAGGTCGCGTAGGGCATCCTGGTAGATTGCAGGCAGGGCAGGAGGAAGGCTCAGTCCCACCCCGCAGGATTCCGATGCCGCCCAGGTGCAGAAGGAGGTTGGACTGGATGGCCCTTGGAGGTCTCCTCCTATTCTAGGAACCCGTTGTTGTTGTTGTTGTTGTTTTTGTTGTTGTTGTCAGAGGCTGAATGGCCATCTCTGAGGAATGCTTTGATTGTGTTTTTCCCTTATGGCAGAAGGGGGTTGGACTGGATGGCCCTTGGAGGTCTCCTTCTACTCTAGGAACCTATTGTTGTTGTTGTTACTATTAGTAGTTGTAGTAGTAGTAGCAGCAGAGGCTGAATGAATATTATCATCATCATTATTATGAATAAATTCAGAGGCTTACTATATTCACCTTTAGATGAATTCAGTCTTAAAACATATTATATGGCTCTCACTGAAATACATTTCCAAATATTTTGCTTTTATGGCTGTCTAAGTAGTGGGTAGGTAGATCATTTTGACTTGGTTGTTTTATAAGTTGCTCACATGTTGAAAAATTGTGAGCACCCCGCCCTAAATAGTTCAGGTCCAACTTACCTATCTGACTGCATCCCCTCATACCAACCTCCCCAAGCATTAAGATCTTATGGAGATGCCTTTCTCTCCATTGCAAAATTGGTTGGTGGCGATGAGAAAGAGGGCCTTTACAATGGCTGCCCTGTCCCTTTGGAACTTCCTCCCCAAGGAGATTAAAACAGCCCCTTCGCTGACATAATTTTAGAAACATCTGAAGACCTTCCTGTTTGAGCTATTAATGAAGAAATTTAATTTGGAATGATAGGAAGGCTAACTTTCAGTGAGTCAACTGATGTGTATTATTTGAACCGACGAGTTCCCGCAACAATTGTATCTGTTAAATGATTTTTAAATATTTATTTATGTTTTATTTTATAATTGGTTTTGTTGTTATATGTATGGTTGATTTGTATTGTGTTTAAAAATGCTGTGAGTCGCTTTGGGTCCTATTTATAAAGAAAAGTGGGATCATCATCATCATCATCTTATGAGGTCCTGGGTGACGTTGGGAAAGAAAATCTTGTGATAGGTTTGCCCTAGCATTACTATAAGTCAGAAAGTACTTCAACAACAACAACAGCCAAAGGAAAGAATGATTAATTTCAGTCATCAACAGAAAGGGAATTTGGAGCAGATTAACTAACTGCAGTATTCCACATAAGCAGCTTCATTTATGAAAACTCTCTTCCTTGGAAAACAATGTCACCAGCAACAGAGGTCCAATAGCAGATCTTCAAGGATGGAGAAGAGAAGAAATACTGATAAATGGGTCCAGTGTTTATCTTGAAATTCAATCAGAACTTTTGTTCATAGATAACTCTAGTACAGATTTTAGTCTTATAAAGTTATTTATTCAGAACTAATCCATCGAGTATAATTTTGTGACTTCTCAAGGTTTTCCTTTTTAAAGTAAAATCTTTCAGAAAAGAATGAGCCAGTGGGGAGGAGAGAGCAAAAGCCATGAATTCAAACACAGTTCACAACACAATTATTATGTACAAAGTCCTATGTCTGTTGAGGTCCTAGAAAAAAACACAACACATAATGAGACCCTGGTGGACATTACCACATTTTGATTTTCCCCAAATGATTTGCCATAGAATTTGCATCCTGTTAGGGCACTCTGTGTTTGTGTATGTGTGTGTGTGTGTGTGTGTGTGTGTGAGAGAGAGAGAGAGAGAGAGAGAGAGAGAGAGAGAGAGATGTTCAATAATGTCTCCTTTTGGTGGATCCCAGCTCTCACCACTGGCAATAGGATTTGATCCCTGTTCAATGATATCATAAGATTCTAAGTATATCTATATCTGTGTGTGCACATGAGTGTTCAAAAAACTATTATCCAAACAGAACAGAAAAATAACTTGATTTTCTGTTGGAGAATTACTTAATATTCACATACCTAGCATGAAGGTCTAATGGTAAAATACTATGTACTGTAATAATATTCTTATCCACTGCTCCTCATGGCTTGAGGTGGGACACTAAATAGTTAAAAACACATTATATTACATTATGTAAAATACATATATTGAAATACACAGAACAAACATTAAAATACAGTAAATACAGGATGTGACTTCAAAATTCGTAGTTAAAATTGACTGGTTAGGCCTACTAGAAGGACTTCTGTTGTATTTTCACTTCCAGCCTATTGCCTTTAAAGGCAATTATTGTTAGAGAGTCATAGTGTTCTTTAGTGTCTTTAGTGTCTTGGAAATGATGCTCTCACTACACAATTTTAATTTGTTTTAGAGACAGAGCTCCAGTAGGTCATACCATCAAGCCTAAAATTTATATGCAGGTAACAATGTTCTCCTTGCATTATTTTTCATGCATGTCGTATTTTCACAAAAAATATATTCTGATATTTGGATATATAAGCCATGAGTGTATCCTCACCCATCTGAGATGGAAAGTGATTATCTACCAAATTATGTGGAATTGAGTGAGGGGAGAGGAAAAGAGACAAGAGAATGCACCTACTGCTAAATTGCAGTATAGCACCACATTGAAAAATGGTAGACTAAAAAATCTAATTTTACTATATTTTCAAAAAGAAACAACATCAAACTTTGTCTTAAATACCCGAGACACAAATGTAGATGTTACAAATGTAGTTCAATGATTATATTTTCCAGTTGGGAATAAAATAAAGCTTGATATCATATCATGCTGAATCAAGATTTGCTCTAAATATAAAGCCATTGATGAGATTCAGTGCATACAACTGGCCCGCTATGATGGAGTAGCTTCATAGATTTTCTTTTCTTTTTCTTCACAGCTAGCTAACTTCAATTTTGTTTAGTGGCTGTGCTATCACAGAGCATATATACATGGGCAGTAGGCATGTTTTAGAATCCCAAAATGGCGATTCGTATATCAAATGGGGGGGGGGGGGATTTTTTTTGTTTAGTAAAAGAAAGACTTACAAAAAAAATTCCAAAAATTTCTGAAATGTAACTTAATTACTTACGAAATTCGTTAGTAGTTCTAAAGTAGGCAAAGCAGGAAAACAGGACTGATACTGTTTTAAACACAGGCAAATCAAGGGGCAACATTTCCCTTGGTTTCCTTGCAGGGAGATATAAAGCATTAATATATTATTATTATTAATATTATTAAATAAATGCCTAGGCCTACCTCTGGTGCAGGCCTTGCTAATCTGTAGAGTTCTCCTCACTCCATCTTTTTTCCCCATTCAGTTTTACCATAGCAGTCTAGGACCTCCGTTGGAACTCTATGGCTTTTCTTGATTCTGAACTCTTCCTTCTTCTCTCCGTGCTCTTTTCACTCCTGCTGCCCTTCTCTCAGCAGTTCTTATGTCCTCCTACTCTGTCCTTCTATCTAAACCCCCTCCCTGGGTGTTTAAATTGCTTTTTTCCTCAGTCCTCCAGCCCCTCTAGGAGTCCCGATTTCGGGCTCTCGATCGTTTCCGGCTCACCTTTCACTACCTGGAAGAGGCCTTCCACTCTAATTAGGCTGCAAGCATGGAAAGGCCCCGATTTCACTGTGAGTTATGTCTGCAAAGCTATTTTGGAGGGGGAAATTTTCCTGTTGGGGGGACATCCGAAATATTTAATAATCTAACGAAATTTTGGGCCCAGGGGGTGCGTAAAAGAAAGTCCACTTCCGGGATTGGCCTTGCGATCCGTATAAACTTGAAAGGCCCATTACATACGAATCACTTACGATTTCCTTTAATTTCCGTTTCATTTTTCTCATGCCTAATGGGCAGTTTAGACTGAAGTTGGTGAGCCCATGGTGGCGCAGTGGGTTAAAGCGCTGAGCTGCTGAGCTTGTTGACCAAAAGGTCACAGGTTCGATTCTGGGGAGCGGCGTGAGCTTCTGCTGTCAGCCCCAGCTTCTGCCAACCTAGCAATTCGAAAACATGCAAATGTGAGTAGATCAATAGGTACCGCTCCAGCGGGAAGGTAACAGCGCTCCATGCAGTCATGCCAGCCACATGACCTTGGAAGTGTCTATGGACAACGCCAACTCTTCAGCTTAGAAATTGAGATGAGCACCACACCCCAGAGTTGGACATGACTGGACTTAATGTCAGGGGAAAACCTTTACCTTTGCCTTAGGTGAGAATTGGCTCTGTGGCATTTACATGATGTATTGGGCCATTTTACCCTCAGTGTATTTCACAGCCACGAAACAAAGTTGGGAAATACTCTGGAGCTTCCCTAAAGTTCCAGCGAAGCTGAGTAGTTACATGTGTAGATGTGCCTCTAGAGCAGAGCTTCCCAAAGATTTCAAGTTGGTGATATACTTTTTGGACATGCATCATATTGTGACACAGTAATTCAGTTTTGCTGGCAAACCAGAAGTTAAACCAACACCTGATAAGAGATACAGATTGGCACATACATACTTTGTAATAATGAAATGTATGGATGAACAACGTATCTAATGAAAGATACGTTTTTATTGTTCACTTAACATAGATTCGGAGGTTTCTCATTCAATCAAGGGACATACCTACACACTACAGCCAACATACATAAATGTGCTGTGATACACAGTTTGGAAAGCTCTGCGTTGCAGAATCACCTCCAGGAAAAAAAATCTGACTGGTTTTTCAACAATTTCCAACCTTGGTTGTTCAGTTTATACTAAACCAAAGTTAAGATTTTAAAATTGTGGTTTATTATGATGTCTGGGCTGAGCCACAGCTTTTAGTCTTTTGATCGACAAAATATCGGCCCTTCTTTTCCTGTTTATCACAGTGTTCAAGACTAGCAAAACAAACAAGGGTAAATGAGGAAAGGACGGGAAAGGAAAAGTAGCATCTACTGTGGGGAATGCAGTGCAGCAGAACACAATGCTGCCAGGCTAAAAGCATACAGAAAATTATCGTTATTAATTTAGAAGGGGAAACTGTAACCCTATTTTGTAGTAATGTGCAAAGTTGCTTGAATCTGAAAGAGGAAGAGAGGGCATAATTAGATTTTGAAGTAATTTGGAAGGCAAGATACACTGTGATGTTTGCATATTAGACGATGCAGCCGCAGAAGAGACAATAATTGCAAAGGTTTGTTGCAAAAAAGAAAAAGTACAGCACAAAACCAGAAGGGTGGCCATCTGTTGTGGCAAAAAAAAATAAAGGAATCCTACTGCACCTTAAAGACTAACAGACTTATGGTGGCATAAGCTTTAATGGGCCAGATCTCACTTTGACCTGGTTTGCACGTAGCAACAGAATGTCTTTTATTGAAATATTTATATCCTTCCTTATACAGTATTATAAAATTTCTACATGGCTTATAAGAAAAACAGTTTAAAATGCATAAAATTTAAAATAATAAAATAATTCAAATAATCTAAATAGATATATAATTTTAAATTGTTAACTAAAAAGATAGAACAGCCTAAAATTTAGATAAAATCATTTGTCCTCTGTCCAAAAGATTTCAATAAAAAGTCAGTTTAAGAGCTTTTTTTTTTTAAAAAAAGGAATCAGAATGCTCTATTATTCTGTTTCTGCTGAGAATTTTTTTTAAAAAAAATCATTCAGAAAATGTAAATAAAGTTGTGCAAAAATGTAAGGAGAATTACATTCCTTTTTAATGTTACATCAGGAGGTGCAAACCAATTTATTTCATATTCAGATACAAACTGAACAAATTTATCCCTATCCCTTAATAAATAAGGACATATTTTATGCCATTCTTTCACACATGCGAGCTAAGAAGCCAAGATTTTTAAATTAACCATTATTTTCTATGATATGCCATCCCTTAAATATGGATAAATTGAAAAAGTGAAGGCCACCGTGTATGTCTTAGATCATTATCCTTCTTGGCCACTGAAAAAGTAATTGAGGAGGGAATTTGCTAAGTGCTCAGTGTCTCTTTACAGCAAGCTGCATTCAAACATACACTTTATAAAGAGGGGGATATAAGGCACTGTTTAAAAAAAAGTTTCTGAGTTCCACCACATTAGATAAATTTTAGGAATTTTCCAAAATCAAGTTTTACAGTGTGTGGTACTTTCCAAATGTAGCAGTTTCTTACAAAGATAGATTCTCTAAATCAATTTAAATTTTTGTTATCAGTCACAATTCTGACCTGGCTGTACAATAGAAATGGCTTTGGTCATCTTAGTGACAACCGGAACACATGGATGCTATGTCCTTTTGGTTCTGTTAAAACTCTTGGTGGCTTTCTGTACCATTGACCATGACATCTTCCTAGCTTGGTTTGCTGAAATAGGTCTTTGAGGCACTGTTTTATCAGGGGTGCCCACACTTTTTCAGCATGCAAGCTACTTCTAATAAAACCAAGTCTGAAAGATCTACCAGGGCAGAGCAGGGGGGGAAAGGCGGGGCTTCGTGCGGCCTGGCTCCGCCCCCTCTCTTCTGGCGTTTCCACAGCTTCTGGAGGCAAGAGGGGGGAATGCCAAGCCAGTAGTGGCTATCTATGCCACTACTGCCTTGGCACCCCCCCCCCCCTTGCCGCCAGAAGCTGCGGAAGCGCTAAAGCCGAGGGAAGGGGGCGGGGCTTCATGTGGCCTGGCTCTGCCCCCTTACCCTCTGGCTTTAGTGTTTCCACAGCTTCTGGAGGCAAGAGGGGGGAATGCCAAGCCAGTAGTAGCTATCTATGCCACTACTGCCTTGGCATTCCCCTCCTCTTGCCTCCAGAAGCTGCGGAAGCTCTAAAGCCGGGGGAAGGGGGCGGGGCTTGGCGCAGCCTGGCTCCGCCCCCTCAGAAGTGCCCCATTCAGCTGGGATCGATCTCCTTCGGTCCTGGGATCAACCAGTCGATCGCGATCTACCTAATGAGCACCCCTGGTTTTATGATAGTTCTTCTTCTTTGTAGATAGATGAATCCAGACGGTGCTTCTTTGACCTCTCTGCCATTGGCTTGTGGAATATCTCAGCATTGTATTCTGTGCCCCATGCCATTGAATATACAGGTGAAACTGCTGGAAAAGATTATCCAAAAATTTGGAGACTGGCGTGTTCAAGATGCTTGTTTCTTCTTCTGCAAAAAGCAAAAAAAGGCTCTAAAAATTCAAATACGTAAACAAACAAACACACAGACACACAAAAGCCCTAAACTCACAGTCATCCCTCCCCAAAAAGCATGGTGTCTACCCACTCCTTCGTAGCAAAATTACTAATAAAATAAAATAATAAAACTAAATAAAATAATAATAAAATAAAATAATAAAAGAAGGTCTAACACAGATATTAAGAAAACTTAGTAGTGCAAAAGAAAAATAAAAAGGAATTCTCCAGAAGTGTCCCTATTCCAAAGTAGCTACTAGACTTAGAACTAGAGCAGTGACACCGAGAGACACATAGAGCGATCTCTCTCTCTCAAACACCATGACACAACTGAAAAATGGCAGAGCTCACCCTGTATTTGCGAAAACACACATGATCTCCTTTTCTTTTTCTGATTGGCAATGCAAAACCCCCACATGTGAGTGGCTGCTCTTCTCGTGTGGCAGCTGAATACAGCTGAAGATCAGCTGCCACCTGTCCCTTTATTGAGGCGGGTGGGCTGCCCTGCTCGCCCACCCGCCTCATATCTAGGGATTTGGTTCCCGATTTTAGCTGAATCCACTGAATACAGAATGCAGAGTCAATATTGTGCACACCCCTAGTGTTTTTAAACGATTATCTGTTTTAATTATGTGTTTTAGCAATGTTGTAACCCTCCTCGAGCCATGAGGAGATAAGGGTAAGAAGTAAGATTCTTCTTCTTCTTCAGTCTGAATAATGCCAACAGTAATTAGTTTTATGTGGCTGGACACATAGAAGTTTATTTCAATATTGTAAGATGCTCTACTTAGAAGTGTATTTGAAAAATATTCAGAAACTTCAACGAGCTCAAACAACTGCATGCCAATTATTGATCAATGCTGGTTAATTGCCAAGGGCAATTCAAAATGCTCATTATGACCTATGAAGTCCCATATGGCTGGGTTCAGGATATGTGAAGGACCATATTTTCCCATTTGGCCCACACGCCTTTCAATCTTACCACTAAAAATATTTGGTAACAACACAAAAGTCAGTTTTCTCCTAAACTGTGGTAGGCCCCAGTACATGGGAGGTGGAAGGGGGTTGAATCCCCTTTGAAATGATTAGGCACCAAGGAACAGAAACAACAACACTCCTGTATAGGTGAGCTCCCTTAGGAGCTACCAATCCAAAGTGTCCAGGTTTATCACCTTTCTTGTATTTGTTGAACAGGATCTTATATGTTTTCTCCTTTTCTTGATATCTTCTTTAAACTATTTTAAACTATGTTATGTATTATTTTGCAATTGTCTTGATGGTTAGTTACATTACTTGGTGGGGATGAGGGAGAGGGTCTTCTCGGTTGTTGCCCCTGGCTCTGGAACACTATCCCCAGAGAGATTAGACAAGCTTCCACACTCAACTTTTCAGAAGGAATTGAAAATCTGGCTGTATAAACAGGCCTTTGACAATGGTTAATACAACATCTAACAGCCAGAGGACTTAAATGGAACTAAGTTTTAATTGGAGTTTTGCTTTAACCAGCCCAGTGGCGGAGATGTTTTAATTGGTTTAGATAACATCACCACCATTATTTTCACTTATGAATAATGTTGTTGTGTCCGTTTAATATGTTGCTTTATTTTAATATTATTTGCGCTGCTTTTTGTTGAATTAAGTTAATTTTCTTGTTTATCTTAATAATTATTGTTTATGGTTTGTACTGTTATTGTGTTGTAAGCCGCTCTGAGTCCCCTCAGGGAGATGGGGTGGGATACAAATAAAGTTTTATTATTGTTATTATTATTACTATTACTATTATTATTATAACCTTGACTCCCTGTATAAGGAAAAAACAGTATAAAAATAAAGAAAATTCAGTTTTTATGTTTTCATATAAATAGGAATTAAAACATTGAACTACCACAAAAATATTTCTGTTAAAGCATTTTGCCCTCATAATGCAACCAATGACTATAATTCTTTAACTGAAGAGTTTCTTTCTCCAAAAGGGTTTATTTCTATAAACAGTTTAAAAGAAAAGGAAAAAAGCACAGTTCTCTTCTTGAAAATTCATTCCATGAATCTGTGCAGAGAATAGAGTTACCAGCACAAGGAAGCAGAAAATTAAGTCTCTATATTGACTTGTTTTCTGCATAGTAATACTTAACGGCAAAGAGAAACGTACACATTAGACTAGGAGTACCCAGTTGCCAGTGCTTGGCTACCCCCTGCTGGGCTGTTGGGTCCCAGACCTTTACACAACATGTAAATTATAGGAGAAAACCAAAAATCACCAGTATAACAACTCCTAAAGAAATCTAGAGTCTAAATTCTTAGTTTTAAATAATGAAATGCTGCAGGGCAGTGAGAGATCAAGTAAACAGATATCAAACTATCTGTGGTGGTTTATTTAGAGTGTCCATTCATTAGAGACTTCTATAAAGCTCAGAAGATGAGTATTCATTTATGTATTTTTCCAAAAGGATATGTTGTGTTTATATATTGATAGTTACCATTTTAAACACAAAAAAAGAGAACTTGCGACATATTTATTTGGAAATGAGTGGAGAAGTAGAGGGAATTATTTGCAGTTAAAGTTGTAATGGGAAATGTAACTGTAACTGTTATTGATTTAAAATAATATTTATGTTTTCTGGGAATATTTCACATACATTGGGAAATACACTTAAAATGCAAGGATGCTTTTTGCACAAAATGTTCTGATCAAGAGTTTGAAATAGAAAATTTGACTCCACATGTCTCCGAACTACTTTCAAGTTCCGAGACTTGAAAAAAAGGGAGAAGAAAAAAAACTTGCTGTAAAATATAACCCAGCTGTATATGTCAAAATCGAGGAATATGTAAACAAAAGTAGGAAGGGAGCAGTGATGTAGGATATTTCACTGTTGTCCTGAAAATTCAATACTAAACACTTTCCCTCTTCTGTTTATTTTTCATGCTAAGCAGGAAATAAATCAACGTACGAACTGTATAAACAGGTTCACAATATTCAGTCACAGGGTTCCCAGTTAAACAACTATCTCTCCTTACATCTAACATAAAGAAATAATGATAGAAATGGAGTCCTTGGAAGTACCGACTTTCATCTGAAGGGAATTGTGAAACCTTTTAACCAACAAAGGAATAAGGAAAAAAATCTAATTTAAAAGCCCTGTTCCTCTGTATGCAATACAACCTGTGTAGGGAGGGGGAGAGAAAGAGAGAGGGAAGGAAGGGGCAGAAATATTTTTCTTCTGATGGAAGAAAAGGAATGAAGTATTTATAAAACAGAGCCTTAAAGGGGTCATGTTACCGGGCAGGCATAGCCAGCCTGCCAACTTTTCTCTGCTCTCCTTGGTAAGTAGAAAGACGGAAGAGATTAGGGATATCTATACTCTAGGTATTGGCTTTTATTGGCTTTATACCAGTTTAACTGCCATGGCACTCAAAAGAATTTGGGAATTACTGTTAGCAGACTGTCAACTTTTAACTGTCAATGAATGTCTTTCATACAAAACTTCCAGTTCTGAAGGTTCTCTAGAGAGATGAAATATTAAACTGGTTTCAGTTTCCATTATAGACATGCCCTTCCCTAGATCATTCCAGAAATTGTTCAGTTGTTTAATAAATGGGAACATACTACTCCACAACCATGTCTTTTCATGATTTCACCCACTTGGCAAGAAGCCCCACTGAACTCAGTAAAGTTTGAATAAATATGTTTTGCCTACAAAGCGTTTAGTCAAGCATTTTTGGTCACCCACTTTTTCATTGCAATAATATATAATCTGGAATTGCCTGGAATGTTTAACTTCACATCCTGCACACCACTCAATAGCTCAGATTAGCATTATATATCATAGTTTGTAGGAATTTAGAGGGTGGTTGTAGAACAACAAAACACAAACGGGGAAACCGTGTCAGAAGTACCAAGTAAACACACGGAACAATGTTGATAATCACTTATTAATTCAATAATATCAAAAGTAAATATAGCATGTACAAATGCAAACAGGTCACCACCAAACAAAAAAACCCCACCAGTCTTAATTCCTACCTATAACATTGTTCCGTGTGTTTACTTGGTTGTAGAACAACTTCAGAGACATATTGTGTGCTCAGAGAGAGGTGTTCATTTGCTTATCAAGATATGAAATCTGCAACTCATTAAGATGAAGGATCTCTACTCCTAAAGCATGGGTATCGCATTAATTTTCACCAAGGGCCACATCAGCCTTACTATTGCCTTAAAAGGTCCAGTTGTAATTGTAAGATTGTATAGATGTAACTTTGTTGCCCTAACACAGAAAGCTTTGTGGGCCACATAAAATGATGTGGTGGTCTGGATTTGACCCACAAATCTTTCGTTTCATATATGTGAGCTGAAAGAACTGTAGTAGGCCCTCTGTATCCATGGGTTTTGCACCTATGTATTTCACAACCCATGGTTTGAAAATATCTCTCCCCCAAACAAAAACAAAAAAAATTCTAAAAGCAACTCTTGTTTTTTGCCATTCTATATAATGGATACTATTTTACTTTGCCATAGTTTAAAACAAGGTCTACTGGAACCAAACCCCAGCAGATACCGATAGCCCACTGTTATGTTGGAATAAACACAACATGTTATACCTTTTCCCTGTGGTTCTGGATCATGAAAGAGAATGGAGATGGCTCACCATAATTGACGAAATCTTCAGTATCTTGCTGAAGATGATATAGGATGAGCTGTCCTAGCACTGTTGACCACTGTTTCATAAGAGGAGATCATTCTGTCCTCTCTGAAACCCAGGGAAGGTTTTTGGTTCCGATGTGACTTAAATCAGACCTTGCTTTTACTCTCTTTTTTACACCAGATCTTTCCACAAGGGCATGGGGCAACATTCCCCTCAACGCCTCTCTACAATGATGCTGTCTTTTGTCATCTCTAGGTGAAAGAATAAGGTGGTGCGGATACTTTTCCAAATGTGCTGAAAATTACCATTAATACATTATTTATGTTAGCTAAAACTGCTTGCTAAAATGTGTATGTTAGTAAAAACATGCTGTTTAACTTTCTCTGATGCTTTAAATTGGCAGCGCTATGTTATATAGAATGAAATATGAAGTGGATAAAAGGATATTTGCCCAGCAAGTGTAAGCGAAACTGAATGGAACAGGACAGAGAAACACTCACCAGGTTGAAGACAAGCCACAGATGCAAGTACAAGCGGATGCTTCAAAGTGAACAAGCATAAACATACCGAGAAAACACGGCATCTTTTACGCTCCCTCCCCTGATTGGTCAAAGGAAGGGCCAGTCTAGATCCACACCCTGATCGACTGGGGGTTCTGCTGACATTGCTGCTTCCAGGCAGGGATTCCCTTTCATGGAGAAATGACAGCTCAAGACTGGCTGACTGAAGAACCAATCAGTTGGTGGGTCATCTCCTGGGAAGAAGTGTCATTTGCAAAGATAGTGTTAAAGAAATAATAATGGCCTTTTGATTAGCTCAAAGGGCTGTACGACAAAAATGTGTGGGTCAGAAGGATTTAATTAAATCTGTACTTATGATATGATTTTAGAAGCCAGAGCTGCGCCCCCACAGAACACAAATGATTCAAAACACCAATTTCCAATGTTTTCAGAAGAAATTAATTTGTGTTCATGTCTCCATGAGCCAGCTTATTTTTGTATAAGCAATAGATGCAGTACACGGAAGGATACAAGTTAAACAGAAAGTCAAAGAAAGCAGATACAATTTATTAAAGGGTTTTTTTGGGGAGGGGTTGAAGCTGATGCCGGTCGGTTCCCGATCTCCGATGCTTCAAAATAGATAAAGTTGAAAACAGATTTTAAAAATAATAAAAATTCATATTTATTGCGGAGCCCTTGGCAAACTGCAGATCTTCTCAAGGGTGTGAGTGTCATAGTGGCTCTACAACATAATGAACATGTGTATGTAGCTTATGTTGCCACCTATCCCAAATTACCTTGCTGCTAGGAGATGGCTGAACATTTCTCCATTCACCAACCTTCTCTCCAGAAACATGGAAATCTCTATATTGGTGGGGTTGTCCGGCTTGTAAGGTAGACTTTCTGGGGCAACCTTCTAGTTGATGCCATGATGCAACAACTGTACACATGTTCTGGAACACTGTGAATACCAAACAGCATGCCAGTCATTGATTTTAGCTCAGGTTTAGTTACTTTTAGTTCTCAGTGCTGCAAAAAAGCCAGAGAAGCTTCACATTTCATAGAGTAAAAACTTATTTTTATTTCAATTGAAAGAGGAAAAAAATCATTTAAAATATCTTTTTCTTTTTTAAAATACTTTTCTTTCAAATATACAAAGAAAAAACAAACTTACAAAATACAGCAATACAAAACCAAACTAGAAGTACAAAGAGAAACATAGTAAAAACTATTACCATAGAAAACAAAAACAAAAGCAATTTTAATTATATGTAAAAGTAACTAAAATTCATGTATGTACTTATACCACCTTTACACGTTCTGCTAAACTAATATCCAAACTTCCCACTTGTTGCCTGTTGATTTTAGCTTCTTATTTGTTATTCTCTTTAAGCATCACTTTATTTCTACACGTCTACTTTTAATAATACTTCTCTCTCTCTCTCTCTCTCTCTCTCTCTCTATATATATATATATATATTGTTCCCATCTTTGCAGTATTTTTAAATGTATTTTGGAATGTATGTGTAGTCCTTGCATTGAATCTAAAAACAAAGGAATTTTAAGATGGCAACCAGATAATAATTGCATTTTACACTGAAATCAATGGGATTTTAATGTGTAATGAACATCTTAGTTAGGATCCTACTTCCTGAGTCCAAGTTTGAATATTGATAAAAGAAAGTAAATATATTTTCATCATTTGTATTGCAGGTATGAAATGTTATATTTTTTTCTTTTCTCTCAGAGGCCATGCAATGGAGTTAAGATATGCAAAGGCAATAATACAGTTCCATGTTTGTACATTAATTGTTGGGGGAAAATATATCTCCCCCCACCCCCAGAAAGCTATACATTTGTAATTCCACCAGGAAAATGATTTCTATTGAGACAGGCACAGAAGAGTAAATTTTAACCTAAAATTTTCCATAAAGCAGATGTCTTTTCTTGTGAGAATTGGTATATTTTACCCTCTGAATGATCCCTGCTTTTATATGCCTAATTAAATTTTAGAGGTCCCTTGCTTAAATAAAGATTTATTAGCTGTTAAAATTGTAGCATAATTCTTCTGCCACCTACATGCTATCCTTTAACATATTTACAAGCATAAAGGCTTATCCACTATAAAAACATGGATGATTTAATGTTGTTATGTTATTGGTGTCAATTACTAAAATCCAGACCCACAATACAGCTTTCTGAAGACCTGGTTACTTGACTCTGTGATTGTCAGAACTCCTTACAAGAAAGAGGGACTCTTAATTTTAGAGATTTACTTGCTCTTAAGAAAGGAGCAGAAGCAATTTAGTATTAAAAGCATGCTCTGAAATATGCACTCATCTTGGCTGTATTTTCTGAGATCAAAACCTCTAAACAGAAGAAGCTGGAGCAGAAGTTGTAGAAGAGTTAAAAGGTAGCCCCTCCTACCCTAAGATTTTAATTCTTCATTGAATGTCTTATATTTTACATGATAGACATCAATTTCTGACATTTTATATAATGGAAACCAAATGGAGGCAAACTTTTGTACATTGCACAATATTTATTTGGAAATGTCAACATTGGGAAATAAATGGTTGATCACATTATCATCACTAGCGATGACAACGATAATGATTTCAATGAAGGACCACATGGATCATAATAGCCGCAATGCGATAGCTTTATGTTTTTTAAAAATACATCTTTCTCTACGTTCTCCACAAAGAAACTCAGGAGAATATTTATACTCCTCTTTTCTCTTGCCACAATTGTTGTGTGAAGTAAAATGGCATGAGAAACTAACCTCTACAGAATTTAACTTTAACCGTCAAAGCAGCATCCTATGGAATCCTGTCACCAGAGCTCTCTGACAAAAAGAAGAAGAGTAAATATCACACAAAACAAATTCAAGAATTTCATAGAATTGAGCCATGGCAGTTATTGTAGTGAATAACTGTGATAATTCTTCAGTGTGGATTTTCATACATTAACCAGAGTTGACTTGAGATCTCTTTGGCTCTTTTCAAATACTGTCCATCATTTCATCTGACAGTTTAAAAAAGTTTTGGGTTGTGTTTCTTAAATTGTGTTTTTAAAAGACAGTGACATAAACCCTGAAACAGAGCACAGAGAAAAAGGGAGGCATACCAGCCTATATTGATATCATATAGGTAGAAGCCAAGGGGGGAAATGAGGCTTACGGTACTGCTACACTGTAGTTTAGCACAGTTTGACACCACTTTACCTGCCATGGTGCAATGCTGGGAGTTGTAGTTATGCAAAGTCTTTAGCTTTCTTGGCCAAAAAGTGTTTGTGCCTCATCAAACTACAAACAATGATAATGATGGCAAAATGTATATGCCGGTATTATCGCTAGAAACTTCTCTTCTATAGCATTGAGTATGTTGCACTCCAGAACAGGAATAACCCTCTGACTTTAAAATACCACATGTAGAGTAGGAAAACAATCCTTTTTTAATTGAAGATAAGTAAAAACAGCAAAGTAAAATATGCTTTAAGAAAATAGATAAGTCCAATAAGATAGGAAGATAAGCAGGGACAAAGTAATTCAAAGGCAGGGTTCAGCAAAATTCAAAAGCAAAGTCCAAACTTTTATAACAAAATCCACAGAGGCAGGAAAACCTTAACCCACAGCATGAGTATATAATTTGAAGAGACAAAGGGTCAAACCATGAACAAGAAATCTTTAACATGAGTCTTCCATGCAAGGCTTCCATAGAACAAGCAAGATTCTGAAAAGATGCTTCATCTGACTAGATTTTCCCTGGTGATAACTTTATAGGCTATTCCCAGCACCCAGAAATTGGTTTTGTTTTCCTTGTCTGCCTCTCACCCTTATCTCTCGAAGCCTAGAAGAATGGTGAAGACCTTGGCTGAGCTGTCTATCTTGGCTAAATTCCAGCTGTCTGTGTATGTGCTCCTTATCTATCTGCTCATTGTTTTTTCAGGTGTCAAGTTGTTTTCAAACCCCAAATTTTGGGAACTCTCTGGGTCAGGGAGTACACTAACATCCCTATACACTGCAGGAACATTCTCATGGGAAACTACACTTTGAACCAGTGTCCCTGTGTCATTCTCTGCATTAATATCATTGACCAAACCATCTCCATCTTGACCCTCAGTGACATCATCATCCCCACATCAGAAGCACCTTGATCCTGGATCACAAACACAGGCTGAACTCCAACAGAGTGAAGCAGTTAAAGTCATGTCAAACTGCATTAATTCTATAATACAAATCAGGTATGAGCAAACTCCAGGGAGACAATCACACCACTGCCGCTTGGCAATGGCATGTTTCTCTCCCTGGCTCTTCTGGGCCCTAGGAAGGCAGTGGCTTGTCTTCCCCGGGCCCAGAAGAGGGAGATAACATGCTGCTGCCAAGCAGCAGCAGTGTGTTTGTCTCCATGGCTCTTCTCCAGGCCCCAGGAAGGCAGCAGCCCACCTTCCTCAGGCCCAGAGGAGGGAGAGGCAGTGTTGGTCACCCTATCTTGATGTTGAATGGGTTATGTCATATCTACAATACTATTGATTTGTTGGACACTCCTCATCATGAATTAATGCCTTGAGAAAGCCGTTTATGGTGAAACTGTCTTTTAAAGCCTTGAAATGCGCATTAGCGGACCGTTGGCCTGTTTGTGAGCCTTTTACATCTGGGAGGGTCCTATTGCTTCCCTCTGCATCCACACACGTCAGAACTTCCACTTGGATTATATCGACTTCATTTAGCAAACTCCAGTCTGGAGTTCTCCATGGAACTTTACAAATCCTTTTGGATCTAGGAGACCTTTGTTATTTCGTTCGTCTCCAACCTCCAATCCGGAGGATTTTTTGGAACTTTACAAATATCCTACATTGGCGGGATTATCGCATTGGCGACCTTGGATTGATATATGAACTTGAATATATGGACTCAGTGACGACTGATGGTAACAGTATGATGTAATATTGTTCTAATTTTCTAATTAATATAACGAATACTTTCATTCTTAGTGTTCTTTCCTGTGACTGATTTCTTACCCCCTGTGGTCTTGCCTTGATGTTAATGTATCCTCATGTGCTAAACAACAAATCACACTCTGAGAGCTTCCACCACAAAGCTTTTCACAGATTCTCCTGTTATGGCATGTGTGGACCTAAGGCTGGATTTACACTGCCATATGATGCAGTTTCAGAATGCAGATTACTTGCCTTATTTAGCAGTATAGACTCATATAATCCAGTTCAGTGCAGTTAAATCATCATTTTAAAACTGTAGTTAAATGGCAATGTACACCCAGCCTATGGCCACATCTACACTGCCATATAATCCAGTTTCTGAATCCAGATAATCTGCTTTGAACTGGATTATATAACAATGCAAACTCAAATAATCCAGTTTAAAGTAGATTTAGAAACCATGGCAGTGTAGATCCAGGCTATGATTCTACTGTTGTACCTATACACTATTCTATTGATGACTGGTTAATGGTTGGATGTTCTAACATTTCTCACATTGAGCTTCAGCATGTGAAATCATATTTATAATAATAATTATTACAACAAACATACATTGTCCAAAAATGTTCCGCTAGTAGGACAAATCCCTAGCCTAGCATAATCTGAGTATAATATCATATTTCTATGACACAGTTTCCGAATCCATGATCTTCTGAAGAGGTTAGGGCAGGTCAGGTGACTAAATAAATTTTACACTCACATGGCACAAACATCAAATGTTTAAAACACCACTTTTGTAATAACTGCTATTCTACATTAGTGTGAATCAAAAGCATAGTCTATCTGTGACAATAACATCTGTACCCATATTTCATTATCACCATACTTCAGGTTTCACACAAAAGCAATAGCTAGCAAAGCCTTACAGCTTTAATTAGTTTCTACCATAGCTGTGAAGGTCAGCCAATTATTGTGTGTGAAATTTCAATATCAAGCAATTGAATTGAAGACAGCATTGCAACAATGTGAAAGTTTGTGGTTCTGCAAATCCAGCATGATAGAACTCCTTTAAAACACAAAATAACAAATTATCATCAGGTATGCACAACTTCAGGGATGGCTGACAAATTTAACATATTAAGTAGTTAAAAATGGAGTGTATCATTTTGGCCAGCTACTTACATCCTTTTATTCCCTGTGATATAATACTTCAGAGATGGGATAAAGCTCATTTTTCCTTCTAAAATGTCCCAAAACAACATGAAAAAGGAAATGATTTTATGACTGTTTTAACCACAAACAATTCTTCTGATATCTTTTGCCATTTTCAAGGAAATACTAGCTTTTATTGGATAAATCCGAGGTGTCAGGTTCCTTTTCTCCCACATTTGAATTTTGCAAATGTTGGTAAATTCAAATTAAATTGAAACAAGATTCCCTAGTGAATTCCTTCTTCAGCTGCCATAGTAGTTCTAGGGGTGCATCTATACTCTAGAAGTAATGCAGTTTAACACCACTTTAGCTGCTATGGCTCAATGCAATGGAATCATGGTAGATGTAATTTTACAAAGGCTTTATCCTTATCTGTCAAAGAGTGCTGGTGCCTGACCAAATTAGAAATCTCAGGATTTCAGAGAATTGAGCCATTGAAGGAGACTCATTGAGTTACAGAAGAAACGTCAGGAGAGAATGCTACCCAGGCATAGGCATAGAGAAGAAGGCAGAGTTAGCAATAATCTGCCCAGAGACAGCAGAACAGAGAAGGGAGTCAAACTGAGCATGTGCAGGAATGCAAGAGATAAAGAAACACTGTATCTCCAACAATGAAGCGTGGACAGTCCGTGTTACATTATGATAGGCTGCAATTCTAGCTGCGACATAACTTTTAACCAATAATAAGATTTTGGGCAACCATAAGTTGAACCCTGATGCTTGTATAAATATGTGCCTTACAAGAGGGGAGGGGCCGCCCCCTTGAAGCACCATGTTGTGCTGAGGGACGCACTCACAGCTGTGAAAACAAAGTAAACTGAGCTTTCTGAGAAATCCTGTTGTCTGTCTTCCCTTCTACTGCGTCTGCACGAGCAGCCTGCCTTGTGGGAGTATGGTTATCTGCTACACCATGGCAATTAAAGTTGTATCCAATTCCATTAATTCTACAGTATAGATGCACCACAAATTAAAGAACTCAGGATTCTGAAGGATGCATCCATGGCAATAAAAGTGGAACCTTTGCACTGTAATAAGGTAATGTAAAAAAAAAGCCCTAGAAAAAAGTCCATTCATTCTTTTTCTGCCACTTTGTTAACTGTCTTCCAGGGTGGGAATGGGGAGTGGGATTCACATCTTTTAAAAATATATGAAAAATAGAGATTATATAAATTAACTAGCTTGGGGACCCAGCGGTGCCCAGGTTATTTGAAGAAGGCATTGTGTGCCATAGTTCGTCATTGGTGTGGGCCACAGTGCTCTAAGGAAGTGAATTAAAGTACTGCTCCATGGTCCATCCTTCCTCAAACTGCACCAGGATGTAGGGTGCATCTTGAGGGGTCTGTGTGCAAAGTTTGGTCTTGTTCTGTCATTGTTGGGGGCCTAGTCAGGAAAATCAAGTTGAGGAAGCCTAACAATATCCCATGAGCTGAGGCCTAGTCAGGAAAATCAAGTTAAGGAAGCCTTGTTGTCAATTTTGGGCCTGGTCTGTGATTTATAGGGGCTGCAGTGTTGTTTGGGAAGTGAATGAGGTGAAGGTACTGCAAATCCCATCATTCGTGGCCTATCCTGCCCTAAACCACACCAGGTTGTGAAGTGGGCCATTGGTCCCTTGTTTGCAATGTTTGGTACAGATCCGTCATTGCTGTGGGCCGCAGTGGCTGACTGCCTGAGGCCTTTTGCTTTCCCTCTGAGTCACCTTAGAAGTGTATTGGGTGAAGGTACTGAGCATTCCATTTCCAACAGAAAAAACTGTCAACTGGCTAACTTCAACTCCAGCCATTTATGCCTGCCTCAGGCCTTTTCCTTTCCTCTCTGTGCTGTGTTGGAATGTTGGGAGGCTGGCCAGTCACAGCCATTTATGCAAATAATCCCACAGTGTCAGCCAATCGAAATGCTGCCACATATTCCTCCCACCGCACCGCCGCAAACACTGACTTTTTATTATATACATAGATAGATAGATGTGAATAAGCAAGGGTATTTCATTCTTATTTCTGCCCTCACTAATACAGCATAGCACAAGTATAAATGGCAAAACCAAACCTCAACACAAAAGATCCACTTTTAAAATTCACGTACTCTGCTCAGACCAGAACTAATCCCCAGGAAGTGAGATTGATACCAACAGCAAGAATCCATGTTTCATCCTCCTTTTCTTGGTAAAATTTATTACTACAAAATTTAAGATGCAATGTCATCGGATTACAAGTTGTTGCTAGGTATGCTCCATTTAGCAACTCAAACATGTTCTGAGTATCAGTGCCTGTAAGTGATCTTTAATTTTGGCTGTATGGCATACTTGTGACCTCATCAAATACAGTGTTCTGTCCATTTCTCCATGCTGTCAAAACACGATGCAGGGCAACTTCTGGCAGGACTCTGTGGGGCTTCATTTTGGCAGCATAGATAAATTGAGTCTAGAGTGCCCTTGGAGTAGTCAGGTGTTAACCAAATCCTAATGGCACTAAGTGGAGAAACACGGGGGGGGTGGGCAGACCGGAAGGGGACAGGATGTGTGATGGCAGAAGATGGACCTGAATGGGAGGGAACAGAGTAAGATGGTTCCCTCTGCTATCCCACACTTCCCCCCAAGCTTTCTATGAGGTCCTCGGCTTGGGCAAAGTAAACCCTGTAACCGACATCTACACAGAGCTATCAAAAAGGTTCTTTATCAAACACAAGAAGAATCAGGCAATAGTCCTTTTATTGTATTTTTTATTATTTTGCCATGTATACTTTGAGATGATATAATTATTCTACACAATATTTTTGATTCAAAAGAGTTTTCCCCACACAAAACCGTATAATTTGCAGGAGAGACCTTGCTTTCTGCACAAAAGTAAAATTCTGTGAACTGTGATAACTTTTTCAAAAATACACAAAGACTCATTAGGGAGAAAATCTGAAATGTATTATCCACCCTGAAACCTCTCAGGGAGATAAGATGGAATATAAATAAAGATTATTATTATTATTATTATTGCATGGGAGAAAGAAATAAACAAAGATTTACAACTCTTAAGTAACTAAAGAGAACTATCTGTAATTTTTACTCTGTGTTTTGATTCTTTGAAGGATACATATCATCACTAGTTACATAGCAAATGTTGATTCCCTACCTCCAGTGATTTTGTCAGTTTCCCTACTGCTACTGTATTGGCGTGTTGTGTAATTTGCAGACTGTATGGCTGTGTTCTAGCAGAATTTCCACCTACATCTGTGGCTGGCAGCTTCAGAGGATCTTCAGATCTTCTGAAGATGCCAGCCACAGATGCTGGTGAAACGTCAGGAGAAAATGCTGCTAGAACATAGCCATGCAGCCCGGAAACCACACAACACCCTAGTGATTCTGGCCATAAAAACCTGTGACAATACATAGCTACTTTGCTATCGTTTGGGGTTTTTGATTTATGTTTCTGCCAAACACATACAAAATGCTTTTTAAGTTGAAGTTGCTAATAGGAACTGGTGCTTTTTGCTATCACAAGCAAGCAGCCAATCAATGTTTTGCCTAGGTGTTTTAGGGTCCTTTTTGTGGTGCACACAAACCAACGTGTAAGATTATAAAATAAAAAGGGCAATGCTGAAAATATCACAGGAGCAGAGTTTGCTTTGTAGTGAGGAGACACGTACTTCATGCTGGGGGTGTCAATTTTGGACTGATTTATCCTCATATACAAGTACACATAATTATTGTTGTTTTTCCCTCACTGTAGGAGACAATGAACATTCCTCCCCAGTTTGTATTGTGTGCATTCAAAACATTTCCATGATGAGGAAGGAGTGTTTCTCACTTGCCAACCACAATGAGCAAATTGAGATCAGATCTCTAGAGATTCCAAGAGGTTGAAGCCTTTGGAGAGAGTTTTTAATTAAAAGTCACATAAAGCTTACATAGATACCTTAGATCAGGGGTGCTCATTAGGTAGGGCATCCTGGTAGATCGCAGGCAGGGCGGGAGGAAGGCTCAGTCCCACCCCGCAGGCTCCCGATGCCACCTAGGTGCAGAAGGAGGTTGGACTGGATGGCCCTTGGAGGTCTCCTCCTATTCTAGGAACCCATTGTTGTTGTTGTTATTATTATTATTATCAGAGGCTGAATGGCCATCTCTGAGGAATGCTTTGATTGTGTTGTTCCCTTATGGCAGAAGGAGGTTGGACTGGATGGCCCTTGGAGGTCTCCTTCTACTCTAGGAACCTATTTTTGTTGTTGTTACTATTATTATTATTACTAGTAGTAGTAGTAGCAGCAGAGACTGAATGAACATTATCATCATCATTATTATGAATAAATTCAGGGGCTTATTATACTCACATTTAGTTGAATTCAGTCTTAAAATATATTATATGGCTCTCACTGAAATAAATTTCCAAATATTTTGCTTTTATGGCTTTCTGAGTAGTGGATAGGTAGATCATTTTGACTTGGTTAGCTCGCATGCTGAAAAAGTGTGAGCACCCCTGCCTTAGATGTTTTGGATGAAAAAGTGATGGAAGGAAATGACTTGCTGGGCATTGTTTCACTATGTCACATGTGCATTGAACAGTACAAAATAAGGAGAGGCCAAGCTAAATCAAATTCAGGATAAGCACCAACATGTATCCTCATTACACAACCTAAAACCACACTCATATTTTGCTAATCCCAGCAATTAAAAGCCTTACTAGAGAGACGCCACTGGTCACATATCATCCTAGAAACACCATCTTAAAGAATTGGACGTCTACTCACTTAAGGGTACCTGAGTCTGCCCTCACATCTATAAGCCACAGCAGCAGAAATTGACTGTCTTGAAATTTCTCCCACCTACCCTTAGTCCTGGCAGGGTTCCAGAAGCATCAGTTTTCAGGAAGAACGTCTCTTTCTCAGTCAAAAGCATTCAGGGCAAGATTTCTTAAAGAACTTGCCAACAGCAGCTGCTTCCATCCAAAGAGTCCCTCTCAGGAGAAAAACAAGCTTTCAAATCCAGCCATGCTTTAAAAGCCATGATTACATTCTCACTCATGTTTTCCAGAAAAATAGCCTTTTTTTCCACGGGAAGTGACAAAAAAAGTTCTTTCTCAGCCACCCGCCTTTCCAAAGGGAGCAGCTGTACATTAAACCACTGAATAATTCCAGGTTGAAAGATAAAATATTTAAGACTGAAATCTCTTCTAACTTTAACAGTTTCCAAGACATCCTTCAGAGCTCACAATATAACAACCACTTGCCAAGGAGGATCAAGATAAGGCACATAATTATACAGAAACATGGAAAAACATCCATGGTAAACCAGCTGGGAATCCAAAACTTGGCATGTGAAAGATGCAGTGGAGCTGCTCAAATATCAAGTGGCAGCAAGTTCTTCATAGGCCCATGATCTTATTGCATAACCTGACTGACAGGATATAGAATATAGGCCCATTGAGTTTTATTTAAGTGCTGACTTGGGGCAATTTCAGCATCCTAGGACACTTCCATCCTGTTTTAGGGATGAAGTCCCAAGCTGGCCATAACATGATGTCATGTGAATTCTGGCAAATTCTTTCATCCAACTGGGGTGTCTTTGGACACTTCTCTCCCAACACAGGAGCCTGCCCATGTTGGAGCCAGTGGAGCCAGTATGGGTCATAGCTGTGGGGTGACACTTTCCCCTTGTGATGGGGCAAAGCGGGATGTGTCACTGAGAGGGAGTTGTGATCAGGGTGACCTATTCTGGTGGCGAAGCAAGGTGAGTTACTGTACCTTTGTGATGAGGTTGTAAGCCTTCAATAATTAATTCAGTGAGTCTTCTTTGGTTATGACCTTCAAATTAATTTAACCAATAGGAAAGTGTATAAAATAAAAAGCACAAGAATCATAAAATAAATAAATGAGAGTGAGGCAATTCTTTCCTTCACATGGGCCATGCACGGAGTACCCTCTTCCCCAGTTCAAATGACAAAACACAATTCCTCTGCCTCAAAACTGGGAGCCTCTTCATGTGATATTAAACCATCATGAGTTTTTTAAAATAGAAAAATGGGGGGAAAGAAAGGAGGGAAGAGGTCAGGAGTGAAGACTTGAACAATACATTTTGGACTGATTTATTTGAAGAAGTTAATTGATACCCACCAAATTCATGCTAAAATAATTAACATTTTCTTGTCTGTCTTTCTTTCTTTCTTTCTTTCTTTCTTTCTTTCTTTCTTTCTTTCTTTCTTTCTGTGTGTCCCTCTAGCCTTTTTATGCTAAAATAGACTAAAATTGCTACTTCTTAAAAATGATTTCAGTCAGGTAGATCAGTCTTTCTCAACCAGTGTGCCGTGGCACACTAGTGTGCTGTGACGGACCTCCTGCTGTGCCGCGAGAAAAGCTCTCTGCCCCCCCTCCTCCCCCCTTCTGCCGAACTCCTGCTGCTTGGGGGAGGAGGAAGGGCCGGGCAGTGGCGAAGAAAAAGAAGAAGGGACTGGGGCGCCGCCTCCTTCGGCTGTTTCCCCAGCCAGCCTCCAATCTGCCATGACTCCCACCATGACTCTCGCCCCTCGCTCGCTGAAGTTGCGTGGAGGAGGAGCCCCGCCCACTGAAGCCCATCCACCGCTCATGCTCCTCCTCTGTAGGAGAGCTGAAGCTGGGGGGAGGGAGCGGGGCATGGCATGGCCTGTAGGAGAGCTGAAGCTGGGGGGAGGGGGCGGGGCATGGTGCGGCCTGGCTCTGCCCCCTCCCCCCTATTTGGCACTCCCAGCAGCTGCTCCAGCCTTGAGGGACAGTGCCAAGCCAGCATCGTGCTGGCTCTGGCACGGCTGGCTTGGCACTGCCCCCTCAAGGCTGGAGCAGCTGCTGGGAGAGGTGAAGCCGGGGGTAGGGGGTGGGGCATGGCACAGCCTGACTTCGCCCCCTCCCCAGCTTCGGCACTCCCAGCAGCTGCTCCCAGCAGGGCACCAACCCCCAGCCGTTCTTTACTGTGTTAGAGTGTCATTTTGTGTCATTTTGGTTGGTGGTGTGCCCCCGGATATTTTTAATGTTAAAAGTGTGCCACGGCTCAAAAAAGGTTGGGAAACACTGAGGTAGATGATGGCAGAGCAGAAAGTGCGTAGTTAAATCCTTTGGTTCACTCTATGTTTAATATGTACAGTTATATGATGCCTGTTCCTTTGGCAGATACATTCATTGATATATCAGTCCCTACTCTGATCCTGGGCTTCTGACACATCATTACAATATTCATTGCCAAATATAAAGTTGTTGGCCAGCAGAGGAGTGCCTTTCTCTGCATTTGGAAAGAAGACTTCTCTTAGGGCCATTCAGGAGGTTATAAACATGGTCAGGCTGTACAGATGGCCCATCTTCTGGTGACAGTTTTTCTTCATGGTCCTGTTCTGGGGGCCATTCCACACAGTCACATAACCCAGAATATCAAGGCAGAAAATTCCACAATATCTGCTTTGAACTGGGTTATCTGAGTCCACACTGCCATATATTCCAATTTAACGCAGATAATGTGTGGAAGGGGCCTGGGATGTAACTAGGTATTTGTTGTATATTATTCTTGATGCTCTTACTGCTCTTTGTTCAGTTTTCTTTCTTACAGCTTGGGTGCCTAGCAGTTTCAGCATTAGGATTATCTAAGGATTAGGATATTTTTTGAGCCAGAGTGGTGTAGTGGGCTGAATGTTGGACTAAGATTCCAGGAAACAACTCCATTCAACTAGGTGACTGTGGACACATCACAATTTCTCATCCTCAGGGGAAAGCAATGACAAAGTCTCTCTGAACAAAAAACCCGGTGATACATATTATTTTGTTTTGTGTATTTATGGAAATATATATATATATATATATATATATATATATATATATAATGGAAATATGTTTTAATATGTGTATTCTACAGAGCGCACAGAGTGTTTTTAAACCATATGTATTTCAGTAATGATGTAACCCACCCTGAGCCTTGAAGAGGTGGGTAAGAAATAATAATATAATAATAAGGATTACAAGGCCAATAAAAAAGTGAAATATCTAACCAGTCTTCAAGAATACCATTTCAAACATTTCTACATGATATTATTGCATTATCCTTCCGTATCCCAAGGGGGAGGGGGACCTGGCTTAATCATGCGTAATTAATTTGAGAACTGTGACTTTTATAAGTTTCTGTCCCTGAGTAGGACTCCATCTTCCATCATTATATTATTAATGGATCCAAAATATTCTTCCCATTTATATTTCGGTCTTAGTAACCAGAAATACATCTTCCTCCTTGCCTCTGAAGTAATCACGGAATATACATACATCCTGTCCTATTGTACAGTCACCCCTACACATTTGTGAGTTCAACTTTTGCAGCTTTGATGAAAATGTTCTCTATAGAAATCTCTAGGTTTTCTGGTGTGTTAGTCAACTTTCATTGGCAAATACCTGTAAAAGTCTTCCAGTGTTATTTTATGAACATTTTCTAGCAGAAACAGACCATAGTGTTGTGCCAGATAACCTAGCTATTTCTCTATGGATGTTTTTTTATTTATACCTTTTCATTTATGTAAGGATCCTGCTTACCCAACCTTAGCAAATCTGAAGGTCTGACTGTATTCTAACAAAAATGTGAAATATCAGGAAATTTTATTTCACTCTTAGCTGAAATGAGAGCCGTAAGCACTAGGGGTGGTTGATCCATATAAAAAATTGATTCTAAACTCAGTTGGGGAGGGGAATTCAGTTTTTTGTTTGTTATAGAAATTAATCCAAAAAAATTAAATAAATCTCGTGATTAAAACGTTATTAATAACGAATTATTATTCCTTACGCCAGCTGGGAGGGAGCCCTCCTCTCTTCCGTTCCTCCCCCCCCCCCAAGAGCAGAGGCATCCCCGGTTAAATGTTCTTGCAGAGGGGGAGGAGGAACGGAGAAGTGGATGGATGGCTTATTGCCATCCACTCCTCCATCCACTCCTCCGTCCCATCCCCCCCCCCGCAAGAACAGAGGCGTCCCGAATTATATTTAATCTGGGATGCCTCTGTTCTTGCCGGGGACGGACGGACGGAGGAGTGAATGGCTTGTGCGTAAAATGTGTGACCCGGGTTCGGTATATAAATTACACTTCTGGGTTGGACCACAAGGGTCAAAAAACTTTGAAATTAATTTTAAATACGAAGCAAAACCGATTTCAAAGTATTTTAAACTGGAGATATCCACCCCTTTTGTAAAAAGGTTCAAATTTCACATCTGCATTAGAGGTGCTTTAACTGCTACTTGGGAACCCTGCAGGACCTAAATCTGTAAAAAGAAGTCTCAGAACAGCATTCTTACAAACACTCACATACATCTTTACATAGGAAGAAAATCCTTAAGGCATTTATTAGTACTAATAACTCAAATCTTAGTACCTTTTTTACTGGTTTGGTGGAGCCCCAGTGGTGCAATGGGTTAAATCCTTGAGCCAGCAGGACTGAAGGCCAACAGGTTGGAGGTTCGAATCCGTGGAGAGCACAGATGAGCTCCCTAGGTCAGCTCCATCTCCCCATGTGGGGACATGAGAGAAGCCTCCCACAAGGATGGTAAGACATCAAAAACATCTGGGTGTCCCCTGGTCAATGTCCTTGTAGACAGCCAATCTCTTATATCAGGAGTGATTTGCAGTTTCTCAAGTCGCTCCTGACACTTTAAAAAAACTGGTATGAAAGAAGGAAAGTCCCAGGTCCATTACTATTATGGAAATAACATAAAAGAAGGGAAAGAGAAGTCTGACTCTAGAAATTTACAAGCCGCCGATAATTAAAATGCTTGCATTCTGGATATATATGAAAGGTGAATGTGCCAAAAAGCTAATCAATCTCTAATGCCCTATATTATAACTCATTTAGTCCTGACCTGAAATCAAAAAGATGAGAGATCTAAATCAAAATGTTATTTGATTTTACTTCTCGCTGTTTTAGAAAAAAGTGGGGGAGGAATGAGAAGGCTGCCAAAAAAGAAAAGTGCTTTATGCACCTAAAGACTCATTTCTACCCCAGGTCCTAGTATACATAAATTCTATCACTAATAGCATGGGGAAAATTTATTAATGGGTCTTTATTTTTAAAGTACTATTTTCTTATGGAAATGGCACTCTAATGTACAAGGTTGCTGTTGTGATTGATACCACAAAATAGATTTAGGACATTATGGCATGGTGTGTGGTGGGATATATATCCATAGTGTTCAGGAATACCTGGCTGCTCTAAACAAATTCAATTCCCCTGGGCCAGATCAACTACACCCAAGAGTATTGAAGGATCTAGCAGAAGTCATTTCGGAACTATTGCCAGACATCTTTGAGAGTTCTTGGGGAACAGGAGAAGTTCCAGCAGATTGGAGGAGGACAAATGTGGTCCCTATCTACCTTCAAGAAGAGAAAAAGGAAGACTCAAACAATTATCGTCCAGTCAGCCTCACATCGATACTAGGCGAAATTCTGGAAAATATTGTGAAGGAAGTGGTCTGCAAAATTTAGAAACAAATGGGGTCATTGCTAATAGTCAATATGGATTTACCAAAAACAAGTCATGCCAGACTAATCTGATCTCTTTTTTAATAGAATTACAAGCTTGGTAGATGCAGGGAATGCCGTGGTTGTAGCATATTCGGATTTCAGTAAGGCACTTGACAAGGTCTGACAAACCTGATCTTCTGACAAACAAACTAGTCCAATATGGGTTAGGCAAAACTATGGTTAGGTGGATCTGTAATTGTTTAAGTGAACGAACCCAGAGGGTGCTCACCAATGCTTCCTCTTCATCCTGGAAAGAAGTGACGAGCGGAGTGCCACAGGGTTCCGTCCTGGGCCCGGTCCTGTTCAACATCTTTATTTATGACTTAGACAAAGGGTTAGAAGGCATGACCATCAAGTTTGCAGGCAACACCAGATTGGGCGGCATAGCCAATACTCCAGAAGACAGGAACAGAATTCAAAACGATCTTAACAGATTAGAGAGATGGGCCAAAACTAACAAAATGAAATTCAACAGTGACAAATGCAAGATATTCCACTTAGGCAGTAAAAATGAAATGCAAAGATACAGAAGGGGGGACGTGTGGCTCGAGAGCAGTATGTGTGAAAAAGATCTTAGAGTCCTTGTGGACAACAAGTTAAACATGAACTAAAAACTGGACGAATTTACAAGAAATTTGGACACTACACCCCTAACAGACCAACGAGTGACCATCACTCATAAACACCCCCCCCCCAAGGAACAGTGGAAAGGACTTAAACACCCCAAAATGTTAAATGATGATACAGCACATATGCGAAAACGACAGCTCCCAGCATCCCCTAGACCAGGCCCTTTAGAAAAGGAGGATGCTCCAAATGCACTGCTTCCAAGCTACAAGCTTGCTTTTCCTTGGATTTATTTGAGAGCATCCCAAGCCATACATATTTCCTATTTCCTATTCCTGGACTGCAACTCCCAGCAATCTTCCAGCTAGATAAGAAATATAGATTAGATAGAGATTGATAGTAGGTAGATAGATTAATCAGGAGGACTGCTGGGAATTGCAGTCCAATAATAAGTAGAGAAGGAAGAAAGGAGAGGGGAAAAGGGAGGGGGAGGAAGGGAAGAGATAGAGAAGGAAGGAAGGAAGGAAGGAGAGAAGGAAAGAAAAAAGTGGGAAGGAAGGAAAGAGGGAGGGAAGGACAGAAGGGGGAGGGAAAGCAAGAAGGAGAGAAAGAGGGAGGGAAAGGTTGGCTACAGCAACACAAGGCGGGTGTGTGTGCTCTGTTCATTTTGAGTGACATCATAACTCAAAAACCACTGGACTATTTGCCACCAAATTTGGCCACAAGACACCTACTAACCCAAGGAGTGACCATCACTCAAAAATGATAATTTAGGTGTTGTAGTTGCTGGGATTTATAGCTAACCTACAATCAAAGAGCATTCTGAACTCCACCAACGATGGAATTGAACAAAACCTGGCCCACAGGACTCCCACGACCAACGGAAAACACTAGAACGGTTTGGTGGGCATTGATCTTGAGTTTTGGAGTTGTAGTTCACCTACATCCAGAGAGCACTGTGGACTCAAACAATGAAGGCATGAATACTCCATATGCCCAAATATGAACACAGATGGAGTTTGCGGGAAATAGACCTTGACATTTGGGAGTTGTAGTTACTGGGATTTATAGTTCACCTACAATCAAAGAGCATTCTGAACCCCCCAATGAAAGAATTGGGCCAAACTTCCCACAGAGAACCCCCATGGCAACAGAAAATATTGTGTTTTCTAGTGGTCTTTGGCGACCCTTCTGACACTCCCTCGTGACCCCCAGGTTGAGAAATGCTGCCTTCGGACCATCCAAACTCCCTTCACCAGGGGAAGAAAACACAATCAAAGCCCTCCTGACAAAGCACCCTCCAGTCATAGATATAGATAGATATATATGATTCACACACACACACATGCATATGACAGATATAGTATCATAGATTTCAATTATATGTTGCATGTTCCAGAGCAGGCAAACCAGACAATCTTTATAACACTGACAAAGAAACAACAAGAAAAACTGTTTACCAAGAAGCATAAAGAAATTACATTTATTAGAAACCAACACTTTCTCATTACTTTATTTTCCAGATCACTAGACTGGGCCACAGCAATGTGTGGCAGGGGACGACTAGTAAATAATAAAAATATAAAAGTAACGACAACATATAATACAGTAAAAAATGAAATCTACTTTTCTTTATTTGTTACCTGCTTAGAAAACAATTGTAGAAAGTGAACAACAAATTTCCAAAATAAATACATTACAAATGTATTAGTTAGTAGCTAAAATGTACATATATAATGTTCATTCCATCTCTAAACAGTTCCCTATAACAATCATCACATACATTTGTTATTCTTTTTGATGATGGCTGCATTTTGTGTTTTGTTATTGTTACATTACATTTTAAAAGAGACTTTGAAACCACAAATTCTAATTGTTTGAAATTTAGTCAAGCACATGCAGATTTTAAGTATTTTTGCAAGCATTTTACATATACACTCACCCTACTACTACCATAAAGGGCTTTATTGGTTAAAAATTACAATTTGCTTCAATGACACTATTCCCAAAACAATTCAACAATGCAGTCAAAAAGAAAATCAAAAGCCCATCAGAAATGTACTAATGGCTATGTGCTCATATTAGCTGTAAAATTCAAGAAAATAAAGAAGTTGTCATCTAAGAGAAATGGATCAGAAAATTTTGCAAACAACATTACTGGCATAACTTACATGCGATGAAAGGCTGAGCAAACATAAAAAGTGGAAAACTAACTCTTTTGGAACAAAGCCAACAATTTATTATTCAGTGAAACAAAGTTAAATCATTTGAGAATGTAAAACAGGAAAAAATTGGCTGTTACATTAGGTTTTTCTTTTCTTTTGTATTTTTAACATAATCATAAAAAATGTATGCCATTTATCCATAATGCTATTTGCATATATTCTGTACTCAGGAGGATTCTACAATATCTTTTCTGCATTGAAAATGGTTAAAAAAAGCTAACAGCTAACCCATTGGAGTTATCATGAGTGGTATATACCAACTAGAAAGAGGCCTCATCACACTTTAAACCAACTGAGTTTACAATTGAAAATTCACACCATGTTTTTTAAATGAAAAGAATTTCCTTAGGTTGAAAAATATCAAAGTGTCTCAGTAAGGTAATGTAGCACCGACCTCTTCTACTGACTCCAAATGCTAAAAATATAGCTGGTATACAGTCTATGTCCTCAAAACCATAGCATATGGACTTGACATCTGCCAGTTACATATGATGAAGTGATCAAGGGCCACTCAAGCATGAATAAAGGCCAAAGTGTCCACTACCATTTCTTGTACTTAGTCAAATAGATCTGGGAATGGTTGCTTCCCCGCCCTTCTCATTTTTCTTTTTTAAAATTTTCCAGGCCAACAGAAAAATCTGCCCAGAAATCCTTTTACTCCTACTAGTCATAAGAGAACACTGTAAAATGCACATCATTCTTAAGGAATGTCAGTGTAGCAGGAATTTACCTTCCGTGGTATCACACGTGACTTTTCTCTCTCATGTCTGGATTGTGTCAATGAGGATAGGAAGGCTTTGTCACACAGGCACTTGGATGAGTAGTATCCATAGAATATCACAGAGCAAGGCTGCAGCTGTTGGAAGCATATTCTCTTTGTTTGCATCAGTAAAACTAGAATGGGAAAGCGTTCATTTCCAAAGGGGAATGTGTAACGTGTGTATGTATTGGGGGAGGAAAAGAGTGAGAATGAGAGAAAGATTTGTGTACATCTTGCCAAATCAATCCAGATTGGAGTCTAGACTCATGCTTCACTCTCACTCTCTTGGGAGACACGGTGATCAAAGTCTAGCCATTTGGCACAATTTTCTGCATGGTTTTAATGGTACTCCCAAAACAAAAGGCAGAATTACATTCCAGCTGTATATATCTTGAGCTAGATAAACACAGATCTCTAATGCTATAATGGATCACTGTATTTTGATTGATGTCCAAAGTCACATATGTATATTGACAAATCCCAGGCAATGTGAATATCTGGAAACTCAGGAGATACACTGAAGGATGTGGACAGCTGCCTGAACATGATTGTCATTAGAGAAATAGATACTGTTTGAATGTACCATACATGGAATTCCATAATCTGAAATACTCCAAGACTTGAAATTGTCCTCAGAGATGGGTGTGAAAGTGCCATCTTTGCTTTCTGGGGGTTCAATATTTTATGCACAAAATTATTAAAAGATTGTATAAAACTATCCTCAGACTATGCGTCTAAGGTATTTAGGAAAAAAATAATTCAGTGTTTATACTTGGGTCCCATCTCCAAGTTATTATATTATATGGAAATACAGATATTCCAAAATCCTAAACGCTTCTTGTCCCAAACAGTTCAAATAAGAGATGCTTGGCCAGTACAGTGAGACTTTGGACAATAACTTAGGTTTGTAGGATTCCTATATCTTACATAGACAACGTATTTTAAACACTCTGTGTATCATAGAATGTTGATGGTACATCTAGTGCAGGTTTCTCTTTTATTCTGGCAGGCCAATGTGAATCGTATAATTTCATTAACATTGTGGACAGGGACCTCAGTTTTCATCCATTTATTGATAAATAATATTAACTATTGAAAGGAACAATGGACAATTATTTCCTTGCTGACTCCTATTCACATCACAACATACAGTACATGCTTCATGGGCTAGTACAGAATTATAGAATATAAAAAACAGGAAAAGGCCGTTAATTCCAGTACTGGATGAGGTGATTTAGGTACTTACTGAAAAGCTTTACCTTTCACTAAAAGTACAGTGTATTAATTAGCCAAGGTAAAAAAATGGCAATATTTAAAAAGCGTGGTAGAACATAAACATTTTTGCATGATGTCTAAAAATCAGCAGTATTGACCCCAGCCCAGCCAAATTGAGGAAGGCAGTCCCACATGCCATGAAAAATCCCCTCTTTCTGGTTGAGACTTTGGACTGATTGACATAACTTTTTGTCACAAACTGAAGAGAGCCTCAGAGGAGGGCTTCAGCAGATGATTTTAGGGAAGGACGAGAAACCTTTGGCTCTACAGGTGTTTAGGACTGAAATTCCCATAAACCCGATGGGTGAGGATGAAGGGAGGTATAGATTAAAACATCTCAAGTCAAAAGCTACCCATCCATGTCTTAGTGCAGGGAGATATTGCAAGGGGGCAGGGTATCTAGTACAGTAGGTCCTCTACATCAGGGATCCTCAAACATTTTAAACAGAGGGCCAGGTCACAGTCCCTTACACTGTTGGAGGGCTGGATTATAATTTGGGAAAAAAAGAATGAATTCCTATGAACACTGCACATACCTTATTTGTTTTGCAAAAACAATTTAAAACAATAGAATAATTAAAATGAAGAACAATTTAAACAAATATAAACTTATTAGTATCTCAATGGGAAGTGTGGGCTTGCTTTTGGCTGATGAGATAGGATTGTTGTTGTTGTTGTTGTGTGCTTTCAAGTTGTTTCAGATTTAGGTTGACCCTGAGCGAAGGCTGGGGAAATGACCTTGGAGGGCCGAATCCAGCCCACAGGCCTTAGTTTGGGGACCCCTGCGCTACATACATGAATTCAGCCATTTAGAACTTGAAAACTTTTTTCTAAATCCAAAAGCAAGCCTTGATTTTGACATCTGACATAAGGGACGCAATTTTACTGTACCATTGTACATAACGGTACTTTAGCATCCATGGATTTTGGTATCCATGAAAAGTCCTGGAACCAAATCCAGCAGATACCAAGATCACAATATATAATAGACACTCTTTGTGATGGATAAATGTTATACACCACCATCTTTGAAGAAGGTCTTTTCTTCGAGGAAGGGCCTGGATGTACTGCTGCCAGGAAATGAAACGAAGCAATACAATGGCTCTACAAAAATTGATGTTTTTCCCATGGATCATAACTTTAATGTTACATTGTGTATTCTTAGTTGTAGAATTGTTACAGGAACCTATTGGCCAGTATCACAAAAACATGCAAACCTGTGTGTAACTGAGCTAAGATTTAAAAGAGGCATGCACAAGAAATGGAAAAGGGGGGAAATCATCAAAGAGGAATTCAAACAAATAACCAATATATGTAGGAAAAAGGTTCATAAGGCTAAGGCACAAAATTAGCACAGGCTTGCCAGAGAGATTAAAAACAATAAAAAGTGGTTCTTTGGTTATGTCAGTAGAAAAAGGAAGAAAAAGGAAATGGTAGGAGAAGGCGGTGAAATGCTAACAAGGAATAGGAAAAAAGCAGAGCTACTAAACAATTTTTTTGTCTCAGTCCACTCCCAAAATTCAATCTGAGCCATATGGAGCAGACAAGGTAAGGGGAAATGCAACCCAAAGTAGGTAAGAAGTAGTTAGAAATATTTGGCTAGTTGGCTACGCTAAATGAATTTAGGTCTCCAGGGCCAAATGAACTACATTCAAGAATATTGAAAGAATTAGCAAAGTGATTTCAGAACCACTGGCAATAATTGAAAACAGGAGAAGTCCCAGCAGACTGGAGGAGGACAAATAGTGTCACTATCTTCAAGAAGGGGAAAAAGAGGACCCAAAGAATAACTGTCTAGTCAGTTTGACAGTAATACCTGTCACGCCACAAGCCTCAGTTTCCTTGGTTTCCCCTGAACCAAAGTACAGCCATGATGGCAACAAGAAATCTTCCAGGCCTGTCTCTGTTTCCCAAGTGAACTCTGTACATTGCAGCCTGGGTGAAACAGTCAAGGCCGCAGTTGTTACTCCCAGCGATAAGCAGAGCCAGCGGAGACCAGCAGTGGGATAAACTCCCTTCAACAGATGTGGGCACTAATTGGCTTACATACTTTGTTGCTGAGGTTTACCAAACAGCAGCTGCATCCCATCCTGAGAACCATGAAGTGCGACGCAGGTACGTCGGACAGATCAAAGGGTTTGGACCCTATAACTGTTTGATCTGAGCAAGGCTAGCCATCTCGAGCCAATGATCGCATCTTAATGATCATGGAATCCTGAAAGGGCCTTGCGGCCTTCCTGCTAAGCTGATACCTGCCAGCTCACTGGTTGCTTGAACTCGGCCCACTTGGGCCTCCGTTTGCCTTGCTGCTTTGTTCCTGGTTGCTACAGAAAGACTTTTGCCTTGTATCCTGCTTGAACCTGGATTGCCTTGGTTCTATTGCTGCTTCCAAGAACATTTGCTGCTATTTCACCGGTGCCACTTTAAGGGCACCTAAGCTACTTCTAGCCTCTTTCCTATACCAGTTATTCTAAATAAACCTGTTGTACTTCAGCTGAACGTGTGGTTTATCAAGGGAGGTTTACCAGAGGTCCAGGAGGGCAACAATACCAGGAAAGATTAAGGAGACAGTCTTCAATCACTTAGAAAGGAATGCTGTGATTACTAAAAGTAAACTCTGTTATTCAAACTCTTTTATTTATTTACTTTATTTATATTCCGCTCTTCTCACTCCGAAGGGCACTCAGAGCGGATTACAGGTACACATACTTAGCAGACAATCCCTGCTGTTTCCACATAACGCACACATATAGACGAACAGAGGCAAACTCTGGCCACCAGGGGGAGCGGATGCACTCCTCATCTCTCAGCGTCCCCAGCGTCCCTTGTTGTTCCTTCCGCACCCCTCAGCATTCCTGGAGTCCTTTAATGGCCTCATAATTCAGTCAAAATGTGCCTCCTACTTAATGTGGTACATTTATCTCCTACTTGACAGATGCAACTGTCTTTTGGGCTGCAAAGGTCGACAGCAGGCTACATTTAAAGGTCGAGCGCCCACCTCAACCCGGGCAGACCTTGAACTCATGACCTACTGGTCAGAGAGATCTTATGCAGCTGACACTTAGCCAGCTGCGCCACATTCCTGCCATATTTTATTCTATGATTCTATAAAATCCCACTTTCTCTTGGAATTGACACCACACAGCTGGCCTAAATCCCGTGTTTTTGCAGGGGTGATGCCCCCGCCCACCAGTAGGGGTGGGCAGGAGCACTACCAGCCTTTTCCTTCTTTACCCCTTCTTTCTCAACTTACCAGGAGGAGGTCCATTTGAAGCCTGCAGCCTTCTTCACACACACCCCCCCCCCGCCCCCCGGCCTGCCCTGGAAGAGTCAAAATAGTACTTTGAGTAAAGGAAAGGCAATTCCTGCTCCAGGGCCCTCTGTTGGCTCTTCCAGGGAGGAGGGAGAGGGGAAAGGCTCCAGGTTTTCATTGGCACCTTCCTCTGGTAAGTTGAGAGGGAAATAGAGGCCCCAGAAATAGTCTTTGGGGGGGAGGGGATCATGGTTTTTTGCATGCCTGCAGGACTACACAGGCATGGAAATGTGTGCTTTTCTTTCAGAAGAAATTTAAAGTGTACATTTTTAAAATGTGTTTTCCAGCCCTTAATTCGATTCCTCCTGATTCTTCACGTATTTTGGCTAAATGGTGTTTAGCCACCAGATTTTACCTGGGTTATAATGCATGTGTAGAAGGACTCTGAGTGGGAGATTCAGATAGAGGAAACAATTTTTACTCTACATCGTTAACTATGGAATTTCCTATCAAAACATAAATGGCAACAACACAAATTCTGCAACATGTCCATTCATAATATTATTAACACAGATCTAGAATGAAACTGCTAGATCAGATACAATATTCATCCATTCCGGCAGTCCCTCTAACATATTTTTTTCCAATGACATACTGACTCTAAACCTAGAGGTTCCATTTAACTGTGCTAAACAATTTAATAAGTGACTTCTTGTTTGAAAAACTGCCTCTCTCCCCACCCTCATTCCGAGCTCCTTACTGATCAATTTTAGTGGGTTCTTTTGTTCTAGTATTGTCAAAAAGAAAAGAAAAACATTCAAATAACATCAGTTGTGTACTTCAGTAAACTCCCTTTGGCTCAGTTGAGAATTGAGATTGGCAAAATGACTGATTCTATTTTCCAGAAAAAACCTAGTTGTTTTTGTCCATAGCAGCAGTCAGAAATTCTGCTGTGTACTCCTAATAAATGTGTGCCTTCCAAAATAGGGTCTGAATGCCAACGCTCTTCAATGTCTCCCTTGATTTTCCACCTTTGCCCACCACTCAGGAAACCCTAAAAAGAAAAAGATTGTGTGTTACTTCAAATGTTGTTTCACTGCAAACCATGACTCCTTATGATGGAGTATGCTGGCTAGGGCTGATGGGAACTGCATTCAAACAGTAAGACTTGTAGAAGGCTGTCCTGTTGCCTTAAATACTGCCCTCTTCTCTTTTGTGTGAGATCGCATGCAAAAGATCTCATACAGGGACTGGGAAGTGTAGTTATTTAGAATGTTGTCAGTACCAGCTGGGGAAAGTGTTCCAGGGGTTCACAAAGTTTTACATCCATGGAGCCCTTTTTGAAGGAAAAGTTTCTCGAAGAGCCCCATGAAACTTGGGGCTCCAAGTGCATTTTAAAATTTGACAGATTGGCAAGGTGAGTGGCAGATGGATGAAGAATGCTTGTGTGAACTAACTGAAAAAACATGAACAAATTCCTATGCACACTGCATGTATCTTGTTGGTAGTGCAAAGAAAGAAAGAAAGAAAGAAAGAAAGAAAGAAAGAAAGAAAGAAAGAAAGAAAGAAAGAAAGCTACAATATTTAAAATAAAGAAAACATTTGACCTGCACAGGGGCCATATAGTCCAACCTGTTTCTGCCATGCAGTAAAAGCACTAATCAAAGCACTCCCAACAGATGACCATCCAGCCTTTGCAATAATAATAAGAGGAGGAGCAACCCAGGTCCATCCAGTCCAACCTTCTTCTCCCTTGCAGGAAAAAACAGTCAAAGCACCCCTAACTTATGGCCATCCAGCAATAACAACAACAACAACCACCACCACCACCCCAGGGGCCACCAAGTCCAACCTGTTTTTGCCAAGCATAGTCAAAGCAGTGACTAGGAGGCCTTGCAGACCCCAGTGGCAACATCATTTAGGAGGTGTGGTAGGCCGTGCCAGCCTCCCTGTGCTGCCTAGGCAGGAGAGGAGTGTGTGTGTGTGTGTGTGTGTGTGTGTGTGGGGTGGGGGGCTATGGGGCCCCCATGGAGTTCCTGACTGTGTTTAGCAAAGCCCTTAGCCAGGCCTCAGAGACAAAGTATTGACTTAAAGAATATTTCAATGTATTTATGGAATGAAAAATGTGAAAAATCACAATCGAGCAAGAAAAAGAGGTCCTACTTTCACCACCATTACAAGTATTGGCTGCTATGGGATGCCGCAATTGTACTTAGTGTCATGTTTAGTATCACAGAGATATAAGCTCCTCCCCACTGAGATTCTTTCAACCTCACTAGCCTGCTTCTACTTTTATTTCCAATCATTACAGGCCTGTTTGCGGCATTAGTTTACTTCCCAATTAAACAGAACATGTCTTGCTTTCATTTGGCAGTTTAATGACAGACTTCTCTCAAGCTGACTGGAGGATTTTCAAACTTCACAAACCTAGCTAAGTAAATCTAAAATTCACCACTTCCCCTGAAAAAAATAGCTCAGTGGTCAGTAAAACAAACTTATCAGTTAGATTCCGGATTGAGTTCCATGGGAGTCCACCATGTAATCCTTACAAATCATCAGCTTTCACTGAGCACATAAATTGTGCTCACCATAGTAGTATATTCATACAGCATATTTTAGGCCAACATTATGTCATCCGTTTAGAATGTGATGACATTAAAAAAGATGGGAGGCAGAAGCTGTTCAACGGTTCTCAATTCATAATGACAGCCTGCAGGAAATAAAGACACCATACCCAATACTATTCATTAAAAGAGAGCAAGAGTTTGCACTTCATCTTGCCAAGACCAAAGACACAAGACCAAAAACACAAATGCAGCTGTATATTCAATAGCTTACAATGCCTTTGGAAATAAATACAGCACATAATCATATTCCTGTGATCTGCCAGATAGAACTATACATCTAAAGTGACTTAAATACTGTCACTGTACTGAATAAGATTTACTAAACATTCTAACCTGTTTAATCATAAATTTTATTACTCATGTTTCTAACGTTTTGAAGACTACAAACCTGCCCAAATAAAGACAAATTTTGTACTAGATTTCAACAGCTTTTAAAAGGATGGAGGACATTTTGTATGACACCCCTCAAGTCACAAACTTGGTGACAGACAGTGTTGGTTGGGATCATGGTCACAAAAAGAACTGAAATTCTACAACTGAACAGACTCCTACCTTGATTTTATTTCTTGCTTTAATGTGACATCCTGGCTGGGGTTGATGGATTTTGGAGTCCAACAACATCTGGCAAACCACAGGTGTTCTGTTCCTGATTTATACATAGGCCATAATCCTGAAAGACTCCCTCTGTTCTTCCTTGGCTTCAAGGCTTGCTTACATGACCCATCTTTTGCGCCACACTTTTAAAGCATTTTTTTTGGCACGAGCTGTTGAGAACCACTGTAGACAGATCTATGAATGTATTATGTGAGTAAAGTTATAGACTTGGATTTGTGGCATGGGGAACAGCCTTTGCTTTAAGTGTATTTCCTATTTCTATTGCCTGGAATACTGTTGGGTAGCTCTGAAAGTGTAACCGAGCATTATACATCATAGCTGCTTCATATTCCTGAACCTTATGCATTTCTTAATTTAGGGAATTCATAGGGGCAGTAAAAATCCCCCAGTCCCATATTACCAGTCAGCAGCCACTGCAACCAGCAGATATTTGTGCTCCTGTTGCTCAAAAAAGTGGCTGCCTGACATTCTCACCTCTGTCCTCATATGGGTGATATCCAGTAGGGTTGTGCACAGATCCATTTTCCAGAAAGGGTGGTTTCTTACGTCTGATACTTTTAATACAGGTTTTATTGAAGGATATAAGGAGAAAGGATACCAGAAAGGGTGGTTTCTTAAGACTGATGCCCTAAAATAATGGAAAGGGAGGCGGATCTTCCTGATCTTTCAGTTGCACGATTTTTAAAAAACTGATTTTTTTTCCTGACCAAATTTACGAGGCTTCTGGAAAAAAGATCTGGGGATCCATCGAAATCTGGATACCGAAAACAGAACAGGATTTAGTCAAACTGCACACTCCTAATTTCCAGTCCCAGGGGAATGTAGTTGAGACAAATAGCTGGTTTCTGCTTTTTGCAACAGAGTAAGAATATTAGGCCCCTTCCCACATTATTTGCTTTGAACTGGAATATATGGCAGTGTGGACTCAGATAATCCAGTTCAAAATAGATATTGCGGGATTTTCTTCCTTGATATTCTGGGTTATATGGCTGTATGGAAAGGCCCTCAGTCAGCCAGTTCCTGAGAAACAGGCACCCTACAATCATAGCACCTGCAGAATGATAAATGGGGATTGGGAAGGACTGGGAAGAGATTTATAATTTTTCTACATAACTGCTGTAGTTGTAGTTACATAGCAACATATACAGCATTCCAGTTACTGTGAGTAATTCACAATTTAATAGCAGTGTAAAATTAAGCTTATTAGTTTCCACCTTAGATGTTGGTCACTTGAGATACTTCCATCTGAAGCTTCTAGAACAGGGGTGGGCAATTACCGGCCCTCCAGGTGTTTTGGAGTTCAACTCCCAGAAATCCTAACAGCTGGTAAACTGGCTAGGATTTCTGGGAGTTGAAGTCCAAAACACCTGGAGGGCCGGTAATTGCCCACCCCTGCTCTACCACATCATTGCCCTGCCTCAGTTGTGATATGTTTAAGCTCCTCCATATTGGATACTGCCGTTTCAAATGTGGTATGGGGGGCTGGGGTTGAGGTCTGAGAGTTAAGCATTCTGATACAGATCAGAACGAACCCTGCAGCTTTCCGAGTTGTGAGGCATAGCAGCCCTTGTATTAGAAGCATACTTTTATGAGTGTTTCTAATCTAAAATGGTCCCTATTGACTTTTGTTAGCTATGCCATACCTAAGGGATAATGTTGTAGTATCTGGCATGTGGCTAGACACCGGTTTTCAAGATGTTCCATAGCAGAAATAACAATTTTTGAGACGTATGAACATGCCAGGTTTCACTCTACTATCAAGCAGCTGAAAATATCTATATAAATAAAAATGCAATGTTTGTTTGTGGGATTACCATAACTAAAAAACCACTGGATGAATTGACACCAAATTTGGATACAATACACCTATCAGACCAACAAATGACCATCACTCAAAAACATTACAACGCATGTGCAAAACCACACTCACAAACACATATATAGTTCATTGGTTTGGACATCATATTTCTATGGACTTTCCTGAAGAAAAGGGCTTCAAAGTGTAAAATTCTTCAAAATGTTGTTCATTTTGTTTCTGCCCCACAGTTTTGGAGATGGTGAGCAGACGATGACATAAATATCATGAATAAGGATGAAGCAGAACATCCCAGCTGCCATGAGATGTGCTTGAGCATGAACAAATACAACTCTGACATGTAGCATTAAAGACTGCATCTTTAATGCCACCGTAATAATAAAAATGAAGCCAATACTGCTGGCACATTTTAATAGATGACTCTTTCCGAAAGCACCCCTCCCCATACTTGAAATTCAGCCTGAAGTCTAAGTTAAAGTCAGAGCCCTAGTCAGTTAACTGGGCTATAACATGTGAAGAATTGATTTTCTTATTTTCAGCTGTCAGGTCTGCTACAAAGAATGAGTTTTAATTCTGGGGATGTTATTAAACTCCTTGCTTAACTGGCAGAAAAATGGAACTGCTAGAAGAGCAATAGTGGAGCAGCAGTCGGATTGAATGACACCTGTCAGAGTATGATGAATGACCCTCTCTGCCCCACAATCCCATTCTCTGTCAGTCAGGTAAGGGCCATTAATCTTCATCGAGGGTCTGTCATGCTTGGCAACCAGGATGCCAAAAAAACAAAACAAAACACCTTCTCCCATTTGCCACTAAGACACATGTAACAATATGATACTCTCATTGTCAGGACGAAGCTGAATTTGCATAATTTATTATGACTCAACTCACCCACACCCACCTACCCCCCAAAATCTTTCTCCTCCAGCACCACTCTTTCCTCTGCCAAAGAGGGGGGCACATTTGTGATGAGACAGATGGAGTATGGGCCCAGGCTGCCAGCCTCCAAACCCCCTGCAGAGCTTGATGAGGAGCAGAGCATCTATACAAACCAATCAAAAAGCTGGCAGTTCAATTACAGAGTAATAAAGGGACATTCATCATTCAATTAGGCACCTGTCATGGTTTCACAAAAGGGAAAACTTCTAACCTGAGACTCCAGGGAGAAGATGCTACAACCAGAAACCAGGGAAACAAATGAAGGGAGAAAATAGGGAGAGGGAGGGGTGGGGAAAGAGGGGAAGAAGACAAAGTCAATTACTAGCCAACAAGACAAAAGGAAATACAGTAGTAGAAGAAAAAGTTATCTTTTGGCCAAAAACGAGGGAGGGGTTCAGGTATTTTGTTCGTGTGTGTGTGTGTGTGTGTGTGTGTGTGTGTGTGTATGTATATATATATATATATATATATATATATATATATATATATATATATAAGGCATGAGAAAAAAGTTATGAAAATGAAATGATTCGTAAGAAATTCGTAAGAAATGCTACTTTTGAGTATTTCCGCACCTGGAACGCCAACCAGGAAGTGGACTTTCTTTATAGAACTTCGGGGGCCAGGATTTTCTTAAGTGTCGTTATTAGGTCGTAAGGGGGGGGCACCCTCCTTCTCTCTCCTTGCCAATAAGTATTATGGCAAGGCAAGCCCTAAACTCGCTCCTTCTTTCGGCTGGAAGCCTGGAAAAATGTAAACAGAGAGGTTTACTCAGAGGTAAATCTGCAAAGGAGGGCACTTTGGATGAAGTGACCTCCTTTGTGGATTTACTTCTGAGTAAACCTCTCTGTTTACATTTTTTCCAGGCTTCCCTGCCTCTCCTGCCTGCCTGCCAGGATCTAAAGCATCAAAGAGTATTGGGGTGAGAAACCAACCTAATGTATAATAGAATGAATGCTACTGTAAGTGCCTAATATTATAAGTAATCCAACTGGTCATACCTACATTCCATGCACATGCAATAATACAGCAGTAATAACAATAACAAGAGGTAAAATTCAAACCGAAGTATTCTGACTGGTCCCTGCCTCATGCGGTGCAAACGGGCTCTTCTCTATTAGCCCGGGAAAAGCCAGTGTTTTCTGCTTGGGTGCACCCACATACATATTCTTGGGGGGGGGGGGATTTGCTGCAGAATCCGGGCTCATAGAGAAGATTCTGCAGCAAATCCCCCCCAAAAAGAATATGTATGTGTGTGCACCCAAGCAGAAAATGCTGGCTTTTCCCGGCTCACAGAGAAGAGCCCGTTTACCGCATGAGGAGGACCAGTCAGAATACTGTCGGAATGAATACCTCTTCTTATACCCATTGTTATTACTGCTGTATTATTGCATGTGCATGGAATGTAGGTATATGGGTGAGAGAGAGGCAGCGAGGAGCGAGGGGGGGCTCCTCCTCCTTTTCTTTTGCTGCTTCCAAGAATAGAATACCCGCTCCCTCCCTCCCTCCTTCCCTCCCTCCTTCCTATTTGGAGAGTCCCATCTAGAATTCAGTGTGATTTATTCAAGTTTTGGCATACAACTCCCAGAAATCCCAGCCAATTTACCAGCTGTTAGGATTTCTGGGAGTTGTAGGCCAAAACCATCTGGAATGTGCATGCGCTGGCATACGAACTACTAACGAATTTCGTTAGTAATTAAGTTACATTTTAGAAATTTTTGGAATTTTTTTTGTAAGTCTTTCTTTTACTAATCACCCCCATTTGATGTTCGAATCGCCATTTTTGGGGTTCGAAACCATGACATATATATATATATATATATATATATATATATATATATATAGAGAGTACAGACTATAAAAAGTCCAGCACTGAATGTTAATAATATGCATTATTTGGGTTTTTTTCTTTTAACCACAAATTCTGATGCAGAAAAAAAGATTGAAATTTCACTCAAACTTTAACCTGTTGAGAAATATATATGAAAAGTCTGTCTATCCATCTAGATTTCAATCTATTATTGAGGGTGATAGAATCATAGAATAATAGAGTTGGAAGAGTCATATGGGCTATCTAGTCCAACTCCTTGCCATGTAGAAAAAGCACAATCAATGTGCCCCTAACAGATGATCATCTAGCGTCTGTTTAAAAGTTTCCAAGGAAGGAGATTGCACCACACTCCAAGGCAGAGAGTTCTACTGTTGAACAGCTCGTATGGTCAGGACATTCTTTCTAATGTTCTCATCGAATCTCCTTTCCTGTCATTAGAACCCATTGTTCCTGGTCCTAGTTTCAAGGGCAGCAGAAAATAAGTCCGCCCCCTCTTCCTTATGGCACGCTTTCACATATTTTTTACATGGCTATCATGTCTCTTTTCAGCCTTCTCTTCTGCAAGCTAAACATACCTAGTTCTTTAAGATGCTTCGCATAGGGATTCATGGTCTCCGCACCCTTGAACATTTTAGTTGCCCTCCTCTGGACACTTTCCAGCATGTTAATATCTCTTTTAAGACTATGGTGCCCAGAACTGGACAGAGTATTCCAGGTGAGGTCTAACCAAAGTTGAATAGAGAGGCACCATGACTTCCCTCAATCTAGATACTATACTCCTTTTGATGCAGCCCAAATTCCCATTGGCTTTTTAATTTGCTGCATCACACTCATCATTTTAGAAATACTGTATAAAGCCATTTATAATTCTAGACATGTTTGTTAAAAAAGCACCTCACATGGGTCGGTGAAAGTGCTGTCCTTCAACTCTTCTCAGAATAAGAACCATCTCCTTCTCTGGATGCAGTGGTCAAAAACAAGAGCTTAGTTCATCCTTGAAGAACCCAAAATAAGTGAGCTTTCAAAGCACATTGTTGGTTTCATCAGATTAAAAAAAAAGGGGGGGGGGCGGCAATGGAAGAAAAGTGAAGTTGTTGGAGAAGCAGATCAGCATCTTGTTTGAGAATTGAGAGAGACCATATGCAGACAGGCCATACCCATCCAGACTGAAGTCAATGAATGGAAGCCCCTCTCAGAGTTTTCTGAGTAAATGAATTCACACAAAACCTTACTTGGTGGTTGTGTTATCTTCTTTTCTGTTGGAAAGTTTTGTATTAACTGCTGTCAGAGTGGATGTGGCTGTGTTGTGAATGCGGTCATTGATCTAATGATAATTTTATTTGTATCGATTCAGATTCAGAAATAAAATATCCAAGCTATCAGATGGCAACTTGAGAACATTACATTACATGAATATAACATGTTGTTTAGTTCTACTCCTCTGAAAACATTTAACCGGCATGAGTGTGTGGGGGTATCCAATTTATATTGGATGTTCATCATTGGCTTTACATAGGACTCATCCATAGATAACACTATACTGCAATATCAGCGGGAGGTTGGATCATGCTCCTGATTGTCTCAGCAATTATGGAATTCAAAAACACCTTTTAGAATAAAACCCCCACAAAATCTGAGATTTCTGGGATTTATTCATCTCTGCAACTTCACCACAACTTGTAGATTTATTTGAAATAGGTAATAGTGTTTTTCCCCAACAACATTTTAAATGCAAGTATTTGACGTATTTTTAAAAGACTCATTTTATACCACATCATTTCTGCATGAGGCAATTCTGAGAAAGGGTTGTTATTTGTTATACATTATGCTCCTAACCAGACTAACCGAACTGACACCAGGGTTCCAAAGAGTTTAACTAAATGACATGAATAGCAAGGGTTCCCTTCCCTGATTTTTCACGCCTCTTTTCCAATCCATAATGAGATTCTGATATGATGCAACAATGAGGTTAATAATCCTTACTTACCTGCTGCACAGGCATGCTGTGAAAACCATACCCCTGTCTATTGCTGCTACTATACAGTTCTGAAAAAGTCATCCTAGGCTATTATTTTGCCTTAAAGAGCTAAGGAGATTCTGTTGATAATGTTGCTGTACATTTGGTTCCCACCATCCTTCCAAAAGGAAATAAGCCAAGAAAATTGACAAAAGAAAGCACAATACAGCCATTGAACTGCAGAGTGACGATCCTCAAAATGTCTCAGGGCTTGTCCAGATGGCAGCCTCCTGCCCTCCCAGCTGGGTACTGTCATGCTTAACTGGGATTACGGGAATCAACTGAAGGAAAGGCCAGCACCTTACTTCTCTTTTGGATAACAATGCTGTGTGCAGCATACTGTGTGGACAGCACAGCTTGTAACAGTGCCAGTCTTAGACATTTTGCACCAAAAACATGAATATGATATCCTCTTCACCACTCATTTTGTTCTTTCTGACAGAAACATAAATATAGTAGGCAAGTGAATGGGACCCATACTTGAACATGGTAGGCTTTGCATTACTTCATGACTACTTTGTTTTGTGCTATTCTCTCCCCACCACATTCCCAAGTCCCATAGTATCAGACGATCAAGTGAACCTACATAGGTCAGCATGATTTGACATATCTTAAATATCCAAAATGTCTGAAGAATTAGAAAGTGTACCTTGTGGTATTGGCTTGTTTGTTTTCAACTAAATCTGTGGATTCTAGCTTTAGTACATATACAGAGGCACACATACACAGATTAGGGATGTATATCTTTCAATTATTCATCTCACCTGCAAGGATGAATGATTAAAGTAGATTTCTCCCTCTGGACAAGAACAAACATTATTCCACAATATTCTCCCCATATTAGCATGTCCCAGAATGTGTAGCACAGGGATTATTCTATGGAGATACGTTATTGGATAATTCCAGCGGAACACTGTTTAAAAATCAAATAAAATTGTGTAAAACCCTTCCTTTTCCTAATAAGGATATTCTCGGCTGTCAAAAAAATCCACTTTTCAACAATGGAATTAATCTTTGTGAATCTGTACAAACTATTTGACAGTAAAGTGTACTTACTGCCTTGAATACTGGTGGATTCCCCTTCTTCAGAGACTTTCAAACAGAAGTTGAATGGGCTGTGTCCTTGTGTAGCAGGAGTTTGGTCTTGATGGCCCTTGCAGCTGTGATTCTATAGTTATTATAAATGAAATAAAAACTTTTAATGAATAGTGCTTTTAGCCATATTTATGGATTTAGGAGAGGCAGCCTTAGGCATCTGGATGGCCAATTTTCTCCCAACTAAATAAATACTTAAAGAAGGGTTGTTGCTTTATTTGGATTCAACTAAGCCTTATTTTACTTAATTAGCAGCCATACTGCCAAAATACTCTAAAGGCACCAGATCTTACCTGATCTTGGAAGATATGTGTGGTCAGCTCTGGGTAGTCCTGGGATGGGAGATTGCTGTTGCCTATATTTGAGAGGAAGGAACTGCTAAAACTACCTCTGAGTATTTCTTCCCTATGACATTCATGAGGTTCCCATAAGCAGAAAAGCAACTTGAAGACATATAAACACATATATTTCTGTTCAACGTACACTTTAATACTGTATTATGATTTCCAGATGTGAATTTCTTGGAATGGTACAAGCAGGAGCAAAGATGTTAATTTACATTGTTGTATAATTTTTTTAGAATCTGAAAACTGAAAGTTGAGTCAAATTTCAAAGCTCCTTTTCTAGAAGTACTATCAAGAGGTTTAAGTAATGTTAGAAAGCAACTGTCAATGATTTGGTGATCCCTGTTGTTATAAATACTTTTCTGAATACATCAAGTGCCAATAACCTTTAGCAAGAATGCTGGCAAACTTATGGAAAAATACAAATTCAGGACTTTTTCTTTTCATTCTTGTTGCACAAAGCTGAGAATGTTGCTACTAAGGGTTTGCAGCATACTTTTCCTAAGTTTTTGAAAGGATCAGGGCTGTTTCTGATGCAGCTGACACAGTTAATTGATGGGTTAATTGAGTGTATTGTTATCTCATGTATATAGTAAGCTACTGTGTGTTTGTACTCTGAGCATTGTGTTTTGCTTAAGGGTTCATTTCAAGCTGAAAAGCCTTTGTTTGGTGCTGGGAGCAGTTCTGCAAGTGTCCTGAAGATAAAGTTTGTTGACGGAAGACAAGGTCACTCTACAAACTACCAAGTAAGAGAGACTATATATTGTTTTTGTTACAAGTCTGCATATCACCGTTGAATGAAGAGGATTCACCAAAGATATTGTTTATGTTATGTTTTGGTGAGAGCAATTCTCCTGCTTTGTTTTGTATGCAGTGAATACAACTTAATTTCATTTCTACTTGAAGCTAAATACTCATGTGTTTTTCTTTTATGAGTTATTTTTTCACACTTAGAGTTACAAGGGCTAGAGTCATTCTGCGGGCTACTTATGCTAACACTGACAGAATAGAGTAGAGCAGGGCTGTCCAACTGGCAGCCCGGGGGCCCGTATATGGCCCCCAGCCCCTTCCCCACAGCCCCCTACCCTCCTGCAAGATATCTGCTTTTTAAGATTAAAAAAATTATTATTATTTGAATATTTTTTTGAATATTTTTTTGAATATTTTTTATTTATTTTTTTCATGGCAGGGGGGTGAGGGGCGGGGCGGGGCAGGGAGGAGGAGCAGGCTCCCTCCCTCCTCCTCCTACTTCCCTCCCTCCCCCCTCTCTCTCCCTCCCTCCTTCTCTCTCTCTTTCCCCCTTTCATTCCTTCCCCCTTCCACCACCTGAGAGGGAAGGAGAGAGAGAGTGCACCGAGCGAGAGGGGGCATGGCCAGAGTGAAAAAGGGGCAGGGCCGAGTTCGGAGCACGCGGGGGGGGGGGTGCTCATCCTTTCCCTTTCCGGCTTCCTCCTCTTCTGAGGCTTTGTGCCAAGTTTGGTCCTGATCCATCATTATTTGAGTCCACAGTGCTCTCTGGGTGTACTGAAACTCTGGATGTACTGAAACTTCAGAAAGTACTGAAACTCAAGGTTCAGTACTTTCTGTTGCTCTCATGAGAGTTTAATCTGCCAAGTTTGATTCAACATGACTGAGGAATGCTTTGATTGTGTTTTTCCCTTATGGCAGAGGGAGGTAGGACTGGATGGCCCTTGGAGGTCTCCTATTCTAGGAACCCATTGTAATTAATATTATTATTATTATTATCATCATCATCAGAGGCTGAATGGCCATCTGTGAGGAATGCTTTAATTGTGTTTTCCCCTTATAGCAGAAGGAGATTGGACTGGATGGCCCTTGGAGGTCTCCTATTCTAGGAACCCATTGTAATTATTATTATAATTATCATCATCATCATAATCAGAGGCTGAATGGTCATCTGTGAGGAATGCTTTGATTCTATTTCCCCCTTATGGCAGAAGGAGATTGGACTGGATGGCCCTGGATGGCCCTTGGAGGTCTCCTACTCCAGGAACCTGTTGTTGTTGTTATTATTATTATTATTAGCAGAGGCAGAATGAATATTATGCCTTATCATTTAGGGTTATAGGCATGTGTGGAAGGGCCCTGGCTTCTTATTTGACTTCCTTTCCACACATCTGAATAAAATCCCATGTTATTTGCTTTAAACCAGATTATATGAGTGTGGACTCAGATAATCCAGTTCAAAGCAGGTATTCTGGGTTATATGGCTGTGTGGAAGGTCCCTGAGTCCACACTGCAATATAATCCAGTTCAAAGCAGGTTTTGTGGGTTTTCCTGCCTGGATATTCTGGGTTATATGGCTGTGTGAAGGGCCCTGAGTCCACACTGCAATATAATCCAGTTCAAAGCAGGGACTGGGACTTGAGACTGGGATTTTGGTGTTTATCTCTATCTCCAAGTCAAAGCCCCGGTGTCGTCCACAGACACCTCCAAGGCGGGAAGGGGGCGGAGCCGGGGAGGGGCGGAGCTGGGGGCAGGGCAGGGGTGGAGCGGGGGAGGGGTGGAGCCGGGGAGGGGTGGAGCCGGGGAGGGGTGGAGCCGGGGAGGGGACGGAGCTGGGGGTGGGGCAGGGGTGGAGCTGGGGAGGGGGCGAAGCCGGGGCGGAGGCAGACCCTTTGGCCCCCCAGGTCATCAGTAACCGGAATTCCGGCCACAGGTCCGGTAGAAGTTGGACAGCCCTGGAGTAGAGCAAGGGTTCTCAAACTTTTTCAGCCACAGAGCTCTCTTTGTTTCTATATTACATTATATATAATGTATATTAGGGCTGTGTCAAATTTTTGTTAGTCATCGTAAGTCAGATCAAATTAGTTACATTTGTACTTACAATGTGATATCTGACATGTGGGTGTGGCCCATGTCAAAAGCTTAAGAATCGAAACTTACCCAATACTTTTTATTTGAATTTTGCAAACCTAGGAAGCTTTCTAATGCTTGCTTGCATTTTCAGCACAAGCAAGCAAAACAAAGTTTAAAAAGGCTGGCATTCCTCTTTAAATTAATGGCATCTTGCCATTAGGAGAGGGAAGTAGCAGGGAGAAAGCAGAGTTTGCTGGGACAGAGACTGAGAAGGCACAGAATTCTGGGAAATGTAGTTTGGAAAGGCAAAGAACCCTATGCCAGAAAATTCAAAAGGCCCTGTCCTAAACTACATTTCCCAGTAATCTGCTCAGCATCAGAAAGCCCCAATAAGAATAAGGCAGAGATTTGTTCCCCCATAGCAGCAGCCAGCCAGAACCTGCCCAGAGGAGGGGTGGGAAGAAATCCCTAAATGGGAGTTCTATTGTTTAATATGAGAGACATTAAATGAAATAGTGATTTTGGCTTAAAAAATGTTTTTGTCAAAACATTTAATTAATTCCTTAAAATCAGTAGATGTATGAATATTTCTGAAAATTTGGATGAATGATCCCTTGATATCTTTTGTCATTGTATAGAAAATTCAAGAAGATAACTCTTGTACTTTGAAAATGTTCCAATACTTTGTGGATAAGTGTATATATATATCGACACTCTGAGCAGAAAAGGTCTGTAGCAGATCCTGGAACGTCGAGGATGTCCCCCCAAATTCCTCAAAATGATTATCCTGTTACATGAGGGCCAGCACAGTCAAGTCAGATAGAGCGATGCTCTCTCGGAGCCCTTTCTAATAACTAATGGAGTGAAACAAGGTTGTGTTCTTGCACCAACCCTATGTACAATCTTCAACATGATGCTCCAAAGGGCTATGGCAGACCTCGAAGACGACTGCATATATATGCACTGATGGTAGCTTGTTCAACTTAAGCCGTCTGAGAGCTCGCACTAAGATTCTAAACTATCTAGTCCATGATGACGCTGCCCTTGTCGCCCATACAGAAGCAGCCCTGCAGCAGCTAACATCCTGCTTTGCAACAGCTGCAGAACTGTTTGGGCTGGAAGTTAGCCTGAAGAAAACTGAAGTTCTCTACCAGCCCGCACCACAGAAAGAACACCATCACCCCCACGTCAGCATAGGCAAATATGTGCTTAAGTTCACCTACCTGGGAAGCATCATCTCTTCAGATGCCAAGATTAATAAAGAGATAGATCACAGATTAGCAAAGGCATATAGTGCATTTGGAAGGCTTCACAAAAAAGTCTGGAACAACAAGCACCTGAGGCAAAGCACCAAAATCAGTGTGTACAGAGCTATCATACTGTCTATTCTCCTTTATGGGTCTGAAACACCTATCGCCAACACCTACGACTCCTCGAACACTTTCATCAGCGCAGTCTTCGCACAATCCTAAATATACACTGGACTGACTATGTGATGAATGTTGCTGTCCTTGAGCAAGCAGGGATCACCAGCATTGAGGCCATGCTATTGAGAACACAGCTGCGCTGGGCAGGGCACGTCTGTAGGTTGGAGGACCACCGCCTCCCAAAGATACTACTCTATGGTGAACTCGCCATGGGTCAGTGCAAGAGAGGTGCCCCCCAAAAAAGAGAGATATAAGGACTCCCTGAAACAACATCTCAGGCTTGGCCAGATTGATCACCAAAAAATGGTCCACCCTGGCCTCACAACGGGAGGCATGAAGATGCACTATCCACAATGCTGCAGCCGCCGATCGGGTCTCGAAAAGAAATGACAATGCAGAAAGAACCGCAACTTGGAAACAACATCACACAAGGAGACTTTCTGCTGTGCTTTCCACAACTGAACTTGCCTATCTCAGATTGGCCTTTTTAGTCATCAACGCATGTAAAAAGTGTGGGATGAGTCCTTCCCAAGAATCTTCATTCGCGAAGTAATGCCTCTATATATATATAGAGGCATTACTTCGCGAAAAGTTTCCCCATGCCTGTGATATATATGTATGTATGTATGTATGTATGTATGTATGTATGTATGTGTATATATATATATATATATATATATATATATATATATATATCACAGGCATGGGGAAACTTTTTGACGCATTGTGTTTTAAAATTTGACTGATGATCCGGGCCAGTGGCAGATGGATGGAGAGTGTTTGTGTGAACAAATTGAGAAAAAAAATGAACAGGTTCCTATGCACATGGCACGTATCTCATTTGCAGTGCAAAAAAGGAAAGGAAAAGAAAGAAAATACAATATGTAAAATGAAGAATAATGTTAACCAACATAAACTTAATAGTATTTCAATGGAAGACTCCAGGGCCATCTAGTTTAACACCTTTCTACCATGCAGGAAAAGCACAATCAAAGCACCCTCAACAGCCACCCAGCCTTTGGGGCACCCACCCAAGGGCTGTGTGAAGAGCACTTTGAGAACTGCTGGAGCAGAGGTTGAAAAATGTGGCTATGTGAATAATATGTCAATGGCTTGGGTTTCATTAATATTATCCTTCCATCAGAACTTCAAGCTTTGGTTTATGACAATTTGTGATAAAAAATTATGTTTCCACCTATCTTGTGATACCACAATTGGCTGCCACAGGGGGGCAGTGTAGATTTGTCACCCAGCATGCCATGATTCTTTAACAGCCACGGAAAATATACCTGGGTTTGACGGCAATAACAAAAAAATTATTTATCTGGCCATATGGATGTCAGGACAGCATAATCATTCCAAATAACCTATGTAACATATGATACAGTGCCGAATATTTTATCCTATTTGGCAGCCATTCAGAAGAGCCATTCCCTCATTTGATTGGCTCAGGAATGGTTGAACTAAGATCCAAGCTGTTATTGGCTGGGAACTCCCAATCATGTCAAATGTGGATGATGAGTTACTATTTGTCAATTTTAATCTGGAGCCATTTGGAAGATCCTTCCAAGAGGAAAAGGGCAAAACTTGGGAAGTGGTCAGAAATAGTCCAGGATGGGACTATAGGGTTTACAATAGGAGCTGGGGACAAAATACAAATCTTTTGTGAATACCTTGATTACATCTCTAAAGAGGCCTTGCTTCCCTGAGAGGATTCTCTTAACTGGAAATTGGGCTGGCTTCCTGGATTTTCAACCCCTCAGCAGTTCTTGTGCATATATATGCGAGTCCTATCCCCTGATTGTTCATTAATAAAGATAAGATCTTCAAGGGTTCTCCTCCAGTGGCAGATTGAAAAAAATAGTTATTTCAATACAGTTGGGCATAGCTTTTTACCAGGGAAGAGGGAAAAAGAGGAGGGTTTGGGCTGAAGAAGCAGATAATGGTACCCCTGGAGTCTAATTCTTAATTGCATCTTAAGGAAAGACCTTTTCCTGTTCCTTCTGTCCTGAGGAGTTTCTTGCCAAACCAGTTTTGGGCTTGGTAAATGATTAGATTAATCCTCCTAGGAATGTTTGGGGCTGGGATTGACCCAGCCAATCTAAAAAAATGGTATAAATTTATAGTTAGTATTATTAGAGAAGGGGTCGATTTTTCGATAACACTAGCACCTTTTGGATCTCTTAAAAAAATCCCCAGTCACTAATCATAAGTCCCTAACCATGACAGCAAGCCTTAGTAAATAATATATCAAGATAAATGATAATTGTTCTGCTTTAAATGTCTCCTAATGAGCACCATAAATTAAAAATTAATATTGCAAAGACTGTATGAATAGCATCAGTGCTATAAACAGAGCAGCAGGGATCAAGAATGCAAATGAAAGTGAAACACCTCCCTCTCCCTCATGGTAACTGGAAAATCCTGGAGCCAGCAAATTGTTAAGGCATTAAAGCTAATAAATAAGTTTAATGTAGTTGTATAACAAGCAATTCTTCGTTACATTTCATTCCAGATTTTGCAAGGTTTAGTTGTTTTATGGTCCCTCCAGAATGATTGTTTCTCTCATTAGGAAAAATGAACTAATTTAAAATTAAAACATTGTCTTGAGCCCCAAAACAGTAAATCTCTCTGTACTGTTTCATGGAATGGTTGTAAGGGCATACATGGAACTCTTCTTGCACCCAGCGAACTGCCCATTCATTGTAATGGACAGAAATGGGGCACAATGATCTTTGTGCAAACAAATTAATTTCTTTGATTGAAATTAATTGAAATTCCAGGTGGCAAGAGATCTCTCCCCCATGCAACAGTCATTCCACTCATGGCAGGAAGACCTTCTCAAATGTTTTTCGAACAGTGATTGTATTAAAATGCTTTATAATGCTCCTTCTGCTCCAATGGTGAATAGAAATGGTTGAATTTCTGTTGATAAATTATTTAACCTGCATTTATCTCTTTCTTATATTCTTGCTTTCTACCACATGCTAAACTATAAAAGAATAAAGTATATTTATTTTATTTTAATTATTGAACATAGGCATTGTTGAATTGTAATCAAATCAATTCCCAAGAAGCAAATAAACATGAGGGAAACTTTACCATTCATATTTTCAAAAGTAATGGTAATATTCTGGTTTATGGTTGAGAATCTGATTGTGGTATACTTTCTATTGAGTGACTTCATTACTTTATTAATTTTGTCTCTTATTTACTACAGTATTTTACACAGAATGTGTCAGGAACCAGTCCTTTGGCTACAACTGTTTCTCTCCTTCCTTCTTCATAGTGCTTCGGGTCTACCATCAGATGGGTCAAGAACTGGCACTTGTCCATAGACCACTTCAGACCACTACTCTGGTTGAATGACTAGAGGATGAGTACATATTCAAACTATACTGCCCACCATTAAATGTGAAATGACATCAAATATATGCAAGTACACAAGCTTGAAGCCAGTGAGACTTTCTTCTCAGTATTTATGTATAGGTCCCACCATCAATGGCCATAACCACTATGTTCCTTTGAAGACCTATGGCTCTTCTACACTGATACAAAATGTGGGCCTGATCCAATACCCTAAAAGCTGGATCCTGCCTGCATGAGACTCCCCTAGTCACCTTGGTGATGGCAGAAAGTGACAACTGCCCAGTAGCATTGAACATGATTTGGCACCATTGGGCAGCCACCTTAAAGGTCCTTGCCCTGGTCTCCATGTCATGGCTTTCTCCAACCATGACACAGAACCTGCTTTCAAGAGATTCCACCTGAACATAAGGAAGAACTTCCTGACTGTGAGTGCTGCTCAGCAGTGATTCCCCAGAGTGTGATGGAGGCTCTTTCTTTGGAGGCTTTTAAACAGAGGCTGGATGGCCATCTTTCAGGGGGTACTTTGAAGGTGATTTTCTTGCTTCTTGGCAGGGGGTTGGCCCACAACGTCTTTTCCAACTCTATGATTCTCGTTGGTGTTCTGTCTGACATCTGACACAGTGCTGCCATGCTAAGGGAGCTGGAAGTCTTTGTGCATGGGCACTCCACCAAGAAGGTAGGTGCTGTGTCAGGGCTATGGACAGCCACAACATGGAGAGTGGGAAGACAGGGGACTGCCATCCTTTGTCCACAGGCTGCCCTAATCTGTGCTGAATCCAGGTTGATCACCATGATTGCCTCGGAAATCCCCCAGGACTTGAATGAGCTGCTAAGCATTGTTATGCTTCTCACCTGATCATTTAATCATTTATTGTGTGTATATATAACATTACTATATTTATTCCTTTACCTGCACTGCTGGTCAAACGACATCTTTATGCACCTCATGTTTGAATCTTTGTGGTATGTATTTATATACATGATTTGTTATATTTGATTATTATATTTATATGTCCATTGTGTTTTAATAGCTGTAGTACTTCAGGGTCTTGTATTTTATACTTTATTCCTCACAGATCATATCCATTATATGTGTTGGATGCCAGTGTTTACATATTTGTTTAATGTAATGCCTTGATAAAGCCTATTTTGGGCGAAACGGATCGGGCCCAGTACTTCAACCGTCGGCCTCCTGGCACGTCCGGCTACTCCCCCTTCGGGGTTCTGGATGCACGTCTTTACTTTCCGTCTACCTCACTTATGCTTTGTAGTGCCCTTACCTAATTTGATGCCTTTACTTTGTTATGAGGTGTCTCCCACTGCCTCGGAGGGTGGGTATCTTTTCCTATATACGGACCTGATCTTTGAACACACTCCGTACCTCTGATCCACTCCTTAGCAGTTTATAACCATCTATTGGCTTATAATCCAGTTCAGCGTCTTCTTCCTGGATCAGCCCAGCCATTCTATATACTCTTTAAACCACCAAGGTCAGTTGTGGATTTAATCCGATCTACAATCCCCAGCATCGCCATTATTTGGACTGACCGTGAGTTGTCTCCCGCGTTTGGAGACATCTCTACACTTGGCCATAAATTGGAACTATTAGTATCTCAGCATATTGTGTGTATTACTGTTTACACTAAATGTTGAATACATGCACCATTGTCCATTGCATTGTTATTGATTCACATGTGTACTCAATTGTTATAGTATCTGTGCTTATAATCAACTACTGTTTTGTATTACACATATAGTACATATGTTGCATTTTTGTGTCGTTATTTGACATCAATATCCCTATTTCACACATTTCTAGAGGTATCACACTGTTTAGTGCAGGTTTATTTCATAAACCCTATTGTTTTTGTACTTTTCAGTACAGCAGCCTCCCCTGTGTTTTTGCAGTATAAATAAGCCTCAGACATGTCATAGAAATAAGTCCACAAAATCTAGAAAGACTAGAAATAAAAACAAAAGACTAGAAATAAATCCACAAAATATCTTAGCCTTCCCACCTATGTTAGCGTTTTGAGACACAATTACAGGTAGACTATAGGAGTGTGAAATATATTCTCATGTCCTGAAAGACAAAAATATCAACTGCTGTGAGATTTTTCTTATTTTTAAACTTCTGTGGAAATAATGTAATGAGATTTTTGCACAAACATTATTGACGCTTGGTCAAAATATTGGGGTAACCCTTTGTGTATAACAACTCCAAATAAATACAATTCTTAAGCTCTTGAAAATTTCTTGTAAAGCTGGCCAGTGGGAAGAAAACTTGTGATAGTTTTTATTCTTGCATGTAAAAATTAAATTAAATTTGTGAAGATTTTAGACCAGGGAGTGGGGAGGACCTTATTTTGCAATTTATAAAACAGTGCATACCTAGAAAGGTACATTCAAGATAGCTCTTTCTAGTAAAGTGATAATTCACAATTCTATTCTGATCCCAATTCATATATAATACAGTGACATTTTTATTGTTGTGTTTCATGTGCAAATGGTGGTTTGGAAAATAGGTAAATACATGGCCAGTCTTCTTTAATAGCAGCAGATGGCTGAACAGAATTACCTGGTAGCACATGAAATCATGAACTACTAAACTTAGAATAGTTAGCAGCTAATGCCAAGGGCATTTAATTAAAAATAATTCAGTTTTGTTAATTTATTGGTTTATTTTCACCACAACATTTTCTTGTGCTTTGTGTTTTGTTTTGTGCTTTGTGCTTCTTCTTTTTTGAGAGACACAGCTGTCTGCTGAAACTGTGCTTGTAGTTCATGGAACATATTAGCTCAAAAAAAGGAAATTAATAGAAAAATATTACCACACCAGAAGAAACTAACTTTTGTTGATGATGCTTGTAGTTTTTAGAGTTGCATGGAAATAAGATTGCAGCATCAACAACTGAAGTCAGACCATTTCAACTTCATTTTGAATTATTTAAAAATCAGACAACATATGAATCCCATATCCACAGATTTGATATCCATGGTTTCACTTACTCATGCTTACTCTAAATCCTCCAGTGTTATTCTATGGTATGCCTCTGGCCCAAGCACAGTCAAAATATGGTCTAGGTATCCAAAGGAGTCTTAGAGCATATCCCTCACATATACAGGGGGCCATACTGTACTACAAAATGTACATATCTGCTGTAATCCTATAGGAACTTTGCATATACTTTGCTAAATTATAGCTGGACTGAATTATGAATATTTGTATTGATATATTGGCAACAATGTGTGATATTCATTGATGCCATTGTGTCTTCGTGCATTGGGAAACAATGCAGTTATTGATGGCTTTGCTACGTAATGATGTAAAAGCAGTCTTTTACTCCCCTGTTGCAGCCATTCCAGTGGATGCCAGTTTATTTCTGGGCACAATGGAAAGTACTGGTTATGACTTATAAAGCCTTACATAATTCAGGTCCAGGCTATTTGGAAGATCGTATATCCTTGTAGGAACATGCCTGGGCCCTGTAATCTTTAGGAGGGACCCCTCTCTCAGTACTACCACCATTGTAAGAATGTTTGGTGGCAATTTGAGAGAGGGCCTTCTCAGTCACTAGCCCACGATTCTGGAAAAAAAAACCTTTCCTGGAAGACCAGAATGGCTCTGTGTGTGTGTGTGTGTGTGTGTGTGTGTGTGTGTGTGTGTGTGTTGTTTTTATCCAGGGTACAGGATCAGCATGAAAGTGAAAAATTGCATAAAGTTGCTTTAAAAAACACATGGGACAACACCCTCTAGGAATCTGCAGTCTTTCAACATGATTTTATTGTCACTTTCTGCTGGATGTTGATCATAGAATAGCACTGGATGGCCTAGAGACTTCTATACAAGTATTCTCTCTAAGAATCTAGAAATCCTCCAATGAGACTAGAAGTTGACATAAAATCACACTGAAGGACCTAGAGATTCCTAGAGAGAATGTTTTAATCCAAAAATGTTTTTTGGAGCCAAGCCTTCCCAGCTGACTTCTAATAGGCATCTGCTAGGTAGTTGCTGGTAATATTTACCTCTGAATGCTATATTTTTATATATAATTTTGATGCTGCAAAATTTCCAAGATGGCGCCGGTGTTTGGAAGCACTGCAGAAGAGCTCCAACCAAAGCTGCCAGAGCTGGAGGCCGCACCGACCTCCAGCCCAGGGGTTAACCCCCACTTGGAAGGGGTTGACCTCCAGCATGAAACTGCTGTGGCAGGTCCCCCAGAACCCCCAGAACCTCGGTGGGGAGAGCACTGACATTTTCCAAACTCCATTGGGTGCACCTGCCAGAGCGGCCTGGACTCCATCCCACCCACCATCTTGCCAGAAGATCTGTGGAGGATTTTACAGGGACATACCTGCCTCTCCCTTGGTATGATTTTTCAACAATACAATCTGCTGGTCTCCCAGCTGAGAAGGTTGGGCGATATGCTGTCTGCCTTTTCCAGCTACAGCCACCAACCCTTATCGCCCATAACGACGAGCGCTCTTCAGGGGAGATCCCCAGGGCTCCACCAGGAGGCCCATTCTCCGGGTCCCCCAGGAGGAAGCCCAAGCAGGAGACTCAGGAACGTTCCAACACACCCAGCGGGTCTGTTCGACCCTGAAGAGAACACCTGGTGTGCTTGGCGTGCCCAGCGGGGACGGCTCAATTGAGGGACCGGGAGACTGTCCTTCGTCTGCACAGCCCCTTGTAAAGCCTACTCCCTACTTGGACGTTTCTGCTGTCCTGGCGACGGTCCCGGGAGCTCGCCCCCGGCGTCGGGCGGCCTTGCTACAGGCTCCGGGGGCCAGGGCCATTAGGCCAGCTTCCCCCAAGATGGCGCCCGATCGACCAGATTCCTCCAAGATGGCGTCGAAGCCTCCACCATTTCTTCTTCTTCCCCTGATAGCCAGGAGGCAGTTCCACCACAGCGGAGGCGTGGCCGGAGGCGTAGCCGGAGGCGTGGCTGGAGGCGTGGCCGGAGGCGTGGCCAGAGGAGGAGCCAGTGCTGCCTGCCCTCCTCCCCCTCAGCTGCCTGCCCATCTACTCTACAGGCAGCCCCAAAACCTAAAGCACCATCCCTTGAGGGAAGCTAAAAAGCACCTGGCTCCGTTCAAGCAAGCAACCTCCAACAGACAACTGTGGAGCATGATGACAAGCTATTGGGAATTCCTAATAGAGATTCTGGCAGTAAATGGGCCTTAAAGAATCCCCATCGAAGACGGATGAAGCACAGGCCCAGAACCTTCTGGGGGGCTAACTATATCTTCTTGAGAAGTGCCACCTTCTCCGACCCCCAAAGGAGAACAAAAAACCACCCATCAGCCCCCACGAGGGTCAGTAAAGTAACTCACTCCCCCAGGGAGCTCAATCCTCCACAAAAGCCACCTGATCCACCTCGACCACCCTCGGCGACCAACCCAGAGGTTGAGCATCCTATCCCAAGGACCTCCCATGCAGGCCCTATCCGTTCTCCAGGAGTGACTGAATACACCCCCGCTCCAACTGGATTGGGTCCCAGAGTCAAGGAGTCACCCGCTACGGACATACCTGACCCACCTCCCGACCTCTCCCTGTCCCCTTTTCAAGGGGTCTGTCGGAAGCTGAACCCGCAACACCTCAAGGGGATCTAGTGACCAGTAGGCTGATTCCAACGATCTGTGGGAATGGAACATATGGCGGTAGGCGTAGGCCAATAGAGAGAATCCGCCAGAGTCACAAACGGACTCTGGTCCATTCTGACCTGCGTCCTATCCCAAAGTACACTGCTGGCAGACTACCAGCTTCCTCCCCTTCTACTCTGGTATTGGTGAATGCCCAGTCCATTAGGAACAAGACTGCCACCATCCAAGACTTTGTTTCCGAGCTAACACCTGATTTATTTTGTGTGACTGAGACCTGGCTCCAGGATGGTGATGAGATCTACCTCCATGAGTCGGTCCCCCCTGGTTATGTCGTCACTCACCAGAGCAGAACTGGGAGGCGGGGGGGGTGGGGTAGCTATGTTCTCCCATGATATGTTATCTCTCAGGTCGGTACCTGCGCTGAATGCCCCAGGGGTTGAATCCGTTGGCCTTGTGTGGGACTCCCAGGAGAGTATAGCCTTTCTCTTGGTGTACCGAGCGCCTAGCGCACCAGCTGAAAGCCTATCCCTGCTGCTGGAGACTGTGTCGGAGGGGGCGTTGAGGTTCCCTAGGCTCATTGTCCTGGGGGACTTCAACGTCCATGCTGACACGGCCTCGTTTTCACCTGCAGCAGTAGACCTAGTGTCGACCATGGCAACACTAGGACTCTCCCTCTGTGATTCCGGACCCACACACCAGGCGGGTCACATCCTGGATCTAGTCTTCTGTGCAGGCGTCCAAGTGAACCTAGCCTCTATTATAGAGGTACCATGGTCGGATCACTGTGCCCTGAGAATCCGGATAGAACTGGATCCCCCGCCCTGCAAGGGCGCCGAACAAATTTGGGTTCGCCCAAAGAGACTTATGGAACCTTCTAGGTTCCTGAATGCTCTAAGGGATCTGGAGTCTGTCAGTACCTCCATCAATGAGTTGGTGGATGCCTGGAACATCAAGGTGTCCAATGCTCTCGATGAGGTCGCCCCTAGACGCCCTCTCCACCTCCGTAGGAATCGGGCACCTTGGTTCACTGAGGAGTTATGTTCGATGAAGCAGGAGAAGAGACGGCTAGAGAGTGTGTGGAGGAAACTCCGTGACGGAGGTTCGAAATCAACTTATAAGCTTTTCAAAGATTCTTATGAGAAAGCCATCAAGGAAGCAAAGAAATCGTACTACGCTACCTTGATTGCGTCTGCGAGCTCACGCCCAGCACAATTGTTCAAGATAATTAGGTCTCTGACTATGGTCCCTACCATCCCAAACGGTGATAATCAGGCCCTCACTGCCGAGGCTTTTCAGAGCTATTTTGCAGACAAGATCTCGGCCCTCAGCCGGGACCTTCCGGCCACGATTGATACAGTTAGTGAACTTGAGACTCCGTGGCCTCTTGCCGGGCCCACCTTCGACCGGTTCACGCCACTGGACGCAGAAGCTGTCGATAGGATTATTGCTGCAGCTCGCCTGACCACATGTTCCCTTGATCCGTGCCCCTCCTGGCTGGTGAAAGCCAGCCTGAAGGGATTACGAGACCCTCTGTTGAATATAATTATTACTTCCCTAGCCCAGGGAGTATTTCCAGAGGGTTTAAAAGAGGTGGTGGTCTCTCCATTGTTGAAGAAGCCGGGATTAGATCCAACGGTCCCCTCCAACTACCGCCCGGTTTCGAATTTATCGTTCCTGGGCAATGTAATTGAGAAGGCGGCAGTGGAGCAGTTGCAGTCCTTCCTAGATCATGCAGCTTGGCTAGACCCCTTCCAGTCCGGCTTCCGTCCGGGGCATGGGACGGAGATGGTCCTGGTCTCCGTCTCGGATGAGTTGCGCTGCCAGCTGGATCAGGGTGGATCGGCGCTGCTCGTGTTATTGGACCTCACAGCGGCGTTTGATACAGTCGATTATGATCTATTGACTCACCGCCTTGCCAGGGCCGGAGTTAGGGGGACAGCCCTTAATTGGGTGACCTCCTTCCTGGACGGCGTGACATTATGTCCGTCGCCCTCTGTTAAGATCTTAGGGGTAACCTTGGACCCCCTGTTGTCGATGGAGGCCCACGTCTCCAGAGTCAGCAGGGTAGCATTTTTCCATCTTCGCCAGGCGAGGAAGCTGGCCCCCTATTTGTCCCGGCGTGACTTAGCCACAGTGATCCAAGCCACGGTCATCTCGAGGCTGGACTACTGTAATGCTCTTTACATTGGCCTTCCTCTGTTGGTAATCCAGAGACTCAAGCTGGTGCAGAACGCTGCAGCACGACTCCTGGCAGGGGTCCCGATTGGCCACCACATCACGCCAATCCTGCGCGAACTGCACTGGCTCCCAATTGAATGCGGATTGCCTTCAAAGTGTTAGTCCTGACTTTTAAGGCCTTACATGGTCTGGGGCCAGTGTACCTGCGGGACCGCCTTGTCCCATATCATCCCACCAGATCACTGCGCTCCGAAGAGCTAAACCTCCTGGTCATCCCAAATGTGAGGACCTACCATCGCCGGGCTTTCTCTGTTGCAGCCCCTACCATGTGGAACGCACTGCCCGCCGGCATCCGTGCCACCCAGGGCCTCCTCCCATTCAGGAGAGCAGTTAAGACATTGCTGTTCCAACAAGCCTTCGGAGTTAGCTAAACTTTAGCTCACACCGCCTAGCTGTCAGCCCACTGCGACTCCATTTGTTGCTTCAACTGTTCTAATTGTAATTCCATCTTAATGGTATTACTGTGAGTTATTATGAGTTATCTGACAATTGTATTTTACGAACTGTTGTAAGTCGCCCGAGCCGTTGGGGGCGACAGACAAATGCGAAATAATAAATAAATAAATAATAAATAAATAAATATTGGACCTGGCAATGTTGTGACATGGCCTAATGAACATTGATTTTTATGGATTTTGGTATAACCTGCTTTTACAAATAACCTCAGTGGCCTGAGGTTAGAGATGTTTTTTTTTAATTGCTATATGTGGTAATGTATTAATTCATTAATTTGCTGTGTATGGTTTAGGCAATAGGTTATTCTAAAGCCTTTAACTATGTGGATCATAATAAATTGTGGCAAGTTCTTGGTGGTATGGGGAAACCAAGGCAACCTTTTCTCTCTTCTGAAGAACCAAGTAACAACAGTAAGAACTGACCATGGAAAAACAAACTGGTTCAAGGTTGAGAAAGGTGTACGGCAGGATTGTATATTCTCACCCAACCTATTCAACTTGTATGCAGAACACATCATGCAATGTGCAGAACTTGACGAATGCAAGGCTGGCATTAAAATTGCTGGAAGAAACATTAACAACCTTAGATATGCAGATGATACCACTTTGGTGGCCGAAAGTGAGGAGGAGCTGAGGAGCCTTCTAATCAAGTTGAAAGAAGAAAGTGCAAAAGCTGGGTTGCAGTTAAATATAAAAAAAACCAAGATTATGGCAACCAGACTGATTGATAACTGGGAGAAAACATGGAGGCAGTGACATACTTCGTATTTCTAGGTGCAAAGATTACTGCAGATGCAGACTGCAGCCAGGAAATCAGGTGAAGCTTACTTCTTGGGAGGGGAGCAATGACCAATCTCGATAAAATAGTGAAGAGTAGAGACATCACACTGGCAACAAAGATCCGCATAGTCAGAGCAATGGTATTACCAGTAGTAACCTATGGATGTGAGAGCTGGACCTTAGGGAAGGCTGAGCGAAGGAAGGTAGATGCTTTTGAACTGTGGAAAGTTCTGAGAATGCCTTGGACCACGAGAAGATCCAACCAGTCCATACTTATTCCTTAGTAAGTAAGGGAGCAGAGAAGACAGTTCCATCTTGTCTCCTGCGACATCAGAGGCCTTCCCCCAGAAACAATATAATATTTTATATTACTAATATTATTAATGATGTATTAGTATTATGCTAATAATATAGTACGTTATAATATAATATATTGTGTATATATACATATAATATTGATAATATTATAATGTAATACAATAAACTAATAATATGATATTATAATTATATATTTTATATTACATGTAATATTACTAATAATACAGTATAATGTTATAGTACAATGTAATATATAATATTGTGTTATGGCAATAATATATTGTATTTACAGTTTACTTGTAAGCCGCTCTGAGTCCCCTTTGGGGTGAGAAGGGCGGCATATAAATGTAGTAAATAAATAAAATAAATACTTCAGGAAATAAAGCCTGACTGCTCATTGGAGGGACGGATATTAAAAGCAAAGATGGAAGTATTTTGGCCACATAATGAGAAGGCAGGAAAGCTTAGAGAAGACAATTATGCTGGGGAAATAGGAAGAAAAATGGAAGAGGGGCTAACCAAGGGCACGATGGATGGTATCCTTGAAGTGACTGGCTTGACCTTGAAGGAGCTTGGGGTGGTGACGGTCGAGAGGGAGCTCTGGCGTGGGTTGTCCATGAGGTCACGAAGAGTCTGAAGCGACTGAACAAATGAACAACAATGGGTTATCTGCTTTAGTTGGCTTATGATGTTTTGTTGAATATTTTATGTAATCTGTGTTTAACCACTATATACTGCTTTGAATCCCACTCATAAGAGCAAAGCAGGATAAAAATGAAATGATGATGATAATCATCATCATCAAATCTACAAATGAGGAGGCCCAATTGTATATGTTATTAAGGTGTATTTTTAACTATTATTTATCTTTTAAATTGTTTAAAACTGTTGTTATGTAGGCTTTATATTTTGGAAGATATATATTTAATGGAATTTTTAAATGATTAAGTAGTACTTTTTCGGTATATAGGTAAATAAAGACATAAATAACTGTTTAAAAAAGCCACAATAAAAAGAGGACATAAGGTACGAAATCAAAACATTTCCCTCTCATTTCAAAATGGGTTTCTTTGTCTGGGAATGCAAAATATTGTTTATTTCCCTTGAGACTATTAATCGCTTCTGGACCATAGAGGGCAACTGAGCTATGCCATGATGCACTCCAGCTCAAAACCTGGCCTCCCGTTTCCCATGTCCCATCCCTCCATTAATGCAGAGAAATCTATTGCTGCTTGAAACAACAAGCTGTGACTTTGCCCTTTGTAACCCACCAGCAACTCTTTCTCCAGCCACCAATGGCATTGCATTATCACCCCTCAAGTCTGGCCTGCTGTATGATAGAGACACCTGCTAACTGGGAAATGAGCTGAGACAACCACCTTGTTTCACATAGGCCATTGAACAGCTGTCACATGGTAACAACTTACAGGCATAGCTGACCTGTAACAAACCCTAACCTGTGACCTAGAGGTGAAAGGTTCTGTATCCAATTACCAATCCCTGGAGTGACCCAAGCAGTTTCCCCCATGACTGCAGAGAATACTAAAATTATGAGTCTCCTTGCAAATCTCTTATAAGTGCTATGCGTTGCACTAAAAAGCAAAGCTCTTAACATAAAAGGGGATATTGCTCATATAAACTTTCTTTTAAAAAAACCTAGATCTGGTTGACCATTCCTCCTTGCCATGAGCTTTCTATTCTGGTACAAGCAGCTCCTATGAAAAATGCATTCAAACCAATGCCTCTGAAGTATCTTTATGCAACAAATATTCTTTATTGAGGCTGAATGAAGCAATAGTCTTCATTTCTTCTGTCATGAAATGGAATAGCAATCCAGTCATTCACAATTAATGTTTGAAAAGAAAGATGCTATTTTAAGAATATCACATGAATATGAAAGTACTCTAATAGAAAATAATTCTCTTTTGTATATTAGTAAAATAAATCTTTACTAAAGCAGTTTAAGAGGGCTTTGCTAATGATTAAAGTATTTCAAAGAGAGTTACCTATGAATCAAGCACTAGTTCAAGTTCTCAAATTCAGTAGGTAGTTAGGGAAACAGCTGTTTGATAGCCTTACTTCTCATGATTGCCATCTACTATATAGGGCTGAATTCAGTTCAGTATCTTAACACAGTGTTTCCCAACCTTTTTTGAGCCGCGACACACTTTTTACATTTACAAAATCTTGGGGCACACCACCAACCAAAATGACACAAAATGACACTCTAACACAGTAATACATATAGTTAATATGTTTTTAAATGTATTTATACACTCAGTGTGAAACCTGGGCCTGTTTCGATGAACACAACACAGATATCCTGGCAAAAATGGCAGAAAGACACACACGCAAGTCTTGCTCAACAGCTGGGAGTTATAGTTCACCCGCAATCAAAGAGCATTCTGAACTCCACCAATGATGGAATGGAATCAATCTTCCCACACAGAACTACCATAACCAAGAAAAAATACTATAAGAGTTTGGTGGGCATTGACCTTGAGTTTTGGAGTTGTAGTTCACCTACTGTATATCCAAAGAGAACTGTGGAGGGGAGGGAGGAAGACGTGGGGTGAGACTGCACAGTAGCGCCCGCATGGGTCACGTCTTCCTCCCTTCCTCCTCCCGCAGAAGCGGCAGTGTGAGCAAAGCGAGGCTAAGCGAGCAGAGCGAGGCTGGGAAGAAGGGAGCTCGAGCGGAGAAGAAAAAGTGTTCGGCAGGAGGGGGAAGAAAGGGTATTGGAGGTTCCAATTTCCCACGGCACACCTGATGATCGCTCACGGCACACTAGTGTGCCACGGCACACTGGTTGGGAAACACTGTCTTAACAGATTGTTGTAATAGTTAGACATAAAATGCATAGGATTTCCAGACTGTGATCATAGCAAGCACACTTACTAAAGAATAAATGAGTTGAATGCCTGAAGGTTTACTGCTCCGTGCCTGAAGAGAGGTGCAAGTGTTTCAGGTCGCAGTGGCAGCAACATGCGAGGCTTCTTGTGTTGCATTGAAAACAATGGAGAGAAGTCAAGCAGCCATGCTTCCCTCCATGGTATAAGGCAGTGTTTCTCAACCTTCCTAATGCTGCGACCCCTTAATACAATTCCTCATATTGTGGTGACCCCCAACTATTATTTTCATTGCTACTTCATAACTCTATTTTTGAGAGGGTTTTTGATTTTGTCATTTGGAAGGTGTAGTTGGTGGGATTTATAGTTCACCCACAATCAAAGAGCATTCTGAACTCACCAACAATGGAATTGAACCAAACTTGGCACAAAAAAACTCCCATGACCAACAGCAAATACTGGAAGTGTTTAGTGGGCATTGACATTGAGTTAGGGAGTTGTAGTTCACCTACATGCAGAGAGCACTATAGACTCAACAATGATGGATCTGGGCCACACTTGACACTAATCCTCAATATACCAAATGTGAACACTGGTGGAGTTTGGGCAAAATAGATCTTGACATTGGGGAGTTGTAGTTGCTGGGATTTATAGTTCACCTACAATCAAAGAGCCCCTTGCACCCCACCAATGATAGAATTGTGTCAAACTTCCTACACAGAACCCTCATGCCTTGAAGGGACTAGCTGGCATGAGACTCCATCCCACTTCACACACTCTCCCTCACTCACACATGTGCATAATGTTGCCATGCGCCAAGCACGCCTGCTCTCCCCTCCCTGCTTGGAGCCTCAGAAACAGCCCTCCCCTTGTCTGGGAGGCCTGCCAATCAAAGCAGAGGAGAGCTGTAGGTGGGAGAATTCGCAGTCTGTTTCCAAAAAGAAAGAGGACAAGCGGAGAGATCTTCAATCTTCTCTACCAAAGGGCTTCCTAAGACCATCATAAATATTTGTTTTCTGATGGTCTTTGGCGACCCCTCTGAAACTCTCTCACAACCCCCCTGGGGGTCCCGACCCCCAGGTTGAGAAACACTGGTATAAGGTGTGGGGCAATGAGGGGGGTAGGCCAACTGGTTCCCGACACCCCCTGCTGAATTCACCACAATCTGTGGTGAATCCCACTAGTATTGCCCAGTAGGCATGGTTTAGAACCCAAAAATAGGAAATCGAAAATCTAATGGGGGGTTGATTAGTAATAGGAAGACTTACAAAAATTTTTCCAAAAATTTCTAAAATGAAACTTAATGACTAACGAAATTCGTTAGTAGTTTGTATGCCAGAGCATGCGCATTCCAGATGGTTTTCCCTACAACTCCCAGAAATCCTAACAGCTGGTAAATTGGCTGGGATTTCTGGGAGTTGTAGGCCAAAACTTGAATCAATCACACTGAATTCTAGATGGGACTCTCCAAATAGGAAGGAGGGAGGGAAGGAGGGAGGGAGGGGGTATTCTATTCTTGGAAGCAGCAAAAGAAAAGGAGGAGGAGCCCCCCCCTCGCTCCTCGCTGCCTCTCTCTCACCCTGATCCCGAGGAGCGAGGGCCCAAGTTTGCCCAGGCTGGTCATATGCCTACATTCCATGCACACGCAATAATACAGCAGTAATAACAATGGGTATAAGAAGAGGTAAAATTCAAACCGAAGTATTCTGACTGGTCCCTGCCTCATGCGGTGCATCTCATGCGGTGCATCTCCCACCCATCTCTGTGAGCCCGGGAAAAGCCAGCGTTTTCTGCTTGGGTGCACACACATACATATTCTTTGGGGGGGATTTGCTGCATAATCTTCTCTATGAGCCCGGATTCTGCAGCAAATCCCCCCCAAGAATATGTATGTGTGTGCTCCCAAGCAGCAAACGCTGGCTTTTCCGGGCTAATTTCCGGGCTAATAAGAGAAGAGCCCGTTTGCACCGCATGAGGAGAGACCAGTCAGAATACTTCGGTTTGAATTTTACCTCTTGTTATTGTTATTACTGCTGTATTATTGCATGTGCATGGAATGTAGGTATGACCAGTTGGATTACTTATAATATTAGGCACTTACAGTAGCATTCATTCTATTATACATTAGGTTGGTTTCTCACCCCAATACTCTTTGATGCTTTAGATCCTGGCAGGGCAGGAGAGGCAGGGAAGCCTGGAAAAAATGTAAACAGAGAGTTTACTCAGAAGTAAATCTTACAAAGGAGGGCCCTTCATCCAAAGTGCCCTCCTTTGCAGATTTACTTCTGAGTAATCCTCTGTTTACATTTTTCCAGGCTTCCAGCCGAAAGAAGGAGCGAGTTTAGGGCTTGCCTTGCCATAATACTTATTGGCAAGGGAGGCGGGAGGGTGGTGAGAGAGAAGAAGGGTGCCCCCCCCCTTACGACCTAATAACGACACTTAAGAAAATCCTGGCCCCCGAAGTTCGAAAAAGAAAGTCCACTTCCTGGTTGGCGTTCCAGGTGCGGAAATACTCGAAAGTAGCATTTCTTACGAATTTCTTACGAAACGAATCATTTTCATAACTTTTTCTCATGCCTATTGCCCAAATCAGGGATCTCAGGTGATGATGTCTCTAGTATCTACAGAGCATATCGTCACCATCCCATGATGTGAGCAAGACAAAGGGGATGGTTTAGGCTGTGACGCTGCTATTCGCACTCCCAGATGACTGTAGAGCTCCATAAGAACCTCTGATCATTGCAAGTGCCCCATATTGACACCGGCCAATTCCACTCACACAACCCATTCCCTATGAGGATGTCCCATGGGTTTAAGTCTTGGATCTGCTAGCCAATATGCAGTGGTTCTCAACCTGTGGGTCTCCAGATGTTTTGGCCTTCATCTCCCAGAAATCCTAACAACTGGTAAACTGGTTGGGATTTCTGGGAGTTGTAGGCCAAAACACCTGGGGACCCACAGGTTGAGAACCACTGAGCTATTGCATGGCATTTGTACCTGTGGTTTCAGAAAATTGTCACACTAGAGAGAAAACGAGGCAATACTCATCACTCTACACCTTTAATTCTGAATGTTTCAATATGCACCCGGAAGAGGTTTGATTGTTAATTGTGCTTGCATTATACAAAAATGATATACAGTTGAACAATATTGTTTCAGGTAAGTTTTTATCTTTTTAATAAAGCTGACACCCTTTGATCTACCAACATAAATAGTGCTGAGTGGGGCAGCATAAGTGCAACAAAACACCATAAGAAAGGAATGAGAAAGGAGGAGGTTACTAAAAATAAGTCACTGACTTCTTATGGCTCTGAATAGTACCATGAAAAGCCCTTTGGGTCTGGAGAAACATAGGCTGAGTGCTCGAGGGCTCGTGGCAGCTTGCCATCCATCTGCCCAGTTTGCCCGTATCATCCTCTGTCTGATTCAAGAGAACAATCCATTTGCAAAGGAATGGTCCGTAGAAAACAAAAGGGATTAATTTACCCCAGTAATTTACATTGCAATCCTCTGTTAGGATTGTTATTTAATTCAGTGGGACTTACTCCCAAATATAGGTGTTTAAGATTGCAACATAATAATAATAACAACAACAACTGTCTGGATGGACAAATAATTATGACTATGAATAAGCATTTGAATTTGTCAATTGTCAGTTATAGTTGTAGCTCTTTTTAAAAAGAGGGAATGTATACAAATATACACTCTACACTTGCAAATTCAACTGTTCCCAGAGGAGCAGCTGGGATAGCCTGTGGACGCAAAACTGGAAGTCTTGTGGCACCTTAAAGGCTAGCAAATTTATTGTGGCATAGATTTTCATCAGACGCAAGTCTTAAAACTAAATTATGATAATCAATCATCTTGTTTCTTTGTGGTGTGCTGAGAGCATGGGCAGTTTCTGCTTGCTTAATCTTATTTTTTTCATAAATCTGTTTTATCTGCTGTTGGTATATTTTCTTTCAAAATCATGACGCTAACTGACTTGGGCACCCAGTGACACAACCATGAAGTAAGACGTACTCTCAATAATAAGGGCTATCAAAAAGATTGAGAGAAAATTTGGTTTGCTGTGATCGTAAAAACAAAAACAAAAAGAAGGAAGTTAAGCAAAATATTTTATTACACCAATGCATTAGAAATTACACAGTACATCTTATATTTAATATTATATTCATTATTGTTCCCTCGCACACAAAAGGCTTGGAGGGCTCAACATATAGGATGCAAGGCAGGAACTTTATTGTTTCTCATAAATAAAACTAAACAGCTACAAGAAACTTGTGACCCCCACAGTACAAAGCTTTTAAATAACTTGTTACAAGTAATGTGTTGCATCTGTTTAACTCTCCCCCCCCCAGTACCAAACATATATTTGCATAACCCTACAATTGTGAGGAAAAAATGAGGCATAACTTCACACCTTTTATAGTGCAACTACACAACCCTAAATATACACTGGACCAAATATGTGACTAATGTTGCTGTCCTTGAGCAAGCAGGGATCACCAGCATTGAGGCCATGCTATTGAGAACACAGCTGCGCTGGGCAGGGCACGTCTCTAGGATGGAGGACCACCGCCTCCCAAAGATACTACTCTATGGTGAACTCGCCATGGGTCAGCACAAGAGAGGCGCCCCAAAAAGAGATATAAGGACTCCCTGAAACACCATCTCAGGCTCAGCCAGATTGATCACCAACAATGGTCCACCCTGGCCTCACATCGGGAGGCATGGAGATGCACTATCCACAATGCTGCGGCCTCTTTCGATAAGACACACTGAATGGGCCTCAAAGAGAAACAACAACGCAGAAAGAACCGCAACTTGGAAACAACATCACCCAAGGAGACTTTTTGCTGTGCTTTCTGCAACTGAACTTGCCTATCTCAGATTGGCCTTTTTAGTCATCAACGCGCTTGTAAAAAGCGTGGGATGAGTCCTTCCAAAGAATCTTCGTTGGCGAAGATATGCCGAGAGAGACAACTTCCCACATAGTTTTGTAGCTAGGCAGTTTTATCCTCACTAAAGAAGTTGAAGGAGGATTATCAGCTGGCTTGTGCTTCAGTTTCTTGTTGAGGCAACAAATAAATGGCCAGGAAGTGACTGTGTTCTGGGTTGCTGCAAGTTTTTCGGGCTGTCTCTTTACTGTTCTGATTTTAAAGTTTTTAAATGTTGGTAGCCACTCTTTTTTCATTTTCATCCTTTCCCCCTTTCTGTTCAAATTGTCCACCCACTTGTGGATTTCAATGGCTTCTCTGTGTAGCCTGGCATGGTGGTTATTAGAGTGGTCCAGCATTTCTGTGTTCTCAAATAATATGCTCTGTCCAGGTTGGCTCATCAAGTGCTCTGCTATGGCTGACTTCTCTGGTTGAGTTAGAATCAGAACAGAAAAGAAAGAACAACACTCAAAAACAGGAGAATTCCAGACAAGAAACAATCAGGGCCAGCTAATCACCTCCCAACAAAGGATTCCACCAGGCAGGAAGCAGCCAAGCCTTGAAGCTGCAAGGCTTTTCAGTGTTAATCAAGGTGGCCAGTTGCAACATTCACACGTGCCTCAAGCAAACAAGAGTTATTTCTCCTACCCTGGACATTCCACAGATATCATAAACCCGGGACCGAAAACTGGAGACCTCGGAATACTCCTTCTATACCTGGGACGTCGTCCTCTTCCACCAAGCACGCAGCTTCAGGAGGGATGCACATGGAGTGGTGAGGGAGGAAGGGGACACCCGCCTAGCCAGCCAGATCAGCCGAATCAACCCTGGCAATCAATGGGGTGACAGATGCCGAAGCCAGATCGCCCTCACATCCCACAGATATATAAACTCCACTTGTCTTTTTCCCAACAAACCTCGCAACCTCTCAGGATGCCTGCCATAGATGTGGGCAAAACATAGGAGAGAATGCTTCTGGAACATGGCCATACAGCCTGGAAAACTCACAGCAACCCAGTGATTCCAGCCATGAAAGCCTTCGACAACATATTGATTATTTTCTATACCACAGGGCTATGAATTACAGAATTCAAGCTTCTTCTTTTTTAAGTAGATAGATATACCTAATTTATTTTGAGGGAAAAATAGGGAAGTATTACTTTTTAAACATTACAGCTATACATCTAAATTAATACAATATGTAACAAAATTTGGAAAACGTTCTGTTCTTGGTTTGAAAGTGTTATTTTCTGTTCAATTGTGCAGGACTTACTTTGAAAGTAGTTCTTATACTTCCAAACCGCATTTTTGTGGCTGTCACAAATTATGTTGAATTGGTTGAGACTCTATGAGATATTCATTGAAAAGTGATAGAAAAATGTGCTGCAGGATGTCCTGCAACAACCAAGTTTTTGCAGTTTAATAAACTTTTTTTATGTGTTTGTATCATAGAACCAATTAGGATATGACATTTATAATCCAGGAACAAAAATTGTGTTATATAGTGATATTGGCTTATAGAGCTCCTTGGAAATATAGCTGTAACTAATTGCTTAAAAATAAAGTCATCAAGCTTTGACCCAAAGCCACATAGTGATTAGATGTTCACTCCGTTATTAATACAAAGTTCCTATTAGACTCAGATTACACAATTTTCACGTTCTCTCTCCAGCTCCTGACTGCCATTGCAATCAGACTCTTGTTTCTCTTTTGCTCCTCAAATTGAAGCTGTAGAACTCATGCTGATTTTTTTTACAGCATTGCCAAAATCAGACCTTTTCTTTCTGCTTTCTCTGCTAAAACCTTGGTTCATATTTTAGTTATTTCCAATCATGATTATTACCACCATCTTTGGAGTGGTTTTCCGTTATCTCATCTTAATCCTCTGATTGCCATTCAACATTCTGCTACTAAGATTCACTTTTTGGACCATCCTTTTGATCATATCGCCTCATTTTATATGTCTCCATTGGATAGCCATTCCTTCAAGTTTTTAATATAAGCTTCTTCTGTTAACATTAATATAACCTAGCTCCCCTCTCCTTCAGTGGTTATTTATTTTTAACAGCTTGCTCAAAATGATATACATTCTTGGAACTCTAGGCTTCTCACTCAACCAAATATTTCCTTTTCTTTGGCTCAGCTTTGTCCTTTCTCACTCACGTCCCCATAGTCTTGGAGCTACCTCCCTGAGTATTTGCAGACTACTGCTGCCCTTGCTGTTTTAAAATCTCAATTTAAATGATTTTATTTATTTTCCAAAACTTTGAGGATTTTAGTTTGATTTTGTTTGTAGTCTTCTATATTTTGATAATGTGTGTTGTCATTATATTTGCTTTGTATTATATTGTGTTTTTTATTTACATGTTGTCTGAGTGATGTGTTTCACAACTGCATTGTATAGTCTTATGTTTTCTTATTCCTCTTCCATCTGTGTGTATATGTGCACACACACATATTTTAGATTTTACATCATGTACAGTTGATGATAATGATCATCCTTTTGATTATAAGTGGCAGCAGCTGCAATTTGGAAGAATGGGAAATAAAAGTGGGCTCAACACAACAAACCCAGTGAATCCTAAAAAGGTGAATGAGGGCTTTTTCTACATTTTGGGAAAGTAACAAAATGGCAATTTTATTCTGTTGCTATAGGGTTTACTATTAATTGTCAGTAGTCACCTTGTTATTGGGGCAGCATCACCACTTTCATGAGAACTGGATTCAGGAGCTTGGCTAGCTCCTTCAAAAGCCAGACTAAAATAAGAGTGGATTCCACTGCCTTACTGATATGGAAGCCACCATTTGCCTTATTATTATTATTATTATTATTATTAACACAGCAAGATGAGTCCACGGCAAACAAGATCACTCTGCTGGCTATTGTATTGGATCACACGTCAGATACTTCCCAAGTGTCTAGGACTGTGTGTTGTAGCAGTGAATAATGTGTGCAGGTCCCAGTAAGGTGGCCTTTTGCAGTTGACAGATGGTAATTTTGTCAGTGCCAATTGTGTTTAAGTGCAGGCCAAGGTCTTTAGGCACTGCACCCAGTGTGCCGATCACCACTGGTACCATCTTGACTGGCTTATGCCAGAGTCTTTGCAGTTCGATCTTTAAATACTCACATCGTGTCAGCTTTTCCAGTTGTTTCTCTTCAATCCTGCTGTCACCTGGGATTGCAACTTCTACATTACATACTTTGTTTTTTAACAAGATTGTGAGGTCAGGAGTATTGTGCTCCAAAACTCTGTCAGTCTGAATTCAGAAGTCCCAGAGTAGTTTGACATGTTCATTTTCTGTAACTTTTTCAGGCTTGTGATCCCACCAGTTCTTTGTCACAGGCAGATTTGTGGCACAAGTTCCAATGAATCAAGTAGTATCCTGGAATTTTGCAGTTGAGCTAGCATCTCCACTTGTGCCTCTGACCAAACTACAAATCTCAGGATTCCATAAGATTCACCCAGGCAGTTAAAGTGGAATCATAGTGCTTTTGTTTTATTTAATGCACCAAAAAAATCTAGAAGACCAACATCTGTGCTCCTGAAGAAACAACCCTTGCTCTTTGACTTGTCCAGCACAACCCAATGAGACTACTCCATAATGATGATGGCAAGAACAAAGCCAACCACACAAACCTATACCTAATGTTTTCCACAATCAATACTCTACAAGCAGATGTATAATTGCACCTTGGGACACATTCATTACAGCTCAAGGAACACAATCATGCCATCCAGACCATATTCCACCCATATGTTTGTGCGCTTTACACACTACATTTATTGTCACCAATTAGAGTTTTGAAGTGTGGGAATCCCAGGATCATAATTTGTGATTATTGTTGCAGTTCAAGACATTTTGAATCACACATTGTCATTATAGAAGAAGCTTCCCCCCCCCCCCAAAAAATCTGGAAGTGCCCATAGCATATAATATTTAAATTCTTGCTATGAAACGTTACATCATTTAAGTGGATTTTAAAAAATGGAAGCTCTTCAATTGAAACAGTAGAACTAAATCATGAACGCAGCTGCTGAACTCACAATGGAAATGAGAAGTTTTGTGGCCTACTGTTCAGGACATTTTAGAGTTATAAAAATGTGGTGTATAGAAGGTTCATATTCACTAAGTTGTAGTTTGGTGGTTGCAATTCCGTGAATGTCATGACTTATCTTTTATTCATATAGGTACATTCCAATTACCACAGAGGGAACATTGTCAAAGGTTAACTACCTAAAATTGCTCAGGCAAATTTATTCTGATTTGTACATTTTAAAAAATGTACACATTTAGTTTTTGCAAAAGAGACGGCGCAGAATGTGCACAAACAACTTTGATGATTATGATTTTTAAAAATAAAAAAACCTGATTAAACTTTGTACAGTCAATAAAATAATGTTATAACCAGCTATCCTATTTCTTATTCTCTGTCACATTCTATTTAGGCTGTAGATTAGCATTAAGTTTAAAACCTGCCTGGCCTTAAATATTCAGTAGCCTGAAGTTAATAATTCAACACTTGGAACAAAATATTTAACTACAAAATCACATTTGTTAAAAAAATAAATGCTTCATCCTTTTTCCTTTTGTTATACTTCAAAATATGTGGGGACAAAAACAGATGAAACACTTCCTGCTGTTTGGTACTGTGAGCTACATACATGAGTTGGGTGCCATGGAAAAGGAACATCTTGACCTAAAATGTTTTGGTAATAGCTAGGAAGCATTATTTGCCTACAATATTCCCCTTCTCAGTGTCACATTAATCATCATCATCTTCATCATCATAGTTGTTGTCATCACCATCTGTTGTTGTAATTGACTAGTCTTCTTCTCAGGAGCTTGATAAAACAACCAGATTCAAATAATGTTCCGTCTCTGCTCCACCTGAGATGGAAGGAAGGTGACAAAGTGACAAGCAGCACAAGATTCCTGTGGCTCTCATGCTTAGGAGCACAAGGAGCTGCCTTATGCAGATTGGCCCATCTAGTACCACCAAGCTGCAATTATCCGGGTGTCCACAAAGCATCCTGCCCTAGACCTGTGTATTCTTTAGTGGTCTCTCATCCAAAGACTAAGTGGGTCCAAAGCATTTACCCCATATGCACTTATATATGAGTCAACTTCATGAATAAGTCAAGGGCAATTTTTGTAGCCAACATTGTGGATTTTGATATGGCCTATGAATAAGTCAAGTGTCAATCCATGGAGAGGGGAAAGCAGCACCACTGCATGGGGAAGGAGGGGGGGGCATTGCTCCTGCCACCGTTGCTGCCATTTTGTCACTGAGCTTTCAGTGGGACTGTACTGAGAGAAACGGATGGATCCACCTTTGATAAAAATTAAGAAACTGTATTGCCTTTCTCAAAAATGTGAACAGAATTGCAAAAGGTGAGGGCTTAGTCCATCCTGGAAGAACCTGAAAGAAGAACCAATCCTCTCTACTGTCTTTGTTAGGGGTGGGCAATTACCGGCCCTCCAGGTGTTTTGGACTTCAACTCCCAGAAATCCTAGCCAGTTTACCAGCTGTTAGGATTTCTGGGAGTTGAAGTCCAAAACACCTGGAGGGCCAGTAATTGCCCACCCCTGGTCTTTGTGGTCCTTTTACTGATGCACCCAAAAAAGCCTGCTGCCACCACCATTTCCCCAACAAGGCATTCAAAAGGTCAGATGTAGCACTGTGGCAGAAATAGTCGAGGGTTTAAAATGGAGTAAGCTCTCACCTTTTGCCACTCTACTGACAGAAGTAAATTGTGCCTTTTTAAATATAAGAGTTAAGGTACAGTACATGACCTGGAGATAAGTTGAACCACATTTTTGGTTGAAATTTTGACAAAAATACTTAGACTTATACATGAGCATATACAGCGGCTTTCAATATCAGGTATTTTCAAGGTGATATAATGTTAACGCCCTGCTACTGCAGGAGAGTATTTTTTTATTATGTGGAATAAGGAGAAAACCTACAGCTTTCAATAGCCCTTCTTCTATTTCAACATAGCTTTCCAAATATAAGTAGCTTTCCGCTCTGCCCTAGGTGAAAGGTACTGAGAGCATAAGGCACTTTGTGACTAGCTGCTGAACAGACAAAACTGTGTGTGTAAGAGAAAGAGAGAACTGAGTGTGTGTCTGAGTATGTGTGTGTGTGCATGTGAAAGAGAGAGAGAGAGAGAGAGAAATAAATAGAGCAACTACAATTTCCTGTGACCAGTGGCATACAAGGCTCGCCTCCCCAGGCCTGCATTAATTATTACTGGGCAAGACCCCATGTTCAACATCTCAATTCAGACATTGAGACCTATTGTTTTTCCAACAGAGTCCTATTGTCTTTAACACACAGCCCCCTCCCCACCCCCTGTTTCATTTCCAAGCAGCTTTTGGACAATATGGGGAATGGAGGAAAAGCGAAGGAGAGGACGAAACTCAAGGGAAGCAGCTGATTAGATTCTGGCAAAGAGGACCAAACATCTGCTTTAAACAAAAGACATCTGCATATTTCACATTTATTTTTCATAATTTACAGAAGCAACCTGCCAAAATTTAGCAAGGGAGAATAAGCTAGCACATAATTAGCTAAAGTTTGCTTGCTTTAGAAGTTATTAGCATGAAGCCCAGTAGCTCACCTGGGAGGACATCAAGGCATGTAGATGACTACAGTTTGATTTTGCAAATTCAATTTTCAGTCTAGTGTGCCAGGCCAAAGAAACAAAAACAAAAAAACCCCACACCATTGTTACCATGCATGTAGGGGGATAGTGGATGGATGTGCCAATTAATGCCATCCAATGAACAGTCTCCTGTCTTGGTGTCAAACATTATACAGCTGCCTTGCAGGCATTGGCAACCTTCTTGATTAAGTACAATTTGATTAGACAGAAGGCTTCCTCTGCAGTTACTAAATGAAACAGGGTGCAGGTTAGCCATGATCACAAAAGTTATTGAATCAAATGGGTACATAAGTGGTGTGCATGCAGATGGCTTTACAAGTGGCACAGAAGGAGTCTCCCTCCCCTCTTCCTCCTCGCCTCCCCACCACCATGTAACTTGAAATCACTAGATTATGCATGGAAAAGCAATTGTCAATCCAGAACTGATTGGGGAATGTGTGTTTAGAATGAATGATCATGATGGCCTAGAAAAACAGTGGCGTAAGTACGTCTTCCTGTTCTTTTATTGAAAACCATTACAGATAACTGAAACTTTTCCAAATTAAACAGAGGGAAAAGTCTATTGTTAAAAATGGATCTGATTAGAACACATGCAGACTATCTAGAAGGGCACATTAGAAATCCAATTTTAAAAACCCTTGATATTAAAATCTGTTTGTTATTTGGCAAATAATGCATTTAAGAACAGTGAAACTGTATTTGAGGATGGATGGATGATAGTAGGATGGATACAGAATGGGGAACATAGGTGACCAGTCTAGCAATGGATGGTTCTAGCATGCATTTGGGAGCTTCCTGGCCAGGGCCATAGCCAGGATTTTGATTCGGGGAGGGCCGAGTTTGATTCGGGAGGGGCTGAGTCTGAGAAATAGAGGGACAACCCTACCAAACCTTTTGTATTGTTATCCCAATAACCCCATGAATGTGGGATATAATGAGCATGGTGATCAGATCACGATATGAATAAACATAAGAGTTTAAATAATGTACCAGTAAGGCCTTCTCACGGACCACCCTGAGAATTTCAGGGGGGGCTGAAGCCCCCTAAGGCCCCCCCTGGCTACATGCCTGTTCCTGGCATACCCCACTAGCTAACCAGTGGTCAGCTTAGCATCTGGAGATGGGGAGAGGGTCAGTGTATGGAGAAGCATCTGAGCAGGAGCATTGCCATAGGAAACAAAATAGAATTTGCCATTATTCATTCCATGAAAAGAAAGGGTTTCCTGATAGTTGGAAACACCCACTGGTAAAAAGAAAAGCATAAAGCAGAGGGAATTGTCAGCAGTACTTTCCTGGTACTTGACATCTCAAAGTATTGTATATACATTATTCTGTAAAGAGAAACACACTTCTTTGGGAAGAAAAAATGCTATGTAGAGAAACAAAATTAAAAGTGCAATGTACACTTAGAAGTGCCCTCTATCTGTTCAGTGTAACACAGGGCCCTATCACATTCCAGTTATCCATCTGTATCCACAGATTCAGCATTCCTAATTGAACATTAACACCTTGTTTTTTTTAATTTAAAAAAAACCCTCAAAAACATATCTTGACAGTTAATACAAAGGTGATCATTTTCCTTATACTCTTGTATAAGGACTTGAGGATCTACACATTTTGGTATCCATGGGGGTCCTGGAACCAAGGCCCAGTGCGTAGCAAAAGCCCATTGTACATTGTTTTTGTTCAAATACTTGAATATCATATCCCCCTCCCCCTCCAAACACACACACATACTTGTTTTTCTCATGTTTCTAGGGCAAGCATCTCATGAGATCATCTGCTTTGGTGGAAGCAAATTGAGAAAAGGTGTCAACTCTGAATTGTAAATGTATTTGGGGGGGACGGATGGACCAAAGGGCTTTGTCTCTTAGATTTAAATCCAATGAATGATACTACACCACACTAAATGATTTGAAGCTAATTTGAAATGGGGGTAGGTGGCTTTCTTTTCATTGGACCACCCTCTTTGTGGTTCATCTCTTCTTCTGCACAATTCCCAAGCAATTCTCTCTGGTCTTCTAAATACATGGCTGTCAGTTATCATCTGATAGCAGAAAGAGGGCACTTTTCCTGACTCAGTCGTGGCATCCTAAACCACTCCCAAGGAGATACCGGCTTCAAAATAAATACTCATGACAACATTCCAAATGTCAGAGAATCTGAAAATTGCTTCTTTTCATATTTTCAAAACAGACCAGTATTGTACTTTATGGAACTTACAATGGAGTAATTATCCCTTGACCATGGACCTGTGAGAAAGGATGGTTAGTTCTGAAATGGAACTGGACAGTTGTGTCCCCACTGCTATCTTGTGTTTCCCAGATTTGAGCACCCTGGTGATGTGAAATGGCATTCCCCTCCTTCCACCCTCTGTGCTGCAACTGGAGACCCATGATATAACTTTAACTGCCTGATTGTATTGTATGGAATCTTGTGATATGTAATTTGGTGAGCCATCAGATCTATCCAGCTGAACTTTCTTACCTAACCACCAATGCCAGGATTCCATAGGATGTTGCCATAGTTGTTAAAGTGGAGTCATAGTGCTACACTATGGATTCTAACCCTGAGTCAGCCCCCCACCACTCCTCCACATCTTTGCATGTAGAACCCATGTTAATGACAGAGCTGTTGAACAACTATATCTTGTAAGCCACTCCACTCCACTCCCTAGGGTTTCACCCTGTACAGTCACTCGTGATTTTATCCCCATGGACCTCCTCTCATACCAGACCAGATCTCAATAGCATAGTAAAAACTTGGCAAAGTGAATATAAAAAACCTCACAAGAAAAACAACAGTGCACTTCTAGCGCATGCACACAAAACCATGTGATTCAGAGCATTCTTGTATTTGGGACATCTTAACAGTTCTGACTGGAGCACAGGTGCATTAGAAGGTTCAAAAAACTAAGTTAGTATAAAATTTTAGTTCTGGCAGCATATTGATACAGTGCATGCAAACTAGATTTACGTATATAAAACGTTTTTGTAGTTACGTCTAACTATGGTGATAGTTGTATAAAAATATAAATTTCTGATAAAACACTGAATGATTTTTAACAGGCAATAATGTTGGAGTCTCCCTTCTGATGGGGTTGGCCAGTATGGTTCTCAACGCACCCCCCCCCCAACTCCCACAATGATGCCATTGAGCAATTCTGATTAGGAGATGAGAATAAAATTATAATAAATAAATTATTGGTGAAGTCAGTCATAGAGTCACCTTTTAACATGTATGATTACTACTAAAAGTGTAGTTTTTATATACTAGGCTAATATACTCTAACAGAAAATGTACAACCTACTGTCAGTCTGAATTAAGATTTACTTGATGCTACTGTATTATTAAATTAATGGTTCATGTATTTGAAGGCTGCATTTGTACCTATAAAACATGTGTTATTAAAACAACTTTGAATTACACACCCTCTACACTGATATAATGCAATACTTTTGCCAAATGACTAAAACAATCTGGTGAATTAGACAGATAAGAGGAATGGAACATTAAAACTGTTTATAACAAATCTAGCACACACCGCCAGTCTCTGTGTAATTTTTTAAAAAGCATGGTAAGCTGATCTGTCACAGACACATTAGAAACAAGATGTGTTTACTATCTTAGAAACATTTATCACACCCTGGTTCATTGTAATTCATTATTGGCTTTTCATAGAAACATGAATGAAGATGTGCCAGTTATTTAGAATGAACACAAATAAGGCTAAGAAAACTAATATAGTGAGTTCTGTGTTCTTCCAAAACTCGCTAATCGTAGAATGTATATATTAGAAAATCAGAAGGACTGTGCCAGGAAAGCTTTTGTAGGTACTGTCCACTATCATCAGATAAAAATACAATCTTCATTGTTAAAGTTCATTTAGTTTTAAATCATTCTACAGTGATAAATAATAGGAATGCACTATTATTTAGCTTCAAAGTAATTCAGCATATGTAATGTGTATTTTACTAAGAAATGTTTTATAATCGTCATTAGGGCTGTGCGATCAATGAAAAAAATGTTTCAAAAGTCATTACAAAAGTAGGAGGTGCTGACGTTTTATTACTAAAGTGTTCCTAAAGTATCATTAGTGAACATTTTGTCACTATAACGAGAGTAATGAAATTTTCTGACTTTTTTGTTATAGTAATTGCAAAATTGGGGAAACTTCAGGGGCTCATTTCTCTCTCATTTTTGTAGTTATTTAGGTGAAACCGGGTACAATGGTAGAACCCATTTTCCACTGTTAGTTCATCAAGTATCAGAATGTTTAACTTATCCATGGATTTTTGGAGAACTCTCTGGTTTTATAAACAACATTAAAAAACGTACAAGAGGTATATCCTTAAATTTTCTATACAATGACACAAGATTTATTTATTTATTTTATTTATTTCCAACATTTCTACCCCACTCTTCTCTACCCCCGAGGGGGGACTCAGAGCGGCCTAACAAAAGGCACAATTCGATGCCAACATAATAAGTACCAAAAACATACAGCATTAAAACACATTAAAATACAATTAACATTAACACATCATACACATTCTCTTAAGTTAAAAACAGTATTTCATCCATAACAGGAGCATTGAGCCATATCCATCAACTTGCTGTTACAAATCCAGTCCAAAGTGAGTATTGTGCTGATGTGCAAACGCTTGGTCCCACAGCCAAGATTTCACTTTTTCTTGAATGCCAGGAGGGAGATAACACGGGATTATTCACCCCAACTTTTGGAAATATATATACAGTACAGTTACTGATTTTAGGGAATTGTTAAACATTTTTGACAAAAACATTTTTCTAAAAAGCCAAAATTGCTGTCTTGTTTAATGTCTCTCATATTAATCAATAGAACTTCCATTTAGGGATTTCTTCCCAGCCCAGAGATTTACTTAGTAAAGGTTGATACTAAGTCAATCTTCCTCTTTGCAGATTCAGCAATTTATTGGAACTCTGCTGGCTGCTGCTACAGAGGGACAAATCTCCCCTCGATCCTGATTGGGGCTTTCTGATGCTGGGCAAAGTTTTGGGAAATGTAGTTTAGGTCAGGGCCTTTTGAATTCTCTAGCATAGGGCTCCTTGCCTTCCCAAACTACATTTCCCGGAATTCTATTCTTTCTTATTTTCTTTCTCATGGAACTTTGCTTTCTTCCTGCTGCTTTCATCTCCTAAAGAGGAAAGGCAGCCTTTTTTTGCTTTCCTTGCTTGTACTGAACATGAATCTGACTTTCAGAAGCTTTCGAGGTTTACAAAATTCAAACAAAAAAGGATTGGATAAGTTTCAATTCTTACGTTTTTTGGCACAGGCATGTGTTGGATATCTCGTCATAAGTACACATTTAAAGAATTTGATCCAACTTACAACTAATGTAAATTTTGCACAGCCTTGATAGTTATAGTTAATATCATGTCATGTAAGATCTTCATACAGTACATACTTCAATTAGGGAATTTAGCACCATAATAAATAGTGATGGGCTTCAATTTGCAATGGTTTAAAAGGAGAGTGGTGGATTTTATGCACTGTAAGGCTCTCCAAGGCCACTAGTTATGATTTCTATTTATTACTTTCAATTTCAGAGAGGATCCATGTCAGAATCAGGTCTAAGCAGAGGGATACTATTGTGTTCATTATCTGCCTCCAAGGGCAGATATGCTAGAAATAAGGGCCTCCTCTCTGACTTGGTGTTCTGCTTCTTATCATCAAAGCTACAGACAGAATCCATCCTTCAACTTATACACCAGTGCAGCCTTCTGAATTCTGAATGCAGAAAAGAAACCCTAGATACCACAATGCCAAATCACTTTAGTGTCTATGGGTGTTTTATTTCATTCACAAAATACAATTTATCATCCTAGTTTCCCACAAATCCTTTGTCCAAAGATGAATTTTGTGTTTTTTGTTCTCTTGAAAATGATATATAGCTATGATGCTAAACTTTTCAGAGATGCAACAGTGACTGGAAAACTCCAGTTGTAGATAATTTGCAACTACCTGGTTTGGGCATGTTGGTTTGTGTGCATTTCGCGACTTCCTGCACAAGGCGCCATTGTTATCTCAATGGCGATCCCTCCTCTTGTCCCACTCTCTGTAACATATCTCTGCAGTAAATGTGCAATTCCCAACAGGGTCTCCAAACTGCAGAGCAACTCAAAGACGTTCTCTTGTTCAGGCCTTTAAAAACAAACCTTCAGCTACCCTGGCTTCCAATGTCCCTCCCACTGTGATGGACAGAATGTGGGTCACTTAAACTCTTCCATCTCTTTGGAGTGGTGGACAGACATCATTATGTGTCACAAGTGATGAAAGTCACAGCCTGTGACAAGAGCAGCTGCTTGCCCAGCAGGAGGACTAAACGCTCCCTCGCTGACGGTGGCACTTCGTTTCACCTGAAGTAAACTTAGCCTTTGTGTTCCCCAGTTTATGAACTGTTACTAATTTACAGTGTGTCCCAGTGGGGGCACTCTGCTGAAAACCATGAACTTAGAGGAAAAAGGAGAAGCAAAGTAGGAGTAAAAAAAAAACTGCTGTGAGAACTGCTTAATCCAGCATGACTTTGCTCATAGAAACCGAGCTGATACAATGCTTATTCACAGGGGTTTTCCCATCCAGTACTATAAGTAAATAAGTAAATAATACTGGAGTGAGACAAAACTGCATAGGCAGTTGAACTCTGCAGAGACAGAGGATATTTATCAATATCTGCCAAGATGTAGCTATGGTGAGGGTAAACTGAGGGCACAGCACCCCCCCCCCTAAGAATAGTGCCCCTCCCTATGTGCCCCAATTTCAAACATTGCAATTGTTTAACATTACAGTTCAGCATTTAGATATTAAGCTATATCTAACAAAAAAAGTGCAGGCAACGTTATCAAGGGTGTGGGAACACAGCAAATGTAAGAATTTTAGGTATTAATGATATTCAGTATCTCATTCTTTGCAATGCTAGATATTTGTCGTTTGGAGGAAAATGTCATAGTAAAGAAAATTTTGTCTTTTTTGGGGGGGAGGAGTCAATGTTCTGATTTTCCTCTCTGACAGCTATACCCCAGAATATTTTGATTCAGTGTCTGCCTTTCCAATGATGATCACAAAAACTTTCCCATAAAATACTTTGCAAAAAGCTCTGTAGCCAAAATGATATAGATACCACATGGCTCATATTCAGATCATTCCGTTTCTTGAATTTTAAACCTTTTGACAACCAACGTTAAATTTCAATATAGAAAATCACAGATTTTGTTAGACCCCAAAAAGATTTTGTTAGAGCAGAAGGATCTTTTCTAGAAATAAAACTTTAAGTCATGAATTATAGTTATTAGACCCATAAGTTTGATGTTGTTTATTTGTTCCGTTGATTCTGACTCTTGGTGACCTCATGGACCAGCCAACGCCAGAGCTCCCTGTTGGCCGTCATGACCCACAGATCCTTCAGAGTCAAGCCAGTCTCTTCAAGGATACCATCCATCCATCTTGCCCTTGGTTGACCCCTCTTCCTTTTCTCCCAATAAGTATTTCTATCTGAACATAGTAAACTTTTTTGTCTTTGTTATACAAATCCTCAAATATTATGTGAAGAACAAATAACAGATATTGATATTAGAGCTTGGGGTTTTATGGTTGTCAAGTAATTTGATAATGTTAAATATTAAAATTACTGGGTTAATTTGTATCAAAATCTAAAATTGTCTGCGTGAATGGCTGAGATAGAGACACCTTTGCTCTGTAATGGTTCAATGTACACAAACTGTTTCATGCACAAAGGTATTAGTACTATTGTATAAACATACCTTCATATTACAGTATGTGTATACGAAACATACATGAATGTCATGTTTAGATTTAGAGCCCTTTTTAAGATAGCTCATTTTGTATGTATATTTGCAATTACAGTATTCCAAAATCTGAAATTAAAACCCCTGTAATCCAAAACATTCCTGGCCCCAAGCATTTTGAATAACAGACACTCAACCTGTGATTAGAACAGTTTAAACAGTTAGATTGCTATTAATTAAGTTCTTATTATAACCACTAGTTTACAAACCACAATATGAAATGACAAGAATATGGTGGTGGGACTGAGAGAAGGGCCTCTCCTGATGATCTCAGGGCCTGCGCTGGCTCATGTGGGGAGACAGGTGTGAACAGGTACAAAATGCCTCATACTGGATTCACTGTGGACGACTGACCACTGCCACCAATACTCAATGTTTTGCTTTCTTTATTAATATTATCTTGCTGCCACCATTTGTCAATGCTTGACCACTAGATATGAGGGTCTTGGTGAATAAACGACTTCCACAGATGTTTTGTTGAAAGTGTTTAACAGTTTATTTTACACAAATGGGCTCAAAGCTTAGGTGGTTTCAAAGGTGCTCCGAAGAGGTACAAACTTGCAACTTTAAACAAGATAACACTGGGGTTTTTCCCCTTTCACAGTTACTATCACAAGTAACTACTTAATACTGGGTTACTCTCAACCCTAGGACTACACTTGTCCTTAACCTGGGTTTCTCTAAACCCACACACTTGGGTTTCCCTAAACCCACACACAGAACTGAACTGCACACTGCAGTTCCTACAGTCAGCTTGCAGCTTCAGCAACTGCTAATTCCTAACCAACTCTGGTCACAGCAGCTGGCCAACTGACATTCTTCAACTGTCAAATTCAAACTGAACATTCTAAAGCTAGAGTGGCCTCTGTTGTCATGGCAACAGCCTCTGCTTACAGCTTGCTATTGCGAACATTCCACTGCTCACTCTTTGCAGCTTTTAAAGAATGTCCCTTCTAAATACATAAACAAACATGTGATTAACATATAAATAACCACCTCATCACAACAGGGTTTGCCAGATACTCTGGACTTCAGACATATAAATCATAACCAGTATTTTCATGTTTGCCCAGAATCAAACTGTGAGCCAGGGAGGCTGTTTTAACAGAGCAGTAGTATGGTCAGTGCAACCTATCCTGGTGGTTAACATTCTGGCTGCAACTCTCTGTAATAGTTGAAGGTTCCAAATACTCAAAGGCAACTCCATGTTACAAGAGGCCAAATGGGATGTAACTAAGACATTTACCACCATAACAAGATCTGGTTACTCAAAGACCAGCTACAGTTGGCACACATATTTGAAATGTACAAAAGCACTCCTGGCCCCTGCAAAAACCTGGGCCTCCAGGTTCAAAACTGAATACAGGAGTACACCCAAAATGTGAATTGGTGTTTTCAGGGGATGATGCAGGTTATTTTTGGGGAGGGATGCATCAAATACAGGCTGAACATCTATTCCCCTAATCTCCCCTTCATTGACTAGGAACACCTCTATCTCATCTAGATTAAGTTGAAATTTGTTTGCCCTCATCCAGTCCAATCCTGGTGGCAGACACTGTTTTAGAATCAAGGCAGTCTCCTTGGATAGATGTGGAAGGAAGTAATAGTCTTGAGTGTCATCTGCATATTGATGGCAGTGCACCCAGAAACTCACTCTCCACTCTTTCACGTATACATTAAATAGCACAGAGAATGTAACAGAGCCACAGGGGGCCAAGCAAGAGCCTTTCAGCAACACTGTCTAAGTTTGTCCCCTCAAGAAGGAATGGAATCATTGTAAAACAGTGCCCCCAGGTCCCATCCTAGCAAGATGGCTCAGAAGGATACCAAGGCCCAATCTACAATGCCATAAAATCCAGCTTGACAGCTTTGAACTGGGTAATATGACAGTGTAGAGTCATATAATCTAGTTCAAAGCAGATAATATGGATTATCTGCTTTGATAATCTGGGTTATCTGATTTGATTATCTGGATTATATGGCACTGTAGATCCAGCCTTAGAGCTCCCCAAAGTGTCTAGCCTTCTAGACCAATTTCAATCTAGTTTCAGAACTCAGCTCTAAATCCAGTTTGTAGTTTCAACTGAAAGAGAGACCAATACATATGAATCAATACATATTTCCTCAGAGGTTAAGATTGTTGGGGGAGGCCCTGCTCTTCGTCCCACCACCTTTGCAGGTGTGGTTGGTGAGGACGAGAGACAGGGCTTTCTCAGTGATTGCCATTCATCTATGGAACTCTCTCCCCTGTGAAACATGATCAGCTCCCTCCCTTTTGACCTTCAGGGAAAACAACTAAAAATGTGGCTATAGGACCAAGCCTTTGACCAGCAACTTCAAGCAGTTCAATAAATGATTACAAAATAATATAATGACAAGTGGAACGGCCCTGGATTATGATTTGGAGTGCATGATTTTAATTGATGTCTTAATATTTGATGTTTTTAGCTGATTTGTTTTTTAAAAAAATATTAGTGTTTTTTATATATGTATATGTATGGCATAGAATTGTTGTCACTCTGAGTCTCCTTTGGAGTGAGAAGGATGGGGTATAAATGTGGTAAATAAATAAATAAATATTTCCTATTAAATGAATGAGTTGTGATGTACATTTTAGATTTAAGAGGGGGGAAGTGGTATGGGGCAAGTAACGGAGTATGATAGGACCCATTTATACTTGAGGAAGTAATGGAATAGTAAAAAAAAAGTGGATACACACATGAACTCCAACTTCTTGTCACCAGCTCTAATTCTTCTAGTAGCACACCATTGATAGTGCAAATATGGCAGCAAAGCTCTTCATTCCTAGAAACCATAAAACACACTAATAAAGTATCCTATCTTAACATAATGTCAAAATGCATCTACACTGACCCTGCAAGTGGGATCGATCCAGAATTCCAGATGTCCAATTGATCTTGTTTGATGGCCCGATAGGGAGTCCCCCACTGCCTAGCCGCACAGAACACAGTTTGGCATCACTGGGTAGGGATTCTAAAGGGGGACACCCCCCCCCCCTTCTTCGTGTCATGGCTGTGTAGATCCACTGACACACTGACTGACATCAGACAGTGCACAGTTTGGTCAGGGAGCTGGTGGGGGGGGGGGGAACCTCCTCTCTCCACACCCAGTTTTCTTAGTGAGACTGTGATTTTCCAGATGGTTGCTAGACCATCACCAATTAGATGCTGCTGACATAGGGACTGGATGTGATGGGACTGCCTTCCTGTGTACCCATGCTGCCTGAGCTTAGGGAACATGAGATCGTTGCAAGGGCAGCTACTGTCGCTTCATGGGAGAAAGCTGTGAAGCCAATCTGACCTCCCACCAACTGAAGTGGTCAATGTTGATGTGTCCAACGTCAACTGAAAGCATAAGATGAGTTTTAAGCACTCTGTATTGATAATATATTTAAATATTACTCTATTTAAAAGATTGCTCTACAATTTATACCTGTGGGGTAGCCATCTGGGTTCTGGAGGATATATTCTTTCCGAAAGATTTACCCACAAGAAAGGATTTGAATGACTGGAAAATAAACGTCCAACAAGTATGTGGTATTTGAGTACTTTGAAAAAGAAGCCTTTCTCTATAAATACTTACTATTTTCAATACTATGGTGATCTTTCAGGAGAAAAGAAACAACAAATATACCTTTACTCAGTCTGATTATGGTACTCATGTGACTTATTCATTAAAACCATCTGCTGTTTGTAGATGCTATTGTAATTCAAGTCTTTCTTTGAATAGATTTTAACTAAAGATTTACTTTGGAAACACTAAAAAGAAATACCGCAAGAAAAGAGCAATTACCTCATTACTCTCATGATCTCACTTGTTACTATCAGTCCGTCTCCATTTTATGTAAGCCTCTGAAAACTGTGAAAAAGCAAGAGACATCGTGGTGACAGATAAATTGGCAAAAGGCAGAAATTATCCTGAAACCGCACTACAAATGAGTCATATGTAATTTGTTCTGTCTCCTCCTTCAGAATTAATTTTGTGTTCAGGGACTCGAGGCACAGATTAACAATCTTATAAATATCACACATCTCAAGGACAATACAACTGAGAAAACAACAAGAGCAACCAAAAGAGGATAAAAATCTTTCAGCCTGATTCGTGAAATCTCCTGGCTTATTTTCAATGAATTATCTACTTTGTAAATGTTGCTTCAATCCTTTTCTTCAGGCTATTTTGAGCCATGAGATTTCAAGAGAAGCTTGTAATCATAGGTTAATGAAATGTAAAAGCTTCATTGGCCAGGGTGCTAATTTTTCCAAGCTCTCCACATGATTAGTATGCAAAGGCATCTTGTAGCACCTTAGAGACTAATGTAAAAAGGACGATTACCAACTTCATAAACTAAGGGTGCATCTACACCACATAATTAATGCAGTGTGACACCACTTTAACTGTCATGGCTCAATGCTATGGAATCATGGTAGTTGTAATTTTACAGTCTTCAGTCTTCTCTGCCAAGAGTACTGGTGTCTCACCAAGCTGCAATCTTAGGTTTCCATAGCATTGAGCTATGGCAATTGAAGTGGTATCAAACTGCATTAATTATGTGGTGTAGGCACATCCTAAGTCTGAGGAAGTTGATTTAGGTAGTGTCTACAAAGTCAAAATCAAATGGACTCAAGTTCAGTTTCTGCATTGAGTCCACCCAATGCACAGTTGGATTCTCAGCAGTGCTGGTTAGGCATGGTTTCGAACCCAAAAATGGCGATTCTAAAATCAAATTGGGGGGGGGGGTTGATTAGTAAAAGAAAGACTTACAAAAAAATTTCCAAAAATTTCTAAAATGTAACTTAATTACTAACGAAATTTGTTAGTAGTTTGTATGCCAGAGCATGCGCATTCCAGATGGTTTTGGCCTACAACTCCCAGAAATCCTAACAGCTGGTAAATTGGCTGGGATTTCTGGGAGTTGTAGGCCAAAACTTGAATAAATCACACTGAATTCTAGATGGGACTCTCCAAATAGGAAGGAGGGAGGGAAGGAGGGAGGGAGGAGCGGGTATTCTATTCTTGGAAGCAGCAAAAAAGAGGAGCCCCTCGCTCCTCGCTGCCTCTCTCTCACCCCGATCCTGAGGGAGCGAGGGCCCAAGTTTGCCCAGGCTGAGAGGAAAAGGAAGAGGCCTGAGGCTGTGAGGAATGGTGGGAGTTGAAGTCCAAAACACCTACCTGGAGGGCTGAAGTTGGCCCCTGCGATGGGGCAAGGCAGAGCAACAGGGAAGAGAAGGGAGGGGGGAGAAGCCAGCAGGAAAGAGGAGGGGGCAGAGATGCATCTGAGAGAGCGCAGGGAGAGAGAGGAGGAGAAGCGCGTGTGTGTGTGTGAGAAGTTGGCCCCTGCGATGGGGCAAGGCAGAGCAACGGGGAAGAGAAGGGAGGGGGGGAGAAGCGTGGAGGACTACACTTTCCAGAATGCATTGCCTAGCAGCAGCGTCACTTCCAGTTCCCCATAGAAATGCGGGAAAAAGAAGAAGCTGAATGAAGGCGGGAAGGAAATGAGGGGGAGAAGACAGGGAGAAGTGAGTACGTAGTACAATAATTAAGAATTTATTACGATCATAACGCAAATTGTTGGCCTCAAGGACCGTAAAAGAAAGTCTACTTCCTGGTTAGCTGCCGTGATGCGTATAAACTAGAAAGTCCCATTACATACTAATCACTTACGATTTCTTTTGATTTTCATAACTTTTTTCTCATGCCTACTGCTGGTGTATCTAGCCGTTACTCCATTTCAAGGGAATTCTAGACTTTCTGCAAAGTTAAGAGCAACCCCACCATTTCAGAGGGGCAGACAACTGGATAAGGTTGGATCTGTCTTAGTTCACTGTCAATGGACCCACTGCTGCCCCACTGCCAGCAAACAGCCCTCTTACAGTGGCATGCTGGCAACACTACATTTCTAGTAATGTCATTTCAGGCACTGAGCCATGGGACTAGAAATGCAATGTTGCCATCAAATATCTGGGAAAGAAATGGTTGCTGGAGGTAAAGCAGAGGTGGTGGCCTCAATGTGTCATTGTATTGGTTGGTCATGTGAGTGGCCAAAGAGTTTCAGGGATGCTTTCAGGGCTGCATCGGAGCAGTTCTGGAGTCCTTTCCAACATCCTAAGTCTACCTAAGCTTATGCTACCACTTATGCTTGTTGCATTTAATCTCTAAATTGCCACAAGATCTGTTTACATACTGAGTAACATGGATGTACTGTATGTCTGAATTCTGCCCACACAATCAGTTGTGAGCATTAATAACACAACAGAGAAGCTAAGGCATCTTGCAAAAATCCAGATGGGTTCTCTTTTAGTAATTGAGTTCTGGTAAGTGTCACATTTGTATAAATTTAACCACACTGATTTAGTTTTGGATCTTCTGTGGTTTCCAACTACTGCCTTGACAGCTGTTGATGATTTCTTTTTCAAAAGAATATTCACTTATTTTCATCAGGGCCACCTTTGCAGTGATCACAGTCTCTCTCCACTAACATACAACAATGAGGAAGAACATGTCTCCTGTTTTCTAAAACATACATTTTTTAGTGTATAACATTTATTTTAGCAACCAAAAATGCTGTGGCTAGAAAAATGGGAAATTATAATGATATGTATACTTACAGTATGATGGAAATATAAACCCATGTACATTGCATTTATTCAACTATATAGGAGTGAAAGCATATATGCATTAGGAAACCTTTTTCTTTTTCCATCAAGTTTTTCATTTCCCCCACAGTTTCTGAAATCCATGGCCATGCAGTTGGGTATCTCTAATATTTTGCTTTTAGAAACTGCAGATAAAATGTGCATTTGGATGCAGACCAAAAAATTAGATGCTGCCCATTAATTTTCGTAGGATGTTCATCCAAATGTGGATGTTTAAATGGAAAGTGCATTCAGAAAATGTGTCTCCCTTTAGTTAAATCTGTCTTCCTGAGGATGTCCAGTATATATCTAGCACCTCTTAACAGCAAAAAATTTAGCTAAAAACCTCCTCTTTCTTCTCCTCTTCATCATCTTCTTTTTGCAGGACTTTGAAGGCAGACTGCTTAAGGGTTCTGAGTCTTGCAGAATTGTATTTTATTGTTTATCTCTCTGTTTTGTTATTTTGTTTGTATAGGGGCTTGTATTTTGGGGGAGGCTTGAGATGTCAAATTGTTCACAATGTAAACATCCAGAGCATTTTATGCTCTGGGTTTTAAACTTCTGATCTGCTGTGCATTTCCAGGGGTAGAATCCCCACCTACACACACACACACACACACACACACACACACAAACAAACTGTTGTAGTCTATACACACAAATATAGTGTTAACTCCTACTCATTGGGTAGAGCAGTGATTTTCAACCAGTGTGCCACGGAACACTAGTTCATCAGGTGTGCCGTGGGAAATTATTTTTGAACTTCATTCATATATAAACTATAAGGCGCATCTGTTCCTTTAAGAACTGGAACCATAGCACTCTCGCGTCACCTAAGAAGTGACGCGAGAGTGCTATGGTCGCGCCATCTTGGATTCACTCAGATGCGGCTAAGTAAACAAAGTTAGAGTTAGTGCTGCAGCTGCGCATCAAGTGACACTGGCAATTTGGGATCACAGCAAAACAAGCAAGTGACAGTGATGGAGAAGTTTTTGAGAAGGGAAAATGCAAATGCCTAACAGGGTCCTGGACAAAATTATGACACAGATGAAGGCCCTAATATGAGTGGTGGACAAAAGAAAAAAGAAAAGACGGTAGCTCGAGGCAATATAGCGAAAGCTATCTTTCATTTGGATTCACTTTCACTGGGGATGCGACGGCTCCGACTCCGCTGTGCTTGGTGTGTGGTGAGAAGCTGTCCAATAGCGCCATGGTGGCAAGCAAGCTTAGACGCCATCTCCAAACGGGACACCTTTCCGTTCAAAACAAGCCGATGGACTATTTTGTATGCTTACATACAAACAATGAGAAACAGGCAAATTCTTTGAGAAAAACCGCAAAGGTAAATGAGAGAGCCCTCAAAGCTAGCTAAGTGAGTATATAAATACATGTAAAACATATTAACTATATGTATTACTGTGTTAGGGTGTCATTTTGTGTCATTTTGGTTGGTGGTGTGCCCCAGGATTTTGTAAATGTAAAAAAATGTGCCGTGGCTCAAAAAAGGCTGAAAATCACTGGGGTAGAGTTTAAGAAGCATCACCCTCTGTTATAATTTTTTGGGTAATTTATGGGAGGTTTACTGTCTGGTTTACTTCAGATGTAAATAAATGTTAATTCATTCTAAATATCTTTGAATCATACTCACTTGACCCTGACTCTTGATACAATTTCAGCTAGACATTATTTGCATAAGTGGCTACACATACCATTCATAGTATGTTCATTGTCACAGAGGTGTAACACATTTGCAGTATTCTAGAACATACAAAATCAAATTTGCCGCAGACAGGAATACAAGTTAAAACCTATAGTGTAATGTCTTTAAGGCTGAAACACTGATTAAATGTGAGTTTCATTTCTCTTTTTAGTTATGATTAACAAACCAAAGAATACATTTCAGAGCACATGCAAGAGAGTAAAATCACAGGTTATAAAGTGCAAAAATGTTGTCTAGTAGATTGTTGTGCATTTATCAAAAATTGACACATATTCTGCTTTAGGTTGTATGGCTAAAGGGAAGTTTTACATGACCTACTAAATGAAAAGTGAACCATGAAAAATAGCAAGTGATGTATCTTCACCATTACATTTGCCAAATATTATGGCATTGCTTTTACAGTCTCTACATTGGTATCAATTTAAGAGTACTTCAAGAGAATAAAAAGACTAAAGGTAACAGTTTTGGCAGTGCAGATTGGCAGGAACACATCAAGGAACAAGGTGGAAAAAATGAAAAGGATTGTTCTTACAGGATGTACTGCAGAATAGTGTATACTATATTTTTGCAAGTAAGTACATTCAAGAAGCTAAGGGCAGTGTGTTGAGAAAAGTCTGTATTTGGATGAGCTGTTTTCCAAACATTTCCATGAACCTGTAGTTCACCTGAAAGGGTTCTGGCTGCCAATAAAAATGGAATGAGCAACATTTTTCTTTCAAGGTCAGTATTCATTTAGAACAAGCCTGCACAACATACAGCCCATGGGCCCACAAGAGACTTCCCTGCAGACCATAATGGAAAGCCCAGGCCCTTTGCAAGCCCTGTGCCATTTCCATGAGAACAGTGTGAGGCTGGCAAAGAACCAAAAGGACAAGGCTTCTCCTTGGCCTTTTCATTGCCTGCCTTGGAAGGCGGGCAGGCAGGCAGTACAAGGGCTGATCAACAAAGGGGGAAAACTGCTCCTTCATCCCATTGCCAACCTCATGCTGTTCCTGACACCAGCAAAGGAGCAGGGCTTGTCCCTCAGCCTTTTTGTTGTCTGCCTTGATCAAGTAGGCAGTGAAAGGGCCGACCAGTGTCAGCCAGTAGTGCTAATAGAAAAAAAGTTTGTATGCACCTTTCTCTGTGGCAGTGTGTGATACTCAGAGATGAGAAAATGTGACTCACTATTGACAAGTTGTGAAGGCCTTACTGGTAATTATAGTTATATTGAATCTTTTATTTTAACTGTGTTTTAACTTCTGTATTGGATGGTTTATATGTTGTAAGTTGCGATGGGTCCACTTGCAGAGAAAGATGGGGTACAAATATCTTAAATAAATAAACAAATATTGGTTTGCTATGGTGGTTACAATGCTCTATGGGGCCAAAACTAAAAGTCTCCTTTTTCTTTTCCTCTGTTACTATTCTTTTTGCTCTTCTGGGATACTGAAGGAAGTACAAGTCACGGTGCCACTCTGGCAACATCTCACCTTTGAAATCCCCCCCCCCCCTTGGTGGGGATGAGGGATAGGGCCTTCTCGGTGGTGGCTCCCCGCCTGTGGAATGCGCTTCCTATTGATGTATGATCCACCACATCCCTCCTGGCCTTCAGGAAAAAAGTAAAATCCTGACTGTGGGACCAGGCATTCGTACACCAGCACAAGGCAGCATTTTAGATTGGTTTTTAATGAAAGTGGGTGATTATGGCCAATGTTGTTATGGACTGAACATTGTTTTAATCCAGAGTGAATGTGTATGGTGCTAATGTAGTTGTATTTTAATGTATTTTTAATGTATTTTAATTGTTGAAGTGTTTTGGGGTGTATATTGTTATTATGTGGGCATCGAATTGTGCTGTACTGTAAGCCGCTCTGAGTCCCCCCTTGGGGGTTGAGAAGAGCGGAGTAAAATCCCAAAATGAAATAAATAAATAAATATAAATAAATCAGAATGTGTGATAGTGGGTCAACCTCGGGTTGCTTACTTCACAACTGTGTGAGGCAAATGATAGGAATAGTTTGATGGGTATGATGAGAAGAGATCAGATATCGCTGGAGATGGCAAGAAGTGGTAATTTATCAGGTCCATTAGGAAGAAAGATGTGATTGATAAAAGAAAAGCTAAAGCAGGAGTGAAAAAGAGAAAGGGTGGTATTACACAGACATAATATGCAGCCCTGAACCATATGCAGTATGAAACATACCGGCCAACATTATGACCAACAGGGGTGCTTTCAACTGCCTCAGTGGTGGCATAGTGATCTCACAGTCCAGCCATACCAAAACCAGTTCAGCATGGTAGATAACGAGAGGATCCTACTCTTCCAGTAGCCTGATCCCCTCGTGTGTGTCCCCCACACCTCCACAAACAGAAATTTGGCACTTATCGAAACTCAGGACTGTTTACTTCCCCATCCCACATTGTTGAAGTACCCTTGCTGAGTGACAGCCCAGTTATTTATTTACCCTATTTCTACCCCACCTTTCTCAATGCCGAAGGGACTCAACGTGGCTTACATATAGGCAATTATTCTGGTAAATGGTGATTTTTTTTCTTTTTTGTGAAGGATTTTGGGGTCCTGGGGGCAGGGGAGACAGCCTGAGTCCAAGGATCATGCAGTGGATGTTGGGACAGTGATCTGGGATCCTGAAGAGGGATCCAGCATCAGTATCTCCACTGGCCCTACAGAGGTGAAGGTTTGGATCATGCTACAGGATTTGGAGCTTTTATGTCTTTTTAGGTGCATGAAGCAACTTACCCCGGATAAACTCAAATCAGTCTGCATGTGTTGTGGGATTGTATGCAGGCTGAGGTGAGCCCCACACTACATTAAATGGCAGTGTGGAAGTGCCCAAAGACAAAGAGGAGTAGATGTGTGATACGTGAAGAGGTTAAACAGAAGGTTATCTAGAAACCTTATCACACCTAAAAAGCTTCCTATGACACTTTTACCCTATCTTGGGAACAAAACCCCATGCTGGCCATCTTACCATGTTGTGTGATTTCTGGCAGAGGCCCCACCCACACCCTGGATGGAAGCATTTTTGGATGCTTCCCCCACAACATGGGAGGTTTCCTGTATTGTGCTGGCCCCAATGGAACCAGCACAGATCCTCTGCAGAATGGCAATGTTTCTCACATGTGATGGGGAAAGCATCACCAAGAAGGAGTGGCATGCAGGTTGACAGATTTGCCCCACTGCTCCTCTCTTTTTGCTGTGAAGTCAGGCAAAGCAGGACATTTCCCCTGGTCTTTTTGATGAGGCCCTTGGGGTACAGCGATGGGACAATCCAAATAATAGAAGGAACAATGAAAGCCTAAGAACTGCAGTTTTTTCCCTTGTTCTTATTTGCCTTCAAGTCAATTCTGACTTATGGTAACCCCGACACATGGTTTTCTTGGTAAGATCCATTGAGAGAGTTTTTGTCATTGCCTCTCTTTGAGGCTAAAATTTATTTATTTATTTACTGTATTTGTATACCGCCTTTCTCAGCCTTTTGGTGACTCAAGACAGTTTACATGCAGCAAGTAATGCACATAAAAACATTAAATACAATATAAAATCACAACAGAAACAATAAGCAACAACCAAGAAACATGTGTTTTTAAAGTCTCTTCCTCACTTCCCCTTTCTCCTAAAGAACATAAGAACATAAGAAGAGCCATGCTGAATCGGACCTCAGCCCATCTAGTCCAGCATTCTGTATCACACAGTGGCCCACCAGTTGTACACGGGGATCTCGAGCAGAAGGGAGGGCAAAACCCTGACCTGCTCCCGACCCCCCACAACCAGCACCCAGGGAAATCCTGCCCACCTCAACCAACTCCGAGGTGGCACTTGAATGTCCTTTTCAGTAACTACCGATACACTTGGTATCCATGAATCTGTCTAATCCTGCCTTGAAGTTGTTCAGGCTGACAGCTGTCACAACCTCTTCTGGAAGTGAGTTCCATAACCCAATGACCCTCTGGGTGAAGAAATATTTCCCTTTATTAGTCCTAATTTTCCTACCTTGGAGCTTCAGGGAGTGCCCTCTAGTCCTAGTGTTTTGTGACAAAGAAAATAATTTTTCTTTATTCACCTTTTCTATCCCATGCATGATTTTATACACTTCGATCAAGTCACCTCTTAAACGCCGTCTTTCAAGGCTGAAAAGACCAAGGCGTTCCAACCTGGTTTCATAAGGGAGCCGCTCCATCCCTTGGATCATTCTTGTTGCCCTTTTCTGTACCTTTTCCAGTTCCGTTATATCCTTCTTAAGGTGCGGAGACCAGAATTGTACACAGTACTCCAAATGTGGCCTTACCATAGATTTGTAGAGAGGTAATACAACATTTGCTGACCTATTCTCGATTCCCTTTCTGATCATGCCTAGCATAGAATTTGCTTTTTTCACTGCTGCAGCGCACTGGGTTGACATCTTCATTGAGCTGTCCACCAAGACCCCAAGATCCCTTTCCTGGTTTGTCTCGGAAAGCTAGATCCCTTTCCTGGTTTGTCTCGGAAAGCTGGCTTGGGGGCAGGGGAGGGGGAGAAGCAGCAGGATTCCTTCCTTCTCCTCCTGAGGTCACAGGCAGATGTAGTATTGTTGCTGAGGGGAGGGGTTCCCGACCGATGACCCAGGAGACATGGTGGAAATCCGTCTTTCTGGCTCCCCCTCTTCACTCTGGCTCTCAGAGTGTCCGTTGGTGCTGGGGGGAAGGGCTCTCACCAATGACCCAGGAGACATGGTGGAAATCTGTCCTCCTGGCTCCCCCTCTTCACCCTGGCTTCAGAGTGTCAGTTGGGGCTGGGGGGAGGGACTCTCCACCGATGACCCAGGAGACATGGTGGAAATCTGTCCTCCTGGCTCCCCCTCTTCACCCTGGCTAAAGAGTGTCAGTTGGTGCTGGGGGAGGGGCTCTCCACCGATGACCCAGGAGACATGGTGGAAATCTGTCTTCCTGGCTCCCCCTCTTCACTCTGGCCTCAGAGCGTTAGTTGGTGCTGGGGGAGGGGCTCTCCACCGATGACCCAGTGTGTGATTTCCCCAAAGATACCCATTGGTTTTACATAGCTGAATAGAATTAAAAACCTTGGTCTACAAGGTTGTCCAACTTTCACATCATTACCCTACATGGTGTAGTTTTATTGCATAGCTTTATTACAGTTGGGCAAGGATATCTTTGGTCCCTAAATACACACCTAACATTTGTTAAGTGACTAGAAAAGGACTGAAAATGGCAGCACAGCAGAAACTGTAATTGCTACTCAATGCAATTGGATAATAAACACATACATTTAACACTGGGGAAAGGGGCAATAGTTAGACTACTGATAAGACATGAAGTAGAAAAAAATGTGATCAACTAACCCATGATCTTTGCTATTAATGAAGATACTATCTGTAGCCTAACAATCTGTATTAAAACTGTAACACTACTGAAATTTTCATTTAGTATTTCTGTTCACATTAGATTATCTTCTACCCCATCTGCAGATAGTTAATACAGGTGATAACTTCTTATCAAAAATGCATGGCAAACCTGCACCAGTACACTATAAAACATTTAAAAAATCCCACAAAAGAATAAATAACTCCTTACTCCATGGCATCAACATTAGATTAAGAAACTAGTTTAAAATAGCAGTTATCTACATGATTCTGTTGATCTATTTTGTTTGAACTGCCAACTCCATTGTAAACACAATTCAGAACATCTGAACCAGATATCTCTAACTGGAACAGAGAGGATTGGAAAAGATGTATAGCTTTCGAAGATAGGAAAATATAATTCTTAAGAACCCACACATCATAAGCAAACTTCCATAGCCACATAGCTGCAGTGCTTACTTACAAATGCAACTAAGTTAACTTGGTTAATGGGAAATGTCACAACTAGATTTAACCCAATTTAATGTGGCTGTGCAAAAAGTAATTTGTGAGTTGTATGCCAGATTTATTTAATAAGATCCGTACAAGATCCAAACATACAATATGATTTTCAAACCATGAGCTCTGCTCACTAGGCTTGTTTGATCAAGGGAAAAAAGGGTTCAAAACTTGTTTTGGATGTATGGGGCATTTGCGATTCGATTCAGAAAAACATTGTGAAATTTCCCCCCCAAAAAAGAAGTCAGAATTCTCCAAAATGTCCAAAATGTCCAAATTGCTTTGTTAATGGCGGGCGCAATCGCGCAATATGCAAAAACCTGCAAATGGGACAGGCAAAACTTGGGAGATTCCCTTTCCCTCATTTTTAGACTGCTACTGACAAAACTTGCCACCGTGGTAGAAAACATTTTCCTCTGTCAGCATACTAACTTTCAACGTGTTTAGAAGATCCCTAGGTCCTTGACAATTTTAAAGTAATTTCAGTAATCTAATAAGGAATAGTACAAGAAGAAATGTGCTGCCTCCAGGATTGTTTTGGAAAAATTTGAATCTATCTCTCTGTTTTGCATATTTGTCTAGAGCATACCTCTCTGAATATGAGAAAATGGAATTTATCTCATCACATTAATTTATTACATTTTCTTGTTTCCAAGATAAGCGGGGGCCAGGCCACTGTTCAACCCTGCCCCATCCCAAGGAAATTATTAGCAGATTAAAGGGGATTTCTAGTTTCCAAAAGTACAGTGTGTAACCCCAAGCAGACAAAGGATGAGATTAGTGTGTGGTTGTATACAACAAAGAATTAGAACATGATGCATCTGTAATTCCAACATTGTACACCGGATGCCCATACATTGTAGCATCTTGTAGATCATGTAACATGCTAAGCAGGTTATAAAATTCCATTTAATGTAAAATGCGCAAAATATAAAACTGGAACACTTTTATATTACTTTAGTTAACCAATGATTATTTCATTGACATAGCACGGAATTGGTACTCTCCCACCCCTCACCCCTTGAAGATTAAACTATTCTTCATTTCTCACAATGAAAGCAGAGCCCTTTTTCTTTCATTGAATCCTGCAGTAATTGTCTTTGTTATGACCCTGACACAGATTGTGTGGGTGAGTGTATGTGTATATCTATATATGTTTTTAAAATATACCCTTAACTTTTCACTGCCATAGCTCTGAGGGAGCAAATACCAGAGGCACAATAATTCAATTGTCCTTCAAAAGGTCTTCTGTATACTAGGCATTTTTCCCCTTTATGCTTGAGAAGATTATATAGGCTGAGCTTTAGGGGTAGAGATGGACTATTTTGTACTGTTCATTGCAGCTAGATGTATTTGTGGTTCGGGCATGTGTTGGAAAATGTCATATTGGTTGATGTTCTCAGCTACATGAATAATATAACTAGCCACACTTCTGTCTGTCTCTCCAGAGTATGGTTCTTCTCTATTTTTGCTAGGAAGTGGCATGTATGCAATATAACAAAAGTAATTCAAGAGCTTGCCTGGAATGCTGTGTCAAGGAAAAACCATGATGTTTTTAGGCTAATTTCACAAGATGGTTCCATGACATTGGCAATGACATTGTTGCTTCAGAAGAAATAATTTTTCTATTAGTATTGAAAGACTCACTGTTGGGAGTAAATACACAGCAAAGCATGTCTGCCTTCGGTGGCTGTTTTCTGAAGAGACACTACCCAGAGGATTGAATTCTACTTGCACAGACAGCCTTTTTCAAAGAGATACTCCACAAAAGCATGTCATTGGGGTTTCTAGGTCTTGGTCCAGTGCCTCATAAGTTAAAAGCAACATCGCCTAATGTCTGCTAAAATGTAATGAGCAGTTCAAGTAATGAAGCTAAACCAGGCATAATGATATATCTTAGTGAGAGTCTCGAGCCTGGCAGCTGCATTCAGAGCTGACACAATCTATGTGATTCATTCATTCATTCAATCTGTGTAATGCATTTCTCAGAAAGACCAAACAGGGAGAACGTGTTAATGTAAACAGCGCAGGTGGTTAAAAAAATGCAGACATTAGCAGATTTGGCATGAGAGACCCAGAGAGCAAAGGTCTAAAGTTGAGCAGCATTCCTAAAGAAACTGAAATATGTCTAAGAGATACTTCACAAAACTGGAGTGCACATTTTCTAGGATTAGACTTTCTGTCGATAACTGACACTGGGGCAAGGCTACATAAACAAAGAAATGGTGGTTGAGGGAAGTGAAAGGGAATGGGAGAGGAGAAACATTTATTGGGTATTACATATAAGCAGTGTTAGGGCTGTTTTGGAAGTACAGCACTAGTGCATAAAAGCACAAGAATTCTGGGGTGAGAAAATGTTGGTCCTGGCATTATCTCTTTCCAGTCCATACATCTATTACAGTGGCTTAGTTCTAATGTAATATGATGCCATAGATGTTTGTCTTTTGCTTTCGTTTTGCTGGGTCCCCATAAGAGTATCTTGGCCTTGATGTTTGACTAGTTTCACAAAAAAGTTATCCAGTGAGAAGGCAGCTTTTTTTGGTAAGAGGGACTGAACCCCAGCCAGGTCTTTTAGATCATCTCTTTATATATGTATTTTATACATTATTTATTATGTATGTTGTTTTTACAATGTTATTTATTGTATAGCATTGAATTTTTGCTATTATTAACCGTTCTTAGTCCCTCCACAAAGGTAGAGAAGAACGGGATATAAAAGTTCTAAATAAATAAATAAATAATCTCTAGGGGTGGGGAAATATATTTTTTAATTTATTTAGATTTTTGACCGTCACTCCCGGAGGCTCGGGGCGGTTTACATATGAGATAGAATGAATAAAACATAATATAAGAAGAAGAACTTTAAAAGCAGTTTAAAAGGTCATAACATTAATCAAAAGCCTGCTTGAATAGGTGAGTCTTGCATGCTCTGCGGAAGGTGTACAGATTGTGCAGAGCACGAATCTCCGATGGCAAGGCATTTCACAACACTGGGGCAATGATTGAAAAAGCCCTCTGCCGAGTTGTCGTTTAGCTGGGGATGTCCAAGAGGTTCTGATCCTCTGATCGTAGTGATCTTGGGGGGTTGTATTGGACTAGGCGATCTCTTAGATACACTGGCCCCATACCGTGTATGGCCTTGAAAGTGAGAACTAACACCTTGAAAGTAATCTGGAATTCAATTGGTAATCAGTGCAGATCACGGAGTGTTATAGGTGTTATACAACAACTCGCAGGCTCCCCTGTGAGAAGTCGGGCCGCGGTATTCTGCACTAGTCTAAGTTTCCGGATTAGAGTCAAGGGCAGGCCAATGTAAAGAGCGTTACAGTAGTCAAGTCATGAGATGACAGTGGCCTGGATTACTGTGGCCAGGTCGTTCCGGGACAGTTAGGGAGCCAGACGTCTCGTCTGCCAAAGATGGAAAAACGCAGTTCTGCTGACACTGGAGACCTGGGCCTCCATTGACAGCAGAGGGTCCAAAAGGACTCCCAGGCTTTTTACTGATGATGACGGGCGTAGTACCTCGCCATCCAGGGTCAGAATTTGAAAAAAAATGATTAAAGCATGTTTTTTCAAGTGAAAAGGAACTCTGACTAGAAGTGTGATTGACTGGTCCAACTGTTTTGCAGCTCAGGACCTTTTCTACACAAAATTTGGACATGGTTGTTTTCAAGGAAAATTGTATTCTGCATGGAAAAGAACACTTTCTAAGTAGGAGATAATATTTCTATTCAGAAATACCATTTTCCATGTAGAAAATGTTATTTCCCAAGTTTAAAAAATGCTATTCTTTGCACAAAATTACCAGATTTCACAGATTTCATAGTAGAGTAAGTCTTCAGGTGTGAAAAGTCTCTGAGCAGTGCAGTTTTCTAATGCTGCCACATAGCAGGGAAAACATTGCAAAAATGGTCATTTTTACTTCGATAAGAAAGATCTCAAATAATTACAAACTTATTTCAGTCCATTAGAGATCGTTTTCTAAGTGATCACTCCTGTAATTCCAAATCTAGTGTCACCACAATATTTCAGGATATTTATTAAGATGTACAGTTTGACTCTTAACCTCCACCAGATTGTTGTTGTGTGTCTTCAAATTGTTTCCCATTTATGCCAACCCTAAGGTGACCCAATTATGGAATTTTCTTACTAAGGTTTCTTCAGATTGGTTGTCTATGCCTCCTTCTGAGGCTGCGAGAGTGTAACTTGGTTAAGGTCACTCCATGGGTTCCAATGGTGGAGCAGGGATTCCAATCCTAATCTCCGGAGTCCAACTCTCAAAACCAAATCTCAAACCACTTCCTTTCATCTGATTATGTCTCAGTATTCCCCATATCTTTCCCAATGGTGTCTCTACATTTTTTACGGTCTATACAGTCAGAGCAATCATAGGAAGCAATGACAAAAGAAAGCATATTAAGATTATCACATTGTCAGTAAGTCTGATTTTTCTGCACCCTCACTTACCTTGACCAAATCATGAACCTTGATTATTAACAGCAATAATTAGCAGGGAGCCTAGAAATATTCCCACTACCCTGCCTATCAGATTTAGCCAGCAGTACAATCTAATTAATTTCAGCAAGGGAAAGAGGAATAAGAAAATTCACTAGAGGAATGTCTGCCTTGTAATTAAATACTATGATATTGTCTGCTAGAGAAACAGAAATAGTTTGCAAATTTCCTGTTCTCTTGAACAATTCAAACTCGAACAGTTTGGGAACAAGACTTTAACGGTATGTTCCCAAGATGAGAATGTCAATCACATAATCATCCACTCATTTTAAAAAATAAAATAATGTGAAAGATTTTTGTCACAATCCATTGTCTTTAGACATGTGAAGGTTACACTTCACAAGAAATTTCACTATACTGCAGACTCAATCAAGGCTGAAGTTTCATCACCACTATACACCATATTATACATGAATGTTCCCAACTACATCTTTACAATTCCACTGTATTTAAACTGAACTTAAACACACACAAAAAACCCGACTAGATTCAAAGTACAAAATAAGTTCCACCTAAACAGTAGGAACAACCTATTTGTGATATGAGTTGTTAAATAGATTGTCTCCAAAAGTTGTGGAGTCGTCTTCTTTAGAGGTCTTTAAACAGATGTTGGATGGGCATTTGTCAGGAATGCATTAGCTGTGTATTTCTAAATGGCAGAGAGTTGGACTAGATGGTTCTTCTAGCCCCTTCCAACTATAATTTTATGATCCTATTCAAATTCAAAAGAAATGTCATTTTAATTTTAAAAATCCATTCTATCTCTGAAAATCTAGGTCAGAACTACTACTTAAAGCTGCATATTTTCTGGATAAAGATAATTCTGCTTAAATCCCACTAAAACCAAATTCAACAAACATCAAGTCCATTGCTTTGAACAGACTACATGCAAAATGAGTTCTTATGGTCAGAGCTCAGTTGCATCACATTAATTTCAATGGGTCTAAGGACTAAGTTTGAATTCACCCCAGTGAAACTGATACTTTTAATCTTGTGTGTATCTGTTCAAAGCTAAGACACTCTATTCAACAAAACTAGCTATCAGATAGGTGGCCATATGAGAAATGATGGATTCATATAACAGAAAGCAACATTGATATGTATAGGGATGATTTGTTTCAACTTTACTTTTATATGTATCTATCTTGCATGCACTTAATCTTCATCTTTTAAGTACTTTGAAGATGAAGTACTTTGGCCACATAATGAGAAGACAGGAGAGCTTGGAGAAGGCAATGATGCTGGGGAAAATGGTAGGAAAAAGGAAGAGGGGCCAACCAATGGCAAAATGGATGGATGGTATCCTTGAAGTGACTGGCTTGACCTTGAAAGAGCTGGGGAGCTCTGACGTGGGCTGGCCCATAAGGTTACGAATAAACAACAACATATCGCATGTACATATAAAGCACAAAAAAACAGTTTTAATGAGATTGTATACATATATCTATATTAATTGATTCTTTTGTGTGTTATTTTATTAGTCAACAGGAGCAAAGATTCATATTAATGTAGTGCAGGCAAAAAACCTAATGACACCAAATCCCGTCTGAATTTGGAAGTGATGATGCCAGGTACTATGAGGTATATTTCAGAGGAAGGGATTGGCAAAACTACCGATGGGTATTCCTTACTAAAGAAAACCCTATGAAAAAGGGAAACGAGTTGTCCAGGAATAACTGGCCACTCTAAACGAATTCAAGTCCCTAGGGCCAGATCAACTACATCCAAGAGTACTGAAGGAAGTAGCAGAAGTTGGCCTGCATAAATAGAAGTCTAGTGTCTGTATCCAGGGGAAGTCATGCTACCATTCTATTATGCCTTGGTCAGACCACACCTGGAATACTGTGTCCAATTCTGGTCACTGCAATTTAAGGGAGATGTTGACAATCTGGAATGTGTTCAGGGAAGGGCAAATGAAATGATCAAGGGTCTAGAGAACAGGCTCTATGAGGAGCAACTTAAAGAGCTGGGCATGTTTAGCCTTCAGAAGAGAAGGCTGAGAGGAGACATGATAGCCATGTATAAATATGTGAGGGAGGCTTGTTTTCTGCGGCCCTGGAGATTTGGACACGGAACAATGGCTTCAAACTACAAGAAAGGAGATTCTACCTGAACATTAGGAAGAACTTCCTGACTGTGAGAGCTGTTCAGCAGTGGAATTCTCTGCCCTTAAGTGTGGTGGAGGCTCCTTCTTTGGAGGCTTTTAAACAGCGGCTGGATGGCAATCTGTCGAGGGTGCTTTGAATGTGATTTTCCTGCTTCTTGGCAGGGAATTGGACTGGATGGTCCATGAGGTCTCTTCCAGTTCTATGATTCTATGAAATGACTGGGATCGGGATATATTGACATGTGATTTGGAGGTACATGTATGCGCAGAGAGACAAAAAAGAGAGTACGGTATTCTACTTTATTAACATACGCAGACACATCACTGATTTAGAAAAAAGAAATATGCAATGAATTTTCTAATTCTGGAATTAATGTTGAAAAATAATTCTAATTAAACTGGAATGCAAATGAATGCAGGCAATGTACAACCACAAAGAGGAACTGATAAAAACACTACATGTATATTGCTCTATGAAAATACACATTTCATAGTTCATGAGGCTGAGAATGGTGCTGTACATTAGTGAGACTTGCAAGGTGTTTCAGTAATGAACAAATGCATAAAAATAATATGCATTTTTTGGTGTGGGGGAACTGCACAGATGTTATTGTCAATGAAGAGATATCTTTAAAAATCTACATTTAAGAAATATTTATTAAAATAACTATTCATATCTCTATTCTAGCACCTTTCTCCATTCGTGGAAAAAAAATGTCAAAAGCTCAAATAACCCCAAAGTGCAACTGATTTGATGTGCAATGACTTCTCCTGGTGCATTTGCAATATTCCGGGTAGCAAAATGGCATCAGTGGTTGTGATTCCCCTCCCATTTTGTACAGTTGCACATTTACAGTGAAAAAGGAAAAAGAAAACCATATTTTAATATGTATGTACTGAATGGGGCCATACATGGAAATAACAGAAGGGTCAATGATGTGTAGAACATCTGTAATGGGAACAATAATAAACAGGGTGGCACCACAGCACTAGTGAAGATTGAGTTTAAAAGTGAATGTTTCCATTTGCTTTAAGAACGTGATGATTGTGATAAAAAAAATCCTGTGTGATAAAGGCCTTTTTATACTACACAGTTGTAGTGCTATGATTCCACTTTCAATGCCATGGCTGCATTCTAGGAAATCCTAGGGTTTGTAATATGATGTGGCAGTAACACAATCCAACTGAGTACTACCCTTTTCTAAACTGGAAACTCCAGGATTCCACTAGAGCAGTGGTTCTCAACCTGTGGGTCCTCAGATATTTTGGCCTTCAACTTCCAGAAATCCTAACAGCTGCTAAACTGTCTGGGATTTCTGGGAGTTGTAGGCCAAAACACCTGGGAGCCCACAGATCGACAACCACTGGTCTGCAGGCTGCCATGATACTCAAAGTCGGAATGTAGTGCTATAACTGTATATTTAACCCATTGCTCTTGTGCCACTTTCAGATGATAATAGCACCTTTTTTCAACTAAACCAGAAGATTTAGAAGTTGGATTACAGTGGCCTAAAATGAAAGACTAACAACAACATTTCATCCTCTATATAAGGTCTTGAGGAGACCACCAACAGGACATAAACTCACTCAATGCACAATACTATTTTATAATTCACAATGTACTTTTACAGTATACCTGCACCTTGAAACCCTTTCTTTGGAGATATTGTAGGTATGAATGTGAGCAAAGTTTATGCATATGTAGCTACTATGGAGCCCATATTAACTAATGACAAGCCTCTGGCATAGGTTGAATGCAGGATTCTTTCAATATGTAGCTTGTTACATCTCTACATCTCTTTGATCTTTCTAGAGCACATCGCCTATGCTTCTGTAATTGCTCTAGTTTAACAAGACTGTATAGTACTGAGGGTGGGGGACATAGGCATATTTTTATTAAGGTGATAAACCTAGCTGGCCAAAGGACTGGAATGTGCAATTGATAGACACACGCACATCCTACCAGAAATAAAAGACTGTGAGAAAATAGAATTAAATATGTATTAAACATGCTGCTTACATCCAGGATGGCATGGAGAAGGGCCGTACTGTGATGAAAGCCTTGATCTCTTGCTTTAAGCACTATGAATCCTGATTTAGGAAGTTTTGGCTGAAATTTGGGGTTAAGGATGACAGCGCCAGGTTTCAAGTTGCATGCAGTAGACTGAAGGATTAAGAAAACCCATCTTGCTTACAAGGGTTTTAGGTTTCAAATGGGGACAGCCCTTTGTATATTCTCTCAGTATACAGTGGTGAAGATTTCTCATTTACATTGGCTTGGCCATATTAATCTTACTTTACAAATACACGGCGTGATTTATATCATGTTTAATTAACTGATTGAGGGCTCCTGTGGTAAAATGGCATCGCATTAAGCTCTGTCCTTATGGCAAACGTGAATCACATCTTTTGCCTTGCAAGAGCAAAATATCATGGGACTCGCTGATGACAGGATGCAGGAATCGAAATAAGGTCCCTCCTGTTGTTTGAAAATCCAGTGAGGGTGGTTGCCATATGCTCATCATTTCCAAGGGAAAAAAATGACAGGACAGAAAAAGAACTGCTCTAGTTCTTCCAATATGTTCAAATCTCTGAAGAAAATGAGAGTACATCAGTTCTGTTCTGAGGCCAGATTTGACATGAAAGCATACAGGAAACTTTGGAAAAAATTAATGAGAGATTTCTTTTGTAAAACATAAATTACTTTTTTGCATTTCAATGGCTTGCGTCAATAAACTTGACTTGTTTTCAGCAAAGGGACTAGGAAGAGTGATAAGGAGGTTACCTCCCCTCCCCAACCTGTGAAATAAGCAAACATTAAATTTAATCTTGCTTTTGTAGGAAAAATGAGTATGTATATAAAATAAATACCAATAATAAATATAAATATACACTGTATTGATAACATTTGCACTTATTTCGCAAAATACTAAGGTTTTTAAACTCACTATTATATTTAAACAAAATCTCACAAATTAGTGTAAACAATAGAGAAATTGACAAAAAGGAAGCAGGAAATTGTCTTTCAAAACTAATTTATGGATATATATATATATATATATATGATTTACATATGATTAGATTAGAGATGGACATTGGTGAGATAAATTGTGAATTTGCTATGGAATTGTTGTTCAAGTATGTTTGTGTTTATGTATGCATGCGCATTGCTATTTTCTTTATTTGTGCTTTTTCTGTTTAAAATAGTTTTTTAAAAAGAGGGAAAAAAGAAGCAGTCTTGGTGGGTGACAGAAATTGGGCAGGGAAATTGTGTTCTGTTTTGTCCTCCTGGATCTTTCATCATCATTCAGTGCTGTTGGTCATGGCATCTTTCTATGTCATTTGACTGATATGGGATTTGGAGGCATTGCTTTGCACTTATTCAGGTCTTTCTGGTCTGAGCATTCTCAGAAGTTGGTGTTAGGAACTTTTAGGTCAGCTTTTTGGCCATTAGCCCGAGAGGTTAATAGGAGTCCAAACTTTTTAACATCTACATGGAAGCAATTTAAGAACAAACCTACAGAACCTATCTTGTTCATATCTTGGGGACTATCTGTAATCCACTTCAAAGCATTTAATCTGCATTCGGAAACTAGATTATATAGCAATGGATTAAGGCTTAATCCAGATAAGACATAAATGCTGTTGGGCATACGCCCTTTTTGGGAAGGCAAGTCTTGCCACAGTGGTTCATGCCTTAGTTACCTCCTTATTCAACTATTGTAATGCACTATATGTGAGGCTGTCCTTGAAAAGAATTTGAAAGCTGCAGCTAGAACAATATGCAGGTATGCATTTTAGAGAAGCGAATAATAGTAGTCATGGAAGAACTGCACTGGTTTTCAATACGCTTCCAAGCTCAAATCAAGGTGTTGGTGCTGACCATTTAGTTCCATTATCCTAAATAAATTCATGGACTCAAACATTATTTAATTTAAAATCCATTATTTAATTTAAGGATTTTAAATTAAATAATGTTTGAGTCCATGAATATATTTAGGATAATGGAACTAAATGGTCAGCACCAACACCTTGATTTGAGCTTGGAAGCGTATTGAAAACCAGTGCAGTTCTTCCACGACTGCTATTATACTCTTCTCTAAAATACATACCTGCATGTTCTAGCTACAGTTTTCAAATTCTTTTCAAGGACAGCCTCACATATAGTTTACAATAGGTTATGGTTGATAGGGCTTATAGTTCTTTTATTATTTTTTAAAATGAAAGCAGATCCTGCAAATATAAAATCTAACAATTGTGCTATGATTCCACGTTAACTGCCATGGCAATATCCTGTGGAATCCTGAGACTACTGGTTTGGGGAGGCACTAAAGGAGCTCTGGTTGAAAACACCAGCATGTCCAACCCTAAACTTTCAATCTCATAGGAATTACCATTGCAGTTGGTGGAATAATTGTGCTGTAAATGTGTAATTTGAAGTTGTTTATCATACATACCTTTCCACAATCCTTGGCCTGGGTATTTGAGGGTTTGCTGGAGACGTCCTGCTGGAGAAGTTACCCTTCCAACATGTGGAAGTGATGAAAGCAGCAATGAGATCAAGGGAAGGGGTGGAGCCAACAGTTCACTCCAGTACTTTCCCTCCCAGGCTCTTAATCATATAGAGTTAGGGATAGGCAGGAAAGAGATTAGAAAGAGATAAATTATTTCCCTCTCCCACCCAATTATAAAGCAGCACATTTTTTAATTCAAGTGTCCCCAAAGAGATAAGAGAAAAGAAAAGCAATTCCATGCTGCTATCTTTGTTGATCTCTGCCAACAAACATATTCTTTCAATTTGTGGCTCCCTAGGTGAGCCACTGGGTCTTATCTGTCCATTCAATACCAAGACAGCCCTCTTCGAAATCCTTTGCATTACAGCACAGTTAGTCCACAATGATATAAGGTTGATGGGAAAATGTTGCATACAAACAAATCTTGAGATGTAGTAGTAGCCGATATTGATATGACACTTTTTCTTTCCCAAAGTAGACTAAAAGCATTTAACACTAAACATCACATCAATTAAATCCTAAAATTAAATCCTAAAGCATATGAATGTTACAATAGAATTAAATATAGGAATATCAAAATACATAGTCAAAACAGAATATTTGAGCTTGGCTGTAAGGATTGCAGCCAAGCTCAAAGAGAAATCGTGTTGTTGGTGGGCGGGTAGGTGACAGATATCATAATTGTCTTTGCAAATCAAAATGTCCCCTCATAACACTGGTCCCCCTCATTAAGATATTAGAAATATTTCTGAGTCAGTGTGATGTTGTAATAGCAAACTGGAAGAAAGATTCTGGCAAAGTCGGGGTATTGGTCTCTTTTGGCTGATTCAGACAAGTAATTATTTTCAGTTTAAAATATAAATGGAAAATTACGTATAAAATATAATTCCCCAAGAAGTGACTAAAAAGAAATTCCTAGTGCAATTGATTTTGCAAGTTAGACATGTTGAGGGAAAGAAGCTCTAGAAACAGCAAAAAAAAACCCACCCCAAAACAAAGACAATCCAAGTGAGTATGATCATGTATAATATGCTGGACCTCATAGAGAGGAGACTTCTACATTGTGAGTTTGACTAATAGACTTCTTTTGGCATTTGATATATATACCTGCTTGCATTAACCACAATTTATGAATATTTTAACACATGTGTACTCAGTGGGGTATATTATCATACTGATATAAATAGAATTAATGAGCAGTCAAGCTGCCATATGTCACGACATATAACAGGGTAGCAAAAGCATAGGTGTAATACACTTCCCACTTTCATTTTTCAAAATCCTTCTTTTCAATTTTCCCCCTTGTTGCCACCTAACAAGTCCCTCTTAAAACTGACATAAAACTCAAATTCCAAACATATTAGTTACTTGTCCATATATGAAAGCTTAAATATTCAAGATGATACAAGTTGTTGTGTGCTTCGAGCAATTTTCATTCAATATTTTGGATGATCACCAAGGGCGAATAATAGAATATTTGCTGTTACAGCGTGTTTCCAGTGCCAATCCTCTGTCCATGAGCCAATATCATTTCAAGGCAACCAGCTCTCATCTAAATACAAAAACTCCAATACAGGCATTTTATTAAAATCTTGCAGCAACTAACAACAAGGCTCTCCTGCCCTCCCCTCCCCTCCCCATAGTCAAATTTGATATTACTGATTAAAGGAGAAGGAGTGGAAAGAAAAACCTAGAAATATTCCAGATACCACCATCTATATAGCTGCTGGGAATCTCAAAGTCAACTGTGTCAGTCATCAATTCCAGAGCATGGTAGGGTGCAAAGCCATCAGAAACACATTGAGTGACTGACATTATGGTATTACTTCCCACCCCATTGCAACACTTTTTGGGGGCATACAGTCACAGTCCAGAGGGTTTTCCACACATGAAGGGATTACAACATTAATACCAGAGGAACAACACTTCCTTGTTACTATTATGAAAACTGACTTGGTAGAGCAGGAAGACTTTGCTTAAAAAGTATCTGCAATCATCAGGAATGGGTCCATGCAGGGGGAAAAAGCACTTTTGCAAATATAGTTGTAGGCCTTCCTAACCAAGGGTTTATTTACATGAGCCCAAAACCACATATTCACCGTGACTGGATCGCTGGCTCTCCCCATGATGCATAATGGTTTCCAGTGAGTATTGTGGGTTTTTCCCCAGTTGAAACCAACTTTGCCCTAATTTTGGCAATGTTGAGGGATACTCTATAATTTACTGGAAATGCTGGAGTATCCCAGGGCTTTCAATCAATCTAGACCAGGGGTGCTCAGAACGGTGATCGCGATCACCAGGGTGATCTTCGGGCCTCATCCTGGTGATCTTCAGGCCCCTGACCAGGTTTTTTGCTGTTGGTCCTCTTCACGCGCCCCTACACGCTGCAAAGAAGTCCTCCGTCGTTGCTCCTCCCCGCTCCCTGCTCCCGCGCCGCCTCCAAAAGCTCCAGAGTCCAAGAGGCAGAATGGGCCCCCTCTTTTGGATTCCTCCTCCTCCCTGCATCCTTCTCCAGCCACTCAGTCATACGAGACCAAAGGGGGCGGGCCTGGATTACGCGATGCATGGCTGGCCCCGCACGCATGCGCAGAAGCACCCATTCTACCTCTCGGACTTCTCGTGAGCTCTTGGAGGCGGCACGCAAGCTGGCGGCGTGGAAATAGGAGCAACGATGGAGAAGAAGAAGGACGCTTTGGGGTCATTTCCTTACCGCATCTCAAAGGTCGTTCTTTTTATTTTGGGGTGGGTGCTTGATTGTTCTGTGGCATGTCTCTTTGTTTATTTTTAATGTTTAAAAATGGCCTTTTAGCTCCAAAGCCTCTCTGCTTGCTTTGTTCCTTGAGAAATATATGTTGGGGAATATGGAAATGTGGGAGAAATGGGGTGGGTGCTTGATTGTACTTTGGCATGTCTCTTTGTTTCCTTTTTATTTTTTTAAAAATGGCCTTTTAGGTCCAAAGCCTTTTGCTTGCTTTGTTCCTTGAGAAATATATGTTGGGAATATGGAAATGTGGGAGAAATGGGGTGGTTGGATGTATTTTTGCATGCCCCTTTGTTTACCTTGCTGAGTATTAAATGGCCTTGCAGTTCAAAAGCCTCTCTTCTTACTTTCTGGCTGATAATATGTGTGGTAATATGGCAGTGTGGGAGAAATGGGGTGCTTGGATGTATTTTTGCATGCCCCTTTGTTTACCTTGCTGAGTATTAAATGGCCTTACAGTTCAAAAGCCTCTCTTCTTACTTTCTGGCTGATAATATGTGTGGTAATATGGCAGTGTGGGAGAAATGGGGTGGTTGGATGTATTTTTATGCTCTGTTTTATATTGTTGTTATTAAATTGAAATGTTGATGTTTTATAACTTCATTTTATGTAAACTGCCCCGAGCCTGCTGGAAGGAGCGGTACATAAAATGAATAATAAATATACATAAATAAATAAGAAAATAAATAAGAAAATAGTTATACGTTTTACATTTCTGGGTAGGTGATCTTTGGGACTTGGTTTTTTAATCAGTAGCTCCCATGCTGAAAAAGTGTGAGCACCCCTAATCTAGATGGTTGGATGACAGCGGTATCTCACTATTCTGATGAAGGATAAGGGATGGAGTATGCCTGTGAATAGAATATAATAACTTTATTGTCGTTGCACATTGTACAACAAAATTAAATGCCTTCCCCAGCACACATCACAAAACAACATATCCATCCCTCCACACTCCCATCACCACCACAAAGTCCCCAATGTCACATCAGTATGAAGCCATGGATTTCAATATAGTTAGAGCTCTGGGATAAAAGTTGTCACTCAGTCTGTTTGTCCTTGCCTTTGTCACCCTGTACCATTTGCCAAAGGAGGGCTGTTTAGACTATACTGTTCAGACTAGCCTTTGACTAGGCACACTGGTTAGGGTGACTGTTCAACACAGTTGCCTAATATACCTGTGCCTCGGGTCCGAGGAAATGTTTGTGTTCCCTTCAATACCTCGTGATGTGATATGTAATGTTTTAATGTTTTATCGTTTTATTGTATGGCTGCATGGTCATCACATGCTGCCTGTTTTATATGTTGTGACCCGCCCCGAGCCTGCAGGGAGGAGCGGAATACAAAACCAAATAATAAATAAATAAATAAATAAATAAATAATTTTTTAAAAAAGAATTTGCTGGGTGAGATGGATCCCCAAGAATGCTATGAGCTTTTTTTTAAGGCTGAGATACCCTCCAAAGAGGATAGGGGCAACTGATGATTCTTTATGCAGAAGTGGTGATTCTTTGGAGTGCCTTAATTTGATGAAAATGCCCAGCTCTGCTTCTTTGTGATATTCTCTATTAGAGAATAGAGGATATTCTCTCAAGGAATAAAGGCTTGAAATCTACTAAGGTGTAGTGAAATGGCAATCAAATTTTTGTCTCTCTGGGTGCCCCTACACTGTAGAATTAATGCAGTTTGACATCACTTTAACTGCCATGGCTTAATGATATGAAATAATGGGAGTTCTAAGGAGCCCCCGGTGGCACAATGAGTTAAACCCTTGTGCTGGCAGGACTGCTGACCAAAAGGTCAGGGGTTTGAATCCATGAGATGGGGTGAACCCCCCTCTATTAGCTCCACCTTCTCATGTGGGGGCATGAGCGAAGCTTCCAACAGGATGGTAAAACATCTGGCCATTCCCTGGCCAATATCTTTCCAGACGGCCAATTCTCTCACACCAGAAGTGACTTGCAGTTTTCTTTTTTTTAAAAAAATCTTTATTGGTTTTTACATATAGATTAAAAAGACATAGGGTTACAGAATAGAAAGGGGGGAACGTGTGCATTGCCAATCCGCCCTGTGGGGATGGCTTAGAAAAGGAATTTTGTGAAATTAAAACAAAGGAAGAAAAAGAAAAAAGAAACTTGCAGTTTCTCAAGTTGCTCCTGACATGGGAAAAAATGGGAGTTCTAGGTTTGAAAGGTCTTTAGTCTTTCCTGCCAAGTAGTGCTGGTGTCTCCCAAATACCACTTAGGTACCACTTAGTGGCGAGGCAAATTTAACTATTTTACGAGGCCATAAAAAAAAGATATCCTGGAAGCACGCTGAGGAATGAAGGAGTGTGACAGCTCCCCCTGGTGGCCAGATGTTTAAAAATTGTCTCTGTCTGTCTTGTGTGTTTGTGTGTCTAAATGCAATGTGTACATTGTAATCTGCCCTGAGTCCCCTGCAGGGTGAGAAGGGCGGAATAGAAATGAAGTAAATAAATAAATAAATGATAGTGTAAATGCAACCTCTGTTAATAGATTTGCTTAAAGTAATGCAGCATAAAAATGTTGACATGTAGTTCACATCCCTGCACTGAAGCACTATAATCTGATTCTTTGGAGCCACTAAGTAAACAAATACATAAAATGAGGAGTAACAGCATTACGGTAGTACTTTTAAATCATGGGTGACTATATACTAAGAGGTAATGACAAATCTCGTAAACAGTTTATTCACAGCCATAGCGCTCCTTTATAACATTTATTTCCAAAAAATAATAATGCACTTCTAATATTAGTTCTGATTGTGTTGGTCATTTGTGCTGCAGAGGTAATATCAAAATTAATGAGTTAACTACATCAACTCGATTTCCCAGCAAGAGCCTAATTAAAAATGCATGACATCTAAGTTTTCTTTTTACTGTGCAGAAAACACTCCTTGACACAAGAGCAGCCAAAGGAGGGTGTTAAAAACGGAGACAGATAATGTGGCAGAAAGACCACCTCCTTTCAGTTTAAGTCACATTTTCATTTCAACTTTCATGACCCTTCCAGCTACAAGCCTCATACATCACAGTTCTCACAGCGGAGAACAAGAGCAGCAGATCTCTTGGGAAGAGTGGCTGCTCTTTTGCACAGAAAGCAAAGGGGCACCATCTAGTGATCTTTCAGGGGAAACGCTCTCATCCTTGGTTTGGGTGTGGCTTGGGGAGGGGAAGCAAACAATGGCACTTTTCCTTTTCAAACAAAAAAGATGAATGTCAGTTCATACCCTTTCAGGCTGCTCTTAGAATAGCCAGGATCAGAAGCATGAACTGCAGAGCCAACAACATGATCAGATTTCCAAGTGAAATAGTGTGCTTTAGTAATTTAACAATGAGATCATGTGGCATCAGAATATATAATCCAGGCCAGTTTCATAATGCAGTTTAATTTTATTAAACTGGTTTATATGGCAGTGTAGATCCAGCCTCAGGGTGTGGAGCTACAAGGCCATTAAATGCTAATCAATGTGGCCATTTGCAACATTCACACTTGCCTCAAGCATACAAGAGTTCTTTCTCCCACTTTGCACCTTCCACTGTATAAACCTCACTTGCCTTGTTTCCAACACACCTCACAACATCTGAGGATGCCTGTCATAGATGAGGGCGAATGATCAGGAGATAATGCTTCTGGAACATGGCCATACAGTCCGGAAAACTCACAGCAACCCAGATGAATTAATTTTTGAAAGTTCCATTTGCCATCCACCCATCAAAAATGCTTTTTTTGTTTTCATGTCCTCGTTTCATCCTTTACTTGGGCTTATCACATAGATCTTATTGAAAGTTCCCGCATTAAGGCTTTCAAGGTTCAATTTCATGGAAAACACATGAAAATCCTCTATGTCAGTCAGGCATGTAGCCGGGGCTAAGGGGCTTCAGCCCCCAAATTCTCAGGGTGGTCCGCGAAAAGGCCTTACTGGTACATTATTTAAACTGTTATGTTTATTCATATCATGATCTGATCACCATGCTCATTATATCCCACATTCATGGGGTTATTGGGATAACAATACAAAAGGTTTGCTATGGTAGACCCTCTTCCACCCAGTCTCAGCCCCTCCCGAACTAAACTCAGCCCCCCGAATCAAAATCCTGGCTACGGCCCTGATGTCAGTGTTTCCCAACCTTTTTGAGCCGCGGCACACTTTTTACATTTGCAAAATCATGGGGCACACCACCAACCAAAAGGACACAAAATGACACTCTAACACAGTAATACATATAGTTAATATGTTTTAAAAATGTATTTATACACTTAGTGTGAAACCTGGGCCTGTTTCAATAAACGCAACATAGATATCCTGGCAGGAATGGCAGAAAGACACAAACTTCCCACACAGAGCTCCCATAACCAAGAGAAAATGCTATAAGCCAATGAGCACTAAACAAACAACATTTTTATTTATATAGATGTACAGTGGCATATATTTTAACCAGACTCTAAACAGCAAAAACCGAAAAGGATAGCCAATGAGCACCTGAACAATCTGAACAGTGGCGACCAGTCCTGTGTGGCCCCATCCACACTGCCATATAATCCAGTTTCTGAATCCAGATTATCTGATTTGAACTGGATTATGTGACTGTGCAGATTCATGCAATCCAGTGCAAAGCAGACAATCTGGATTCAGAAACTGGATTATATGGCAGTGTAGATCCAGCCTGAGAGCTGTAACAGAACAACTGAACTAGAGATGTAATTACTTGCTAATATTCTCCTTTTTAAAGAAGCAACAAGTAATTTTTAGTAATTTTCTTCCCACTGTGAGAGACTCTTTGAAAACTATGCAGTTCTCTAGGGACATCATCACACTAGAGAATGAATACACTTTAAATCCAGTTTCTGCCTCTTACAAAATTATGGGGTTTGTAGTTTAGGGAGGACCCTTTAACAGCCTCACTAAACTACAAACCCCAGAATTCTGCAGGAGGCAGCAACTGGATTTAAAGTGGATTCATTCTCTAGTGCAGGGCTGTCCAACTGCCGGCCCTGCAGGTGTTTTGGACTTCAACTCCCAGAAATCCTAGCCAGTTTACCAGCTGTTAGGATTTCTGGGAGTTGAAGTCCAAAACACCGGCAGGGCCGGCAGTTGGACAGCCCTGCTCTAGTGCAATGATTTTCAACCAGTGTGCCACGGAACACTAGTGTGCCATGAGAGATCATCAGGTGTGCCGTGGGAAATTATTTTTGAACTTTATTCATATATGAACTATAAGGTGCACCTGTCCCTTTAGGAAATAGAACCATAGCACTCTCGTGTCACCTAAGAAGTGATGTGAGAGTGCTATGGTCGTGCCATCTTGAATTCGCTCAGATGCGGCTAAGTAAACAATGTTAGAGTTAGTGCTGCAGCTGCACGTCAAGTGACAGTGGCAATTTGGGGTCACAGCAAGACAAGCAAGTGACAATGATGGAGAAGTTTTTGAGAAGGGAAAAAGCAAATGCCGAACAGGGCCCTGGACAAAATTATGGCATAGACGAAGGCCCTAATATGAGTGGTGGACAAAAGGAAAAAAAGAAAAGACGTTGAGCTCGAGGCAATACAGCGAAAGCTACCTTTCATTTGGATTCACTTTCACCGGGGATGCGATGGCACCGACTCCGCTGTGCTTGGTGTATTCCTGCCAGGATATCTATTTTGTGTTCATCAAAACAGGCCCAGATTTCACACTAAGTGAGTGTATAAATACATTTAAAAACATATTAACTATATGTATTACTGTGTTAGAGTGTCATTTTGTGTCATTTTGGTTGGTGGTGTGCCCCAGCATTTTGTAAATGTAAAAAATGTGCCACGGCTCAAAAAAGGTTGAAAATCACTGCTCTAGTGTTATGAAGTGTTAAGATTATTTACAGTTTGAGTTTGACTGCACACATTTTCCTTCAAGAAAATTTACATTTGTAGGGGAAAGCATTTTCTGATAAGAACATAAAATATCTGACCAGAAATATTTTTTACTGAGCAAGAAATGCTGTTTTCCACACAAAACAACCACATGTAGATTTTGCTTGTAATATATCCAAACTGCACAGATTCTCACCACACCAGGATTTGTCTTGCCAGGGCCTCACAGTTCTCAAAAGCATATTTTCGACCATTTTCCAAATAGTTTTGAATCTTTTTCTCATCCCTAAACTGGACACAGATGCATCCATTTATTGTGCTGGCAGAGGCAAAAGTTGGAAGATAGACGAAGCCAACTAAAGAACAGGGGTGAGGGTTCTTGAAAAAAAACAAAGAGGTTATGGGGTAGGGAAATTATGGCCCTCCTGATCCTGTTGGCTGCCATTCTCTAAAGTCCTAGAGAAGTAAAGATAATTGTGAGCCACAATATCTCAAAAGCCATCTGTTTCCCACTCCTTCTGGAGACAGTTCTTAAAAACAGCTGAATATGCATATTTCTTGCTTGACTCCATTAAGAAATCAAGGACACAACTGCTTGGGGAGGATTTTAAAATGAAGCCATGATGAGAGGCACTACCCTGCGAAACTAAGGGAAGAAATGTGTCAGAAAACTATGAACTTTGGGGATTTGGTAAGTGCAAATACAGGGTTGCATATTTCTCCTTCTTTTCTTAGCCCTTTCTGTTGTATTTGAAGAAATCTGAGTTGCTTCATTTTTAACATGACAACTAAACTGAGCACAAAAGTGAAAATTAGGACCTCCACAATTCTAATCTCAAGAAATAAACACACTTTAAAACAAGGGGATTTTATCTCTGTTTTAAAGCCAGTACAGCTACCTTTCTGAAATCACAGTAATATGCTCCCTGCATCAGGTAGATACAAGGCATGAGAAAAAAGTTATGAAAATTAAAAGAAATCGGAAGGGATTCGTATGTATGGGACTTTCAAGTTTATACGCATCGCAGGGCCAATCCCAGAAGTGGACTTTCTTTTCCGCACTCCCTGGGCCCAAAATTTTCGTTAGATTAGTAAATATTTCGGATGCCCACCCAACAGGAAAAATTCCCCCTCCAAAATAGCTTTGCAGACATAACTCACAGTCAAATCAGGGCCTTTCCATGCTTGGAGCCTAATTAGAGTGAAAGGCCTCCTCCAGGAAGTGAAAAAGGAGCCGGAAACGATAGAGAGATCCAGATCGGGACTCCTAGAGGGGCTGGAGGACTGACGAAAACACCGGCTTCAACCCCCATGAATGGGGTAGACATAGAAGGACAGAGCAGAAGGACATAAGAACTGCTGAGAGAAGGGCAGCAGGAGTGAAAAGAGCACGGAGAGGAGAAGGAAGAGTTCAGAATCAAGAAAAGCCATAGAGTTCAAATGGAGATCCTAGAGTGCTATGGTAAAACTGAATGGGGAAAAGCTGGAGTGAGGAGAACTCTACAGATTAGCAAGGCCTGCATCAGAGGTGGGCAACTATTTTATTTAATAATAATATTAATAATAATATATTAATGCATTATATGTCCCTGCAAAGAAACCCTGTCCTTTTATAATATTAATAATAATATATTAATGCATTATATGTCCCTGCAAAGAAACCCAGTCCTTTTATAATATTAATAATAATATTAATAATAATATATTAATGCATTATATCTCCCTGCAAGGAAACCAAGGGAAATGTTGCCCATTGATTTGCCTGTGCTTAAAACAGTGTCAGTCCTGTTTCCCTGCTTTGCCTACTTTAGAACTACTAACGAATTTCGTTAGTAATTACGTTACATTTTAGAAATTTTTGGAATGTTTTTGGTAACTCTTTCTATTACTAATAAAAAAAATCCCCCCCTCCCATTAGATTTTTGATTCCCTATTTTTGGGTTCTAAACCATGTCTAGTAGATACCTTTAAGTCCATATGTCTAACATGGATTTTTAAAATGCCCTCTGTTTTAGAGTATAATGAGCACATATCATTCTAAAGAATCAGAGTATATACTTTACCAATTAACGAATATTCACTAACCTCTTGTGTTTACTTGTATTTGTAGAGCAAAATAGCAAAGTCTGGAAAATTGTCTACTGCTATTACATGAAAAGGTCAAGTATGGTGCTAGAGATTATTTAAAATGTTTGATTCAAAAGCCTGTAACAATTTGAGACAATATCTGTGTATATTTAGAAAAGACTTGGGACTTTATCACACAAACCCACTATTTCACTACAGTCATGTTGTAATTGATAATCAATTGATACCATGCGGAGTGTCCTCGATACTGCATTTCTCTTCATTACAATTGCACTGATTTGGCTGTTCATGGTCCGTGGTTGTACTGTCACTCACACATAACTCCACCTTACCACATGACTGCTGTTGCATAATTTCATTATTATTACTTTTAGGGTAATTGCACAATGTCAGTATTATTATTTTTTAAAAAAAACAAATATGGAAAGATGGATTCAAATGATTTCTTGACCAGAAAATGTGAAACAAAAATTCTTTCTACATCTCTCAGTTTTTTGTCTGTGGGCTATGAGAGACAGAGAGGGTATGTATATATAACATCTTCCATTAAGTGTCCCATTTATCTCTCGTCTTTGCAGGCGAGCTTTCCCGAACGCTATAGTTCACAGTGAAGCCCTCTGGTAATGACAGCAATGGAGTGATAATGTACTTTCCTGATTTCCCGTTAACAGTAGCACTTGATCCAGCAATGTGTGCCAGTTCAATGGCAGAAGGATGCTTTAACATTTTTCCAGAGGTAAAAGGACCAGTTCAATTTATAGTCTTGGCCAACTCAGCAGTTTCAACCCAGTTCTTCTGGCACAGAAATTGATATTTAGTTAAAACAAAAAGGAGGGGAAGCCCACAATTCCTTGCAAATGAAACAAAGTACAATTGATTATTCACTTGCTTTGAAATACCCAGAAACTGCATAAGATGGTGCTAAAATGTTTTTTCAGGGAGGAAGAGATAAGACAAAAGCATGAACAAATTCAAGTTTTGATACTCCGTTCTTAACCAACAAGTGACACAGAAACAATTTGCATGCATTCTTATAAGTGACTGTCATCATTTCATGGGTTTGAGATCCTTTTGATTTTCAGAATTTCTTTTAGTATAAAACACTCTACCATCATCTTGTGAAATCCTACTCACTTTCTAGATGATATTTGACAAATTAATTGAGGATAACATATCAGTAGCTTTTGCCATTGAAATGCTATCTTCATAGCAACATATAATAGTATCAAAATACCACAGTAGATTTGTAAATGCTGGATAATGAAGAAAGCTGAAAGGAAGAGAATCCTCTCATTAGAAAAGCAAGAAGGTTCTGTAGATTATATATATATATATATATATATATATATATATATATATATATATATATATAAAATGTGGTTTTTTGTTTGCCGCCACTCCCCGAGGGCTCGGAGCGGCTCACAATCACATAAAAGCATAAAAGAGAATAAAACATCAATTAAACTAAACAGGTTATGATTATCAACAGTTGGAAGCCACTGTTATACCACTGGATGTCAAAATGGCAAATATATTTTTGAGAGAAAACCAACCCTGAAATACCTTATTTCCACCCCATCACACTAGAGAATGAATCCACTTTAAATCTGGTTTCTGCCACCTACAGAATTCTGGAGTTTGCAGTTTAGTGAGGCTGTTAAAGGCTCCTCCCTAAACTACAAACCCTAGAACTTTGCAGGAGGCAGAAACTGGATTTGAAGTGGATTCATTCTCTAGTGTGATGAAGTATTTAAAAGCCAAAATTACTGAACTGAGGCTATAGCATTTTGGACATGAAAAAACATGAATCTCTGGGAAAGACAATGCTTGACAAAATGGAAGGCAGTAGTATAAATATTCCCTGGAGCAGGGGGGCTCATTAGGTAGCTCGGGAGCTACTAGTAGATCTTCGGCCCTCTTCCAGGTGATCTTCGGGCTGGCTTCCGCTCTCATGGTGCTTCTTTCACCTGCGGGGCATTGCAGGAAGAAGGAAGCATGAGGCGGGGCCTCTGGAGGGAGTGTCCTGCCTCTCATCCAGAAGCAGCTGTGCAGCCTCTGTTGCCGGCGAGACAGGCAGGGCGGGGTGCTCCCTCTGGATGCCCCGCCTTGTGCTTTCTCCTTCCTGCAATGCCCCGCAGGTGGAAGAAGCTCTGCACGGGCGGAAAACAGCAGCAGGAGCACGCGCAGTGGCAAGAGCGTGCGGCGGTGGGAGCGCACGGCGGCGGGGGCAGGTAGATCTTTTGGACTTGGTTGCTTTAAGAGTAGCTCGCATGCTGAAAAAATGTGAACACCCCTGCCCTGGGGTCTTTGTTCAGATGTCTTGGAAATGCAGCCACACCACTTGAATGACCTGCATTTCATTTCCTCATATGGCCACTGCTGTAGCTCCTACCTAGCCATGAGTTTTTGATTAGGAAGGAGTGAAGATCAACTGGTCAATTCAGCCAATATCAGAATGTCAAAACTGGGCACCAACATAACCAGGAATGAGAAGGGGAGATGAAGAGGCAGAGTTGGTGACACAGCCAACTAAGAGAGGCAGAGGCACAACTATGATCTATTCCCTTTCGCTTCTCTGGTGAATGCAGGGAAAGGGTGATGGAGCCAGTATCTTGCCGGGATAGTGGATAAGGATGAATCGAACCTGAGAGAAAAACTTCAATTCCATCATGCTTTGAGAGAAACTCATAGACTTTTCAATGCCCGCCCTATGCAAGTACTACTGGGAAATCAAGTTCCCAGCAGGACCCTCTCTGGAGGAGGAACCTGGGAAACTTTCCAAAAAGAAAAGGATGGATGCTGCTTCTGCTGGGGAGGGAGCAAATCCCTGTCTCAAGTAGACTTAACTCCTTCCATTCCAGGCGCCAATAAAATTTGACTCATTTACTCTGTTTTTCTAGGCTTCACAGCTCCTTACTTCCCTTTTTGTTTTCAGATATTATATAAAACGGACCACTGAATATTACAAATCATTTTTGTTCAAACTCATTTGGGCCCAAGTCTGCTGTAGAGCACCATGGAAAGTCACAGTTTCCATACAACATCTGCATATTCCTTTCCCACATACACACTTAGATAATTTAAATTGCTTTTAGTGGGGATGCCACACCTGTGATTTGCACACAAATATATTACACTGTGCAGAAGTGTTGTACTTTCAACCACATCTTCCCTTTCTGCTGAGCACCACAAAAGAGTTAACATGCTAAGAGACTTCTTTATAATTTTTAGAACTACAAATTAAACTAGATACAATTTGACACTGGGAACGTCTGGGATTCTTATTTGTACCAGTAAAGCTGCAATATCCCTGTCAAATATCAAACCAGGTGGATTACCACAGCATTCCTTGCTGAACTGCATAATCCTTTCACCGGCTGAAGATTTAGTAAGCATTTCAACATAGCAGAACATTTATCTCAGATTCTGCTGTTGTCCTGAATTCTGCATAGAAGTAAATCTTGCAGTTAGAGATCCATGAGGAATTAAGATAGTTAGCTGCCTTAGGTCATAGAGTTGTAGATCGGACATCTCTCTACTATATGTGGAAAAGTCTACTCGAGATTATGTCTGACACCCATTTCTGATAACCACTTCTTCATGCTCCTATTCACCAATGAAAAGAGATTCTTCATGTAAGTTGTGGTCCAAATTTTTTATATATAAGTTGGCAGCAGTGACGCCTCAAACTACCTATAAACGAATATTTCCTTAAAAATTGCAATTAGCACTGTAAAATGGTTTTACCCAAATTTTATTGATGCTTATAACTACTCATAATTTTTCTTCAGGATTTGAACATTTTCAGCTGGTGCCCCCAGAAAAGCTAGCATGAGCTCAAATAACCATAACCAGCGCTATTGTAACAGACTTGTGCTTTGATACGATTCGATATGACTGTTCCAGCACCTACTTCCTCCATTCCCATTCCAAAGGCTCAAAAATTTGGAACGGTGTTTAAAGTTTTGTTGTCACCATATGAACATCCAATGAAGGACTAACAAAGCTGATACATTTTTCTACAGCTATGTTCTGAATATTTCAAAATAATAGCTCTGTTGTAGTCTGCTCTTTTAGGCTGCATCTACAGCAGTGTGATCCATCTTAGGTGTTACATTTCATGAAAGACCTTGACAACCTTCAGTATGACCAAAGGATGGTGACAACCACCAAGACAATGCAGGGGTCATGAATAGAAATCAGCTTAATGGGGAAATACTGAGCAGATCTATGTATTAGGCGTGTGTAAGGCTTCGGAGCTCCAACTCATAATTTGGAGATTAGGACAATTAGGAAATATGAACCTCCAAATTACTGATTGGAAAGGACCTTCCAAAGCATTTATAAATCAAAACACAAGCCTCTGAAGTTTTCTGAGAGATTTGTAAAAGATTTGTTGTTTTGCACTGTTGGCAATTTGAGTGGAGGGCCTTGCAGCCACCCCCTCTTCCTCTGTTGGTGGTTTCTCCGAGGTTCTTTTCTTTTAATTATTTTTCTTTTATTTTATACCTGGCATACTAGATGACCCCCAACTTTTCTTAAGATTTTCCAGGCCTAAAAAGTAATGTAGTACCCTGGAAAATATGGTACTAATTGGATTCCAGCCATTTCACACACCTCTATTAGGTAGGTTTGTTATGGACCTCATCATACTTACCAATTTAGCATCCTAGGATGCTTGCTGTTAGCCAGTTGAGGAGTGGATGGGTATGCAGCCTATCACACAATGTCCCTCAACTTCTAACCGGCATGGAAGCATTCTAGGATGCTTCCTCTTCAACATTGGAAGGCTCCCATGTCGTGCTGGCACCAATGCGATCGGGGAAGCATTGCTGTGCCTTCTGTTTCACCATGCCTCTGGCGATACGGCATGGGTGTGTGTGTGTGTGATAAGGTCAATTTAAAACTATAATAGCAGTCTCCAGATATCTGAAAGACCCATAAAGAACCTGAAGTAGACTTCTCTGATGCTCTGGAGTCCTGGGACAAAACAAATTGGTGAGAATCACAGGAAATTAAATAGTATTAAGAAAAACTTCCTAACAGTGAAAGCTCATTGGAACTGAAACAAAGTGTCTAAGATATTTTGAGAAATTCTCTTGTATGGGGATGTACATTTAAGTTACCTGTTGACTTATTGTATCCCAATAAATTTGATAAGGTTTCCTTAGGCAAGAAATATTTGGAGAAAGATTTTCAAGTTCATTCTTCTGAAATGTAGCCTGAAACAACTGGTATTTATTGAAAGTCTCCCATTCAACTAACAATCTGTGTGCAACTAGCTTAGCAACCAAAATCTGGTGTTTAGGAAGTTTAAGAAGAAAACATCTTTAAACTGATGAGGAAATAGAAAAGAAGTATAGAAAATAAGAAGATGAATGGAATGATAATGAAAGAAGAAGCTTGATCAAAACTGATGTAAAAAGTCCACCTCCAAAACATACGTTCAGTAGTACAATATTCCATGTTTGTTGCATGGAGCTATTTTAGCAACGACTATCTGATAGAGGACCTGTAACTGCATTTTGCATTATGGATGCTGCACTAAGCAAGTCAGTCAGTCAGTCACGTTTATTGAGTAACCGTCAGGTCATTTCAAATAAAAGCTCCAACAGCAGAGTAGTATACAAAATAAGGATAAAATCAGTACCTAATGTACAAGGCAAACAATGTAACACATTAAAAACTAAACTTATTGCAATTGTCTTGCGTCAACGCATAGGAAGGAAACTATTAGCATAGGATACTTAGGAGGCCCGGTGATCAGTTGATGTGGCGCTTATTACCGCTGTACGCGGGCTGTTCCATGCCGCCTACTGGAACTCATCCCCCGCACAGTTGACTCCAATAGACTCCATATACCGCTGTCTCTTTTTATATGCTTTAAATAGGTAAGCAGCTACCTTATACACCGTTTGAAGGTTAGAGTCTGAGAGGAGGAAGTTAATTTTAAAGGTAGAGGGCCAAATGTCCTTTTGGATAGTAAATAGCTAAGGTATTTCTCCCTCTCCTCTGCATATTGGGACAGATCAACAAAATGTGACTAGATCCTCGACTTCTGGTAGGCCGCAGACACAGACTCTGTCCCTATAGGGTGTGGCAGCATATCTGCCGGCCCTCACCATAGACTCGAATTGCTCGAACCTAGCTCTAGTTAGGGCAATCCTAAGGTGAGGTAGGAGCGGGCGAGCCAGATACGGGGCAGTAACAAAGTGGTTGGGTTGTTGGGCTAACCAGTGCATGGATTTGACCCTAGCCAAATGGGCTAGGTCATCTTGGGCACATATATCGAGTACCCTCTGCTTCACCTGGTTCATCATTGAAGTCACTCTGATGTTCGACGGATCCACCTGGAGCCCCTGTAGGTTGAGATATGTCATTATGGAGCCCCCCCCCCAGGTTTCTGAGAGGGAACTCTGAATTGCTCCATCAGGCACAACTTGGGCAGTCTCGCATCTTCTAGATTGTTTACCTTGCACCAGTAGTTAATGGCTCTAATTTTTGCTAGGCCTGAGATTTGGTGTCTGCCTAATTCGGACCTGACTGCCGCTGCAGGAGTGCGATTTTTCACCCCAGAATCCGCCTAAAAAGTTAGTCTGGGTGCGCTCAATAGGGTGACATTGGTCAGGCCCCAAATTTCTGCGCCATACAACAAGAGAGGCAAAACCTTGGCGGCATAGACTTTGAGAATTGGCAGAAGGGATCCCGGTAGTGGCGGTTAATTAACCTGGTAAGCTGAGAAAGCCTGAGGTTAGCCTTGATGGAAAGTGCATGCATATGATCCACCCATGACCCGTTAGCAGAGAAGGTGACCCCAAGGTAAGTATACTTTTTAACTTGTTCGATTGCCTCCTGTCCAAGAGACCACTTGTGCTTCCTGTCTCTCCTAGCAAATCTCATCACTTTTGATTTGTTTTTGTTGATTGTCAGGTCATTTGCACTGGCGTATGTGTTGAGTTTCCTCAACGCCCTTCTCAAACCTACCTGGGAGAAAGCAATGATGACAAGATCATCCGCGTAAAGAAGGGTATTGAGAGGGCGAGGCCCTATTTTGGGCCTATGGAGGGAATTCTCATTTAGGAAGTCAGGAAGGTCACTAATAAATAAGTTAAACAATATAGGTGCTAAAATGCAACCTTGTCTGACTCCCTTAGCTATTTTAACTTTGTTGGTGAGCACGCGTTTTTGCGCCTGTTCTAATCTGGATGACATTATCGGAGTGGAGGTTCTGAATCAGGGCTAGTAGTCTGCGATCGATCCCCCGGGATTCCAATTTTTCCCAGAGAATGTCTCTGTTAATGCTGTCAAACGCAGCTGAGAAGTCAATAAAGGCTGCGAAGAGTGGTCTGCCCTTATGTAAGGATTGAGTCACTAGGTGATTTAGGACTAAACAGTTGTCCATGGGGGATCTTCCTTTCCTGAACCCTGTAAGCTCTTCCGGCAGTAGGTTGTTAGTAAGGACCCAGGTCTCAATCCTGTCCAAAAGAATTCGGGAGAATATTTTTGCAGTGATATCAATGAGGCTGATAGGACGGTAGTTCTTGGGATCTTTTTGTTACCTTTTTATGTATTGGGACTATTATTGCCATTTTCCAACCTGTGGGAATGCACAGAGTTTTGACAATGTGAGAGCAAAGTCCCGCCAATAAAGTGGCCCACCACTGTATCCTGTCCTGAAGAGCTCCCGGAAGAAAATCCTCCCCAGGGGCTTTTCCTGGTTTTAATCTCTGGATTATGGATTTAATTTCCGCGGGGAAATTTGGGGCCATTCAGGAGTTCTTGTGGAGCGGCCTATCTTGGGAGTTACTGTGGCTAGCTGGAGGTTTAGTGAACAATTGCTGGAAATACTGTTCCCATACTTCAGGTGGAATAAGATTGTCAGCCATAGATTTGTTCTCATTGAGTATTCCCTTCACTTGGTTCCAGAAAATTACCGTAGAACTATCTTTTGCCGAGTTTTCTAGCTCCCTCCAAACGGAGACGTCATATAGCTTCTTTTTGAGCTTCACTGTTTGTTTATAATGCCTCCTCAAGGAAGTGGTTACACAAGATCAGTGGTTCCTAAACCTTGTTTCTACAGATGTTTTGAACTTCAGCCCCCAAAATTCCTGACTATGACTGGGGCTACTGAGGTTTTTTGTCCAAAACAGCTGGAGGACCATATGTTGGGAACCACTGCACTAGATGTTTAAGATCATTTCCAACTCCATAATTTGAATACAAGTACAAAATTTTAAAACCAATGCGTATAGTCTAGTCTGTATTCCTGCATTACATCAAATAAGCTTTTTACTGAGATTGCTCCTGTCACACAAAGAGAATTAGATCTCTTTCTCATTCACTTAATCAATATTCTTTTTAAGGTAAGCTATGGGGGATCAAAGTGATAAGGCAGACATGGCTTCTCTGAATGATTTATTTGTAAAGCACCATGTACATTGAGGGTGCTATGTAAATAAACAATCATCATAATCATCATCACATCATTGGAACTCGTGATGGCTGTTTGCTTAACGTTTCTCTCTCCCTTCACCCCATATTTCTAGGTCTTTCTTTGACCTAAATCGAATTTAGATGATGGATTCAGAATATAGATTAACAAGCACCCCTCTCAGGATAGGATGGTGCAAATCGAGATGCAGAACTTCTACATGAAGGAAGACTTGCTATCAACAAACCCAAATAGGCCCACAGCCTCTCTGTTACAGAATCACAGACATAGCAAGCTAGAGATTCTGCATATTCTAGTCCAATAGCCATATCCTTCATTAAGTGCTACAATTACAATAACCAAAAATAAGTACTCAAAACAATTATTTATGTAATTGCTGCATTATTCATCCTTTATTTCAATTCCAACTTGCTTACTAATTACCCATTGCTCCTCACAACCGCTGTCCTTTCAGCATTCTCATTTGCAAAGTGTCTGGCGATAATCTCTCAACACTGCATTATCTTGCTCTTTTCACCACATTATTTAATCAATAGGGTAATGACCTCAAATAAGCCATTTACATGGCCATTGTGTCATGCAGTGCACAACAAATGGAACCAAAAACGCTATTTGTGTTGGTTGAGCATGTAAACTTCCTTCTCCAAGGAACCATTTCCATTACAGAATGATTCTAATTTCATAAGAAGTGTGATCTTTCAGTTATCTTGTGTCATGTAGGGAATGGCTATTTTCTTTAAATTGACTTAATTATGAAATGCATTTAAGTAAGACAGTTTTCCCATGAAAGATTATATTCAAAACAGTAGGTACTGGCTGTTTTCTCTAACTTAGGTCATCACATAGGACACCACATGGTGACAAAGACCAAATGAGAAAACTATATGTGGTTCCGGAAAAAAAAATTCTATGTGGTATAGCTAATATGGGTTTCAATCCCATACCTACTTATGGGATATTTATATATGTATGTATTAGGCATGAGAAAAATGAAACGGAAATTAAAAGAAATCGTAAGTGATTCGTATGTAATGGGCCTTTCAAGTTTATACGGATCTCAAGGCCAATCCCGGAAGTGGACTTTCTTTTACGCACCCCCTGGGCCCAAAATTTTGTTAGATTATTAAATATTTTGTTAGATTATTAAACAGGAAAATTTCCCCCTCCAAAATAGCTTTGCAGACATAACTCACAGTGAAATCGGGGCCTTTCCATGCTTGAAGCCTAATTAGAGTGGAAGGCCTCCTCCAGGAAGTGAAAAGGGAGCCGGAAACCATAGAGAGCCGAAATCGAGACTCCTAGAGGGCTGGAGGACTGACGAAAAGCGATTTAAACACCCAGGAAGGGGTTTAGATAGAAGAACAGAGTAGGAGGACATAAGAACTGCTGAGAGAAGGGCAGCAGGAGTGAAAAGAGCACGGAGAGGAGAAGAGTTCAGAATCAAGAAAAGCCATAGAGTTCCAACGGAGGTCCTAGACTGCTATGGTAAAACTGAATGGGGAAAAAAAGATGGAGTGAGGAGAACTCTACAGATTAGCAAGGCCTGCACCAGAGGTAGGCCTAGGCATTTATTTAATAATATTAATAATAATATATTAATGCATTATATGTGTCCCTGCAAAGGAACCCTGTCCTTTAATAATATTAATAATAATAATATATTAATGCATTATATGTGTCCCTGCAAATGAACCCTGTCCTTTAATAATATTAATAATAATAATATATTAATGCTTTATATCTCCCAGCAAGGAAACCAAGGAAATGTTGCCCCTTGATTTGCCTGTGTTTAAAACAGTATCAGTCCTGTTTCCCTGCTTTGCCTACTTTAGAACTACTAACGAAATTTCGTAAGTAATTAAGTTACATTTCCGAAATTTTTTTGGAAATTTTTGTAAGTCTTTGATATACTAATCAAAAAAATCCCCCCATTTGATTTTAGAATCCCGATTTTAGGATTCTAAAACATGCCTATATGTATGTATTTATTTATTTATTTATTTATTTACTGTATTGGTATATCGCCTTTCTCAGCCAGTCGGCAACTCAAGGCAGTTTCCAACTTAACAGTTCACATATCATAATACAGATTAAAACATTAAAACAGTATAAAACACAGCAAAAGCAATAAAAACAACATCATTAGTGTCTCATTATTGTCAGACGTTGTCCAGTTCCATCATCAAGTCATTTGATTTCCTATATCGATTACTCTGCATTTGTAAACACTTGCTCAAACAACCATGTTTTAACTTGTCTCCAAAACATTAAGAGGGAGCCGATCTGATCTCCCTAGGGAAGGCATTCCATAGCCAAGGAGGCCACTGCTGAGAAGACCCTGTCTCTCGTCCCCACCAGACGTACTTGTGATGAAGGCAGGACCGAGAGCAGGGCCTCCCCAGACGATCTCAAAGTGCTCTATGGATCATAAGGGGAGATGTGTTCGGACAGGTAAGTTGGGCCAGAACTGTTTCGAGCTTTATAGGTCAATGCCAGCACTTTGAATTGGGCCCGGTAGCAATGGAAAAGATTTGGGAGGACTAACAGCACCAAAGCTGCTCATAGTTTTTGGCATCTTAATACACTCATCAGGGGTTTATTTCTGAGCAGATATGCCCTACAACAGGAAGTTCCTGTTTGCCCAATGGGTTACAGAATGGAGCATTGTCAGAAAGTAGAATTAGTTGAAAAGGGGAACCTAGGATCATTTAGCTTGCAAATGTGGTTTGGTCACTGAAAACATGTAAATATAATGCTATATATCACTTCTAAATGTGTGATAAAGCTAAAAGAGCTTTTGCTTGTATTCAAGCATGATTCAAGGCAGGTTTCTCTCTTTCTTTAGTATACCTTGGGACCACACACATGTCCAGAAGAAGTCCCAAGATTTTCCTCTTGGCCCCCTCCCCCAGCCTTCTGGCATATCATTTCTATGCACCAGGAGGCCTACCGGAGGAGGTTAATGGCAGCCTTTCAGGAAGACCCAGATCTAATGGGGTATTTAATTCATTCGGGACAAAGAAGGGTTTACCTACTTTGTTCTAAATTAATTTTCTTCTAATTAATTGTCATTTGGACACCTTCAGTAAAATTCCAACATTTTGGGGCCTGTCTGAAAGTGCCCTGAAACTGGTTTTTAGAGCAGTGTACTGTAGATCCAACCTGAGATGTGAGTCGGGTTGTTGAGGATATTCCGAGATCTTTTATTCTTACGTTCTCAGCAATGACAATGATGTTATGTCCTAATGAAAAGAAAGGAAAAGATTTGGGAGGACTAACAGCACCAAAGCTGCTCATGATTTTTGGCACTTTCCTTTTTAGGTGTGTTATGAAAATGACAATGTGCCAGTCATCCGAGCTGTCAGGCACCAGCTAAAATCTGTTCAGAGCCAGAATAATTTACACTTGGAAAAACACCTCCCAAGAAGTTATCACTGAAGTACTCAAAGATTTAGGTGCAACTCCTGGCTTGTTAGGTAACCCCTATAATGAGCCTACATGTGATGAAATGGTTACAGGCAAACATTCAAGCCTTCACAGGAGGTGTTAAGAAAGATAAGTATTACTGTGCGAGCACAAAAGCAACTGCCTTGTTACAAGATCACCAGTTCTAGATTATAAAGCTGCATTTTGGAAGCTGTTCTCCACAAAAAATGAACACGACAGTACCCTGACTACAAACAAACAAACAAAGCCAAGCAAAACTTTGGACATAATTTACCCAAAAATAGCATGTCAGGATTATTCCCATTTGCTTTTGAAAGTGACTTGGTGCTCATTTTCAGAACCAAGGAAAGGCACTCTATAAAGTACTTTTCTAATAACATATAGCAGTGTGTGTTCTGGGATGCCCCCCCCCCCCAGTATTTTGTTGTACTTATCTGTTGCAATATTTAAAAGGTAACTTGTTGCATTTCTTATTATTTTTCATAACTTTTTGAAAGTAATATCTAAGTAGGATTAATCTAAAAACAATATAAACATTGAAAATGCAGGAAAATGCCCCTAAGAGTGACTTTTGAAGAACCAGTGTCTTATAGGAAGCCTAATGTTCAATTGGGAGCCAATGGAGGTGTTGTAACACTGGCGCTATGTGATGTCTCATTGGTGTCTGAGTAAGTAATCTGGCAGCTGCATTTTGAACCACTTGGATCTTCCATGTCACTGAAAGAGGGGTACCAGCATAAAATGCATTACAGTAATCCAGCCTCGAGGTAACTGTGGCGTGGATTACCGTTGCAAGGGCCTCTGTTGGAAGATAAGAAGCCAGCTGCCTTGCTTGGCAGAGGTGGGAAAGGCCTGTTTACTGATGGTGGAAATCTGAGCTTCTATTGTCAACTGGGAATCCAGCAAGATACCGAGTCTCTTCACTGTAGCAGATGGGGCAGAGGATTCACCATCAAAGGTGGGCAGAGGGCAGGCCAGTTCCCAGGGCCGGCGGGGCCATAAGATTTCAGTTTTGGCCGGGTTCACTTTAAGTCTACTCATGCGCAGCCAGCCTGTCACAGCTTCCAAGCATAAGGAGAAGTTATCAGGTTCTCCCAGGTTCTAGATGCAAAAGGAGCTGGGTGTCGTCGGCGTACTGGTAACATTCTAAGCCGAAGCTCCTCACCAACTCAGCCAGTGGTTGTACATAGATGTTAAATAATACTCTCATCTACTTCACTATTCTCTAACTGGCTACTTTCCTTTTATTTTATATTTATACTTGTTTTTTTTCTATACATTGATACTAAAAGTAAGAACAGCAATAGTGCAAGAGGACAGGGCCATGAGTGCTTGTTGAAGTACAATTGTGGGGCCTATGAACAGGCAAATCAGTGCAGTTATATGAAGAAAGAGAGGTGTGATATTGACGGTACTCAAGCTGGCATGTATCTGCTATCAATGATGATGTAACTGTTGTGGAATAACAGGATTATGCAATAAAGTCCTTTTTGAAATACCATTTGTTACTACAAACTTAACTTAGGAATTATCACATTACCCGTTGGCAGTGTTTACTGCTTTCTTAGTATACATTAGTAACACATTATTTTTAAATTTATTTTTTAAATCTTTAAAAAGTAGAAAATGACTCAGAATGGTCCCTCATCTGGTCCAATGTTTTGAGGTAATGAGTACCATAAATATTAGTTGTTATGCCCAAAAAATAACAAATTACTCAACACTACAATATTACATAAGACGAAGACTGCTATAAAATCACAAACCCTCAGTATGATTTAATGTAAACTATCCTGTAACCATCTCTAAACTACCTTTTGATCAACTTTGATCTAAAGGCAGACAGAAAACAGATCAAATAAACCCTCAATGTAAAACATTATTACACTTACAGTGGGCTCTCGGTATTTGCTGATATTTGGTTCCAAGACACCCCATGGATACTGAAATCTGGATCCTCAAATCCCATCATATACAATGGTGTCCCTTTTATGTAATATCAAAGTTTGCTTTTTGAAGTATTTTCAAACCATGTTTAATCTGTGCATGCAGAATCTATGAATGTGGAGGGCTAACTGACTGTATATTACTTATAATACATTATTTTTAAGCTCTGCAAAACAGTGTCTAAAATTATTTTGGCTCAATTTAACTACTTCATCTGACAGTGTCAGCAATTCAAGATAGACAATGAGGAAAAGGGGAAGAGAAACAGAAAATGAGTGAATAACCAGGTAGCAACTTCCCCTAGATTGAACCATTGGATATAGTGCTGGGTCCTCTTTTCTAGTCTTTCCCTCAACTCTTTCCTCTCTGCCTCCATGCAGTGAAAGAGTCCAGGAACTGAGAGGGAAAATGAATGCACTGTGAGGCTATAGAAGATCCAACTGTCATCACTCAGCCTGTCACCAGAGGCCCAGTTGCTGCCATTGGCTCTTTGCTCTATGCTTTTGGGCACTAAAAATAAGCGCCTTCTTGAGTTGGAAGGGGGGCAGTGCTACAGAGCAGAAGGAAAAGAAGCAGCCCCAGTATGATTTCATGTAAACTATCCTGTAACCATCTCTAAACTACCTTTTGATCAACTTTGATCTAAAGGTAGACAGAAACCAAATCAAATAAATATATAAGGAAAATGATTAATTTGCTGTGAGTCCCTGTTGAAAATAACTAAAACTCACACACTGTCAGTGGTTGTCAACACCTTCGAATGAAGGTGGGGTTTTTTTGTATTTACTTGAATAAAAGGACACTGTCCACTTATGCAGTTAAACTAAAGCCTTGGACACAACAGGAAGGAAGGGATTCAATATTCTGTTTCCCTGGAATGAAGGTCTGGTTCTATCTTTTAACATTTGTCCCAAATTGTGCTGTACGGACTCTCACCATGGGAGTTCAATGTGATATGAGCTAGTCATAATTTAGAGCACTCATCATAGCATAAGTTTTAAAATTAAAAAAAAGCAACCACAAATATACACATGTTGCATTTGCCGTTAGATTGGTCATGGCAGGAAGGGTTTTTGCTTCAAATAAACAATTCTGACAATGTGTTTAGGATAGGAGACTAACTGAAAGAATTCTTAAAGGCTCCCATCCAGGAAAATTGTAGGAGATGATAGGAAAGAGAGAATTGTGTTCCAAAATGTTAATTTTGAAAAGCATATTTTATACAATTAGCTTATGCAAGAACCAGTATTCATATTTCTCACCTTTAACATCATTGCTAACAAAGTTCATTATGAATCAATTGCGGTACCAATTACATTATGTAACTATAAAGACCAAGGACTTTATTGCATGATGCTGTGTGCATTCTGCTGCCGATCTGGCTCCTCTCCACAAATAATCCATCCCTTTGAATTGATGGGCAAAACTCATAAATTGCTCACAATGTCACAATGTTCCCATCAGCTCCCTAGATATAATGGGTTCTTTTGGCTCCTGTGCCAGAATGCCAATAATAACATGTCAGGGGTGGAATTCTTCTCCTCTCGTACGCTTTCCTCCCCACACCAGAATTCCTGAGCTGTCTGTTTCTAATTTATTTTATATTTTAAGTGTATGTTTGCCTATTTCAAGGGAGGGTGCCATTGCTGAAATAGAAAAATTACACTACAAACAAAAAGTTATGGAGCAGTGGGAAGTTAGGGTTATAGTGGTATGATTGTAGAATTGAATTGCTGTAACTTCCCCTGGCACAGTTGAGTGCATAAGTATGATATCAAAGGTTCTCCTCCTAGTATGCATTTTCTATCAATGAAAATGCAAGTGGCATGGAATATTGACTATTGATAAAGTCCTTAGTACCCAATCTGCTAAAATGGTGGGATTTTCTTCTTCTTCTTCTTCTTATTATTATTATTATTATTATTTCTTACCTGCCTTCCTTCATGTTTTGAGGTGGGTTACATTGCTAAAAACGCATTATTTATTTATTTATTATTTCAAATTTCTATACCACCATTCCCAGTGGCTCATGGTGGTTCACAAATACATACACATACAATCATAACATCATAAAATAGCAGATTAAAACACAGTACAGCAGTTTAAACTAATGCAGAGAGGAGATGACTAGGCCGAACCACTACAGACTGAACGCCTGCCGGAAGAGGTTGGTTGTACAAGCCCTTCGGAAGGAGGGCAGATCTGTTATAGCTCTAACCTCCTCAGGTAAGACATTCCATAGAATGGGTGCTGCGACCGAGAAGGCGCACTGCCTCATAGATGATAGCCGGCAGGTTTAGATAGATGGAATATCCAGGACGTTTTGGTCTTCATTGTTAACATATTCTAAAATACACATATTAAAATGTATTTATATGTATACATATTAAAATACACCAAAAAAGATTAAAACTTAAGATCCAAGTTTAAAATTCATGATTTTAAATGGGTTTCAAATTTTGACAGCACATTTTGTCATCTAATGTCTTCCAGCAGGTATTCCACAGTGAGATGGGCGATAAAAAAATCCTCTGGGTGATAGTTATCGGTCAAGTTCTAAGCATCCTCCAGAAGACCTAACTGTTCTAAAGGGTGGATTGTGCAGGAGAAGGCTCTCCTGTATGAAATCTGGACCCAAACCATGTAAGGCTTTAAAGGTCAAAACCAACCCTTTGTACTTTGCCTGGAACCGAACTGACAACCAGTGGAATGATTTTAGTATAGGTGTAATATGCTCACTCCTAGATCTTTGAATCCTCCACATGTAGGAAGAGGTACAGCTGGAGTATCAGCCAAAGCTGATAGTAAGCACTTCTGATCGTAAAAACTAATTGCTGTTTTCTGCTCCAATGACAACATCTAAGGGCACTTCTATGCACAGGACTTAAACATGCACTGAAGTGTGTTTAAGTCCACACCACCCATCCAACACCCAGGCTTTCCCGGGAGGGTGGCTACATGCCATCTTGATAACAATAGGGATGGCATGCAGTCACCCTGAAGCTCCCCAAAATAATCTTTTAAAAGTTAAAAGTAGCCCTTTTTTGGCCAAAAAACCATTGGCTAAGTCAAGTGAGAGTAGAATGATGGAATACAACATTTGAATAATTAATAACATTGCATTTGGCTTATAATTAATGATAATAAGTATCATCATTACTATTTTTATAATCTAAAACAGGAACTGATTGCCAATTAGTAATAACTCCACCATGATCTTCCTCTTCACACCCACCTGGCATGAGGAAATAATGCTGCCCCAACCCCAACCCCGGTCTCCTTGCACGTAATTTTCTCATACCAGGAGGGTGTGAGGAGAAAGATCATGGCGGCTTGGTAAGATTTTTTTATCTTTTAAGGGGTTACTTTGAGGGGTTACTTTTGGTTTTTCAGGCCCTTGGAGCCCAAAAAACTGGCAAGCCTGTGTGGATTGGGCCCATGAAGCTGTCCCCATGCCCAATCTATAGAGTCCATTTACCTTAGATTCAGATCTTGTCAGCTTTCTCTGCTTTGTTCTGATTTAATTCATTTTTACCGGAGGCATGGTTTAGACACCTCTGGTAAAACCGCAACAGGTCTCGCTTTTAATGCTTATCTGAATGGGCCCTTTACCTGTCCGAACGGATTCTCCCCTACGAACCATCAAGGACATTAAGATCCTCCGGAGAGGCCCTGCTCTCAGTCCCGCCAGCTTCGCAAGTGCGGCTGGTGGGGACGGGACACAGGCCCTTCTCTGTGGCTGCCCCTCAGCTATGGAACTCTCTACCAAGTGAAGCTAGATCGACCCCCTCTCTGTTGTCCTTTAGGAGGCTGGTGAAGACTTGGATATGGAACCAAGCCTTCCCAGAATAGGCTGAGATTGGCTATTATCTGAATATATGACCACGTTTACAGATTGAGTGGAATTGTTTTAATGGTGATGTGGTTTTATGCTGGGTTTTTATGTATTTTAATATGTTGTTCTAGTTGTTTTTAAATTGTATAGTGTTGGATCTTTGCTGTTATGCCGGTATGAGTCCCACGATAGAGGTGAGAAGGTCAGGGTACAAAAGTTTTAAATCAATCAATCAATCAGTTCTTATGCAAGAGATTTATTTGTGAAATGGTTGTTAAAAGCCTCACAGTGAGCTACTGAAGGTTTTAATAATGGGGTCAGAGGAGAGGGTATCTGAGTTAAGCCTCCCAATACTATGAACAGCTCAGCTGGATGTCAATCTGCAGTGCAATGGGTACAGAGAAGAAAGCTTTCTTCACTGCTGGTATTGCAACCTTATTGGAGGAAAGGTGCTTTCTAGATCATGTCATTGATGCATGAAAGTTGAGTTTTCTGCCATCTGTGTTCCATATATGTTCATGGGGGAGTACCAAGAGAAATAGAATCAAGAACTCTAGGTGTTATTCCTCTGCTCGTGCACATATATGTTTAAGATTGTGGAGCTGAGATTTGTATTTTATAGTTTTTAACTGTTAATTTTATATGTTTTTATATGACTGTTTTTATCTTGTGATATATTGTATATGGGCACTTGTTGCCGCTTGTTTACCGCCTTGAGTCGCCTTCGGGCTGAGAGAGGCGGTATAGAAGCATGGCAAATAAATAAATAAATACGTTTTATGTTCAGCATATTTTGAGGACTGGAAATATAGGGCAATCTTTTTGAAAAGCCTGGTGACAACAAGGACCAGCTTAATTCATGCTATACAAAACTAGAGTCTGTCAAAACCTAGTTTTGAACAGTAAGGAATGACCTCTTCTCAGGAAGTCCTCCCAGCCTCGATTGAAACTTTGGCCACCCCAGTGTTGCTGCCAAGTACCCTGCAATTAATGCCAGCTGTGGTGGTAATTTTTATAATATGGACATCAGGTACCGAACTGTTAAGACTGGCTCACTTCACGTAGACTACCGAACAGCTGTTGGATGGTAATAACTTCTAATCACCACCGACATTTGAACCGGCAGTGTGTGTACTGCTTAATGGGAGTTACACACGCAGCTGGAGCTGAGAGACTTCATTGTTATGCATCTCCATGTAAACTGTGGCTTACACTTAATGCAAGGCAGACTTAAAAGATAATATATAGAATGTACAAAACCAGGGGGGAAATATGCATTTTGTTAACAGAACTGTTTTCTCAACTGCAAGTTATGAAAATGTGTCATGGAAATATTTTATGGCAATGAAGGGAAAGGAAGCCTGTTGGAGATAAACAAAGTAACATTTTCAAGTACTGTATATACATTTGTAGATTTTTTGATTATTAGCTCTTCAGCAAACTATTCAACACTGCAGGCTAAACGTTCTCCAGAGGTGTACATTTCAATCAAAAGCAAAGCTTATTTATATAAATGAGCAATTATTATTTTCCCCTTTCTTTGATGCCTAATCAGAAATCTGTTTTCTCTGAACCTCGCTGCTCCCCCCCCCCCCCACCCTTTTGGTTTTGTAGCTCACTTACTACCTAATGGTTTATGCCACACTCTGTGAGAATGTAAGTAATTTTAGGCCCTCAAATACAGGGCAGCTTTTATCACTGATGAAAGAAATTGTCTACAGGATACAGAGGAGATTAATGTGTATCAGACTTCCCAAAGAAACAAGCAGTCAATTTTCCTTCTTCCTTTTTCAATGAGTTCATACTCTTTCCTTTTAATAAGTAAATTCAGATTATGTACTACACAAAAGCACACCTAACTTTACAAACAGAGTTGCAAAATAACAAAAAACAACATGTGTCAGTCTCTGAGATAGTCTTGAAATGAAAAAAACTAGTTGTAATCGTTTTAACTAATACCTTTAGAGATCAATTCAGGTTGCACTCTTTTAAATTTAATTAACAATAATACTGCCTTAACACCCTGAAGGCTCTGGTTATTAGTACTTGGACGGGAGACCAGCAACAATACAAGGTGTTTAAATTGTGCATAATGAAACTGTATTGGAAATTAGAATATGGAGCTATAGACTCATCTCTCCAACCTAAACAAGACCATATAGAGAACTCCGCAAAAACTGCTACACATAACTCATGGTAAGCATAATGTGAGGTTCACATAAGAGAAGTGCAGGATGTTTTTAAAAACAACTTCAGAGCATTCGTGCTATGTATACTATTCTGCAAGAATTTCTCCTTAATTGAAACAATGCAGCTTTTGCTGTTTGCAGGAATACAGGAATGTGCTATCCATTCCCACTTGGTGTTACTATGGTGCATCTACACCAGGGGTGCTCACACTTTTTCAGCATGCGAGCTACTCTTAAAGCAACCAAGTCCAAAAGATCTACCTGCCCCCGCTGCCGTGCGCTCCCAACGCGTTCCCGCCGCGTGCTCCTGCTGCTGTTTTCCGCCCGCGCAGCGCTTCTTCTGCCTGCGGGGCATTGCAGGAAGGAGAAACACAAGGCGGGGAATCCAGAGGGAGTGCTCCGCCCTGCCTGTCTCACCAGCAACTGAGGCTACACAGCTGCTTCTGGATGAGAGAGAGGCAGGGCGCTCCCTCCAGAGGCCCCGCCTCGTGCTTCCTTCTTCCTGCAATGCCCCGCAGGCAAAAGAAGCACCGCGAGAGCAGAAGCCAGCAGCAGGAGCGCACGTGTGCGCAGGGTGTGTGCTCGCATGGCAGGAGTGCCCCATCTGGCTGGTGAGGCCCGAAGATCACCTGGAAGAAGGCCGAAGATCTACTAGTAGCTCCCGAGCTACCTAATGAGCACCCCTGATCTACACTTATTTAACTGGCATGGCTAAATGCAATAGAATCATCACAGTTGTAGTTTTACAAGCTCTTTTGTCTGTTTAGGTTTATCTGTCTAAGAGTGCCACACCAAACTACAACTCCCTGGATTCCATATCATTGAACCATACCAGTTAAAGTGGTGTCACACTGCATTAATTATGCAGTGTGGATGCACCTTAAACTTACAGTCTAACATTTCTTCGGTGTATTACAGCATATACTAAGAATTTCCCCTGTTCCAAAACTACATTTCTGAGGGGGGCAGGGGAGAGGTGAATACAAATTTCTCCTGTCCTTGAAAATTATCATGGTAACACTCACAAATCCTTCTGACAAATATAGGTAGAAAGGACCTCATCGCATTAATAAGGGGCAGTGGAGGGATAAACGTGCCTCTGTTGTGAATCCATGGAACAGTATGGCAATTCCAAAGCCCTCGCCCACAGAGATGCTTCACTATTACATGTGAGAAAGCATTGCCATGCAGCTTTCCCCTGAGTTAGTCCCATTGTTACCTACACAAAATCGGAAGCCTCCTGTGTTCTGGGCGAAGCATCATAAGATGCTTGCCCCTCAGTCCATCTATGGAGGTCCACCAGAAGTGAGTCTGTGCCAGTGAAATGGGCAGTGGGGCTCCATAGATGAAGTTTCCTATAAGCAGGCATGTAGCCGGGGGGGCTTGAGGGGCTTCAGCCACCCCCACCCCCCCGAAATTCTCAGGTTGGTCCGTGAGAAGGCCTTACTGGTACATTATTTAAACTGCTGTGTGTATTCATATCATGATCTGATCACCATGCTCAATATTTCCCATATGCATGGGGGTATTGGGGTAATGATACAAAAGGTTTGCTAGGGTAGACCCTCTCTCACTCAGACTCAGCCCCTCCCGAATCAAAATCCTGGCTACGGCCCTGCCTACAAGCATCCTACGTTGCTTGTGAAGCCCTGTGTGATGAAGTAGTAAGATAGGTCTCTGTACCACACCTATGTTTCACACCTTAAATATAAACATAAATGGGGATCCTTGGCATTCACTAAATGGAATGGAATTACCATTTAATTATGTAGGGATAAAAAAGCCAGAGTTAGTTAATTCAGAGGAACATAAGAGACCTGCTTAAAAATGTAGAAGTTACAAGATATGTTACAATGGGAATATATGAACCTCTGAGAGACCCAGAACACGATAATGCAAAGACATAAACTGGGCTATGCCTGTGTAATTTACTGTGACATTTAATAACACTCTACTAAAATTTCTAAAGCAAGGCTATCTCAGATATTTTAAGGTTGTGTATCATTTAATGTCTAGGTCATCCCAAGCATCAGCAAAAAGTACAACAATCTTTTCTATGAAGCATTTAAAAAGTAAGGGAAAGTGTAATTGTTTGGGTCATATTTCCCGACTATACCTGGTATGGGAATGTTTCACCTTGAAAATTAAAGTAAGGGTCTGTAATAAGTGAGCCAGCTATGATATTTCAAGGCACATCAAGGACAGGCTTTACAACAGAACTATCAAAATGCTATTAATAAGAGAAAAAATATGAATGATGCCTACAATCTATTAGGAGCAGAAAAAGTTATTGACCATTAAGTTGATATTCCAGATGGCCTCAGTTTTTTCATATGTCCCCCTGAATGTAACAAAATCCATATAACTCTTTTATTTAATTTCCTTCGCTCCCCAGTTACTACGGAATGGTGCTAGAACTGAGTGAAACGCTTATTGCTATAATTTGGGAAGGGGACGATGCCACCATTGATCTATGCCACAAATATGCACTAAAAAAGTTTCCAAGTGTAACTATGAAATATCTGCAATCTAAGTTTCCACAAAGGCTGTGGGAATTTATTTGTATTTACCATCTGTTTCTTTTTTTTAAAAAAAACCCTAATAATAATGGCAACAATATTCTAGACAGACTGTTAAATGGAAATCAACAATGGGTTAGCCTCACAGGGCTATTAAATTAATACAGGCGCAAATACAATTCCCAACAGAAGGTGGGAATAAGACCATTTTGGTCAAAGCTTGAAACATAACTTTTAAAGAAGTAATCATGCCCCCCTGTTTGTTATGGTGCTTGAAAAGTAATCCATTGTCATTATACATGGTTCTTGTTTTTGCCTGCCTTCAAGTTATTTTCCAACTTGTACTCACCCTAAGGCAAACCTACCATTTATACAAAGTAGAGACTTTGTCTTCCTCTGAGGCCGAGATAATGTGACTTGCCCAATATCACCCATTCAATGCATGAGTGATGATTCAAATCCTGGTCTCTATAGTTGTAATTTCAATGTTACACATGCTGGCTTTCTATTACAAATTGCAGTGTTTAAAAAATAAATAATGGCATTGTTCAATGCTTTTTATTGCTTTTGGAGGGATGGAGAAAAAGGCTAGATCTATACAGTGATATAATCCAGTTCAATGCAGTTAATCTAGATAGTGTAGACTCAAATTTAACTTCTCTCCCTCATGTAGCTGGGGGTGGGAGGTGCTTTGCTACTTCTGCCAAACAGAGACAAAAAGAAAATAGCTCCAGCCAGAGCTATTTTCTGTGGTGTGGAACTACATTGTTCTGCAGCCCACCCCTGAAGCTCATTCTGGATTTCAACACTGACCCATCCTCCCACCCATTAACAGTATAATCAATAGGTCACTGTCGGGGCCAGGTAGCAACCCCCCGCCATGTTCTAGGTGGGTTTTTCACCTACCATCTACTGTTTAAAAGGGGCAAATTGGTTAGGCATTGTTTTGAATAGTATATCATGCCGAAAACAGCAAGGGATTTACATTTTGGTGTGCAGCTAAGGCACTGCCTCTTGTGGTGTAGGCCAGGAACAAAAACCCTCACATGTGGTTCAAAAAACCGAGGTGAGGGCAAATGGAAATTGCCTAGAAACGGGGAGAATCTGGCCTCAATAAATCCTTAGAGATGTTTCCATTAGTGATTGCCCAGGATTATTTTAGCCAGGGACCCAGGTGTATCGCCCAAATTATCTGAGGATGAGGTCCAGAATGGCCACTGCCTCAGCTTAAGAACATAAGAACATAAGAAGAGCCATGCTGAATCGGGCCTCAGCCCATCTAGTCCAGCATTCTGTGTCACACAGTGGCCCACTAGTTGTACACAGGGATCTCTAGCAGAAAGGAGGGCAAAACCCTCACCTGCTCCCGACCCCCACAACCAGTACCTGGGAAAATCCTGCCTGCCTCCATCAACACAGAGGTGGCACTTGGATGTCCATTTCAGTAACTACTGATTCCCTTGGTATCCATGAATCTGTCTAATCCTGCCTTGAAGCTGTCCAGGCTGACAGCTGTCACAACCTCCTCTGGAAGTGAGTTCCATAACCCAATGACCCTCTGGGTGAAGAAATATTTCCCTTTATTTGTCCTAACTTTCCTACCTTGGAGCTTTAGGGAGTGCCCCCTAGTCCTAGTGTTGTGTGACAGAGAAAATATTTTTTCTTTATTCACCTTTTCTATCCCATGCATGATTTTATACACTTCGATCAAGTCACCTCTTAACGCCGTCTTTCAAGGCTGAAAAAGACCAAAGGCGTTGCAACCTGATTTCATAAGGGAGCTGCTCCATCCCTTGGATCATTTTTGTTGCCCTTCTTTGTACCTTTTCCAGTTCCGTTATATCCTTCTTGAGGTGCGGTGACCAGAATTGTACACTAGGCATGGTTTCGAACCCAAAAATAGGGAATCAAAAATCTAATGGGGGGGGGGGGGTTTTTTTTGATTATTAAAAGAAAGACTTACAAAAAATTCCAAAAATTTCTCAAATGTAACTTACTAACGAAAATTCGTTAGTAGTTCTAAAGTAGGCAAAGCAGGGAAACAGGACCGATACTGTTTTAAGCACAGGCAAATCAAGGGGCAACATTTCCCTTGGTTTCCTTGCAGGAGATATAATGCATTAATATATTATTATTAATATTATTAAATACCTCTGGTGCAGGCCTTGCTAGAGTCCTCTTCACTCCAGCTTTTCCCATTCAGTTTTACCATAGCAGTCTAGGACCTCCGTTCGAACTCTATGGCTTTTCTTGATTCTGAACTCTTCCTTCTCCTCTCCGTGCTCTTTTCACTCCTGCTGCCCTTCTCTCAGCAGTTCTTATGTCCTTCTACTCTGTCCTTCTATCTAAACCCCCTTCCTGGGTATTTAAATCGCTTTTTTCCTCAGTCCTCCGGCCCCTCTAGGAGTCCCGATCTGGATCTCTCTATCATTTCCGGCTCCTTTTTCACTTCATGGAGGAAGCCTTTCACTCTAATTAGGCTTCAAGCATGGAAAGGCCCCGATTTGACAGTGAGTTATGTCTGCAAAGCTATTTTGGAGGGGAAATTTTCCTGTTGGGGGGGAATCCGAAATATTTAATAATCTAACGAAATTTTGGGCCAAGGGGGTGCGGAAAAGAAAGTCCACTTCCGGGATTGGCCTTGCGATCCATATAAACTTGAAAGTCCCATTACATACGAATCCCTTCCGATTTCTTTTCATTTTCATAACTTTTTTCTCATGCCTATTGTACACAGTACTCCAGATGTGGCCTCACCATAGATTTGTAGAGAGACAATACAACATTTGCCGACCTATTTTCGATTCCCTTCCTGATCATGCCAAGCATAGAATTTGCTTTTTTCACTGCTGCAGCGCACTGGGTTGATATCTTCATTGAGCTGTCCACCAAAACCCCAAGATCCCTTTCCTGGTTTGTCTCAGAAAGCTTTGATCCCATTAGTTGATAAGTGTATTTGGGGTTCTTTGCCCCAATGTGCATGACTTTACACTTGTTTAGGTTAAAATGCATTTGCCACTTTGTTGCCCAGTCACTCAATTTCGAGAGATCTTTCTGGAGCTCTTTACAGTCAGTTTCATTTTTAACTGTTTGCAGATGACAGTTTAGTGTCATCTGCAAACTTTGCTACCTCACAATTTACTTCTACATCCAGATGATTTATGAATAAATTAAAAAGTAACGGTCCTAAAACTGAACCTTTAGTACGCCACTTCTCACCTCTTTCCATCCAGAGAAGTGTCCATTTATTACCACCCCTTGTTTCCTACAGTTTAGCCAGGTTCAATCCAGGACAAGACCTGTCCCCTGATTCCATGGCTGAAGAGCTTATTTAGGAGCCTTTGGTGAGGACTTTGTCAAAAGCCTTTTGAAAGTCAAGGTAAACAATATCGACTGGGTCCCCTTTATCTATGTGTTTATTTACACCATCAAAGAATTCTATCAAGTTAGTAAGACATGATTTGCCTTTGCAGAAACCATGTTGATTTTCCTTCAGCAATGCCTGTTCTTCTATGTGCTTAGTAATTTTTTCTTTAATAATGGTTTCCATCACTTTGCCTGGAACTGAGGTTAGACTAACTGGCCTATAATTTCCTGGATCACCCCTGGATCCTTTCTTGAAGATCGGAGTTACATTTGCCTCCCTCAGTCCTCGGGTACAGTGCCTGTTCTTAGAGAAAGGTTATATATTTTGGCTAAATTTCAGCAATTTCACACTTGAGTTCCTTAAGGAACTCTGGGGTGGATGCCATCTGGACCTGGTGATTTGTTGACATTTAGTTTAGTAAGGCATGTGAGAACATCTTCCTTGTTTATCTCTATCTGGTTTAATTCATGTAATTCCCTCTAAAGGGTGGTATGAACTTATCCACACCAAGTTCATACCACCCTTTAGAATTATCTGCAAGTCATAAAGTTTAATTGGGTAACATTAATAAAATTGCCAATATTTAAACCCGTATTTGTTGTGTGGCCTCATTATTTTGGGGGTTGGATGGCAAAATCCAGTTCAATGCAGTAAAACTACATTCTAGAACTGGATTATCTGGCAATGTAGTTCCAGCCAAAGATTGAGAAATCTACAATATAAAACCTGAAACATTTCCATCAAAACGCTTCTAAATATACCCTTAAATCAATGTTAAGAAGCATGTCAAAAAGTCTGCTCCCACAGACTGATGTGTGGACCTCTTCCTGATTGTATGTTTGGGAACCACGCCGCAAAGAGATAGGAGCTTTACGTCCCATTTCGCTAGCAATGGAACATTTCATAAATGAGGCCTCAATATATCAAACTAAACTGAGAGCATAGGACAGTAAAGTGTAGTAGCCTGCCCTAGTCCCTCTGCCTTCGCGACCCTGACTCGCAATGAGCCCACGAGGCATGCGTGGCCCTTTATAAAGGGCAATGGCTGCTGTGCCCAAACCCTGCCCCTCCCGAGGTGGTTTCCCCTCATTGGCTGGAGGCAAGCATCCAAGCATGCAACCAGCTGCTTGCCTCCAAAGGCTGATTCCTTTCCAATTCACTTCCTGTATCAGAAAAAAGATGGCGGCAGTGGCTTTGAAAGGGCAAGATTTCTTCCGGGTTCCCAAATTGCTTCGAAATTGATTTTAAAAATGATTAATTCCAATTTTAATCCGATTTACAAGGATTAAGATTGAACCTATCCATGCTTAGTGTTTATATCTCGTACTATGTTCTGTTTGCAATCATCAGTATGGCATTATGGTGCTTGTGAGGAGGAAATACATTTTAAGAATGACTTGTTCTTTTTTTAAACAAAAACTCTGGATATTGTAAAACTAATTAAATATTCAACAATACAAGAAATAGCTGTTAATATGACACAAATCAGAAAACTTTTAAAGAAAAATCATAAATATATTTTTTGTTTAAAAAATTTCTGATTAGTGTCATATTAACACCTATTTCTTGTAATTCATAAATATATTATTGTGTTTTGGAAAAAGTTATAAAGTTGATTTTAAAAGCATACAGACAAAATTGTGGCAACTGGTCAGGCAACTCAAAAGGAGTGCCAAAATTGTTCCATCTGACCAATATGTTATTGATACTCTAAAAAACATGTAACGGTACTATCTTTCTCTCTCTAGCACTCCCTACTGGCCTCCACCTAGATAATAATCTAGGTGGAGGCCAGTAGGGAGTGCTAGAGAGAGAAAGATAGTCAATTTTATGGAGAGTGGGTTGAAGGAGTTAAACCATTTCTCCCTGTTTTCCTGTTATTCTCCCCCACCATGTCACTGTTGTGGAAACAGCCTTTATTTATGATATGGGAAGTGGGGGAGGGAGAAGAACCAGCAAAAATGGAGGTTTCCTCCTTCAACTCACCTCTGTAAAATGGACTACCCTTCTTTCTCTAGCACCCCCTTGTGGACTTCGCACAGATAATGGAACAGTACCCATGTAACATATATCAGTAGTGAGCTACATGTGTAGAATCTGTGTTACTGATGTACCATTTTTTTCAGAAAGTGCTTCACTTTCTACAATTTAAAGGAAAGAGAAGCCATGGGGGGGGGGGATGCAAAAACAAACAAACAAACAAACAGTTTGATTACTCCATAATGTAAGTGCTTTGTAAGAAGAGGATGAATATAGCATAACTATAGTGGGCCCTTGATATCTGCTGGGATTTGGTTCCAGGACTCCTCCTTGCCCACTGTGGATACCAAAAATTGTGCATGTTCAAGTCCCATTATATACAATGGTATAATACAATAGTAAAATGAGGTATCTTGTATATAATAGCAAAATCAAGCTTCACTTTGATGTTGTTTGTTTTGGGATATTTTCAAGCTGTGTATGGTTGAATTCACCCTTGCAGAATCTGTGGCCAGTATATTCTAGTATAGAAGCACCTATGAATAGTTAATATGAAGCAATTATCCATCTGTTGGTTGCTTGTAACAGTACCTCTGTGAACACAGACATTTCTCAATCCAATTTAATCTCATGATAATGTGCCAGCTTTGGGGAAATAACGAAGGAGCACAGCGAGTGTTTCAATGAAAGATAACAGGTCACACCTAATTTCTGGTCTAAGATTATTTAGGCCCCAGATTTGCTGGCCATCAGTACTAATGATTTTGATCTTCAGTGATGCTATTTATCCCACTGATTGCTGGGAGAAATCACCTGAGGGAAATGCAGCTGGTGCAAGGAAGCACCGGTCTGTGTCCTCTCTGTACAGTATGGGTGGTAAGAATGCTACTGAGCTCTGTTTATGCTCAGCTGTGGTGATAACCAATCTTTCCAACCCGAACTATGTGTCCATAATGCCAGGGTCAAATGAAGACTTTCTATTCTTCCTTATCTCTAGCCAATCTTACTGACTCTTGGTTTCATTCCTTTCACAGCACAATCCCTATCTGTGACATCAATCCAATACTATCTTTGCTTCCCTCTTCCTTTCACCTTCCAATTATACATTCTTTATCAAATTCTTCAGGAGATCTACTTCTTATCACCTGACCAGATCATTTCACCTTTTTTCTTTGAGGTAAGTTTCCGTGCTGGTCCAAAGCATGATTCAGAGACAAAACAGTTACTGAAGCAATCAAGGAAATTAAAAAGTTTGTGAGTTTTCCCATTGAACAAATGACTCAACATACGTATTATGCATTTATTTATTTATTCAATATGTACTGCAGCTTTTCTCAAAAATGGGACTTAAAATGGCTCACAGTAAGACTGTATTTTAAAAATACAATTTTAAAAAGTTTGTTCTTTAAACAATGAAAGGATAAAATCCAAATTCAACCGTGTCAACATGGAAAATACAGTACTCATCTGATTTTTTTAAAAAAAAACTTCACCAATTCGCTATTTGCCAAAGGAATTCCAAAGTACAAATCCCTTTGTTAGCTAGTGGAAAGACAACAGGGAGACTAATAATAATAATAATAATAATAATAATAATACTTTATTTCTCACCCGCATCCATCTCCCCAGAGGGGACTAGGAGCGGCTTACATGGGGCCGTGCCCAAACTATAGGCCTTCCACATTGTCCTTATATCCCAGGAACTGATTCTATATTATCTGTTTATCCTAGATTGTCTTGCAGTGAAGACTCATATAAGCAGCTAATCTGAGATCTGATCCTGGGATATAGTGACAGTGTAGAATGGGCCTTCCAGATTCAGATCTGAGAACAGTCATCAAGAAAAAACCACTAGGCAGAATGTCAAATCATTGTTTTGGGTATCTTTTATTTCTCAAGCTCTGCAGCAGTAGTATAATTACATTATTTTGCTTCCACCCTGACAACCTTATCACACAGGCTGCCAGAATCGCCATGGATTGTGGGCAATCAAGCAGTGGCCATTGGGGGGTGTGCAGAATCAACTTACCAGAAAGCCCATCTCATGGAGGGAAACAACAGTCACTTGGCTTCCCCCCCCATTGTTGCTGGTGCATGTTGGGAAGCCTCTTGTATTGCTGCCATGGCGGTATACTCCGGTTCCTCTGTAGTTTAGCCATGGAACCCTGCTGGAAGTTCCTCTACATCAGGGGTGCTCACACTTTTTCAGCATGGGAGCTACTGATTAAAAAACCAAGTCCCAAAGATCACCTACCCAGAAATGTAAAACGTATAACTATTTTCTTATTTATTTATTTATATTTATTATTCATTTTTATCTACCGCTCCTTCCAGCAGGCTCGGGGCAGTTTACATAAAATGAAGTTAGAAAACATCAACATTTCAATTTAATAACAGCAATATAAAACAGAGCATAAAAATACATCCAACCACCCCATTTCTCCCACACTGCCATATTACCACACATATTATCAGCCAGAAAGTAAGAAGAGAGGCTGTTGAACTGCAAGGCCATTTAATACTCAGCAAGGTAAACAAAGGGGCATGCAAAAATATATACAACCACCCCATTTCTGCCACACTGCCATATTACCACACATATTATCAGCCAGAAAGTAAGAAGAGAGGCTGTTGAACTGCAAGGCCATTTAATACTCAGCAAGGTAAACAAAGGGGCATGCAAAAATACATCCAACCACCCCATTTCTGCCACACTGCTATATTACCACACATATTATCAGCCAGAAAGTAAGAAGAGAGGCTGTTGAACTGCAAGGCCATTTAATACTCAGCAAGGTAAACAAAGGGGCATGCAAAAATACATCCAACCACCCCATTTCTGCCACACTGCTATATTACCACACATATTATCAGCCAGAAAGTAAGAAGAGAGGCTGTTGAACTGCAAGGCCATTTAATACTCAGCAAGGTAAACAAAAGGGCATGCAAAAATACATCCAACCACCCCATTTCTCCCACACTGCCATATTGCCACACAGTTATCAGCCAGAAAGTAAGAAGAGAGGCTTTTGAACTGCAAGGCCATTTAATACTCAGCAAGGTGAGCAAAGGGGCATGCATAAATACATCCAACCACCCCATTTCTCCCACACTGCCATATTACCACACATATTATCAGCCAGAAAGTAAGAAGAGAGGCTTTTGAACTGCAAGGCCATTTAATACTCAGCAAGGTGAGCAAAGGGGGCATGCATAAACACATACAACCACCCCATTTCTCCCACACTGCCATATTACCACACATTTTATCAGCCAGAAAGTAAGAAGAGAGGCTGTTGAACTGCTAGGCCATTTCATACTCAGCAAGGTAAACAAAGGGGCATGCAAAAATACATCCAACCACCCCATTTCTCCCAAATGTCCATATTCCCCAACATATATTTCTCAAGGAACAAAGCAAGCAGAGAGGCTTTGTAGCTAAAAGGCCATTTTTAAACATTAAAAATAAACAAAGAGACATGCCACAGAACAATCAACCACCCACCCCAAAGTAAAAAGACCGACATTTGAGATGCGGTAAGGAAATGACCCCAAAGCGTCCTTCTTCTCCTCCGCCGCCGTTGCTCCTATTTCCACGCTGCCAGCATGCGTGCCACCTCCAACAGCTCACGAGAAGTCCGAGAGGCAGAATGGGCGCTTCTGCGCATGTGCGCGGGGCCAGCCATGCATTGCGTCATCCAGGCCCGCCCCCTTTGGTCTCCTACGACTCTGAGTGGCTGGAGAAGGATGGAGGGAAGAGGAGGAATCCAAAGGGGGGGGGGGCATTCTGCCTCTTGGACTCTGGAGCCTTTGGAGGCGGCGCACGAGCAGGGAGCGGGGGAGGAGCAACGACGGAGAACTGCTTTGCCGCGTGCAGGGGCGCGTGAAGAGGACAAACTGCAAAAAACCTGGTCAGAGGCCTGAAGATCACCAGGATGAGGCCCAAAGATCACCCTGGTGATCCCGATCACCATTCTGAGCACCCCTGCTCTACATCATGGGATGGGAGCCAGCAGGCTCTGTGGCTAAACTATAGCTGAACTGGGATATGATGCCAAAAAAGCATTGTTTGATGAGGTTGTAAGAATAGGAAAAATATAATATTTTTTCTCACTGTGTCAAATTATGAAGGCTATTGGGCATTGGGGTATGCGGGTAGGTGGGGTGAAGTTCAATGTGAAAATAAAGGTGAGACTATTAGGAAAAATGAGGCTTCCAGCTCTGGCTGCAAATTGTTGTGAGTTACACATGGCCAGACAATAGCTGGGTATATAAACCGATGTCCTGATATTTTATTAAAACAGAGTGGGAATTTGGTGGCCCTTTGGGCATTATTGACTTTTTACTACAGTTGCACAGTTTGCAGAACCGTCCTCCATTCTGTAATACCAGGATTTGGAATGAATGGAAATTATCACACAAGAATGAATAGTGGAACAACAATGATACTGGAATCATTGACATTTTCCCTTCAATGAAATGAGATTCAGACAATCCAATCATGATTCAAGCACAATGCAACTAAGAGAAGAGCATGATGTCCTTATGATAATCCCCATCAAGGCTGCTAAAGTGCAATTATCAGTTGAAATTGCACTTTAGCAGACCTGTGTGATAGTTTATAGAAATGAGCAGTGAATACAAACAAAAGGCCAAATAGGAAAATTAAATGATCCTACTCCTTGTTACTAAAGAACTGTTCCACAGGAGAATATATTTCATTTTAAGGAATGCCAAAACTTCTGAGGATTTCATAAACCGAATATATTTTAATCAGGTTTTCTGCCAGTAAAATATTTGACCTTCTTGAACCTAAGCAGTATTTATGAAGGGAGGAAAGTGCTTATAAATTCCTTGCAGATTAATGACAAATCAATCAATTGGGATTGGGATTCAAGGCACAGCTTTGGCCTGGTTCGATTCCTTCCTGCGGGGCCGTTCGCAGCGTGTTGAGTGGCGAGGCCAAGCGTCCAAGAAATCCACCCTGGACTGTGGAGTCCCCAAAGGCGCCATTTTGTCACCAACGCTTTTTAACATCTACGTCCAACCCTTGGCAAGCATAGCCAGAAGTTTTGGATTGGGGTGCTACCAATATGCAGATGACACCCAGCTTCTGCTGAAGCTTGAGCCAGGTGTAACATCGGTGCCTGAGAACTTCAGACAAGGACTAGAGGCAGTGACCAGATGGCTCCGCTCATACAAACTCAAGATCAATCCATCAAAGACTGAGATTCTATGGCCGGGACGCCCAGAGCCACCCATTCCGCTGCCTCTCTTTGAGGAGAGCCGCTGATCCCGGCCCCGTCGGTGAAGAGTCTCGGTGTGATACTAGACTCGAGACTCTCACTGGAGGCCCAGGTTGCTGCGACAAGTAAGGGAGCTTTTTTCCACCTACGCCAGGCACGTCAACTGGCACCTTACCTTCCATCAGATGCGCTGGCTACTGTGGTCCATGCCACAGTGACATCACGGCTGGACTACTGTAATGCCTTGTACGTGGGGTTGCCGCAGTCAACCACTCGTAAAATCCAGCTGGTGCAGAATGCAGCCGCCAGACTCCTCACCGGGACACCACTGAGATGCCATATCGCGCCATCTCTGCAGCGCCTGCACTGGCTGCCAGTCGAGCTCAGAGCCATCCACAAGATCCTGTCGCTTACCTTTAAGGCCCTCCATGGTGCCGGCCCAGCTTATTTAAAAGACCGCTTGTCCGAACCAGCTCATTTAAGGTCGCCGCGCTCAGGAAACAGGGACCTTCTCCGCATCCCAGGTGTGAGTGAGGCTCGCCTCGACACCACGAGACGGAGAGCTTTTTCCATCGCGGCCCCTGTCCTTTGGAACTTGATGCCGGCGGATCAGAGAGCTATCCGGGACATGCCCCAGTTCTTGACCGCACTGAAGACCTGGCTCTTCCGAAAGGCTTATGGCTAAGGACACCTCCCAGACTTAGCCTGAGCTACTGGAACTATTTTAATTAATCTTTTATTCTTTTAGCTTTTAACTATTGAATTCTTTTATGTGTTTTTGTGTGTAAGTCGCCCGGAGCACTGACGTGGAGGGCGACTCATAAATAATAAAATCAATCAAATCAATCAATCAATCAAATAACTCTTTGCCTGCACAAAACTTGAAAGATATAGGTTCACAGGGGCTGCAAATCCTGTGTATGTTAAGATCAGTGGGTGCTGAGCAGTTCAATAAAGTAGGGATTATAACCAATTTTAATTAAATTTTGAAACCTAAATGGTAAGAAATTCTAGTCAAAATGTGTTCCTCACCCTTCCATATAAGATTATAGATCAATCTCCTGGACAAAGCATAATAGGCACACAACTATGGCAAAGAGACACAAGCACTTGGCAATAGTCCATTTTAGTTTTCCTACAATGGCATAATTTATTGTTAAATTGCTTTACTCCAGCATAAGATCTATATGTTCTACAAGCAAAAAAAAACCCCCTGTGATGTCATCAAAACTAACAAACACATTGCTGTATAAGCTTTCACAGAATGGTGCTCATCATCAGAAATATGAAGCATTTCACTCAGAGAATGCACACACAGGTACAAACAAGAAGAACTGGATGACATTCATTTTTATGTGACGAGACCTTCTCCCTGCACCCTTAGCACTGCATAATGCTAGGCCAGTGGTTCCCAACCTTTAATCCTCCCGGTGTTTTGGACTTCAACTCCCAGAAATCCCAGCCATCTTACCAGCTGTAAGGAATTGTCGGAACTGAAGTCTAAACATCTGGAGGACTAAAGTTTGGGAACCACTGTTCTAGACTTTCCTAATCTGCTTCAAAGAGTTATCTGGTCATCATAACGGTTGGAATGGCTGGGAAGTAAGGAGGGATCTGCTCCTTCTATTGCCTCAATTTATCTAGTGGATGAACACAGTTAAATACAAACCACTTGAAAGGATAGCTAAAAATGTCTTTAAAGGGCACAATGGAAGGTATTCCTTTTGTATTCTTTGTCTAAGCTTGTAGAGTATAAATACTATGGGAAGTTCACTGCCAATGAAGTCACTGTGCCTGGACAGGCCTGTTGTTCCCCATCTCAACATGTGTACATTCAGTGTCTCTTACAAGAGGTACCTACATGCTAACAGCTATATGTATATAAAATAGATCCATCAAATCTGGAGCCCTTTGTGCATAAGCTGAAAGCTTGTCTAATAACACATTGGTCAATACATATATATATTTATTTTGAACTATTAACTATTTTATGGCGCCTTTTAATATGCTGTTTTAATGTTTATGATATTTTTATCTTCTATATATTGGACTTTTGGCATCACATCACTGAGATGACATCGTATCACTGTGGATAAGGAGGTAGTGGTTGGTGGAAGTGAATGGTTGAAACCTAAGCCATTTGATAACCTGATAATTTCTGTTTCTTTCCTAGTGTGAATTTTATTTTTTATTTGCTTATTTAGGAAGGTGTACATGTGTGGATAATTACTTATCAGTATATCAGCATTAATGCACAGACATACCCCACTAAATAGGACATTTCTATATGTGCATGCATGACAGGGGTCTGGGACAGCACAGCAGCCAAATCTTGCATATTGTTGACTGCCTCCTTGCACCAAGGTGGGTTTACCAGGGGAGAATGTGTAGCCAGTTGTGGCTATAATATGGATCATTGTAAAATGGGAAAATGTGGTGTGAAACAGTTTTTTAAATCCTTGACCTTAGCTTATTTCCTGGCTAGGTTGATGTCCCCTTCCTTCCTTCCTGCTCCATGTACATCTCTTCCAAAGCTGTGCACTAGGCATAAGAGGATGACCATCCCAGATAGGAGGGTACTGTTCTTCTTCAGTTTCCCTTACCAAATAAATCACGTTATTGAGCCTAGTTGCCTCATACAATGAGTCTCTCAAAGCCACATCACTCAAGTAAAAAACCTTGGGAATGCAGTGCAAAGGATGGAAGTGAGAATGTACAATTGGAGAGGAATCACATAATAGTAATGAATGATGACACGGAGGAATTACTGGTAGGAGACAGGGTGAGGAACGTCCTCCCCATTATATATACTATAACAGGACATTCTCTTTATTTTTAAAGTAGACTGTTATCTACTATCTCTATCCACCAGTGCACCCAAGGCAATGTACAACAGATAAAAGACTTGGAAACATCACACACACAAATTAAAACATTTGGAAATAGATCAAAACAACTCCTCCAAAATGGAGAAAAACCACAAACAAACAAAGCAACCAGTCAACCCTAGTTTGAAGGAATGAAGACCAGTTGACTTCCGTAAAGACACATTTTTCAAGTATGAAGCCAGCCAAAAAACAAAAACAAAAAAACAAAAACCCCAATTTTTTGTGCCTTGATAATAAACCATCCTTTAGTACAGCTAACAAAACTTTTGGGGTATCTTTTTTGAAAGGCAATGTAGAAAATCACGGAACGTTAGGTCTGTCATTCGCTCAAGTCACTATTATCTTTCTTAGCAAGATAATTTTCAACTAAAATTATGGAAATGACCAAATATGCAGAAAATCATGGAAGGGAACCATGAAGTACTTGTGGAACAGCGAGAAATAATAGAAGTGATGTTATTAGCATCAGCAGTGTTATAAAACCCAGAGAATCTCTCTCTCTATTTGCCAGCAGTCATTTGCTCTTGGCAACAAAACACAAGCTCAAACTTATTGACAATAGTGTTGAGAGAATTGTATACATTTAGTTGTGATGCCATTCATCTAATGAAGACTATAGTCTTAAGTATGGACTATAACTTATTAGTAGGAGTGAAAGGAACAAAATAAAAACATCAATGATGACAGCGCTGCCAGGATTTTTTTTCTGTTGTTGTTTGACTTTCTTGCTTTCATTAGAGTAATTAACTGATTAAATCAATGTTTCACAGCTTCACACTGCAGTTGATGCTTGCTTGTAATGCTTATTGGGTGGCCTTGGCCAAATCACTGTCATGGCACTAATCTTGCACTGTCAGCTGGTGCTTAAAAGGGTCCACCCGCGACTTGATCATGTGTGCTGGGAAATAAATGCCGACCCATGCTTTACATGGGAAAGCCATTATCATATCTCCAAAAGCTGTGTTCGCCCTTTGTGAATTGCATCAGGGCTTAAGCAGTAGGCACTAAACAACACCTCCCACACATGTGCTGTTTGCATCTTTTAAATCCTTCCCTTCAAAACTGTGATTAGATACATATGCGGGGAAGGAATCTAATTTTCTTTAGTGTGGATCATTTTTTCAGTCTAGGCACAGCATTCATTTCTGGCTAACCTACTGAGAAACCCTATGTGTGGACCATAATCTCCTATTCAAAAACATAAATATCCATGTATACTCCTTCGTCCCAGTCCTATGGGTGCCTCCACCAGAAGGAGGCACCCATACACCAGAAAGAGGGAGGTGAGATGCCCCTTCGCTCATGCAAGTCATGCGGCTGACCTTTTCTGATGTCAGCTAGGAGTTTGCATAAGGGTTCATGGCCAGTTTAATGTGGTAATGGCAGTGACATGAAGGAGGTAAGATATGGGCCACTCTAGCAGAGGAGGTGTGTTCCCCAGCTATCTGAACAACATCCTCATATTTGACACAAAACTGCAGATCTAGGGCTGTTCCAAGGCATATTTACACAGGACGAAATTGGCCAGTGTAGATGAACGCGAAGTGGGAAACTCTGACAGCAAACCTATATAATGTGTTTTCTCCGGCCCACTAGTTATATGCCAGACCAGAGTGGCCTATGTGTTCATATACCTTTTGTCACTTGTCTTTAATGCATACCTGAGCTTTAGGCCATCACAGGGCCCTTCCAGACAGACCCCTATATCCCAGAATCAGATCCCAGATTTTCTGTTTATTCCAGATTGTCTGGCAGTGTGGACTCGTATAATCCAATTCAAAGCAGAAAACCTGAGATCAGATCCTAGGATATAGGGCTTGTCTATAAGGGCCCACAGTCTCAGTACAACAATATTTTGGCTTTATCTGTGCATGCAAACGGGAGTGGAAATGTATGAAACATTAAGGCACATTGTGACAGAGATGAGATTGAATGCAAGTGTTTGAAATCCATAAACTATGTAGACGTCACATACACTTTTTTTCATTTGTGACTTTTTAACCATTTATTCCCGATATAACATATTTGCTTTAAAAAACTTGGAACTCGTAAAATTTAATTTATTAAGAACTGCAATTAGTTTTCAGGATGGCTGGCAAGCAATGAATGAATGTTCATTGTTACATATTATCTAAGAGGCTCAAATGTTTTTCCCTTTCTTTCTGCCGATATAGTTTCATGAAGAGTTACTGCAAAATGCACAATTAAAATTTCACAGACTTTGTTATCTATCAGCTTCCTCCTTTCTTCCTCCTCCCAGCTGGTTCAAAACCAGGGCTGAGAACTCCCATCAGCACTCAGAATCTGTTGCCATCCCCCAGAAGAGAGCTGTACCACAATTAGCCATTGATCCAGCTGCTTGCATCATGACAAGGGGACTCAAGCTCCCTCCTCCTTGAGGCAATCACACCACCGGGAGATCTTTGAACATCACCAATTCTCACAACACATTTCTTAACTGAATAATCAGATGCATAGCCTATTTCCTAAAGTACAACAGGACATACACGTACACACACCACTTTCATTAAGCTAGAAGTTGTACTTTCATCAGAAGTCTGTGTACAATTTCCCTATATGGGAAATGCATTTGAATCAGATCATTAAAAGCACACAACTTTGAGTAAAATCCCTGAAAATAATGTTTTGCAGAAAGACTCTTCCTCCATTCTAAAAGACTGCAGTACAAGCATGTCAGAAAAGAGAGTGCAGTCATCCCTCCACATTCACTGGGGCTAAGGATGCAGGACCCCATGAAAGTGGACCAACCATGATTTTTTAAAAATGCCATTTGTTTTATTTGAAGATATACTGTTCTAATGGTATCTGGCACCTTCTGAGTAAGTCTATGGTCAACTTCCACCATGAGTTGAGCATATAGTTGTGCTGGAGGACTAGAGGATACTGAGAACATGTTGTTCAAATTAATGAATAATCAAATCTGCAAAAGTGAAGCCTGGAAATATGGAGGTCTGACTGTACACATAACATTTCCATTACAGAACAAATACTTTGAAGTATTTGACTTTGATTTTTAATATACGTTATTTCCAACTGTTTAAGAATAATTATGAAAATAATTATGAAAATAATGCTAAAATGTTAAGTAATTTACTTCAATAAGTTTTGGACCAGTTCCATTTATATATTTCAAAGCTCATTCATTTCAGACACAAATATCCATCCACTACTTTTCCATCCAAGCCTTGGTAGGTCTTGTCATCATTGGAAAGCTAATCTCCAAAGGTTCAAAAACTTTTGCATTAAACCCTACTAAGCTTTCAAACCAATCCAATGACCCAATCCGACAACACATTTTTACTAAGGCCTCATCTGCACTGTCATATAATCCAGGTTATCAAAGCAGATAATCCACATTAACTGTGTTGAGCTAGATCAGGGCTGCCCACGAAGTCGATCGCGATCGACCAGTCGATCGCGAGTCCAAAGGAGGTCGATTGCAGCCGAAGGGGGCGTTTCTGCCCCGCTCGTGTGCACCATCCGTGTGGCACTCCTTCTGCCTGCGCGGCACTCCTTCCGTGGGTCATTGCAGGAATGAGGGAGTGCGAGGCGGGGCCTCCGCCCTGCCTCTCTCTCACCAGCAGCGGAGGCTGCACGGTTGCTTCCAGTTAAGAGAGAGGCAGGGTGGAGCACAAGGCAGGGCCTTTGGAGGCCCCACCTCGTGCTCCCTCATTCCTGCAATGCCCTGCAGAAGGCGCTCCCTCATTCCCGCAATGCCCTGCGGAAGGAGTGGCGTCCGGGCAGTAGGAGCACATGCGTGTGGAAGGTAGATCTTTTTGACTTAGTTGTTTTAAAAGTAGCTCGCATGCTGAAAAAGTGTATATGGGCACCCAATTCAAATTATCTTAATTTTATATGATTATATAGAGCCCATTCTTTCGGCCTCATCTGCCATATAATTTTTTGCAACCATTTGTGCAAAAACCCCTTCAAATTATCTTAATTTTGATATTTTGGCAGTGGTATCTTTGAAGGGATGCCAGGACTGTTTTGAAGAGGTCCTAGACTCACGTACAAATAGGATGTACCCTCCCACCCATTTTTTGTTGGACCTCATTGACTGTATTTTTGATTATAATTATTTTCAGTACAGTAGTAAATTCTTCATTCAAGTCAATGGTGTGTCCATGGGACAAAGTTGTGCGCCCTCAGTGGCCAACTTGTATGTTGCATCCTTAGAAAAACGTTTTGTGCAGCCTGATCAACCTTTTTTTCATTACATTAAGTACTATGTTAGATTTATAGATGACTGTTTCTTCCTTCTGCGCCCGGATACTCCTCTACCAGAATTTCACCAGTGGTTGAATACATGGGACCCCCACATTCAATTCACATTCAACTCCAGCAACACAGAGGTTCAATTTTTAGATACCACCGTCTATAAGCGTACCCATAGCCTTGGAGTGTGTAATTTTGTCAAACCCACAAGTAAGAACTCCACACTGCATTACAGCAGTTACCACTCTTTCCCCCTAAAAAACAGTCTTCCCTACAGCCAATTCTTACGCATAAAGCGCAATTCCACTACCTCAGAGGACTATGTTGCCTCTGCCAAGAAACTCACCTCAGACTTCCTCATCAGGGGTTATCCTGCCCCCATAGTACACAGGGCAGAACGTAGAGCAGCTTCTCAACCCAGGGCGTCATTACTAATTCCCAAAAAGAGGACCATTAGTGACAGGGTCATTTGGCCTGTCACCCTTACCCCCCACACTAAACATATTGTGGACATAGTCAAGCGACATTGGAATATACTTCCAGATATTGGGCCCTTCAATAAGTTTCCGGTTGTAGCTAACAAACGCACCCGCAGTCTCAAAGATGAGTTGGTGCACTCCACCTTCTGCCCTACACCTTCACCCCGGAGCATATTAAGCCCGGGCTGTAAGCCTTGTGGCCACTGCATTTGCTGCCCACAGGTCTATAGAGACAGGACTTTAAGAACCCCAGGCAGATCCAAACCCTATGAAATAAGGGTCCATTCCACTTGTGCCACTGAAAAATGCGTTTACGCACTCGTGTGCGATCCTTGTGGAAAGGTGTACCTTGGCCAGACTTCCAGAGTTTTGAAATTGAGATTGGCCGAACATCGGTCCAGAATTAGGGCGAGGGCTGATAATTCTATACTGTACAAACATTTCCTTGAAGTAGCTCATCATCCAGGCTCCTTTAAGTTTACAGTGTTGGAAAGAGTGGAGCAGCATCCCCACGGCAACAATCATAACAACTTGATTAGGGCTGAAAGTAGACTAATTGCCTTACTCAAAACAGAACATCCAAATGGGCTAAACGATTCCCTCAGTCATAACTCATTACTAGTATAGTGTAATTATCCTCCACCTTCCTTTGATTACTTAAGCCTCCTATGCTGTGCTGTCATCCACCCTCGGGTCCATGGAATTTCCTATGATGGGGCCATGATATCGCACGGTATGTTTTACTCTGTGGATAGTGTTCTCCATGTCTATATTTTACTGCATTATGTAGACCTTTATTGAAACATTTATGTTGTTACAGATTATATATTTCCATGAAACGCCTGTTTATGTAGCACCTGGCCGCTTGATAAAGTTGTTAATTGGCAAAACGGACGGGCCCCCTGCAGCTGAAGCCGTTGCGGCATGCCCGGCGTTTCTTTGGCACTCAGCATCTTTGTTTGTTGTGGTTTCTCCCCTGCGGAGCCTCCCCAAGACGACGTGTGTGGCTCGGGTTACCAGACGCAGCGCAGTGCGCTTTGCTCCGAGCTATCGGCTCTGGGAAGCAGGATTACCAGGCATTTGCCTCAGCCGCTTATTGCTGTCGGCTTGGATCACGCCGGAACACTCCGCTTTGTTTATTTCATTGCTCTGATCCTCATCCTTTGCGTACTGTGTTTCCCCATTGAGCTACGTCACCTCAGCTCCTGGAACTCCGCTTGGCAACCACACCGCACTCTACGGACTGGTATTTTCGCCTTTATCATTGTTACTGAGAGCGCTGGGGGCATTATTGTCACTGCCTCCTTTCAGTGTATGCTCTGTGCTGTGTCATTCAATACATTTGATTTTTTGCTATTTTGTGTTATTGTGCAGTCTATACCTGTGTACTCATACTTACCATTGCGGTAAATTAATTGTTTGTGTATCACAGTGTAGAAGGGGCCTAAGAAGGACCTAATGCTGCTTCCTTCTGGTTAGATTTTTTTCTTTCGCTACCCACTATTTTCTTCTTAGTGTTTACAGACTAATCATATTGTGATTTGCAGTTTTTCCGTAACATTTTTTTTATTATTTCATGCACTTTTCTGGCAAATGAATAATTGTTTCTTTGATTATGAGAAATTGAAAGAAGCCAGGATTGTAGTTAAATAGTTTAACAGGGAAGATCATCTCTTTGTATTCTGTCCACACTGAATGGAGAGGAAAACGTTTTATTTGCACTCTGATATTTTATTTAAATGTAATGTATTTCTAAGTAGAAGTAATTTTCAGAAGATCCAGAAAATTGTTATGTAAACAGTCGAATTGATATCCAAAACAGTTCATGTTAACTTTGTGGCCCTGTTGACAAAATCATTTGGAAAAGAATTTAATGTTACTTTTTTTTTCTATTTTCAGTTTTTAAGGATGGATTGAGTCAAGCAAGTTTCTTGGCTGCTTAATTCTGAAGTGTTTTCATTGTCATACTTGACACAGTCCTGCATAGACCCGGGCATTCCTCAGAGGAGCTATTCTTTTCAAGAAATCCTCATGCTGAAGCTTGTACTGTAGATTGGCTTGCCATAGTTTTAGCTTCATGTCTTGCCTGTTAAACAGGAAGGGACTGAAGAGCCGGATTCTTGCGCACTGTTCAATTTATGACAACCTGTTCAAATTTGCACCCTACACACTCCTTTTTAAAAAATCATATCTATCTCACCATGTAAAATGATGTTGAGAGAAATAATGTGTTGCAAAGAGGTCACCCAGGCTAACCCATTAACCTTTGAAATATGGAGGTCAGAACTTGAGTTTTGAACAAGGAAAATGTATTGTACTAAAGTGTGAGAAGTAAAGAATTTTTCCAGTCCTTGAACTTTCTCCTTCTGGCAATTTCCAGGTGTGAATGAGAAATGTCAGAAGGCTTGTTCAAACATTGCAATGGTCTCTCAACAGACTGAAGGAGTTAAATTTTGCAGGTAGACACCAGCAGGATATAAGATTTTCTTCTTGTTTTGACTGTTGCACTCACTTCATAAATCTGTATCATAGTGATGTTCTTTATCATTGGCCTAGCCACAGAATATCTTCCCTTCTGTTTTACCCTTTCTTTAAAAAAAACTGCTGAGTTACCTAAACTATAGACGTCTACTGAAACCAGTGTGACTTTCTTCCAATTAAATGTTCATGGTAGAAGTAAAAGAAAATACTTTGATCCACCATGCAGTAAAGAATAACACGGGAATGAGAAAACTAAGTCCAAATCACTTTCATCTGTTGTGGTTTAACAAATGGGAATAGATAAAAGTGCATGATATTCCCTGCACCTTTTCAGTCTATTTTTGCTAAAACAGTTTTACTCATTTTAATGAAGCTTTTATAAAAACAGTGAAAGATGGTTCCATAAGAGAGCATTTGTCTCCAGATAACAATTCTTCGTTTGTTCCTTTATCTTTTCTGTTATATCAATTTTCCCCTTTACATTTTTCTTCCCAATATATAATTTCAATGAGATTTCTGACTTATTCAGAAGAAGATAGGGAGAAATTTTCCTAAATGAACAATCAGAAAATGAAGAACTCTAAGTCGGAGCATGTAAATGTCAATGGTGAACAGACATGATTTGTTTAATTAACTATATAAGAATCAATATACAAGAATATTCTTAAATGTTATCCTGAAATAATACATATAATACAGCCAACCTCTCCCCAGTTTTTATTTTTTACTATAATAAAGCTGCAAGAATAGACATATAACTACCATGTGTCAAGCATGAAGCCGGGGGGGGGGGCAGCTGGAGGGGCTCAGCCCCCCCCCCAATTCTCAGCGTAGTCCTTACTGGTACATTATTTAAACTATTATGTTTATTCATATCATGATCTGATCACTATGCTCAATATATCCCATATATATGGGGGTATTGGGATAATGATACAAAAGGTTTGCTAGGGTAGATCCTCTCTCACTCAGACTCAGCCCCTCCCCAAATCAACCCCCCCAGAAACAAAATCCTGGCTATGGCCCTACCATGTGCTTTACCTACTGGAGGTCCTGCATTCACCTGCAGTATTCTCAGTGGATACATATTAAGCAAACAGGTGGTAGCATGAAAGCTCACAGCATGGGACCATGGATATACCCATTCAGCCATTTTGGGGGAAAAATAGATTGAATGCAAAGTTTCAAACTGTATTTAGAGTATTCTGGGAGCTGTAGTCCAAAAGAGTTTTCTTGATGAACAATACTCTGAGCTGGTCCAAGTCAAGCTTCTTAAGTATGTGAAACTCTTAAATCTCATTGTTATATCAGATATAGGACATCCACTGAACTAATGACAACCCTGACATAAATTTCACAGATCCAATATGTTAGTACTAACAAGAGGATTCAAGCCTTAATTTACCAATTTTTGCCCTTCCCATTTTTATTCTCTATTTCCTTCCTTTGATGTTTTCCTCTTGATAATTTCAAACCACAAATCCAAGATTTTTTAGTATTGAGCCATGGCAACTAGATGCATCAAACTGCATTTATTCTAGAATGTAGATGTACCCAGTATCTAATTCACAATCACAGTTTTGATTCAATGTAAAACAATGTCATCTGCTTGGCACATGTTCAAAGCATCTAACCATATTTATTTATGTTTTGTTTAGTCCTGAAACAAGACACTACAGCCTGGGAAACTGAAAGATGCTAACAATGCCTATTTCATAAGCATCCCTCAGATCTTTCTGAGAATTAAAACCTGAAGTCTACTTCTGAAAAAGAATATGAAGTCTCTCGATCGATATTATTAAATGAGATTTTAAAAAAGAAATTGCAACAGGAAAGGAAAGAGACCACTAATAGCTAACCGTATGGTATATTTCCAAAACTTAATTGTATCAGATCTTAATTCTTAAGGAAAAACTGTACAGGCACATTAGATTTTTTGTTCCTTCTAATATCTCATCCCCTTAATTCTAATTTCAAAGGAAATAGAGAAGGTAGTCCTTATATAAGCAAGGTAAGTTTCATTAATTCAGTTGATCAGAAAAGTAGACAATGCCATGGTTCATTCAGTGTAGTAATTTTTGCTGCCTGTTGCTCTTGTGCGCTTGTTTCACTGTTTCATAGACTGTGTTAATATGTTTTTGTATAGGTACATACTTTTCATAATGTTCACATCTGATTCTATGAAACTTTAAAAAATTAAACATAATAGCTTGTATTTCTAATTTCCTCTTCCCTTTCTAGTTGTTCAAGTGATCAATACATATTTCTAAAGTCAGGAAAGAAATTTTGCAAACCTTCCTTTAAATAATTTATAGACAACATATTTTCCTACCCTTCTGTACACAGTATTAGTTCTTCAAGACTGCTTACAATTGAGGACTTTATCACACACACTGGAGAAAACTTCGCATACATTTATACACATAGCTCCAAGTTCATTTTATATACAATATTTCTTATAATTTTGTTCCTGAACCAAGTATGTGCACATTGAGCCATCAGGAAGCAAAGATGTCGCAATATCAGCCACCTATGTGGACAGTTTCAAATTCTGGAATATTTTGGATTTCAGAATTCAAATAGGGCATGCTCAACATGCATATAATTACATCCGAACACAAGATCTTTTGGAGTAGGATGGGAGATAATATTGTACTAAAATATGTGAAAGAAAGAATACTTAATACTTATACGCAAGGTCAGGAAAACAAAGGCATTCTAAAATGCAAAACAGATGATAACCAAGGGCCAATAGATCTTTGTTTGTGTTTTGAAGTAAGAAGAATTCAATTGACTGTTGCACCTATACTGTTATGGATATATCTAGTAGAAAGCAAATCCAAATTGTTGGACAGTAACAAGATTTACAAAGGGGGCAATGGACGCTATGGGGAGGGGCTACACTGGGGTTTGTGTGCCATGTGAGACACTTTGCAGGACTGGGATGTGTGATCACATTTTTAGTCTTGATAGATTACTTTGTTGTAGAAATAATAAAGCATGCCATATGTCCTATTATGTATTATTTGCAAAACAACTATTTCTTAGGCCTTCTGTTTGTTTGTTTTTTTAAAAAAATCTTCCCTTAACCCTTGTAATTTTATTTGTTTGAGGCCTGTACTGTAGATGACCCTAAGTTTTATAAAAACACAGGGTCATTTTCTCCGTCTAATTGTGCTACTTGTGAAGGTTCTTCCCTCCCTTTCTTTCTCTCTCTCTCTCTCTCTCTCTCTCTCTCTCTCCCTCCCCCTTCTGTTTTCCTCTCCCTGACCCCGATACCTGATACTTTCATTCATTGGAATCTCTGGCTTGGCTCTTAATGTCAAATGGTTCATTCCAAGGGCAACCTTGCAAAATTTCCTTGAAGCAAGTGTCTGTTTCCCTGTACTTTGGTAGACATCATTCATACAGCACTCCAAAGGTCAGGCATTTATCCCTTTCCTTCCTTGAGGGCTGCTAGCAGGTTATTAACAAACTAGCTTTGTCCACTTGTCAGTACAATATAGTGGAACCAGACAAACCTGGCTACCTTCAAACCATGAAGAGTAATAACTTTAGACTGCACAACTCATGACATGTCTTCTCTTGCAGAACAAGAACGAAAGCATTCTCAAGGAGATCTTGCAAGGTAAAGGGACTTGAACTGAGACAGTGTAAAATGCAAACAGTGTTCAAAAACACAGCCAAGATTTAATTGTGGATCAACATTGTTAAAAAGGGGGACTGTTCACCCACCTGAGCAGCCTCATCAGAAATTTATAGACCAAAAATGTTTGCTCAAATTGTAGCTACTGATGTCTCTTACTTACAATATTCATTTTGCCTGTCATCTAAAAGAATAGCTATCTTTTTGTTCACTCATTTCTAAAAACAAAATAATCTGTTTTTTAATTCACCATAGAAAAGCTATAATCACAATCTTTTGGATAATATTTTTTTAAGTGCACCAAAAATATACTCCCAGTGCTTTATATATCCTGTTTCTTTAATATTTACATACTCATAAAGTACATTTCTATAGTGAGGGGTTCCTAGACAGGTAAGAAAAAAGAGGTTATAGAATACAGAAGGAGAACAGTAAAACACGATGTAAAATTACAAAATAAAATAAAAGTAAATTGAGATACAATAAAAGAGACAGTAGAAAAGCAATAGTAGTTCAAGAATCTTAAATGTACTAACGCAATGTTCTTTGAAATCCAGAAGGATGAAAATGCCTGGAAGAAGAAAAATATCTCTGTCTAGAGCTGTGTCTCTGGTAGATTCCTGCATCATGTCATTCAGCATCTGGAGAAGGATCTAAGAAGATAGTTTAGGTAGATATATGCATATTACCAAGAAATCATTAAAAGTTGCTTTTGGCAAACTTATCTTAAGTTTACTTTTCAGATAAGAAATATCTAAGCGTAGCAACATCCAAGATAAGAAATATCTGAGATCTTATACCTGGGATTTTCAGGTAATGCCAGGTCTTTGTCGTCCAAATACCAAGAAAAATGCCAAGGATTAGGGTCAGTTCATCTGAAGGTCAGCTCATCTGCAGCTGTTTCATTTATATGAATGAAGAGGAGAGAGGATGAGTTAAGTATAGACAATTCCTATATGTCATGATTACCAAAGTGTTGCCAGTCTTAAGCTCTTGACCAAAAAGCAATCAAAACCCAAGATATCCAAAGTGGCTAGACATGTCTATGACCATGTGTAGCACCCATGGGCCCGTTCGTGCCACTGGGAGGGGGTGAGGCGCCGGGGGTCCCGATGCCATTGGGACCCGCACAGGCTGAAGGGGACTCGGAGGACGAGTTGGAAGGCCCAGAGCAAGATTGGTCAGCAGCGCCTTTGCCCAGTTCACCTGCAAAGAGTTTAGCCTGGGATTTCGAGTGGGAGCCTTCTCCCGGGGAAGGAGCGGACCAGGTGGAGATGGGAGGCAGCGAAGCAGATAGCGGAGATAGTTATGAATTCACAAACGGCCGAGGTTCCCAGGACCTGGCCGAGCAGCAGATGGAGGCCAGCGGATGGGAAAGTTCGGGGGGGCTGCTTCTCAAGGAGATAGCGATACTGAACTGGAAGAGCGGGGCCGTTCCCATAACAGACGCAGGGACATAGAGCAGGGCAGGAGGAGCTGGCATCTGTCCCTAGACCGTCACCGTTCGGAAAGTAGAGACTGGAGACGCCGGGCCCTAGATCGTCGAGGGCCCGGCCGAAGGATTAAGAACGGCCCCGTGGGAACTGATCCTCAGTTCTCCGGCCACGTCTGATCTGAAGGGCGTGAAAGCGGAGTGAACCACGGAGCCTAGCTTTGGCTCGCCTTGGACCAAGACCTTGCCTTGTTATTGATTCGCATTGCTGCGGATACCCTGCGTTGTTCCGGAGTGAATCCGGAACTTGCCAAGTTTATTGCCACGTTTGCTTTTGGAACTATCTTTGGAACTTTGCCTTCTTAATTGGACTACAGCTTTGCTGTTTGCTTTATTCTTTGATCTCTTCAAGAGAATTGCCTTTTGGACCTTTTTATATTCAATAAAATTAGTTAGCCTTTTGCTACGTCTCCGTGTGTGTGTTAAAGGGGCAGTACTAAGTCGGCGATTGTGACACCATGCTATGTAAATGCGAAGAAACAACAGAAATAATGAGAGCACACTGTCCAATTCTGCTGTAGATTATTTCACGGAACTATTGAATTTTCAGTTAATGTTCCTGTTTCCAGCAAAGAACTGGGAAAAGGAATGGTATGGAGTAAAGTTAAGCATAATTTTTCTAGGAATAAATTAAATTGAACTCAAACAAGTATGTTTACATAAACACACAGGATTTAGCTAGGCCCGCTTTAAGCAAATGTGGAAAGCTGGCACCATTTTATTTTTGTTACATTTGAAAGTCAAAATGTTTGTTGACGACTTAGTTTTATATATGTTTGCATGATAATGTGGACATTTTTCCTACATCAAGATTATTTTCATGGAACAAAAATGCCATGTAGCTGTTGTTAAAGTGACCAGCGCTTGGAAAAAATAAAGTGAAATGTGCAAGGCATAACAAAGTCTGGATGAAATGCAGGAATCTTAGAAGGAAGTTATTTGTATAAAACCTTTCTTCCAAGCCAAATTGTAAAATATTTGTGAATTAATCTATACAATCTTGAACTTAATGAGATTATTTATTTATTTATTTATTTGTTCAGTCTTGTATTCCGCTCTTCCCTGCAGGCTCGGGGCGGATCACAGCACATAAAATCGGCGGCATGTACCAACCATGCGGCCATACAATAAAAACATAAAAACACATCACCTCATGAGGTACAAGATAAAATACAGAGGCATTTCCTTGAGACCCGAGGCACAGATATACTGGGCAGACATGTCTAATTGAAGGCCAGTCTGAAGAGGGCGGTCTTACAAGCCCTTCGGAAGGGGATGAGCTCCGGGATCGCTCGGGTGTCATCTGGGAGAGAGTTCCACAACACCGGGGCTGCCACAGAGAAGGCTCTTTGCCTAGTTGCGGACAGATGGCAAGAGCGGATTGATGGCACCAGTAACAGATTCTGTTCCTCCGAACGTAGTGATCTCGGGGAACATATGGGGCAAGGCGGTCCCTTAGGTATGCAGGCCCTAGACCGTGTAAGGCCTTAAAGGTTAAAACCAACCTATATGGGACCTTCTTTTAAAAATTATGCATTTGGATGCTGGACATATTTTGTCTATCTGTCTTTATTAAGAATTAGTTGCAATGACTAATTGAAAGCATTCCTATACAAAACAGGAAATTAGTAAGTTTTTGAAGAACTGGGCTTCGATGAGCTTTTAAACAAGAAGAAAGCAGTTTTGTAATTTTGAAGCAAGCATCAAAATATTTTGGCAAATACATTTATTGAATAGATCATATAGACCAAGTTTCAAATTCTAAATAAACTTTTCCAACTCATGATTTATTGATGAAATTTTTTATGAACTCCATTCCTGGAGGCGAGTCCAAAGATTTTTACGTTTTTCCTTCATACTGCAAAAAAGTTGTCAAAAACTGCCATTTTCAGAGGCAATGTGCAGTTCAGGCTTTTCATACAGCTATTGTAGAAGAACACTACATAATCATCCCCACGTCAGCATAGGCAAATCTGTGCTTAAGTCCGTTCAGCAGTTCATCTACCTGGGAAGCATCATCTCTTCAGACGCCAATATTGATAAAGACATAGATCACAGATTAGCAAAGGCATATAGTGCATTTGGAAGGCTTCACAAAAGAGTCTGGAGTAACAAACACCTGAGGCAAAGCACACAATCAGTGTTTACAGAGCTATTGTACTGTCTATTCTCCTATATAGGTCTGAAACATGGGTCACCTATCGCCAACACCTACGACTCCTCAAACGCTTTCATCAGCGCTGTCTTCGCACAATCCTAAATGTACACTGGACTGACTTTGTGATGAATGTTGCTGTCCTTGAGCAAGCAGGGATCACCAGCATTGAGGCCATGCTATTGAGAACACAGCTGTGCTGGGCAGGGCACGTCTCTAAGATGGAGGACCATCTCCTCCCAAAGATACTACTCTATGATGAACTCACCATGGGCCAGCACAAGAGAGGCGACCCAAAGAAGAGACATAAGGACTCCCTGAAACAACATCTCAGGCTTGGCCAGATTGATCACCAACAATGGTCCACCCTGGCCTCACATCAGGAGGCATGGAGACGCACTATCCAAAATGCTGAGGCCTCTTTTGAGAAGACACGCCGAACGTGTCTAGAAGAGAAACAACAACGCAGAAAGAACCATAACTTGGAAACAACATCACCCAAGGAGACTTTTCCGCTGTGCTTTCTGCAACCAGACTTGCCTATCTCGGATTGGCCTTCTTAGTCATCAATGTGCTTGTAGAAAGCATGGGATGAGTCCTTCCTGAATCCTCGTTTGTGAAGAAAAGCCAAAAAGATAGCTGTTGTTGTGCAGAAAATTAAGTTTCCTGCACAGAAAAATAGCATGTCTTGCTTATTTTGTGACTTTTTCCATATAACTATCCACCTGTCTTCAACGCGGAGGAGGGCTTTTAGTGCCATCGTGCCAGTTTTATGGAACGCTCTTCCCTACACAATCCGCGCACAGTCCGATCTGTTAGCCTTCCGTAAGGCCTGTAAAACCCTCCGGTTTGTGCAGGCGTTCGGTCTGTAAACAAGGCCAGTCACCTTGTAATGTAGGCCACAAGAGTTATTTTAGTGTGTATCTGTCTGTACTATTTTAATGTGTGGACATTGGTCCATTGTTTTATAGTGTTTTTATGGTTTTAAGCACTTGTAAGTTGCCCCAAGCCTGTTGGAAGGGGCGACTAACAAATTGAAATAATAAATAAATAACATGCATGCAATTTTTTAATGAAGACAGCTATTTCCTGAACTATATAGAGTTTCCTGTCCAGAAAACAACAGTTTCTGCATAAGATTTTTTTTCTGTCGAGAAAATAACATTTTCTGTTCTGATACAAACATTTCTCTCAGGAAACAAGAGAAAGGCATTGCTCTGTGGTATATAAGCAAACAGAATGGCTAAAAATATTCATTTCTTCAGGAAGAAAACTAGTGAAGAATTGCATCTCTACCCACATTCCAAGTCAGGTAACTGATCCAGAGTGATATGATTGTTAATTATTTCAAAATATATTTAGGGATTTATCTTTTTCCCAGGCATATTTAATCCTTAAAGCAACAGAGGTTTCTTGGTGTTTCAATACGAACTTTAGGAATTGTAATGAATCTAGACAATCAGTGCCATCCCAGCATATTTGAAGTTAGCAACCTGTTCCTCACTTATCATGCCCAGGAAAGGGATAATGACCTTTGCATTTGGATGAAGTTTAGTTTCTTTAGGAGCCGCTTAAGTATTGCATACGGTCCCTTCTCAAGGAGTGTATTATTGTCTGATGAGAACATTCTAAATTCTTTATAAATGGCCACATTTATATTTTGTGTTTTTGCTTTCTTATGTTTGCTATAGCAGTCGCTGACTAGTAAAAACAAACTACATCATTTTAATTAATTATTACACATGTACTCACAAGAAGTATGGTATTTCCATAGTTGACATTGCACTGTGTCACATATTCCTTTGGGCAAAGGGAAAGATCTATATAACTAGTAAGTGCAATTTTAAATACATTCCACATTGAATTATGAGTGTCATGTTTCATTATAAATTAATTTATGACTGTTTGCTTAAGCCCTCATCTCCATTTCCTTCACAGTGTAGTAATTTTTGACATGAACAGAATAATAGTTGAGCGGCTTATTTTTTAAAAAAAATATGAATGGCATTCTCATATATTGACATAATAACTCACATGAGAATTTGTCTTTTTTTCTCCTTTCCTTTATTGAAGATAATTAATTATTTTTGGTGGTCCGTTGTCTTTGTCAAACTACATTTGGAGCATAGTGCAAGTGGGTTTTTTGAAAAGTCAGCTGATAGGAATTGTTACTCCTGTTGCTGTGTTTAATGTGCAATTCATGAAGACATAAAAAGTAGCACAATGTAATTTATATACGATGGGCCCTTTAGATCCACAAATTCCACCAACTGCAAATAGTCACACTGTTATTATTAAATGGTGGCTACATGAATGTGGACACACAAATGTGTTCATCTTGCCTCCTCTTAATATTATGGAGCAGATTTGCATTTTTTTTCAAGTTTGCATAGGATCTCAGAAGCAAACTCACAAGTTAAACTATATTTTAAACTGGGAAAATAGATATATCTAATAATGACCACCAGTATCAGTTGGAAACAAATTCAGTTTGAAGCAGTGCATTCACATTAGAATTCCCTGTAATTTATATAAATTATGATCGATTTCAGGATACAAATGTCAGCATGACTGAGTAACCAGTGATTATGGGTGCGCTATCTCATATAACCATTCCCATTCTTTCTTCCTGCTCAAGTTCAAAACTTTATTACGGTCAAAACTTTATATATAAAAAGAAAGGGAAACAGGATGACCCTGCAAGCTATAGGCCCATTAGCCTCCTCAATACCATCAGCAAAATATACGCAAGGCACCTTCAATGGAAACTGCTGGACTGGATGGAGCAAGAGAACATACTGGCAGAGGAGCAAGCCGGCTTCAGGGAAGGACGATCCACCATCGATCAATGTATAGTATTGCAACATCTTGTAGAAAAATACTCCTCCCACAAGCCATCCTCCCTCTATGCTGCGTTTATAGACTTCAGAGCAGCTTTTGATTCCATTTCCCGTACCAAGCTATGGGAAAAGCTTGGGTCCACTTCAATAGACAGGCGACTTCTACAGTTATTACAAACACTCCATGAAGGAACTACTCTGAAAGTAAGATGCAGTTCCCAGGGCCATCTTACCTAAGCAGTCAAAACTGAGAAGGGCGTCAAGCAAGGGTGCATTTTGGCTCCACTTCTATTTAATTTCTACATTAACTCTATGGTGGAACACCTATACAACTTGGATTTCCATCCTCCAAAACTAGCTGGAAGGCATCTATCCACCCTGCTCTATGCTGATGATGCAGTTCTTCTTTCCAGAACTCAAGTTGGACTGAAAAGAGCCCTGAGAGCATTAACAAATTACTGCCAGGAAGAACAGTTGCACCTCAACTTTCAGAAAACTAAAATTATGGTGTTTGCTAAACGACCCAAGAGACACAACTGGAGAATAGATGGAAACAAAATAGAGCAAGTCTCAAGCTTTAAATATCTTGGTGTTACCCTCCATAGCAGCAACAGCAGGAAAGACCATGCAGAGTGTGCAGCAGAGACAGCACAAAAGAGTTCAGCCGCTATCGTAAGATATCTCAGGACGGGAGGACACTTTATACTGGCGGCACTTAAACTTTTTGAAGTAAAATCAGTTGCACAAATGCTGTATGGAGCCCAGCTTGGACCCTTCTCAAATTATGCCCCACTAGAGCGTGTCCAATCGAAATTCCTAAGAGCGGCTCTACAGGCTCCCAGATGTGTCCCTAACACCACCCTGCGATTGGAGACAGGCTTCGTGAAAGTGGAAGCAAAAATATGGACAGCTATTCTCAATTACTGGCTACACCTATGCTTCTCCCCATGTGGTCTTGCCCCCCTCATCATGAGAGACGACTTCCAGTCCACATGGATTAAAACAGTAGCAGCAAAGATCGCAACGCTAGGTTTCTCCCAAGGACAATTGCTAAGCATGAGATGGGACCAAGCCAAGGATCTTATTAAGCAACGGATTCTGGACATTGAGCGCCAATCCGACCTAGCCTGTTCCCCAGCCTTCATTGTTAGAGAAGCCACTAGATACCTCACTGTCCCCATGGCATACCTAACAGACCTGGAGGTGCCCAAACACCGAAGGGCTTTTACCCTGGCAAGATGCCATGCCCTCCCATCGGCTGTATTGGAGGGGAGGTATCAGAAGACCCCCTTCAAGCAGAGACTATGCCCCTGTGGGTCTGGTGATGTGGAAACATCTGAGCACGTGCTTCTTCAATGCATGTTCTACAGAGATCTTAGATCCAATCTCATTGGACCATGGCTTTTAAAGTACCCGGGGCGCAGTGAAAGATGCTATTCCACCCTGCTGCTTTCGGACTCTAACACTGCAATGACTTACAGTGTTGCTAAGTTCTGTGCTGCTGCCCTTAATATCAGACGGGTGATGATTGACATCGTAAGGCAACAATATCCTGTCTTTTAAAATATATTTTATACTGATTTCTAGTCTGATTTTAACTAACTGTTTACTGGGGAGTTGTCCTTCTCCTCTTAGGACGCTTGTGCCCGCTTTGTGCTGGTCTGTGATCATAATAAAATTTTGATTGATTGGTTCCTGCTCAAGTTAGGAAGGTCGATGTCTGCACTTTTTTTCTGCCTCTGTTCTCGCTTACCATTCCCATACGATGTAGACTCCTGATCGGGCAACCTATAATGAAAGAAAATTTGTTCCCAGGAAACATAGAATCAAGCCTGACAGGGATGAAATAATTCTGAGTAGACTCCCAACACAAACTCCCAATCCTTAAAAAATCTGAATGAATTTATGATGTTATGCTAATGCTATGTTAATTTATTTCAACACTTGTATTTTTCAAGTGATTATTTAATCTTAACTTAGAGTGGCTCATACTCATGTAAACACCCGTGGTTTGTTTTTTAATACCAGTGTTATTTATCAATTATTCTAACTAGTGCAATGTTGCTTCCATACTGTAAGCACCTCCAGAAACCATCCACATGACGTTGCATTCAGTAACTTTTAGATGTATTAAAAGCTTGGTAAAATAGTGTTTCCATCAATATACTAAATAAACCTCAGCAATTTTAGATTTTGGAGCATTTTGGATTTAGACATTCCAGATGAGGAAAGCTTAACCTGCATTTGAAAAGGTAAGTATTTTAGATCACTAATGAAAAACTATTTGTCAACTTATAGGGAGCTATTTGCACCTGTCTGCAGACACAGAAATCTTTGTCCTAACAATTGTGTGGTTTGGAATAGTGTTGTTATAAATCAGCCTGTTTTCATCTGAGGCTGTATCTTGATGTCAAAATGAATTTAGGGGACAATACACATTTTTGCCCATGTGTGCTAAAGTCAGAATTATATCTCCTTGTTCACCTCTTTTCTTATGGTCACTCAGACATGAGCGTCTAAGATTTGAAGAGTAGCCTGTTTGGAATCCATTGCCCAAAGCAATTGCTAGCCTTGCTAACATCTAGTTTTCTGTGTAGGAATTTATTTATTTATTTATTTATTTATTTTATTTAAAACTTTTGTACCCCGACCTTCTCACCTCTATCGAGGGACTCAGAACAAATTAACATAATACTGTTCCCACCTTCTTGTGTTCTGACCAAAGAAGTCAGAGGCTGTATGAATAGTGACAAAAATATTGCTTAAGTCATTTCCATTAGATGTACTTGCCAATGAAAGAGGAAAAAGATTTATAGCAGAACTTTGGGAGGTTTTACCATCACTTCCTCTCTCTGAATCCTTGTGTGTTCCTAGACATCATGCCAGGAAAACTGGGAAATACAGTTTTCCTTACAGTTCTACCAAGTGGATGGGGAAGTCAAGAAGCAGGTTGAATAAGAATTATCCTGTTCCCATGCAGCTGGAGGACAAGAGAAGGTAAGTGAGGATTAAAAGGAATGGGGAAGGGCCATGAAAACTGGAAAAAAATCTAAGGCTATAGCGTTTGCCTTGTATCTGAGCTGAGCTGCCAAAATTAACATTTTGGAGCCAGGAAATATAAATTTCAATGACACTGCCCACTGGCATTTAGGCTTTTTCTGTTCACACTGGGTTATGACGCTCTTTCAAATATACCCTTGGCCTGCCAATACCACAAAATGTCTGGCTGTGTGCTACATGAAAACAACTATTTAAAATGAAATAAATATCACCGATCAAATACTAAAACTCCATTTTCATACCACTCTAACCTCAACCATGAAAAGCCATACCAAATATTTGCACAGAATATATGTTGGTCTTTCACACCAGCATTCTGCTGCTCCACACCTATTCCTCATCCAGCAACCATTTTAGTTGGGTTAAATAATAGAGTCTATAATCAAAGATGATGTGGGATCTACATCAAAAATTGGAAGATAATTATGCATACCCTCTACCAATGATGAAGAGTTGGACTCTTTTTTCTAAGCAACTCAAAGTGTAGATAAGATACAAAAGTTCTTGATAAGAACATATCAGCTAGTAAAGAGTGGCACCATTTGTTTTTGCCTAGGCCTACTGGGAAGGATAACAGGCTGCCCGCACTGAGTACAATCTACTTTTGTCCTTTGGATTCAAATTGCAGAAACTGAAGTAAGCCAAGGACAAAGGAGGGTCAAATGAGGTATGGGTCAAATTTAGACAATTTAAAAGCAATCAAAATGTGATGTTAGCAGATCCTTGATAGCAATTAAAAGCACTCATAGGAGATTCTTGGAAATATCTTTAATGCCAGGTTACTACACTGCAGCAAAGTTACAACTAAAGAAAATGTGGGCAAGTTTTCAGTTCAATATCCTCCTGAAAGCCCACCCTTTTGGTTCAGGGAAATTCTTTAAAAAGCCTCCTCCAGGTTCAGTCTAAGCTGGTTCTTATTACCAGTCTATGCCCAGGCTAGCCCAGTTTATCATCCTCTTCTCATGCTGGACCTACTGATGTTCCACTTGGTTGAACTCATGGCTGTCCTCATTTCTCCACAATCAGAAGCAGCGAGTGCAGAGGGGTGGGCTGGTTTCCAGGGGATCCCCCTTGTCTTGTGGGGTCCCTCAGGGAGCCATCCTTTCCCCTTTGTTATTTAACATCTATATGTGATCGCTTGCTCAGCTGGTACGTAGCTTTGGGCTTGAGTGTCACCAGTATGCTGACGACACTCAGCTCATTCTGAGGATGGAGGGCCGGCCGGAATCTGTACTCAATAATTTCCATCTATTCCTTGAAGCCGTTACTGGATGGCTGTGAGCCAGTAGGTTGAAGGTGAATCTGGCGAAGGCGGAGATCCTTTGGCTGGGTCGTCTGGGCGATAGGGAAATCCAACTGCTGACCCTGGATGGCGAGGCATTATGCCCGTCACCATCAGTAAAAAGCCTGTGTGTCCATTTGGCCCCTCTGCTGTCAATGGAGACCCAAATCTCCAATGTCAGCAGAATCGCATTCTATCATCTGCGACAGGTGAAGCATCTGGCTCCCTATCTCTCACGGAAGGATCTGACCATGGTAATCCAAGCCACGGTCATCTCAAGACTTCTACTGTAGCACTCTTTACATTGGCCTTCCCTTGAATGTGATCCAGAAACTCAAGGTAGTGCAGAATGCTGCAGCCCACGAGCCACCATGTAACACCTATACTGCAGAACCTGCACTGGCTACCAATTGAATACCGGATCACTTTCAAGGTGTTAGTTCTTACTTTTAAGGCCTTGTATGGTCTGGGGCCAGTGTACCTATGGGATCGCCTGATTCCATATAACCCTCTAAGATCACTTCGTTCGGAAGACCAGAATCTTCTCGACATCCCTAGTGTGAAGTCTTTCCACCTGAATTCGACAAGGCACAGGGCATTTTCAATCATCGCCCCAGCTCTTTGGAATATGTTGCCACCGGAAATACGGGCTCTCAGAAATTTGGTAACCTTTCAGAGGGCCTGCAAGACACACTTGTTCAGACAGGCCTTCGAAAGCTTGTAATTTTAGCTTGTGATTTTAGCTGCGTTTTTATTTTGCTGTTTTACTTACTATTATATGTATGTTTTGCCCATTGTTTGTTTTATTGAATTGTGTTGTAAACCGCCCCGAGCCGCTGGGAGTGGCAGTGTACAAGTCCAAATAAATAAATAAATAAAATAAATCTCTTTTGTCAACAATAATGCTACTGCAGCGATATTGGAAAAGTGGGTTCATATGATAAAGGTCCTTAAAGTTTACATAAATTTGATATTTAGGTTTCACTGTCACTTCCAACACACTCAGTCCTGTATGATTTCAAAATCTAAGCAGGGCTATGCTGGGGCTAAGAACTGGGTGAGAGATCAATATGAAATATCAGAATTCTCCAAGTTGGTCTAAGGAAAAATCTTACCTGAAACTCTGAAGACCCACTGCTCAGTCAGATTTCACAATGTCAGGCTAGATGGGCCAGTTGCATCAATCTCTAGAAGGTAACTTCCAGTGTTTGGCAGCTGGAAGTAAATGTTCCTGTGATCATGTAATAATTCCAAAGCAAGACAAAAAACTTTGAAAACTGAATACCTCTGACAGCTGGCAATACTGAGAAATTTTTCTTGTGTCTTATTTGGTTGTTCTTCCTTCTCTTTAATGCTGCTGTTATTCTGGTATCTTAAGTAGCGGTGGTCAATTTGAAAAGAGAGTATTGGGGGAAAGGAGTTAAGGTTATCGTAACCATGAAAAATATTTTTTGCAATCTTTTTGGCAAAATCAACCAGATAAAAATATCAAATTCCAGTAAGGTATAGAGGCAGAGGGGAACTGATGTAAAGATGGATAATTATATGAAAAATTACTAATATGTTATAATATATCACTATTTTGTTATAATCAGCATTTCTCATTTTGAGGTTATGATCTTGTTTTGACTCATTGCAAGTTTTACTTTACAACAATTCTTCGTCAGGATCTGGGCGAAAGAACGTTAATGACTTAAGATGGCCAGTGGATGTATGTTAATGGAGTGAATGGCTGCAAGATACGTATCTTGAAATCTCTCTGGAATGCCTGAAGCAGGAAAACTAACAGTACATGAAATCTCCTGATTAATGGAAAGAGGCCAATGCAAGGTGCATCTCTAGAAAGGAATGCAGGAGGGAAATTCATATAAGAACCTGATGATTAAGCCAAGCAACATACAAGTGTTCGTTAAGAAAAATCAAGAGAAACCAAAATAAAGAAGCTTTCGGCTCTATAGATGACATATTTCAAGCTACTATACAAATGAATAACTTTAACTTCTGCTAAATCAAAGATGGTTGCTTTGTTTTCATTTTGCTGTATTAAGATGGAGCAGATTCTTCTTAACACCATTTGCAAAACAAGTTTTTATTCAGAAAGCAAAGTTGGGCAATACCTTTATTAGTCTAATGAATATTAAAAAGTCAAGGCAAGTTTCTTTTGAACTCCTTTTTTCTGATGGCTATGTGTTCAGATGTGCAAAAACCAGGCAAGCTGAAGAATCACAAAGCTTAAAGATACACTGTGGTGGGAGAAAAGAAGGCAATGGCAGAAGAATAAAACAAGTGTGTACATAAGGATGGCTTAGAGCAGGGGTGCTCAGAATGGTGATCGGGATCACCAGGGTGATCTTTGGGCCTCATCCTGGTGATCTTGAGGGCCCTGACCAGGTTTTTTGCAGTTGGTCCTCTTCACGTGCCCCTGCACGCTGCAAAGAAGTCCTCCGTCGTTGCTCCTCCCTGCTCCCTGCTCGCGCGCCGCCTCCAAAGGCTCCAGAGTCCAAGAGGCAGAATGGGCCCCCTCTTTTGGATTCCTCCTCTTCCCTCTGTCCTTCTCCAGCCACTCAAATTCGTCGGAGACCAAAGGGGGCGGGCCTGGATGATGCGATGCATGGCTGGCCCCGCGCGCATGCGCAGAAGCACCCATTCTGCCTCTCGGACTTCTCGTGAGCTCTTGGAGGCGGCATGCATCCTGGCGGCGTGGAAATAGGAGCAATGACGGAGGAGGAGGAGAAGGACGCTTTGGGGTCATTTCCTTACCGCATCTCAAAGGTCAGTTTTTTTACTTTGGGGTGGGTGCTTGATTGTTCTGTGGCATGTCTCTTTGTTTATTTTTAACGTTTAAAAATGGCCTTTTAGCTCCAAAGCCACTCTGCTTGCTTTGTTCCTTGAGAAATATATGTTGGGGAATATGGAAATGTGGGAGAAATGGGGTGGTTGGATGTATTTTTGCATGTCCCTTTGTTTACCTTGCTGAGTATTAAATGGCCTTGCAGTTCAAAAGCCTCTCTTCTTACTTTCTGGCTGATAATATGTGTGGTAATATGGCAGTGTGGGAGAAATGGGGTGGTTGGATGTATTTTATGCTCTATTTTATATTGTTGTTATTAAATTGAAATGTTGATGTTTTATAACTTCATTTTATGTAAACTGCCCCGAGCCTGCTGGAAGGAGCGGTACATAAAAAGGAATAATATAAATAAATAAATAAATAAATAAGAAAATAGTTATACGTTTTACATTTCTGGGTAGGTGATCTTTGGGACTTGGTTTTTTAATCAGTAGCTCCCATGCTGAAAAAGTGTGAGCACCCCTGGCTTAGAGTGTAAGGCGCCTTCTGCACTGCGATATAAAAGCCACATTATCTTATTTAAACTGGATTATATGGCAGTGTAGACTCATATCATCCAGTTCAAAGCAGATAATGTAGATTATCTGGTTTGATTATCTTAATTATATGGCAGTGTAGAAGGGGCCTCTAAAGCTTGACGCTCCGGATTAAAAAGATATATATATATATATATATATATATATAGAGAGAGAGAGAGAGAGAGAGAGAGAGAGTCTAAATGAATGCGGATACTTATACTTTACTCCGGAACGGATTGCTTTACGATAGATTATTTTGAATACCTCTTTAAAGAATTCCACATCCCCATTTGGGAAGATTGATTATTTCTTTGAATGATTTCTAAATGAATGAAAAATAAATTGATTGAAGATTGAAGCATATACTGGATTTTTACTTGCATCAGCAACCCGCTTTTCTGTTTGAACTTTACTTTGGGAGTGTAGAAGGGGCCTCAGTGCCCTTCCACACAGCCCTATATCCCAGAATATCAAGGCAGAAAATCCCACGTTATCTGAGTGTGGACTTAGATAATCCAATTCAAAGCAGATATTGTGGGATTTTCTGTCTTGATATTCTGGGATATAGAGCTGTGTGGAAGGGCTCTCAGTTAGATATTCAACTATCACTCTCTTCAGTTGTCCTCTTTCTCTGTTCATGTGAGAAGGCAGGTGATGCTGAGGCCCCACCCCTTCATTGCTGGTTCAATTGCTCTCTAGACCTACAGAATGAGGCTTCCTATTTCTGCTGAGGATCCACTGGATTTTATTGCACAAACCTGCTATTCCATTGGAGTTGCATTAGTAGTAGATATACAACTAAGGTTAAACACTGTATCTCTCTTCAATAACAAGTGCACAGATTTGACAATTTGTGGTCTCATAATCATACTTCTGCATATCCACATAACCCCACCTTTTCATATTTTTCCTGTTACAAGTGCACAGATTTGATAATTTGTGGTCTCATAATCGTATTTCCGCATATCCTCATAACCCCACCTTCTCGTATATTTCCTGTTCCAGTTTTTTTTAATTTAGAGCAGTCTCCAAGGTTTAACTTGAGAGAGAGAGAGAGAGAGAGAGAGAGAGAGAACTATAAAATACATTTAAAAACTAAGCAGATAGCTCTGACATAGCAAGGGGAAGATATGAAGATTCTACTACCTGACATCACTTTACAGCTGAGTATACCAGCACAGAAGTGGAACAGATTAATCACAACAAGGTAGATAATGGAAAGATTATGGAATTATGAGCTATTGATGGCTTTTACCCATCAATTCAGAGAGGGGATAATCACAGGGAGACAGCAGAGTGGCAGCATAATGTGTACAGCATTGTGTGATATGGACTGTTATTAAAACTGTGGTCAAGGCGCACTGCTAGTTTGCTGGCCTCATGCAATAAAGTCCACTCACTGAGGATGACATTTGCAATGAAAGGAGGGTTAATGTGAATGGGAGATTGAAAATGTCTGTGTATGCGTACATAAGAATGGCATATGAGCACTCACTGTGTGCAGTATATGTATGATTACTACATGGCAGTATATGCATATGGGCAGAAGTGGAGGGCAATTATGTTCAATTTATTTTTTGTCCAGTAATAAACATGTACATGCCTGGATTACCCATAAGGCCAACGAAGCCATGGCCTAGGGCCGCAAGCCGAGAGGGGGGCACAGATCACGGCCCAAAAAAACCTTTTTCGCGTGTGCTCTTTCTCTCTCGCTCTCTCTCTCTCACGTGCGCTCTCTCTCTCTCACGCGCACTCTCTCTCATGCTCTCTCTCGCTCTCTCTCTCTCTTGCTCTCTTTCTCGTGCTCTCTCTCGTGCATGCTCTCTCACACACTCTCTCATGCTCTTGCTCTCTCTCTCGCACGCGCTCGTGCTCTCTCTCTCTCTCTCTCTCTCTCTCTCTCTCTCTCTCGTGCGCGCCTTTAGAGCGGGTTTGCACCTGCTGCACTCTCCCCAAGCCTCCCAACTCCTGAGGAGACCTTCAGAGCACAGTGGAGCTTTCCAGCCAGTGGGAATGGGGACCTTGGAGGGGCGGGAGGTTGGCTTAAAGGGGGCGTAATTCCAAAGTGTGGCCTAGGGTGCAAAAAAGTGTTAATCTGGGCCTGAACATGTAACTACACTGTGTTATCATGGAGCCTAATTTTACTCTTTCTCTGGTGCAATTGATATGTTTAAAGCTCCTTTAACAATTGCATATTTAATGGTTGAGCAGGAATATCACACAAGGCATGTGATGCTTTATGCTACTCATACACAAACAAGTCATATACTGTAAATACAAGGTAGCAAAACACACAAAGAGACTAGATATTATCAAAAATAATGTGTATATATAGGCAAATAAACAAGCAGGTGGGAGACACTGATTGAGAACAATAACAATAACAGTTCTCTGGTGCTTACATAAACAATCACTGTGGTGTAAATACCATACGAAGAAAGTGCGGCGTGGTTCCTGGGTGGTGTCCCAAGGAGCGGCGTGTGTAAGTCCAGAAGGGCAACGAGGTAAACAGAAGAGGAAGGGGATCAGTTCACAGGCGGAGAGGAAAGATAAATCCGGGAGTTAAAACCGCAGTGATCCCAAGCTGCTGCAATAAGCGGTGGAGGCTAAATGCCTTTGTTTGTAATCCGGGCTCCTAAAGTGGCCGATAGCCGGGAGCAGTGCTGTGTGAATGCGCTCCGTGTCCTCATGCCAGAACAAAATGCGCTGTCCTCGGAGGCAACCAAGGGGAGGAACCACAGGGACTAGGTCAGCGATACAACCCACTCGGAAACGCCGGGCACGCCGCAACGGTTTCAGCTGCAAGGGCCCGATCCGTTTCGCCGAGTAATGGCTTTTTCAAGCGGCCAGGTGCGGTGGAAATCACAGGCGTTTCACAGAACATACAATATTGTGCAATAACATGGCCCCATCATAGGTAGTTCCATGGAGCCGAAGGTCCATGCTACTGCCACATACTCTGCTCCAAGAAAGGAGCAGAGTATGAAAGGCACAGAAATGTGTGTTTTATACAATTAACTATTTTTTTGTCGCATTAAATACTTAAAAATCCTATTTTAAAATATGGAGCTGTAATGGTATTTGGAGTGGGATTTGGTGGTGTAGCTATGACCAATTGCTTGTTAAAATCTCTGTAGATGTGGCATATTGAGAGAGGTTAAAATAAGAAAGGATGTAAAAAGGACATGACACATTTACAAATTTATGGAGCTATCTGACCTCTAATAAAACAGACACTCAGGAGACTATGTGTTCATGTGACAACCATTCCAAAGTCCATCACATTGTTTGGATCTCCTTTTCATACTGTATGTACGACTCTTGGGCAAGAAATGGCTGGAAAGAAACATAAAGTGCTGAAAATCCTGGCTGCACATTATTGGCACGACTGCATATGGAAGCTTGAGTTTCACCTGTGCAAATTATGTCTGGCTCTGGGAAATGCAATTAATCTTTTGTTTTATGAGCCCCAAATTTATCAACAGCTTGGAATCATTAAAAAAGGGACGTATATCATATGGTTCAGATGTCCCTGTGTTGTTCAGTAAAATAAATAAATCATGAAATCTTTAACCTCCTCTTCCCTGACTAAAAAGATCATTTCCAAACACTTTTAATCAGAGGAGTAGCTGTGAGCAGTCAAGATTAAATTGTAAACCCAGAAATTGCTTCTTATCAGTCCAATATTGGAATGGGATGCAATAGAAAGGAAACTGAGACATGCTGATTTTTCATTAACTTTAATGGAAATGGCAGCACGTCTGGTGCCTCCTACATTCCAGCATTAAGTAACTAGAGCAGTGTCTATAAAAATAAGAGTTAAGAACTTCAATAGCTCTTCAGCATGAAGCTGTCAACTGTTCAGGATTCTCTTATGGTGACATTGATTTGTCCATTCCGACAGAGAGGCAGGGGGAAGAGGGAGAGCTGTGCGCGCAGGGGGAATGAGAGAAGAAATAGGTTTAATTAATCTTAAATGTCTTTGCAATCCATGAATTGTAGACCTGGAAGAGTTCCTGTACTAACATGATTAGCAAATATTGACTTTTGAGTACAATAATAATGTGTCATCTGAAACCCTTGATAAGTAACTAAAGTACTTCCTTAGCTTGCACCTTATTAAATTAGATGAGGAATATGGTGGAGACACATTATACAAAGCCACTGAAAATGAGAAATCCAACGTAAAGATTTTAACATTGATTAAAGAAGAGAAATGTTACAATAAAAATAAAGCTGAAAGAGTCACATTCTCATCTCCTTTGTATAGGCATAAATTTGGGACCAAACAACATGTGATACCTAATGATGCCTACAGGTGTGTGTTATTTAGGAAAGGCAAGTAATATATAAACATTATAATTATAATAATAATTATTATTATTCATTGAAAGGTGCTAAGGAAAATGGAGATGGGAATGCACAAAAAAGCTCATTTTTTCTGCAAAATACTTCTTCCACAACACTTTGAAATGCTCAAATATTGGGAGAATACTGCAGAGAAATACTCATTTTCTACTGTAGTAAAAAAAATTACTGCAATCACATGTAATAGTATGTTTTCTTGATTAGCCCATGGGCCATATCAAAACACTTTATAAACATGCTTCACACATACGCATACAGCCTACAAGCTACATTACAACAATAGTGGGGGATTTATTTTTTTCATTGGAAACAATGGAAGGCAGTAGGGGGAAATCAGAGGAAGAACAGAGATTTTGTAAGTCATGCGTGAGCATCATGCTTTCTTGTGTGAAAAAAGAAGGCTAGATCTCCTGCCCAAATCTGTGTTTTACATATTAATGCGGAAGGCTCAGAATGTTGGTACTGCAAACAGGCCTGGCGCCCACTTGGCCTTAGGGCCATGCTGTTTTACTGATGTTGATAAAGTGCTACAGACAAGCTTTCACTAGGCCTAACATATATCCCAAGTAGTTGGTATCAAACTCTATCATTGATAGCATCAGCACAAAAGGATACCATTTAAAAAGAGAAAACTTTGGGTTCAGAAAATCAAAATACAGGAGAACATTTACTAAAGCAATCTCCTCCAGAATACTCAAAACTTGGAAAATTTTATAATATTTACTTTAAGGCATGCATTTATATAAATAAAAATGTAATGTTCATTTGTGGGATTAACATAACTCAAAAACCACTGGACGAATTGACACCAAATTTGGACACAATACACCTATCAGAACAATGATTGACCTTCACTCATAAAAACATAGAAAAAACACAGAAGAAGAGACTTTAAAAGCCAAAAAATAAAAATACAAAAACGAAGAAAACTATTAAAAGCCAAAACAGATATAAAAATATATGCGCAGGACTGGGCCACAGCAATGCGTAGCAGGGGATGGCTAGTATAAAATGAAATATGCCCTTTAATCTGCAAAGCATTATACACTCCATAGTAGTTATTTCTGAAACTTCTCCCATTGTATTTTCAAAATCAACAGTTTTATCCTTTCCCAACCTACCCACACACTATTTCAGCGGACCAATAGTAAGCTTGCGACCTCGTCATATTAGCCATACGAAGTGTTCAGCTTCTCCTGATATCCTGAAGGAAAAAGGGAGCCGCGGAGCGAATCTGTCATTCCACGTGCAGCTCGCTCTTAGCGATGCTTTCCCCAATCACATGGGAAAGTGTTGCCTTCCTAGAGAGGATCTATGCTGGCTTCATTAGAGCCAGCACAACATGGAAACACTTCCATGTTGAGAAGGAAGTGTTTTACAATGCTTTCCTTATAGTTGGGGGGGGGGCTTCCACAGGAAGCTCCCTTACATCATCTGATGGCCAGTGAATCCATTAGTCCTCCAGCAGGAGTGGAAGTGTCATAGGATGCTTCTCAAGGTAAATGCGATGAAGTGGTTAGTTGAGCTGGAAAATGAAATCAACATTGATAAATAGAGTAATTTTCTCTCATTCCACAATTTTTAAAGCATTGACATTGGCTTCTCTTTTTTAGCTTGTTGTTGGAAGCTGCCATGAAGTTAGCTTTTACCTTTGGCAACCCTATGAATTAGAGATCTCTAGGTCACTCTATTGTCCACAGTCCTGATTGGTCTTTTGGGCTGATAGCCATGGGTTCCCGTAGACTCTCTCTCTGTTTTAACAAGTATTCTTGTATTTTCTATTGGATCGTTTCTTCTTATGATATGTCCAAAATCTGTCAGTCTTAGTTTACTCAGCTTCCAAAGAGAGTCCAGGCTTGGTTTGATTTATATGTTTTGACTTTGTTGTTCCCCACCTCGAGCCATTGGAAGAGGTGAGAATAAAATATTCCTTCCTTCCTTCCTTCCTTCCTTCCTTCCTTCCTTCCTTCCTTCCTTCCTTCCTTCCTTCCTTCCTTTGTGGCAGTCCATGGTATCTGTAGAACTCTTCTCCAACACTACAGTTCAAAGGAGTGTATTTTCTTTCTATCAGTATTCTTCAGCTTTACCACCAGATACAGAAATTGTCATTATTATATAATGATGTATCTTTAGATCTTTAGATCTTAGAGTCTTATCTAGTTCCTTAAAAGCTACCTTTCAAAGTCCCATGACCTCTTCACAAAAGTCAGGTGAAGTGTCCCACTTTGCGATCTGACAGAAGGGACAGCAGTGTGAATCTGTCACCCCACATACTACTCACTCACAGTATTTCCCTCCTGTAAGGATCCATACTATTGGAGTCAGCACAACATGAGCAGGCTTCTGTGTTGTGAGGGAAGCACCCAAGGATGCTTCCACCCCAGTTGTTAAAAGGGAGAAAGAGTCTATGATACAATGGCTGGCATGGAGTTCCAAACCCAAGACAGGGTGAAAGCATCCTATGATTTTAAAATTGCCCCATCTGATGAGGCCCCTAGAATTTAACAACAAAGCCACGGAATGTAAAATCTTTAACTATTTCAATGCCTTCATCCTTCATTTTAATAATATGTAAATCATTTGTCATTGTGTTTCTTTTCTTAATATTCAACAGTAAATATGTCTTTTTGCTTTCATCCTTGATTTTCTTCAGTAATTCTTCTAAGTCTTTGCTATTTTTCTGCTGATAGTGTGTTGTCATACATACATTATTTTGATTAACTGATTAAGAATGAAGCTATTCACTTTCTCATGATACATTTGGTTTTTGACTCAGCCCTGTAACATCTGTGTACTCTGCATGTTCTGTCAACACTTTTCTCTTTGACTTTCTTCAGTAATTGTTTATTATTTTTTCCAAGTAGTATGGTGTTGTTTGCTGCTGTACCTGAGTCCCTATTTTGGGAGAAAGGTGTGATTAAAATAAAGTATAAATAAATAAATCTGCATATCATATCCTAGTCTCCTACTGACAAGGAGTCCCTTTGTGGCTGGGAGAACATCAAAATGACCCAGTTACCAAAATGTTCCTAAATAATGCCTTGATTTCCTACAAAAGCATCCTCTGCTCTCAGAAAACACATAATTGGATGAACAACATATAAATGTATTGTACATAATCTGCACTTCAATACAAACACCTAAAAGGATGCCCCCCTTCCTAATCTGTGTAATGGAAAATATGGTTTGGCTTACCTAGGGACAACTGGGGATATGCCTCCTGCCCCCTCCACAAACTTCCTGAATATCTAGGCTTTCTTAAGAGATCCCTGGTGATTCTGATATATTTAAGCAAAACCAGTCATATCAGTAGGTCAAGCAACCACTGTAATCCAAAATTTGTGGATGCTATAAAAGTGCAGAAATTGCAGTTTATTAATTACCAGGATATAGGATAGTTTCTTGTCAGATATTACTGATAGAGAGTGAGACAGTTGGTTGTAAGATTTTCTATCGCATGTGCTAAAATAACTTGGCCTGCTTTGACTACCCTTGGGCTACCAAATTTCTTGTATTGGTTCTGGGTCTCAACCCCACTTGGAGTTCATCATGAAACATGTGCCATTTTGAGTTGTCTTCTATGGAATGCTTCTCCAATTCAAGTACATTCAAGGACATTCAAGTACCACCTCGGAGTTGGTTGAGGTAGGCAGGATTTCCCTGGGTACTGGTTGTGGGGGGTCGGGAGCAGGTCAGGGTTTTGCCCTCCCTTCTGCTCGAGATCCCCGTGTACAACTGGTGGGCCACTGTGTGATACAGAATGCTGGACTAGATGGGCTGAGGTCTGATTCAGCATGGCTCTTCTTATGTTCTTATGTTCTTAATTGAAGTTTGCCTTTCCTCCTGTTTTCCATTTTTGCTGGACACTTATCTTTTCAGACAAGCCTATCCTTTTTAGCTGGCACATTTCAACCACTATTGTACTATTGTATTTTGTTATTTTTGTTTGTATTTGACGGTTCTGCACTTCTGAACACCACTCAGAAATCTCTGTTGTGGAGATTGTGGAATGAATGGACGAACAAGTGAATGAATGAACAAATGACCAAGCAAGTATACCTGAGCTGTGAAACAGAAGATCCCCAGTGGAAATCTCACTTCTGTCATAAATTAACTTGTATTTAGTAAGTCACAGTTAGCCAGCTTCCTCTTCCACCTCCTAAAGGGTGGAAAAATATTAAGCTACCTTATAAGGTTGTGGAAAGGATTACTACGCTAATGGATATTACTATTTTATAACGCTATATACGTGCTTCCTTGTTTCACTATGGTTTTCTGGAATATTGCTAAACTGGTTAGAAAATGCAATCCCAACTATAAGGTATATTTTTCTCTTGTAAACCAGCAGACTCCTTTTGCACATTCATTCAGTAGTATGGCATTTTTATTTAGGAACTTGTCTTGAAACACCTGAGATTTCATCATCTTTTAAATGAAGCTTCCAAAAATCTTCTGAATATGTCCACTCATCTATATCCCCTGTTCTTTTTGTCTATACCAGCTCCTCTCAATGGAAGGCCTTTGTCAGGACCAACCCTGCCATTAGGACTAAGGTACAAGACATCACAAACAGCAGCTTTGGGATATAAAATGGGTCCCAAAATTGTTATTAAATAAATATAATTGTTTGTGATTGCATGTTTACTACCTGGAAGGAGTAGAAGCTGACATTTTCTCCACAGCTGAACAAATAATTTAATTGGTTTTGATTTTGGGATGGGATTGCCTTTTCTTTTTGTTCCTCAGATAGCAACACAAGTTTGGTTGACCCTGGCCCTAAACCACCCTTCCTCTCAACCTTGCTTTACTTTGAAAGAAATGTTGGTGGAAAGTGGAAGATCCAATTCATGCCCTGATAAGGTCCTGCCTGGGGGAAGATATTCTGTGGGCAATTGTGTGTTTGACAGATATCTGTGAGATTTCACTAAAGTTTGAATGAATGTGTAGTTATTGTTATCTTTTGCACAGTAGATGCTGTATGTTTCACAGTGCAACTCTAGTACACATCCATTATTCGTGACATTCTGACAGATGCAATCAATCAGTAGATTATGTATGATGACTGTGTAATTTTAGTTTTATGGAAGGCTAAGCAATACAGATTGTCAAGAGCTTTTGAAGTTAATGCACAGAAGGAAAGCTGGGCCACACCTCTGTTAATGTGAATATAGGCAAGAATAATTCATTCAGTTTTCTTCATAAGGTTTAACTTATAAATGTGTGCACTAAGAGTTAAAAGATGTGATTTTTTACACTAAAAGCTGACAGATCTTACAGTATTGATTAGTTTTGTGATAGTCCTGCAGCCTAGGTACTACAGACAGAAAAAACCTTTAGAATGGAAGGGGATGGGTGAAGACTCCAAATGCCATCAAAGCAAATGGTCTGTGAATGTTGTTTCAAAGCTACTACTCATTAGCTGGCGAGATATCTCGCCAAAACGATTGTAAAGAGGGTTTTTTTCTGGAGGGAAAAGTATGATAAAATGCACTTCTTGGCAAGATGTTTTCCATTTCAATTGCAGGCTCCTTTCATTCTTGCTTGATATGTAAAATTAATTAGAGGATTAACATCTTTTATGAAATTTTGCCAGAATCACTCTGAGAGTGCCCCCTTTCCCTGCTTTCTGCCTATTTTGCAGGAATAGACCTCAGGCCTTTTCTGTACTCTATTCAAATGGCAAATTGACTTGTGTTCCAATGATCCTTGACTAAAATGAACATTAAAAAATGTGTTGCTCACAATGTAATGCATCAACTGATCTTTCCGTAAGACCTTTTAGACCTATCCTATGTAGCGGACCAAGGGCAAAATGTTTAGAGTCTTTACAAAGGCAATAATCCCACTGAAGTTGCACTCTCGTTTTTCCTTCCTCAGTCCTTCATTTTACATAAATAATATTCTAGTAGGTTTTACATGTTTTTTCCCAAGAGCAGGACTTGGTCTTATGTCCAGTTTGTGGTAAGTAACAGAGTCTTATTGTGGCCAAAGCAAATATAGTTGGCCCTTCTTCTCCTCACTTAAGTAAAACATATATTAATTCCCCACTGGCTTCTGACGGAGATATACAGCTGAATAACATAAATGTATGAAAATCCTAATCCAAGACTATTCATAACATAATGAAAACTGAAAGGGGTTATTGTATGCTGGAGAAATATATGGTAATTGAAAAATGGGCAAGAGAATTTGTGGCAAAATATCTCTTCCTTTCCATTGGTAACAGCTGGCTATCAATATTACCACCTAACAATGTAGTTCTCAAAGCACAGGATAGCAATAAAAAAGTTTCACAGGCCCTGCTGTTAGAAACGCAAGATGCAAAAAGGAAAATAACTGGAAGGAGGTAGAGATGGCAGATTGGGTTGACAATGCTGGAAGGGTTGTAAAAAGGAATTAATATCCAATTTGATCAAACTGAGCTACCCTTGTTGTCATCAGTCCTTGTGTAAAAGTGATGATGTTCCAGATCTGAGTATTCATTCTGGCTGGGAAAGGGATGGAAATATGTTTTGGTTGTTCTTTCTCTGACTGATACAAATAACTATATTGGTTTTCCCCTTGCCATCATATTGGAGAGAAAGGGTCCAATGTCGCAGTGTTCTTGGGTCATTGACAAAGACCCTTCATCTCCTCCGCCCCAGGGTATCTTGCTGATGGAGAAAAGTGTTTTGTTTTTGTTTTTGACCACAAAGAGGAAGCCAACTTCTTGCACTTGTTAAGAGCATGTCCATACCACAAAGTTAGAACTGTTCGATATCATTTTAATTGGTTTCATCTATCCAAACCTTGGGAAAATGTTGGAAAATAAATATATACCCTATGAGATACTGGAATTAGTTTTTTCATTTATTCACAATAGAGCGCTAGTGTTGTAGTTTGCACTCTTCCTTGTCACCCAGCCCAAGATCTGAGAGCTTTTGGGGAGGTGTTTTCTTTGGTCCTATCAGCCTTGCAAGTACATCTGGTAATTGACCTTATAAGTGGCTTTAAAACTCCCCTCCCAGATCGATTAAATTAGAGCTTTTCTTTGGATAATGAGATGTATTTTCTATTTGCTGTTTTCATTTTAATTTAATTTAATTTACACGTTAACAGTTGTAAACCATTCTGAGCCTTCGAGGAGTGGTGGTATAGAAGTTTGAAGTAATAAATCAATCAATCAATCAATCAATAAATGTGCCTTCAAGGCATTTCTGACCTATGGCAACCCTATCACAGAGTTTCTAAGGCTGACAATGGGGACTTGCCCAAGGCCTTTTTCATGGCCAAGTGGAGATTCAAACCCTAGTCTCCAGAGAGTAGTCTAACACAAAGACACTAGCTCTACTGTAGGATTGTATTGCTCAAATATTTTGATTAACCTTTAAAAAAATAAGGTTCCAAAGTTAGTCCATCATAATTCATGTTCACTCTTGATCTTGGATGTCAAAGTATGATGCTCAGGCCCGGCTCTGCCTTTGGGTGCAGTGAAGCAGCCATCCACAGTAAAAGACTAGAGTGTCTTTAAAAGGCAGTTAAATTCTTAATTAGTTTATTACTAATTAAAAAAAATTTATTCAGAAGTAGGGGTGATGGCAAATGCTTATACGTTTTTTTCCTCATATGCCTAAATAATTTGATTGACTTGGAGTGTTCTACATTTTAATTTGGGAATATGATGCTGCCTTTTCAAAACTCTTCAGAAGCTCCAGCTCACACAAAGCCAATACCACAGGGCAGTTGCAGAAGCACTGAAAGCAGCAAGATACCCTCGCTATACATCAATTTGCCATTCTGTGATCATGCACTCCTACTTCTGCATAACATTATAACGCCAACTTCCTGGACCACTACTGTTCCATAGTTTCTAATAGTTTTTTAAAGTAATGTCAAAATTTCAGTGATGTTTAATTCTAAAAAATAAAAATAAAGCTTTCAATCAAAAATTATTGCTTTGGCAATAGAGAAGGTAAGGTGGAAGAGTGGGAGAGACAAATTCCATCCCACTGACATTGATTTAGTGCTGGCATGCTAACATAGAAGAGGAACGGCACCATTGCACCAGGTAGGTTATGGGAACATGATGCTATCTGCAGCTATTGACAAGTTTTCCTACCAATAGTGGAGGACAGATTTATTGTGGGAAGGAGGTAGACTGGCAATGACATGCACAACATTGATTCAATGTTGGTTGGCCTCCATCATGCAATAAAGTCTACAGTCTTGTGTCAGGCTTAATTGATCCTTAACTATTCTCCAAATATTCTCCAAATATTGCATCAGATTGAGTTGAATGGGGCTAGAGATAGTTGAAATTCAAAATTAGCTACAAAATTAGATTCCACATCTTTGAACTAACTGATAACACTCCATCAACTAAGAGGTCAGAAAAGTAGTGGGGAAAACAGCAGGCTGTTTGGTACTGGTAAAAGTGTACAAAGAGGCAATTTAAATGGAGAGGAGAATCCTGGTTATAGAATATATGTATGTGTGTGCATGCACATGGAAGTGTAGACATATAGGTATGCTTAAGTAATTTGCTTTGTGTTTTTGCTGTAATTACGAGGCTTGGTTCATTTGAGGCTAGCCTAATAAGTTTGACAGTATGGGAAACTTGCTCTTCCTGTTCAAACTTATTAATCTCTGCAAAAATTTCTGTAGGGCATATACTGTATAGCACAATAAAACAGTATTTACTCATCTCTCTATACTAGGTACACCTTTTGTACAGCTGTGGAAATATCTGTTTTAAGGGGAGCCAAAAAAAGATGGTATCTTCCAGAACTGTGTCAATTTAAACTCATAAGAAAAGCAGGAAGAGAGGAAAAATCTTTATTTGTTGTTACAGTTATCAAATTCTGCCAGGGGCTGCTTTTTGAAATTTCAGTTGATTCACACCGAGTTGTGATGACTTCATGGAAACCGAAGAAAAAGGCAGAACATCCAGAGTGAATCAATACAATCATGCCACATTAGCTCACAGACTCCAAAAGCCACCAAAAAGAAAAAGCTATCAGGTTCTTTCTAAAAAGCTTCTTTTCTTAATTTTAAGACTAATTTGAATGAGTATTTACCTTGAAGCAAACCAGAAAAACCCTTCACCAGACAGAAGTTTGACTCAATCAGAGAGATGAAAAAAGAGCTGAGAGAAGATGGTCAAAGAAAGTCAAACACCCATTTAAAATCTGGAATGAATGTTGTTTGACACCACTTTAACTGCCTTGGCTTAATGTTATGAAATCATGGGAATTGTAGTTTGATGAGACACCAATACTCTTTGGCAGTGAAGGCTAAAGAACATGCAAAACTACAGATCTCATGATTCCAGTGCATTGAGCCATGCCAACTAAAGTGGTGACAAACTGCTTTCATCCTACAATGTAGGTCCCTTCTACACTGCCATATAAAATCCAGATTATGTGCTTTGAATTGGATTTTATGGTAGCGTAGACTCATATAATCCAGTTCAAAGCACGTAATGTGGATTATCTGCTTTGATTATATGGCGATGTAGAGGGGGCTGTAGATGTACCCCAAATTCATCATTCAAAGACGTACCTCTACATTGCACTAGTTTGATACCACTTTAATTAACATAGTGCCATTGCACAGCATTCTGGGAGTTGCACTCCCATGGGGTGATTTTAGAATCCCCGGGCAGAAAGCTGTAGTCCACTCACTTGAATTGCATCAGCTTCTGCATCATCATTCTCCACTATATTTTTATCCCACCTTTCCCCAGTTCAAGATTCAAAGTGACTTGTTGTTATTCTGCTTTGATTGAAACATAAAATGCCTCACAATGTTTACAAAATGCCAATTAAAATGAACACCATATATACAAACTAAAATAGAATTAAACTTACATGTTAGTTAAGACAAACATATGTTAAAATCATAGTTTGAACAAATAATAAACACAACAAATACAGAGACTGTACACTACAATGAAGGGGCAAGGGTAGGGTATCTACAGCTAAGACATCATCATCATGACAACACCAAAGTAACATTTTATGCCTGGCAAACACAGAAGTTGTTCCACTGAATCAAGAGCTTTTATTAATCCATAGGTAAATGGTTGGCCCACATTTTAACCACTGTTTATGGTCTTGGCAAAGACCCAGTAGCTACTTTACCTTGAAATGATTAATTTCTTGCATAATGTGAGGCTTTACGTAAGTGGAGTTGAAATAATCTTAGGAGGCAGAAGAGAAACGGACTTGTATGCTTCAAATCTTAAGAACGTCTGAAACAACATCAACATTTTACGTTTGCCAATAATAATACTGGCTAGTCATGAAAAACATTGCTAGTCATGAAAGAGACAACCACAAGAGACATGAAATTGCTGGTGGGAGTGGGCAGTGTGGAAGCAATTGCTCTGTTTTTAGAGCCAAACACACTTTATCATAACAGGGCTTCCTGAAAAGTTAAGAAGTGGAAGGAAGAGTGAAACTTAAACATTCAACATTTCATGATGGTGGCAATATTGACTATCATTTTACTAAACACTTTTTTGTCCCAGCATTATTTTGCCAACAAAAGTTATGCATTCTGCTGATGAATGCCACACAAGGGAATAAGATGGTTGTTGATCCATTGAAGCACTGAATGCCTAGATGCTTAGGTTTAAGTAATCCCTTTCATGTCATTAAAATTACACTGTATTGTTGGTTGATCACTGTAGAGCTATACCAGAAAAGAATCTTAATAAAACGTTAGGATACAACATTTTTTTTAAACTAGAGCATATATTACTGTGCTTTAGGAAAAATGTTAAATATGATTTAAGCTCAGTTATCACCATGTTTCAATTGGTTCTCCTTGAAGATATTTCAAGGTGCCAAAGTCTTGGAAGGGAAGCCAAATGTACAAACACTTCTACAGTTTCAAGAATCAGCATTCAAGAGCAGGTTATATCACATGTGCTATTAAAGGAACAATTGAATTTAAGCAGGAAGTGGGAATCTATGTGCTGTAGCCACAGGGGTGCTCACACTTTTTCAGCACGGGAGCTACTGATTATATACCAAGTCCCAAAGATCACCTACCCAGAAATGTAAAACGTATAACTATTTTCTTATTTATTTATTTATATTTATTATTCATTTTTATGTACCGCTCCTTCCAGCAGGCTTGGGGCAGTTTACACAAAATGAAGTTATAAAACATCAACATTTCAATTTAATAACAACAATATAAAACAGAGCATAAAAATACATCCAACCACCCCATTTCTCCCACACTGCCATATTACCACACATATTATCAGCCAGAAAGTAAGAAGAGAGGCTGTTCAACTGCAAGGCCATTTAATACGCAGCAATGTAAACAAAGGGGCATGCAAAAATACATCCAACCACCCCATTTCTCCCACATTTCCATATTCCCCAACAAATATTTCTCAAGGAACAAAGCAAGCAGAGAGGCTTTGGAGCTAAAAGGCCATTTTTAAACATTAAAAATAAACAAAGAGACATGCCACAGAACAATTAAGCACCCACACCAAAGTAAAAACACCGACCTTTGAGATGCGGTAAGGAAATGACCCCAAAGTGTCCTTCTTCTTCTTCTCCGTCGTTGCTCCTATTTCCACTCCGCCAGCATGCGTGCCGCCTCCAAGAGCTCATGAGAAGAGAGGCAGAATGGGCGCTTCTACACATGCGCACGGGGCCAGTCATGCATCACGTCATCCAGGCCTACGACTCTGAGTGGCTGGAGAAGGACGGAGGGAGGAGGAGGAATCCAAAGGGGGGGGCATTCTGCCTCTTGGACTCTGGAGCTTTTGGAGGCGGCGCGCGAGCAGGGAGCGGGGAGGAGCAACGACGGAGGACTTATTTGCAGCGTGCAGGGGCGCGTGAAGAGGACCAACAGCAAAAAACCTGGTCAGGGGCCTGAAGATCACCAGGATGAGGCCCGAAGATCACCCTGGTGATCCCGATCACCATTCTGAGCACCCCTGATGTAAGGGTTTAAGTGCTCTAGAATGCTTTAATGGATTAAGTGGTATAAAAAGGCGAGGGGAGAATCCAAACAAATTTCCCACTCCTTTTTTTACTACCTATCTCAGGAGTGCAAAAGGTAAGCCATAGGTTGCATGCAACCTTTAAGCCCTTTTTACAACACACCTCCCAGTGTTTCCTAGCATTTTGGATTTTGTATCTCACAATCAGGCCCGTATGCCAGATCTACTCAAGAGGGTAATTTTATGGATGGTATTGTCTTTCCCGGTGATTGAAAACTCACTTTCTGGGACTCCAGTGTGCTGACATTTTCTTTTCTCTAGAGACTGATTGAAGAAAGAGAGTTATTGCCATGAAGAAACAGAATTGCCTTCTGGAGTCATCAGTAGGATTCAGTCAAAGGAGATCCCGGTTGCCTTCTCTAACAGATGTACCCCCAAACCTTGGGGGATAGCACATTTCAAAGCGATCAAGCTACCAGGGATGGAGGTGGGTTTGTAATATGTTTTTTTTTCAATAACAGATCAAACACTGAGCTAAAGCTGAGTTTGGAATAATTGGAAACACTGCTTTTGTAAAAAGACACTTTCAATTACAAGTTGAACAATGGAAATGAATGGCAAAGCTTTTGACTACGTGTGGATTAATATCACATCTGCACATACCTAACCAATTCTTAACCAATTGTTGTTGCCCCACCCCATTTATATTATCAGCCTAGGACTCAAATTGGTTTACAGAATAAAAGGAGATGCAAAGACACATATAGACAAACACATACAAGAAAATAGGATTAAAATAATATTAACCTATCAGTAAAATTAAAATGATATAAAACACACTTATCCTGGAAAGAAGGATTCAACATGCATTCACCACACAGCTCAGAAGGAATTCAGTGCACTTAAATATGAAAACGTTATTCGGACACCATCCAAGTATGTATTGGAATTTCTTTCAATTCACTCAATGTGAAGATTTAAAAATTCCCACCATTTGAAAAAATTAAGAATGTTTGTGTGAAGGGATTTGGAAACAATTATGTATATGTTCTCTTCTTTAAAGCAGCATAACGTACTTTTTTCTTACTGGTGGTTTTTTTTTTGCAGACAAAAAAGCAGAGCCAATGTTATCTTATTTTCACTAGCAGCATTCCAAATCTCCATAATGTGAGCATTATTTATTTTCTAATAATGCTAGAAAGAGCAAAACTAAGTTGAATCAGGAGTCTTGTCTGCTTTAAATATACATGAGTCTTCTTTCCCTCCTTCCCCTCTTCATGACAATTCGGTACATTAGATTGGGCTTTGAAACATCTGACCAAGAAGAACCGCCAGGCTTCATGATAGAAAAGGGGAACTGGATTCCTATATGAAAGTTCCTGAAAAATTTAAACTGCTTTGTAAATATTAGGGATTTTTTTAAAGATGGAGCAGGTGACAGACTTAAAAATACTACAAATACTACAATAAAAATAGTGATCACATTCAGCATTTCTATGCAAAAACATCTAGGAGTAAGCATGCATATTACACCTATCCTAAAGTCACTCCACTGGCTGCCAATTGGTTTTTGGGCAAAGTATAAGGTGTTGGCATTGCATGGTTTGGGTGCAGATTACCTACAGGATCACCTTCTCCCAAACAATTTGCCCCAAACACTGAGGTCCTCTGAGGGTCATCTGCTCTAGCCTGTCAGAACCCGACTGGCAACTATCACCCAGAGGACCACATCAGCCGCCTCACAACTGTGGAATGCCCTGTCACTAGATCTCTGACAGCTAGATCAGTTGTCAGAATTAAAGACACAAGTTAAAGACTTATCTCTTCCAACAGACCTACCCAGACAGTTTTAATGACTAATTTTAAACTTCTATTCTATGTTTAATTTTTGTTTTGTGTATTTTAAAATGTATTTTATGAAAACATATTTTAATATGTGTATTCTACGGAGTGTTTTTAAATGATTATTAAATGTTGTAACCCACCTTGAGTCATGAGGAGAGGCAGGGAAGGAATAATAATAATAATAATAATAATAACCTTAGCATAGTAGGTTGGATAACGACCTTATCACATGGGGGAGCCCCTCCCGCTCTGTGCTATTTAATAGGGCTGTTTCCAAAGGCAAAAAAATGCTTCCATTTCAGAATCGGATGTTGATTTTGTTAAAAAATCAGATGTGATTGACTTCCAAATTTTTAGAATTTTTTTCGGAATTGATTCAGAAGTATTTCCGAAATTCGGAAATCTTCGGAAGTCTTCAAAAATGGCATTTGTCTTTAAAAAATGCCCCAAAAAAATCAGCAGAAGGGAGAGTCAGTTGTTAGCCATCAGCCAATGAGCAATCAGCAAGAAAATTCAGAAATGACATCCGGAATTTGGAATTCCAAACAAATTTGGAAATGCAACATCACTCCCTGTTTGGGAGGCAGTGATCAGAAGTAGCTTCAAAAGTCGGAAGTAGGCAAAAAACTTCCGAAATTCAGAAATAGTGCCTACACCAGAAGTCACATGATGTTGTGTGATGGTTGGTGTGGGGCTCTACTTCTGAAGAAGGTTCAAAGCATCCTAAGGTGATGGTTTTGATAAGCATGGTGAAGCGGTTAAAGACATCCTAGGTGGAATATCTTTACCTTCATAGGAGAAAAGGAGAAAATGAAGTGGCCACTGCTGTGTGGCTGGCAATAGTGTGAATGGGAGGAGTTATTCACAAGCAAGCTCACATTGAAGTCAGTTTGCATAAGGGGTATGTGTGGCTATTTAAGATGAACTCACCTGACATGATTGCTGTGTGTAGCACTAAGGACTTTTGATGATGAGTCTTAATGGCTCATCATCATGGGCTAGGAAATAATATACTGCTAAAAAAGAAAACTTCCACAACTGTCAGTTCCAGTGATAATGCCAGATGCAATGGGGATTGCTGCACTGATTCTGATATGTAGTAAATCAAGGGAATTATTTTTAATTAGTCTACCTCATGGCTCAGGCTTAACTGACAAGCTCACATACACTGTAGTCAAAGATGGATTGGAGCAAGGGAGGATATATCAATAAATGGAAAATAAAGTATTTCCTTGTTGCCTTGCAAATAATCAGTAGTCTGTAGATAATATTTTCTGTAGTATAGTCCACTAGCTTTTTGCCCCTTCTATATTTTTTTTTAAATATTTTTATTGTTTTATCATTATCAACACAATATTATACAATGTCTATTTACAGCAGATTCATGTTATTCATTTCTAGGTACAATACTTCAATCTTTAGCATCTGCCATTATGTTTTTCTTATACATTTTTGTATCCCTCACCGCTGTGCTCCCTCCCCCTCCCCAAGCCATTGCTTTTACATATCATTCGTCAAAATTTCATTTCTTCTTGTGGAGGTAACCTTCCTTCTTCCTTTTCTAATCCTTTTTCAATAAATTTTCTCCATACCTCATAAAAATCACTTTGTTTCCATATACCTCTTTTTACTTTTAATATACATGTTAACTTGTCATTTATTGCCAGTTTCCACACTTCCTTGTACCATTCCTCTATTTGTATATTTATTTCTTTTTTCCAATTCCTTGCTATAAGCAGTCTTGCTATTGTTAATAGGTTTGTTATCGCATCTTTATCCTTTTTTTCCAATTGTATACTATTATATAATGATAATAAAGCTATACTAGGACTTCTTTCTATTTTAATATTCATTATATCTTCTATTTCTTTAAATACTTCCGCCCAAAATTTGCTTACATATTTACATTGCCACCACATATGTATGTATGTTCCTGTTTCTTGGCATCCTCTCCAACAGTTTTTCGAGTAGTTTTTATTTATATTTGCCATTCTTACTGGTGTAAGGTACCATTTCCATATTAATTTATAATAATTTTCTTTAATCCTTATTGATAAATTTTTAAGATGTCTTTGTCTCCACAATTGTTGCCACTCTGTTTCCTTTATTTTTATCCCTAAGTCTTCTTCCCAGATCTCCTTAAGGGTGTTATTTTTGTTTTTCCTTCCTTTATTTCAATTATTATCTTATATATTTTACTAGTTATTCCTTTCAAGTTTTCGTGCTCTTCTACATCCCTCCCATTTTGTATTATTTGTTCAAATTGGTTAACCTTACGTCCTTTTTATTGTTTTTAACCAATTTTTAAACCATTGTTCTAATTGTATACAATGGAACCATGTCAATTTTATTTCTCTAAATTCTTCCATAATCATTTCCTTCTTCGTTCCTACTTTTATCCAATCCTCCATTTTATCTAAATTTTTCTCCCTTAACTTTTTATCCATTATTTGTTTTAAATTCTTTGGAAATTTCTTTTCCATTACAATTGGGGTTATTACTGATCCATCCGTTATTAACATTCTCCTGTATTTATTCCACACTTCTAATATATTACTCAACATTGGATTTCTAATTTCCCTAATTTCTTTCCTCGTGAATTGTTTAAAAAATATATTCCATATTTCTTCTTCCACTTTTCCTGAGTAATTTCTTAGCCATTCTACCCCATCTTTTTTAATCATCCCTTCTATAACCAGTCTCAATCCACTCGCTTCATAATATTTTTTAATGTTAGGGAGTGCTAAACCTCCTTCTTTTTGCGATTTATACCATAACTGTTTGTTTAGTCTATTTCTTTTACTACCATTGCAATATTTATTTATCATTTGTTGCCATCTGTTTAGTTCTTCCTCTGTAATTTGAAGTGGCAGCATTCTAAATATGAAGTTTATCTTTGGGAGTATTTTCATTTTTACCCCTTCTATATTTTTTCTAAAGAAAAGTGCCATGATGAAAAATTGCAAGAATTGAAAGCAAGAGGACAACCTGTATTTTTCTTTCACCATACAAAACCAATTTGCGAATCTCTTAGGAATTGTTGTCAGACAAAATATAACCTCCAGGATCAAAAAAGACAACCATTTTTCTGTTGTGATCGGTTTGACTCCAGATGTTTAGCATAAGAACCAAATGTGTAAAATGATTGGATGTGCTTAGAATCTCACAGAGCGAAACAAGAGATACCAAGATGGTGTCACTGATTCATTTTTTTTCTCAAAGAAAGAAAATAATGAAAAGTCACCAGGGTTTTCAGATGTAGCAGGCAGAGGCAAATTCTTAGGGTCCATAAAGTGCATCTTCAAAAATCTGGAAGTAACTGAAAGCATACTTCCTGTTTTTCAAAAAAGAAAGAATGAAAGAAAGAAAAGAAAGAAAGAAAGAAAGGAAAAAGAAAAAACCCAAAATGCTCTACAACAAAACATCACCACTTGATGATCTACTATGGCAACATAAACAAGAAGAGGCATGTACGGAAATTCAACAGTGGAGTTACTGTGAATGCTGAGCACATTCTTCATATTTCAGCACTTTTGGTAGGTTTCTCTTTTCCTCATTGGACTGGCTTACTTTTATGGGAGGCACACACTTCGGATGTCTCACTCTCTGTGGATGTGTTGTCATTCTTTGGCACAGTTTTGCAAATATTTACTTTCTTCTCACATTCTCCAAGTTACTGGGGAAACTTCATGGATTCCCTTAAAACTCCAGATGGTTTCAATGGCACATGTGCAGGCGTGCACACTCTCACACACAATACAGTTACTCCTTATGGGTATATTCTAGGCATTACATAAATTAGACAAACTACTTCAAATCTTTAGACTGCAAACCCTTGCACTTTATGATTGCAAACCTTATCCCAACAGAATTCAACTGCTTTTTTATACACTGACACGTGGTTTAACATTGACTGCCATGAATGAAACCTATCACATTAAACATGCTCAAGTGTAATAAATTGCTTCCTTATAAACTTAAATGTTCACACTGAAATAACCTCAATTCAAATCCAGTTCCAATGTGATCAAATTGGAAAAAGCAAGTCACTGGCTCTTAAAGTCCTCTAATCTTTAAAATAAAGTCAAATCAGAAGCTGTTTGTGTTCAACTTTGTTTTTTTTAAAAATCATGGTCAATGTTTCTACATTACAGAATGAATGCAGTTTAACACCACATTAACTACTATGGCTCAATGCTATGGAATTCTGGGACTTGTAGTTTGGCAAGGAATCAGCACTCTTTGGCAGAGAAGGCTAAGACCTTGTCAGATTACAAGGCCATGATTCCACATTATTGAACCCATGGGAGTTAAAGTGGTGTCCAAGTCTGTCAAAAGCAGCCAAGGCTCTTAATGCTCCCTATTACCAGCAATTCATTTCAAACAGTTTCACAGCTAGAATCAAACAAAAAGTAGATCAATTTATAACTTTCTTCATTATCATAGCAGTTATTTAACTACTTTCCATGACCATTTACTTTGAAACATGTTTCATTCATTTCAATGGAACCCATTAAATGTAATGACCTGATGGGATTTATAACACATGCACATACAAAATCCTACCTTTGGTTGAGGCTGGATTTGATGGCTCATTCCTAGACAGCATTTCCCTATATTGTAATGATCATATCTGAATAGTCCTTGCATAAGAAAACTATAAGAAATTAATGGTGTCACCATAAGTCGGCAGGCAAGAAAGGCACACACACAATGAAATATGCCAACCTTTTTACTAACCAATGAGAACAAAATATAGTATGCAGTGGGTCTTCTGCCTTCCGGGTCAAAAAGGCTTTAAAGGATGGACATTGCAAGCTATGACCCTGAAGGCAGGGTTTAGAGCCTTCCCACATGCAGGGTGACCCAGGATCTCTATAGTAATGAGTGCTAGACTCAGAAATAGTGAACCAAAACAGGATTTATTGAAATAACAACCAGTAATAGTGCTGGTGGTTCAAAGGCTTGAGTTGGTTGCAAAGAGTCCTTTAAACAAAGGGAAAGCGTTCATTTGTCTCATGCAAAGCGAAGGTACCTCTCTTTAGATCCCAGGTGTCCTGCTCCTCTCTGGTCTTTGTAGGCCCACGAAGTCCTGTAAAAACCCCAAAATCCACAGTCTCTGTTGAGGACGGACCTCCTGTGCACTGCAGCTTGGTTGAGAGAGCAGGTAGACTCTGCAGGTGAACTAAGAATGCTGTGTCCAAGCAAGCTTAGGTTCCAGCCTTGCTTCGTCCATTGAAATCTCTGGAATGAGCCAGAGAGGAAATGCTGCCTCTCACAGCTTGACCTCTGGAAGAGGAGGAGTTGGGGGCGGAGATTCAAAAGTACCTGTTTGTATTCCTGTGTGTGAAACATTCCTTTTAGGAAACTCAAGTTAAGAGACCATTCTCTGTAAAAGTAAAGCCTCATAGTTTATTGAAACCACTATGCATCTTTACTGTTCAAGACAGCCAAGTAAACAACATATTCTTGTTTTTATTTCACCTGAAGAGCTCATGTGTCTTCTTGAGCATTCTACGGTAGTGAAGAACATAGCCTATGAAACAATAAAAGGTGGCAGCAAAAGGAACCTTAATAATAAATTAGTGGCAGCAAAGAAAAATATAATATAAAGTGTTAGCATCCCTCTGTTCTTTCTTGCGTGTGCCTTGTCCTCACGGCCTTTGCTGGCCTATCTGTTGTCCAGTCTTTATTGCACCCATCATAATGTACCTGGGTTTTCATCTGCAGATCCCAGATTGCCTTGTTTTACCCACATTTTCCCATTTCTGATTTAGTTTTTCTTAATATCTGCAGCCAAAAGCAATCAATAGCCTGTTTTGAAATTTCCTTGGAAATATGAAAGTAGTTCTTTCTTTCTTTCTTTCTTTCTTTCTTTCTTTCTTTCTTTGTATTTACCTATAGATCAGGACATCACCAAAATGCTATAAACTGTGAGAGCGGAAACAAATATAAAAATAAACATGTCTCGGAATAGTTTTTTTCTTTTTAAAAAAGCCAAACCCCTTGACTACAAACATCACAGAGCAATAAAGGCCCATTTGTTTCAGCAGAAACTTATCTATTTCTCTTTGATTTTTTTTTCATAGGGAAAATATACTTTCAGTGATGTTGGATATTTTTATATATCTGCATGTCTCATAAAAATATGCTACAGATAATTATGACTAACTTAATAAGTAGGACCAGCAAAATCTTTTGTGTGTGTGTGTGTGTGTGTGTGTGTTTAGAGGGTGCTGATCTGTACTTCAGAAGTGAATGACAGGACTGTGGCTAATTGTGCAAATACAGGCCAGACTTACTTACATAATGGTTAATTAAAGATTTTTTTTCTATTCTACATGCCACCCAACTTGGCACAGATAGCTTTAGAATCTAGATCAGTCTCACCGTTTCTTCTTGTGCTAGGCTTCTCGGATACTGGGAAATATCTGAAATGTTATCATTTAATTTTAATAATGTATTATTATGTTTGATGTGGATGTTGGGATCTGGGTGGTTTGGTATTTTGTCTTTGTCCAGTCTTTACCGCATTGAATGTTTACCAACATTTGTTATAAACCACCCTGAGTCTCCTTGGGGAGATAGGGTGGGATATATATAAAGTTTTATTATTATTATATTATTAAAAGTGCCTGAAGACCAGTTTAATGTTTTAATAATAGTAACTCAATTCAAATTGGCAAATTGGTATAATACACATATTCAAGACATGTTACTTGAGAATACAGCTTATCATTTATTGATTGGTGGATATAGACGGAATATTTTAATTTTGATTGATTGTTGTTGGTTTCTTTAACTGTTGCTGTTTTTAACTTGTTGTATTAATGGTTTTATATTTTCTGTTGTTTTCCGGCATCTATTTGCTGCCTGTTAGCTGCTCTGAGTCGTCCCCCCCTTGGGAGTTAAGAAGAGCAGGGTAAAAGTACTCTAAATAAATAAATAAATAAATAAAATACTGATGTGTATAGGAAAGATGTAGACCACCTCCAGGGAGCTTCACTCAATAGGAGGACCTGTTGATCAATCAATCGCATAATAACATAAGAGTTGGGATCCTGTATGGCAGTTATTAATAAGTACTTTGCAGTTACTGTTTGTACTATCTTGACTGTCATGCATTCATGACCCCCAGTTTAAGGATTACGTAGAGGCTAAGTCCCAGAACCCTAATTTACCAGAAAACAGCAGCTCAGATCAATGAAGGTCTGCTTCTTTGTTACTTAGAAAGTACCTGGCTGTCATTGCCACCCACACTTTGCACAAGCAATCGGCTATATGAGGGTGAATTATAACAGGGACCCTGATTCTACCTGTCACAATGGGAATTGTTCATGGGGCAGGGCAGGCTGGAACGGGGGACCTGACATCAACCAGCAGCTTTTTAAGTGACAGGGGAACAGTGAGGATGATGGAAGTTGCGCCTGAATTCACTGACTAGCACTTTAAACAGAAGTGTGTATGCATAACTGAAGATTACACAGGTTGTAGCCTAAATGTGTAATTCAAGCTCTTCAAAACATACTACCTGTTTGTGTTCATATTAACAGGAACAGGATGACATAAAATATTGGTGGCCTTCTGTTTTGACATATTTATAAGGATGTAACTGCTTTGATCTAGAATTAGCTGCCATTCAAGTCTCCCCGAGATTCTTTCTGATCCCACAAACTGATAGGCATCACAGCTACAAGAAAAGAGGAATTGATAATAGAATTGTCTCTCCACATTTGGATTGTTTTTTTTTAACTTTTGTAAATTTGATTACTTACAGATTTGATTGAAAATATTTTCTCTAGGAAATACTAGGTCATCTAGTATGACTCTATGGTCAACTTTCTCCGGACATGCTAGAGATTTCTAGAGATGTCATCTTTTGAGAGATCCCTAGGTCCTTCAACGTGATTCTATGATTAGGTTCCAGTGCAAGTCAGCCACAGAGCTGTGCTGGGAGACCTAGAAATTCAATTTTTTATTTGTGATTTATCATTTTCATGGGGGTCCTGTGACTCAGCAAATATGAAGGAATGACTGTAATTTATGAAGCAGGTGGTCAAACCAGAGGAAAGTATCAGCTGATGGGTTCCAGAATGCCTTCACCAAGTGGCTTCCTAAACAATGGATTCGATCCAGTCAAATTCAAGATTGTACTTGAGATGCTTATGTTGGATAGGAAACCTCCTGAACTGGAATGAACTGAACATTTTGAGTAAGGCAAGGAAGTTGGTTATAAGGGACTGAATAAAATAAAAATCATGAGCTGTCTCCAAAGCTAACATAAACATTTCTAATGGGAATATTTACTGTCCTGATTTGTTTCTAGCTACAACTGCTGTTTTGGAATTATGTTTTATGCTTGTTGTGAACCACCCTGAGCCTATTGGGAAGGGTAGTATACAAGTTGAAATAATAAATAATAAATAAATAAATCTGTATTTTTGAATCTACAGTGAAACTATCTAGCAGAGTTTACTAAATGCAAAATAAACTTCATATTTCCATTGTATATGGATTGATGTTTGGCAGTGATCTTGACAAGGTTTCTAAAAAAAATTCTGGTCATTGACAGGAACCACACCACAGCTATTTTAGCATAAGACATGTTGGGATCAATAGAATTTTCTCTTGAGGACAGAATATTGTGAGAAAAAGACTTCTTATATAAAATAATAATAATTGCTTAGACATATAGGGAAGATAATTGATTTTAAGTTTGTGGCTCTTTATCCATCATCTCTCTCTCTCTCTCTCTCTCTCAATGTCTCTTATTCCCTCTTCATTTTAAAATTTTGTGCAGTGTTCACACACATGTGCACAACAGAATCCAAACATCTTTTAAAGAAAGAGTCAAAAACAGTAAAATCAAGATATTGCTCCTTTGAACAATCACGCAGAAGGAGATTGGGAGGGTGAAAGTAAAGTAAGCAAGCTCCAATACTTTTATTGTTCAGAATGTGTATGTGAAGGAACAGTGAGGAGACAGATCTTAAATGCCCTTTCTTGCAAAGATGCCCAATGATTATGAGACCTAGGTCACACTTCTCAGGTACTGTGTCACCCAAATACAGACTGTTTTTGCAATCCACCATTGTCATGTACCTAAAAAATGCCTCTATATAGAAATCAACAAATGCTCTCCCGAAGCTCCATCAGATGGTGATCATACCATCACCACTTCCATCATAACATTCCTAGAGGCACTGCAGATGGTACATTGAGACATTTAGTGTTATTACCTCAGAATTAGGATGATATTTATAATAAAAGTAACTATGTATTGTCGAAAACTTTCATGGCCGGAATCACTGCATTGTTGTGTGTGTGTGTGTGGGGGGGGGGGGGTTCGGGCTATATGGACATGTTCTAAAGGCATTCTCTCCTGACGTTTCACCTGCATCTATGGCAAGCATCCTCAGAGGGTGTGAGGTATGTTGGAACTAGGAAAATGGGGTTTATATATCTGTGGAATGTCCAGGGTGGGAGAAAGAACTCTTATCTGTTGGTGTGAATGTTTCAATTGGTGTGAACGTTTCAACCTTGATTAGCATTTGATGACCTGGCAGTTTTTTGGTGTGGCTTGTTAGTGCCTGGGGAATCTTTTGTTGAGATGTGATTAGCTGTCCCTGATTGTTTCCTCTCTGGAGTTTCCCTGTGTTGGGGTGCTGTTTTGCTGTTATAATGTTAGAGTTTTTAAATACAGATTTTGTTCATTTTCATGGTTTCCTCCTTTCTGTTGAAATTTTCCACATGCTTATGGATTTCAATGGCTTCTCTGTGTAGCCTGACATGGTAGTTGTGAGAGTGGTCCAGCATTTCTGTGTTCTCAAATAATATGCTGTGTCCAGGTTGGTTCATCAGGTGCTCTGCTATGGCTGACAAAAGATTCCTCCAGGCACTAAAAAGCCACATCAAAAAACTGCCAGGTCATCAAACGTTGAAACATTCACACCTAGCTCTAACAGACTTTTTATCCCACCCTGGACATTCCACAGATATATAAACCCAATTTTCCTAGTTCCAACAGACCTATCAACCTCTGAGGATGCTTGCCAGAGATGCAGGCGAAACATCAGGAGAGAATGCCTCTAGAACATGGACATATAGCCCGAAAAAACCTACAACAATGCCATAAAAGTAACTATTTTCAAGGAGGTGTGGCCACATCCATACTCACGTTGCAATTATTTTAGACTCTTGACCACTATTTGAACTAGTTACCCATGTGGTCTAGACTTGGTACCGAAACCTCCTTCTCTTTTACCATTGGATCAACTGTTTTTGCTGTTCTTTATTTAATCGATGCTGAGTGCCTTCATTCTTCAGGTTGCTGTTTTGTTCCAAAGTCCTGCATCCCCAAGGCATGATGGGAGAGGCCTCTGTTTATAGAAAGTAAGTATGTATGTGAGAGAGAAGAGAGAGAGAAAATGTGGCATATTTATGTGGATCATTCCCCAATATAGAAAAGCAAAAAAATATTATTTTTTTTTAAAAAAATGTGTGCAACTATCCCTTTCTCCATGGTACGTAGGTGGTAGGAGGTTTTTGTTTATAGAATCATGCAAATATGGAGCCATAAAATCATGGAATCATAGAGTTGAAAGAGATCGCATGGACCATCTAGTCCATTTCTATGCTGTGCTGGACAAGCACAATCAAATTACCCCTGACAGATGGCCATCCAGCCTCTGTTTAAAAGCTTCCACAGAAGGAGCTTCCACCATACTCCAAGGCAGAGAGTTCCACTGTTGAACAGCTATTACAATCAGGATGTTCTTAATGTTCAGGTGGAATCTCTTTTTCTGTAATTTGTACCTACTGCCCCGAGTCCTAGTCTCCAAGGCAGCAGAAAACAAGCCTGCTCCCTCCTCCTTATGACATCCTTTCACATACATGGCTATCATGTCTGCTCTCAATCTTCTCTTCTGCAGACTAAATAAACCCAGATCTTTAAGACTTTCCTCATAGGGCATGGTCTCCAGAACACTGATTATTTTAGTCATCCTCCTCTGGACAAATTCCAGCTTGTCAAGATCTTTTTTTAATTGTCCGGAAATGGACACAGTATTCCAGGTGAAGTCTAACCAAAGCAGAATATAGAGGCACCACGAGTTCTCTTGATCTAGACATTATACTCCTTTTGGTGCAGCCCAAAATCATATTGCTGCTGCATCACACTGTTGGCTCCTGTTTAACTTGTTGTCCACAAAGACTCCAATATCTTTTTCACATGGACTGTTGTCTAGCCAAGCATCCCCATTCTGTATTTCAATTTTTTTTGCCTAAGTGTTGTATCTTACATTTGTCCTTGTTGAAATTCATTTTGTTAGTTTTGGCCCAACTCTCTAATCTATTAAAGTCACTTTGAATTCTGATTCTGTCCTCTGGAGAATTAGCTATGCCCCCTAGTTTGGTGTCATCTACAAACTTGATAAGCACACCCTCTAAACCTTCATCTAGTCATTAATAAAGATGATGAACAGTACTGGGCCCAGGATCGAACCCTGCCACACTCCATGAAAGTTATGGTAAGCACTCTTTGGATTTGCTCAACCAATTACAGATCCCCCTAATAGTAATATTGCCTAACCCATATCTGACTAGTTTGTTTGCATGAATGTCATGGGGGACCTTGTCAAAGGCCTTACTGAAACCAAGATATGCTACACCCACAGCATTCCCTGCATCTACCAAGCTTGTAACTCTATTGAAAAGGAGAAAAGAGTAATCTGGCATGACTTGTTTTTGGCAAATCCATTGAATTCTACTAATCATAGCATTCATAAGTGATCGCAGACTGCTTCCTTAATGGTCTTTCCCATTTCCCCCCCAAAAAACTGATATATTTTTTGAAAAGACCGAGACAAAGATGACTGCTGAGTAGTTCTATTTTTTTCCCTGTCTCCTGTCAGCATTCCACCATCTTCTCCATGCAGAGGTCCTCCTCTTTTCTTGTTCTTCCTTTTTCTACTGAAATAACCAAATAACCCCCTTTTTATTGTTTTTATGGTTTCGCATTGAACAGCAGTGTACAAGTTATATACAGTGAAGTTTGCATGGGATATAACCATGAATCTATGGCTGTAGCATTATGATTGCCAATTTCATGTAGGCACCAAGCAGGGCCGTAGCCAGGATTTTGGTTCGGGGGCTGAGTTTGGTTCGGGGGGCTGAGACTGGGTGAAAGAGGGTCTACCCTAGCAAACCTTTTGTATTGTTATCCCAATAACCCCATTAATGTGGGATATAATGAGCATGGTGATCAGATCATGATAAGAATAAACATAACAGTTTAAATAATGTACCAGTAAGGCCTTCTTGCGGACAACCCTGAGAATTTCGGGGGGGGGGGGGCTGAAGCCCCCTTAGCCCCCTGGCTACATGCCTGGCACCAAGAGTCTTTTTGGATGGCTGGATGATGGGATGGATGAAATGAAAGTGAGAGAGAAAGACCTGGCAGTAACATCATGTCTTGGAATTAAGCCCATTTCAGCTATTGATGTCAAAGGATCTGCGAAACAGAAGGGAGACTAAGCCACATATTATTTCCTTATGACAATTATATTTCTTACAAACTTGCCATTCCTCTCAGAAAGCTGAGACCTAAAATATGTCACTAGAATCCACTACATGTCCTGGGGTAACAAATGAGTTATTTGGCATATTTTCCTCTTGTATTTCCTCTTCACACAACCTAACAAACAATAGGCTAAGTGGGCTGATTGTGTGTGTTTTGGGAGAAAGAAAGGTGAAACATTGATAAGCCTAGTCCAAGGCTATTTCTATCCCTTCCCCTCTGCAAATATTTATATCAAGTGCATATGCTTTGCCTCTTGGCCATTATGGAAATGTCAGAGGTATAATTGGCAGCTGTGAATAGCAGCACCTGCAAACAGCTCAGGGCTTGTTCCTGTGGTCTGGCAACATTCTTATTCTATGCTTTAAATAAAGCCTAACTCAGTGAGACAGAAATAACTGACAGTTGATGATTGATTATCACCCATCACGCAATGGCTGACGTCTACCCTTCACCAAGTCTATTTGCAACCTCATCCCAGGTCTCATTGATATGGGAATGGCACCAAGGAGAAGGAACATTAGGTGCACCAGATGAATTTAGACTAGTATGCTTGTTGGACTATCACCTCACTTCTGTGGAAAAGAGATACAAAGATCATAGTGCAGGTGACTGAAAAAGTTTAATTAACACTCCTCTGTAGATGTAGCTGGAGCACCTGCTTGTCCAGTTTTGATGGATTCATTTCAATTGGTGAAACCCGAGGATGTGGACAAGATACTCGGAGGGATGAGAGCGGCCACATGCATCCTAGACCCTTGCCCATCCTGGCTTGTAAAGGAAGCCAGAGGGGGTTTGGCAGAGTGGGTGAAGGTGGTGGTTAATGCCTCCCTTCGGGAAGACAACATTCCAGCCAGCTTAAAACAAGCTGTTATAAAACCGCTGTTGAAGAAACCATCACTGGACCCCACTCAATTCGTCAACTATTGGCCAGTTTCCAATCTCCCCTTCTTGGGCAAAGCCATACCCCTTCATAGACCATTATAACTTCCCCTTTTTCCAGACCTCTTTACAAGTTATGGAACAAGTATCCCTATGAGAGTGTCTCAATAAAGACAATTAAAACAGGTGTTCTGTCGTCTGTCTTCTCAAACTAAAATTCAGTACATTTTACTCTTTTTTTGTAACAAGGGTTAGGCAACACATCTCAGTCATTTGTACATAAGTCAGAACAAGTACATTTTAAAAGTGTAACTTCAGATAGATAGATAGATAGATAGATAGATAGATAGATAGATGATAGAGATAGAGATAGAGATTAGCTTTGGGTTGCATCTGTTTTGCTGTCTGTGACCTTATACAGAAGATTTCCCCTCACTTTCTGTCCCTGTGAGAAATGGATTTTGAAAATGTTGTTTTGTTGTGGAAACAAGGATTGGTAGAGACACCTTTCCCCCCATGATAACTCTTTTAGGGGTGAATTTCCCTTCCTCAGGATAGATTTCTCTCACTTCCTGTTGCCTCAAACCCCCCTTCCCCAATTCTTAACTATGAATAATTTGTAAGTTGAATGTTTGTAACTCGGAAACTGCTTGTACACTCACCACATTGGCTTGTGTTAGAGATACAGGTTTCATGTGAAAGTGAAAAAATGTAAATTAAAAATGCTATTTTTAACCTGAGCAAACATCTCTAAGAATCCCTCTAGTGTGACTCTGTGGTCAGCTTCCACCAGAGCTTAACCACACAATTGTGCTGAACAACCTACACATGCATAGAGAAATGTTTTCTCTGGGTATCTTTAGATTATCCAGCACAATTCTATGATGGAAGTTGACCATAGAGTTGCACTGGGGGGAATCGGATTCTAGAGAGACCATATTAATAAATCCATGAAAATTCAAATCAGCACAAGTGAAAATTCCAAATGTTTAGTGTCAATTACGGAATCCTGGGAGCATGTTTCTAGTGATGAGCAAGGTAGATGGTGAACAAACATATTCTTTAAAAGATCTGTGAATATAGAGATGCTTTCTACTACTGCACAAAAATGTATTTTATAGGAAGAGAGGATGAGATACAGCCCTCCCATTAGCTTTATGGGATGTCAATGTGGTGTCCAGAGGTTACCCACCCTTATATATTATTTCAATGATTGTGAAAGAGAATGAATGATAAAAATTGACTGTCCTCCACCTGGACAGTTAATTTACACCAGAGAACTCAGGAGGAGGGTGAGCAGGAGGAGGGCAGAGGAAGGCAGGCATTTTACACAAAGGAGAAAAAGTATGTGAGAGGAAAGACAGAACATAAAGCACAGGGATGAGGGAAGTCTCTTGGAATGGTGAATCAGCATTTGAGACAGAGTAGGACTGTGGGCAGCTCTTGGAGTGCTGCATCTCCTCCCATGTCCCATTGAACCTCCGCCTTGATATTTTGAAATGAATAAATAGGCCACAGAGACTGGGGGGGGGGATAATGTCACTTTGGTTTTGGGTACTTTTGGGTCTTATTTTCTTTTTAGTTCATTTTCTATTTCTTAAAGCCTCCACTGAGTGCAAAATGGCTGGCAGGGACATGACAAAATTGCCTCTCATTTATTTATTTATTTATTTCAATTTATTCGTCACCACTCCCGTCAGGCTCTGGGCGACTTACAAGTGTTAAAAAGACCATAAAATACAGATAAAAACACAAGATTAAAACTATACAATTAAAATTATACAATAGTGCACGGGCACCAGAAATTACTCCCATGGCCTCCCATAGTAGAGGCCTGGGGTTATTTACTAGGCATGAGAAAAAAGTTATGAAAATAAAAAGAAATCGAAAGGGATTCGTATGTATGGGACTTTCAAGTTTATACGCATCGCAGGGCCAATCCCGGAAGTGGACTTTCTTTTCCGCACCTCGCTGGGCCCAAATTTTTGTTAGATTAGTAACTATTTCGGATGCCCACCCAACAGGAAAATTTCCCCCTCCAAAATAGCTTTGCAGACATAACTCACAGTCAAATCGGGGCCTTTCCATGCTTGGAGCCTAATTAGAGTGAAAGGCCTCCTCCAGGAAGTGAAAAAGGAGGCGGAAACGATAGAGAGATCCAGATCGGGACTCCTAGAGGGGCTGGAGGACTGACGAAAAAAGCGATTTAAACACCCAGGAAGGGGGTTTAGATAGAAGGACAGAGTAGAAGGACATAAGAACTGCTGAGAGAAGGGCAGCAGGAGTGAAAAAAGCACGGAGAGGAGAAGGAAGAGATCAGAATCAAGAAAAGCCATAGAGTTCAAACGGAGGTCCTAGACTGCTATGGTAACACTGAATGGGAAAAAGCTGGAGTGACGAGAACTCTACAGATTAGCAAGGCCTGCACCAGAGGTGGGCATTGGCAACTATTTTATTTAATAATATTAATAATAATATATTAATGCATTATATGTCCCTGCAAAGAAACCCTGTCCTTTAATAATATTAATAATAATATTAATAATAATATATTAATGCATTATATCTCCCTGCAAGGAAACCAAGGGAAATGTTGCCCCTTGATTTGCCTGTGCTTAAAACAGTGTCAGTCCTGTTTCCCTGCTTTGCCTACTTTAGAACTACTAACGAATTTCGTTAGTAAGTACGTTACATTTTAGAAATTTTTGGAATTTTTTTTGTAAGTCTTTCTATTACTAATCAAAAAAATCCCCCCCCATTAGATTTTTGATTCCCTATTTTTGGGTTCTAAACCAGGGCTGTCAACTGGCGGCCCAGGGCCGAGATCCGGCCCCGTAGCCTGTGGACACGGCCCCACCTATGCCCTCAGCCGCCATTTTTAAATTTGAAAAAAAATCGAATTTTTTTTTTTAAAAATGGCGGCCGGGGCGGGGGAGGCGGGGCAGGGAGGAGGAAGAGAGCTAGCTCCTCCTCCTTTTCAGCGCCCCCTCCCTACCTAGGGGCGGGAGCCGCCGAAAAAGGGCAGAAGGCGGCGCCAAGAGCAGCGCGTCACAGGCCTGGCGTGACGCTGCCCCTGCCGCCTTCTCTGCCCTCGCACACCCTCCCTTCCTAGGGCGGAGGGCGCGAAGGAGGAGGAGTGGCGGCGCCAAGAGCAGAGCATCACAGGCCTGGCGTGACGCGCTGCTCTTGGCGCCGCCTACTCTCCTTGGCGCCCCCTCGCCCCTAGGAAGGAGGGCGCCAAAAAGGAGGAGTAGGCGGTGCCAAGGGGCAGCGCGTCACGCCAGGCCTGTGATACGCTGCTCTTGGCGCCGCCTTCTGCCCTTTTCGGCTGTTTTAGGAGGGGGGGCCTGGGGTTGGGGGGCGGGGCCTGGGGGCGGGGCTGAGCAGCCCCCTAGGTCATCAGTGACCTCTTATCCGGCCCTGGACCCCGTAGAAGTTGGACAGCACTGTTCTAAACCATGCCTTTTATTTACTGACTGAATGCCTGTACAAACAGAAAGGTCTTACAAGGTCTCATGACCTCAGGGGGTGTAGGAAACACTTTTTTACAACAAAAATTTTTTTTTTCATATTTTGGGGGAGGAATGGGAGGCATGGGGCATCAAAAGCAGACTTGGGAGCTATATGTGGTTTGTACGTTCCTCACATTTGCTCTATGTTCTTTTTCAGTAGAGATATTTCAAACCTTCTCTTGGAGAAATGAACCATCCCACCAACAAGTGATAATTTACATGTGAACATCCTGATCCTCAGTGTCTACTTTGTGCCTCACACAGCTAATATCCAGAATCATGATAATGCAGCACATAGTTAGTCATCATGATTACTACTGCAGTATTACTACCAAAGTGGAGAGATAGGAACTTGTGATTTATTCTGCCTCTAGTGACAAAATGTCTTGTAGGGCTTTGTGAGCTATACAGCTTGGCTTGGGTGGAATGCACCATTTGTACATTCCATCCACTGCTTCACTGGCAATTGGAAAATGACTCAAGTTAGCCCTCCAGCCTATGCTCTTATTGAGATATGCATCAGTGACTGAGGTGTGATGAGAGGGTCTTTACAGTTGAGGCTTTTCCACGCTGGCGCTGAATCTTCAGAACTATCTCCTGCAAAACTGCCTTTTTGTTTTATTTTGGTTTTAAATACCTTATTGTTTTTTTAAAGGGACAGCAGTAGAGAGCAACAGAATCGGAATGGCAGATTCTTTGAGTCAATTTCAAAGTTGAATACTGGATTTAAATCCAATTACTTCAAGTTCTCTAATTTAGTTGAACTAGATTTCTAATCACAGATTGAGTGGAATTGTTTTAATGGCGTTGTGGTTTTAGGCTGGGTTTTTATGTATTTTAATATGTTGTTGTAGTCGTTTTTAAATTGTATAGCATTGAATTTTTGCTGTTATGCCGGTCTGAGTCCCTCGATAGAGGTGAGAAGGTCGGGGTACAAAAGTTTTAAATAAATAAATAATTAATTAAAATGATTCAGCATGATTTCCTCTGTTCTGGGAATAATTGTGTCTATGTGCAAATTGGAGGAAGTTTTGTTTCAGATTCATTTTTGAACTTTTAACCAAAAATTAAAATTTTATCCATATTCTGGACTGAAATAATCTGCTCTTTTTTAAAAAAAATTACAGGGAAAAATAATTAAGTGACACTTTCCATAACCCACACAGAAATGTAGATCCTATACTAAGAAATTGTTGTGTGAGGAGGAAAGATCTCTCTGCCTGTGCATCCTTTGAGGCCTACTGATGCAGCAAGTGGAAAAAGGAAAACAACACAGACAAAAGTTATAGCCAGTTGGCATTCTTCTGCTGCTGTTTCATATAGTCACTGCGCTTGTAGGTTAACTTAACCTGAGTTATACCTCTTCAATTCATTCTCAGTGACTGCACTAATCCACAATAACCTAAAAAAGGTTTTAAAATATTGCTCCAAATTACAGTGTGACATTCTGGATCCATTTCTGACAGGTATGCATTCGTTTCACTTATCCAGATGGAGTTAATTTGGCTGAACTATGCTGACCCAGGTTCAGGATTTTGAAATGTAAATGGTACAAATGTAACTTTCCTTGCCAACAAAGTAGTTCAGTGTTCAGATTTCCAAGATCTGTCTTCGAAACAGACCTTATAAGGAGGTTATTCTCTCTGTTGGGTTTCCTGCAGTCATTAATCTATTACTTGTTTCAACAATAGGAAGAAATATGGGATGAGATCACTAGGATCACTTGTCTGGTGATGACTGCAGAACACTTCTTTTCAATAAAGATTTAAATCTGTCAAAAGTTACATTTATCATATTGTCATATACACAGGCATGCATCTATTTTAATATCTTCAAAGTCCATCTCAAGTAAGAAACTCCAAGTGTGTTCAGAAGCAATTTTGAAAATCATTTTGAAAATTGAATCCTCCTAGCCATTGTTGGGAATGAAGAAACAGAATCCTAGAGTTGGAAGAAACCAAAAGGGTCATCCAGTCCAATCCCCTGCCATGCAGGAAAACATGAAGCACTGACTACAGATAATCATCCAACCACTGCTTTAAAAGTGCTGGTCATTACCTTTAAAGCCCTAAGCTGCTAGGGTTCAGGCTGTTTGACCAACTGCATCTCCTCTTACAAACCAGCTCGGGTGCTGCAGTCAGCAGAGGAGGCCCTGCTTTCAGTCCCACCCCATCTCTAGTGAGGCTGGTGCGAACGAGAAAGAGTGCCTTCTTCGTGATCACCCCCACCTCTGGAACTCCCTCCCTAAATAAATAAAGATGCCCCCACTCACTTCTCTCCTTCAAAAAACAACTGAAATTTTATTTTTGCTCATTAACATATGGAGAGGAGGAGGATTAGACAATGAGAGATCACTACTGGACCTTTCTTCGAGAACAATGGTTGTTTCTAGGCTCTGGCTTCACAATTCAATCCACGTGATTTTGTGAATTTTGGTTGGCTCCTTTAAATTAATGTGGATGTTTTTTTATTGTTTAGGTTTTATGTCATTATATAATTTTGTTGATTATATTTTGTTTAATTTGTTGATGTTGAGTTCTAATGTTCTTTCCCTATGTGAGGTTATTCTGGATTATTTGTTGGCACTTTTTTTGTTTATGGGGACATTGCATGTTTGCTTTTTTGTATGTTGAAATCTGCCCTGAGTCCCCTTGGGGACATAAGGCAGAATATAAATAAAGTTTTAAGATTTTTATTATATTATATAAAAACCTTTAGCAAAGAAATTCCACCATGCTCTGAGATAGCACATTCCACTATTGAACAGCTACTACAATTAATTCTTCCTAATATTCAGGTGGAATCTCCTTTCCCTTTAGTAGAAAACCATTGCTCCATGTCCTAGTTCTGGAGTGCCAGAAAAAAAGCCTGCTCTGTCTTCCTTTCAAATATTTAAACAAATTGATCATGTCCTCCTCAAAACCTTTTTTTTCCAAACTAAACACACCTAGCTCCCTCAGCTACTCTGCATTACGCTTAGCTTCCAGGCTTTTGACCATTTTGGTTGCCCTTCTCTGCACATGTTCCAGCATGTCAATATCCTTATTGAATTGTTGTTCCCAGAACTGGATACAGTATTCTAGATCAGGTCTGACCAAAACAGAATAGAGTGGTACTATTACTTCCTTCAATATTGATACTATACGTGATCCTATTGATGCAGTCTAGAATCACATTGGCTTTTGTAACTACCACATCACATGGAGTCATGTTTAGCTTATATTCTACTAAAATTCCTAGATCCTTTTCACAGTAGTAGTAGTCATTAGGAAATTATTATTATTATTATTATTAAAATTATTATCTCACTTTTTCCCCAGTTGGGATACAAAATGGCTGACAACTTTCCAAAAAGCAATATAGTTAAAAACACTAGCTTCTGCTTTACCGATCATCAAGATGCATGTTAAAAAAGCGGCTTTGAGTTAACTATATCGCTAAGACCTATGCCTTGATAAGGACAATCTTTGTGTGTACAAACAAACTCTTCGCTTTGCCTTGATGCTTATGTAATTTGGACACTGAGTATGTATAGCGTGAGGGAAAACCAAGTACTTTTGTGTGGTTTCCTTAACCTAAATAATGAATTATTGTATTGTTCTATATCCAGAGGCTGGAATCCAACTCAGAATTAAGCCCACTGATCTCAATCAGCTTAAGTGCACTTAACTCTGTCTTGGATTGTGTCCAAATTGTGTTCCATATGTTGAGCTTTTGTTTTTATCTCTTTGTGACAAGTCTAGCTTAGAGCAATGTGAAAACAGATTTTAGTATCCCACGCCACTTCATGCACATTCTCTACTCAGGCAGACATATGCACTCCTAGGGAGAGCTACATTCTCTCTTCCACATGCTCTGAAACCTGCCATTGTTTTTCCTATAAAAGTTATGAATATTTCAAATTTCCCTCCCAGTTTAGTTGGCCACTTCTTTCCTGTCAAACAGAGAAAGAATCAAAGAACTACAAGGAATTTTAAAGAATCTTTTACATGGAACTTAATCATATACAGTGTTCTCTCGCTACTTCACGGTTCGCTTATTGCAAATTTGCTGTTTCGTGGATTTCAAAAAATATTAATTTAAAATATATATCATGGTACTTTCACTGTTTTGTGGGGTTTTGCCGCCACCGCTCTCCAAGGCGCTTTCCCTCCTCAGTTCTCCCTCCATCCAGCCTTCCTTCATTCCTTTCCTTCACTTTATTTTAAGTTTATAAAGACTTGAAATAGTGTATAACTACTAAAATAATGTATAAATATTAAAATAAATAGATCATTCCTACATCACGGTTTTTCACTTATTGCGGGAGGTCCTGGAACGTAATCCCCGCAATAAGTGAGGGAACACTGTAAAGCAAAGAGGAAGGCCTCAATTTGGGAGGTATTTTAATAATCTACTGTGGTACTCAGCAGCAGCAGCAGCAACAACAACAAAAACCGAAGGACAGACAGACAAAATAGTTCCTCGGCCTATGTTCTGTGTTGTATTTCAAATTTGCAAATGTGTGAATCATCTGCATTTACAAGAGTGCTGTACTGTACATGTTTTGGTAGTAACAGTATGACTTTTCCCAGGATAAAATAAAATGGCCTAGTTTATCCTCTTTTTGGCTTATGAAACCAGCCACTATCCTAGTCACATTCACTGCCGGAATCATTGAGTATCACCATGGATCCTTGCAGTGTGGGGACCTGTCGCCCTGTCCCAGCTTCCCTCTGCCTCATGACATGGGGAAGTTTTTCTGAGCCAACTGGACAAATATTTCCTAATGGAAAGATGAGGAGCCTCTGGTTGTCTGCTGCCAGCATGTTTTTGTGGAAGTTCAACCATGAAGCTGCCCCAGAAGTACTTATGGGGGTGTGATGGGAGCCATTGGGCTCCATGACTGAACTACTGAACTTCAGTTACTTCCATAGAAAAATAGTAAGTGTGAAGAGATATCTAGTCTTCTTTAAGCTTTTATGCTTGCTCATTTGTAAGCAGAATTACTCAATTGCTTAACACTAGGAAAATATGGTTCTGGATTTCATGAAAGGCCGGCATATTATTTAATTTACTTTTTTGTGAAATATCCTGCCTTATGTACACCAAAATATGTCTGGTTTGAGATACTAAGAACCTTTACATGGTTGGATGGGGTTACCTTCAGCTGCTCTGCTTCCAGACAAGAAAATGACTTCTACTTACCCTAGCTTCTGCTCCATCAAATTGCCTTTCTTGCTGTCACTAGTCATCTATAATATAAAAACCTTTGACTGGACTGATTCTTCTGTTGGCCTCCACACTGCATACGGTAATGCACTCCACAACTGTAGAGAGAAAGATAATGAGTTATTTATTACTGTTTGGCAGTGATTAGTATACCCCTGTAGTGAAATGATGGAAATGCCAATGGCAGGGACCATGACTGAAGAATACATGAGCTGATTAGCCAGCTGGGAATAATTCTGTAGGAATGGTTATACCTGGGTAGGTGAGAGGCACCATTGGTTCCTCTGGTTCTGACCATAGCAACAATGTTGGCAGAGTCATTGAGCCCATCCCCACCCCTCCAGATATCAGGGGTCAATTTGTGTAATATCTTGTGTGTAGTCAAGAGTCACAGAAACATTCATTTAGTATCTGAAACACTTGAGCATGAGTGTTGAAGACATGGTCTCTTGGAGATCTTGCATTCATAAGGCCACCATAGGTCAATGTTGACTTGACGATAGTTACCAATAACAAAGAAGTCTAGACACCAGATTTAATTATTTAAGTAATTTGATTCTTTTTTCCCAGCCATTTTAGACTAAAAAATATAAAGTTACACTGCAACCCATCTGTAACTTTGTAACTTTTTAAACAGTACCCAATGTAGAGGTTGTAGATCTTGTAGATCTATCACTGTGAATCTTGATAGGATCTGAAAAAATTGTTTCTTCTTCGAGGGCTCTGTGAATGCACACTTATGAAGTTTGCGCGCCAGCGCGGGCTTCCAACGGAAACTTTCCCAGTTTGAAAAGTTTTGGCAGTAGCTCCGCCCAGCCGGCCCGGAGGGCATAAAAGGCGCCTCCATGCGCGCCCACCCCATTCCTTTGTTTTCCGCCACTATGGCAACATCGGAAATTCGGCTGGTTGTGTGAGCATAGTATGTCCACAACCAGCTTCAAAAAGTGTTTATCCTGTGGTGGCAAGATCCCGGACTGCGACGGTCACTCGAAGTGCCTTCGGTGTCTCGGAGAGGGGCACGTTGTTCCTGTCTGCCGACACTGCCAGGCCTTCTCGTCGCAGACCAGAAGAGCGAGAGCCCGGAGGCTTCAGGCCTACCTGACGGAGCGTGCTCTCTGCCCTCCAGAGATAGCGACGGCTGTCCCATCTACCTCCTTGGGGTCCGGGGCGGCTGCTCCGGCCCCCACCGTGTCGACCGCTCACCCGGCTGGGAAGAAGCGTCCATGGAAGGAGAAGGGCACGAAGTCTGTCTCTTCGAAGACTTCGGCGCCAAAGAGGCCCTGCACCGTGATGACGGAGACGGTTCAGCTGCCTCCACCACGCCGGTCGTCGGCAAGCTCAATGGCGTCGGGCCTCTCCCAGAGGTCGGCCATTTCGAGGACTCCCTCCAACAGAGCTATGGAGATAGCTTTCCTGAGGTCGAGTGAGGAAGCCCGTAGAGCCCAGACCAGAGGCCTGGTTCCTGTGACTCCGGGCAAGTCTTTGGAGGCTGCAGCCTCGAGACCCCCGTCTCCGAAGAGACGCAGGACTCTGACATCGTCGGCGGCGGCGTCGTGCCCTGATTCCCCACCTGCCCCTGTTCTCGCTGTGGAGACAGGGGTAGAGCAGCAGACCATCTCGCCGGGAAACTCGGTACAGACAGTCGTCAGAGTTCCCCTGGCTCAGCCCTCGGTTCGTCAACTCTTTGTGATGTCTCCCGAGAAGGGCAGGCAGACAACACGGCTCGCAATGGCCCCAGCTTCAAAGAAGCCTCCCCCTGCATCGACGGTGGTGACCGCAGTCCCATCTACGTGGAGAACAGCACCGGCGGCGTCACTTCCAGCGGGACCGGAAGTGGTTCAACCACTATCGGAGGAAGAGGTCGAGGAAGGCGAAGCCCCGCGATCGGTGGTGTCGGGTCCATCTTGTCGGTCGCCATGGACCGGACACCTTCCCACAGAGGCTGTGAGCTGGAACCATCCTCGTCACCGACGGACTCCGCAAGAGCCTTCGGTGAACAGGTGGGCCGGATGGCAAGAGCTTTGGGCATACAGACGTATGTGCCAAGAAGATCCAGCGCCTGCCCCGTCTTCAGCGGAGTACAGGTCGAGGACTCTGCCCAGCCACATCTTCCCATGCTGGAACCCCTGGAAGAGGTGGTGAAGGCATCGTGGAAGACCCCGTCGTCTATTCCTCCCACGTCAGGGCGTATCGAGGCGTGGTACAAGATCAACAAGAGGGAGAAGGAGTGGCTGCACGATCATCTGACACCCAACTCGATGATCGTTACCTCCTCCCAGTCCTCAGGCAGGGAGTCCACAGCCCCCTCTGACCAAGAGGGAATGAGGTACGACACAGTCGGCAGAAAAATCTACCGAGCTGGACTTCTGACGAAGATGGCCAACTACGGGGCGTGCATGGGAGCCTACCACCAGATCCTCTGGGAAAGGGCCCAATCCTTTTTCCAGGATCTCTCCCAGGAACAACAGGCGGCACTGACCTCCATCTCTCAAGAGGCTCAGGTGCTAGCACACCACCAGATCCTGATGTCCCGCCACACTGGGGACACCTCAGGAAAGCTGCTGGCCCACGGTGTCGCCATCAGGAGACACGCGTGGCTGAAGTCGTCGGGATTGTCCTCCAATTCCCGGAAGGTCATCGAGGATCTGCCGTTCGATGCCCAGGGACTCTTTTTTGCGGGCACGGATGACAAGCTGAAGGCCAATCATGACTTCAAGGTCCTGACGGCCAAGTTGGATCGACCACCGGCGCAACCCAGAATCCGGTACTACCAACGGGCGAAGTTCCAGCCCAGGTCACAGTACCGCCAGTCTCCACGACCATACTCGGCCCCACAGCAGCAGCAACAGCAGCAGCACAGCACAACAACCGCCCCCACCACGGCAACAAGTCGAGGCCATGTCAGAACACAGGGAACGGACAGTCGAAGCGCCGTGTTTGACGGGGCGAAGGACGACACCGTCTCCTCGCTAGGTACCGCTGCCACCATCATGCCTCCTCCCAGCCCTCGACCTCCACCAGCTCATCCGCCGTTCGGAAACCGCCCGACCCGCTTCATCGGTGCTTGGCGACGCATCACCTCAGATGCATGGGTGCTCCGGATTGTCGAAGACGGCTATGCCTTGGAATTCGACGAGCTCCCGCCAACGGGGTTCATCATCGAGACGGAGCCGTCCGAGGTGATCTTGAGGGAGGTCGACAGCTTGCTTCAAAAGGGAGCAATATCACCGCTTCCGCAAGGCAAGGAGGGAGAGGCATTCTTCTCATGATACTTCACCGTGCCGAAGCCAGACGGTACCCTGCGACCCATCCTGGACCTCAGAGACTCGCTCAGCAGAACCAGCTGGTCATCCCACGAATGGATGCTGCATCCGGAGGAACTCCACCGTGTCTTTCAACGATGGGGATTCCCAGATGCAGATCTCTTCGCATCACCGGAAAACAGCCAACTGCCAGTTTTTGGTGCCCGGCTTGCCCCGGATGCTCACCGGGGATGCCTCGGGGACGCACTCCTGCTCGATTGGACATCGGGATTCTTTTACCTCTTCCCGCCATTCCCGCTTCTTCTCCGCATCATCGAGAAGATCCAGCTCTCGGGGACCGACTGTATCCTCATCGCTCCCTACTGGCCGAGGCAGGTCTGGTTCCCAACCTTGCTACACTTGGCCGAGGGGAATTACATACATCTCCCTCGCCGACCAGATCTTCTGACTCGGGAGAAGGGGTTGCTGCTACACCCGGACCTTCCATCCCTGCACTTTTTTTTTTTTAAATATTTTTTATTGAGGTTTTTACAATTTATAGTACTAAAAGAAAAAAGAGAAAGAAAAGAGGGGGAAAGAGGAGAAGAAAAGAAAGGAAATGGATTGGGGAGTGGGGGGAGATAGAAGGTAGGAAAAGAAAAAAGAAAAGGAAAAGGAAAGAGAAAAAAAAAGAAAGGAAAAAAGGAAGAGAGAGAAAATTCTTGTCCTTCCGTCCGGACGACTGGGGATTAGTCCTGCTTGACGCGCTTACGGTTGCAATTTTACATTTAGGTCACCATCAGTCTTTTTGTGTCTATTCCGTTCCTCCTAGATCCTTGTTTTGGATAGGTAGGTTATGACGGGCTGCCAATTGATATTGTTTCTAGGGCCCTGATTATTAGCTAAACAATTTAGTTGTTCCATATCCATGAATTCCATTAGTTTTTCAGCCCATTCGATTGGTTCAGGGGCATCTTCCTGCTTCCATTTCCTGGCCAGCACAACCCTTGCTGCCGCAGCCATGTAATAAAAAATCTTGTCATTGTTGATGTTTAATTTGTCATTCGTCAAATTTAGTAAATAATATTCCGGCTTGAATTCTAATTCAGTCCCCAGAATTGCTTGGCTGTGTGCGTGAATCTTCTTCCAGAATTGCTTGATTTTATAACATGACCACCAGCAGTGCATAAAAGTACCGATTCTCTCCTTGCACTTCCAGCATTTGTTGTTAAGGTTTTTATAAAACTTAGCTAGTTTTTATGGGGTCTGATACCATCGGTAAAACAACTTGGTCCAATTTTCTGAAATCGGTGTTGCACCTGCGTATTTCAGATTTTTCTCCAGGTTGATTCCCATTCGTTCAGCAGGATGGAGTGCCCGAAGTCCTGCGCCCACTTAATCATGTTTTCTTTTATGGTTTCCGCTTCAGTGTCCCATTCTAATAATTGGTTGTACAGTATTCGAATCTGTTTCTTATCTTTTAACATGACCACTTCCCAAGTTGTCTGGTTATGACAAAAATTATTTTTTTTGTCTCCGCAGAAATAGTCTTGAATTTGAAGATAGTTGAACCATGAGAGGTCTGTACCTTCTTCTCTTAGCTTTTCCAAAGCTTTCAGTCTCCATTCTTTTCCCTCTTTTACGATTAGATCTTTGTATGTGCTCCATTTCATTGAGGGTAGCTCTCTCTTGTGCTGCGCTTCTAGCGAAGAAATCCATAGAGGGGTCGCTGTATAAAATTGGTCTTTGTATCTGTTCCATACCTTTAGTAGGGCTGCTCTTATGTAATGCACTTGACGGCATGGAGAATCTCCCGGCGCCGGACGTCTCACCGGCTGTAGCGGCAATCTTGGCTGCGGCGCACAAACCGGCAACATCGAAGGCTTACTCGGCTTGCCTTGCCCGCTTCGCCAAGTTCCAGACCGCCCATTCCAGCGCCGTCTTCCCGCTCTCGGTTCCGGCGGTCCTTGACTTCCTTGCCGGACTGGTCGACAGAGGGCTGTCTATGTCCTCAGTGAAGACCCACCTGGCGGCGCTCACATGGCAGAGTCAGCAAAGGGGTGGCCCTTCGCTGTTCCAGTACCCGATGGTCAAGAGATTCCTGGGAGGGGTCAACAACACCCGCCCTCCCGTGCATCCACCGACGCCCGGCTGGAACCTAGACCTGGTGCTGTCCTGCCTTGCGGCCCCACCGTTCAAGCCGTTGTCGTCCATCGACCGACGCCTCCTTTCTTGGAAGGTGGCTTTCCTGGTCGCCATTGCTTCAGCGCGTCGACCCTCCGAGCTGGCGGCGCTGCGTGTGGACGAGCCCTACCTGCTATTCCTAGCAGACAGGGCCATCTTGCGGACGGACATCACCTTCCTCCCTAAGGTGGTGTCCCTATTCCATGTAAATACTGACATTGTGCTTCCGGACCTCGTTCTCTCTCCGTCTGTGGGGAACGAGTCAACCCTCAGAGCCCTCGATGTGAGAAGAGCCCTCTGGGTCTACAAGAGCAGGTCTGCAGGCTATCGACGGTCGACCAGACTCTTCGTCTCTTACGCCGCCGACAAGCTGGGCTTGCCGGTGTCGTCTCAGAGGCTGTCAAATTGGGTGGATTCCCTGGTTGAGTTGTGCTATCAGATAGCCCATCAACCGTGTCCCCCTAGAGTTAAGGGCCGCTCAACTAGAGCAGTGGCCACGTCGACGGCTTTCCTCCAGGGGATTCCTCTGGATTCAATATGTAGGGCAGCCATCTGGGCCAACCCCTCTACCTTCACTTCCCACTACCAGGTAGACACCCTATTTGGAAGGAAAGCGGCCTTTGGTCGAGCAGTCCTCACTCCCAAGGGCCTTCAGGGATAGTTTCTAACAGGCTATACCCTGTGTTTTTCCCTCTATGTAACGTATAGATCGACAGTTCCTGAGTCGATCAGACCTCTCTACTTCTTAGGGAGGCTAAGTGTTTACAGTGCCCGGCTCCGGGTCACAGTCTACCGGTTAAAGCGCTTTACCTAAGAGTTCTTAGTGTTCTATGTTGCACCCGTTGTGCACTAATACTGTTGCGTGCCTGACATGAATGGTGCTTGTTGCACTTATTGTTGTGAGGCCTGTGTGCCTGACATGAATGGTGCTTGTTGCACTTTATGATGTGAGGCCTGTGTGCCTGGCATGAATGGTGCTTGTTGCACTATGTTTACAAGTGGGAGCATGCCTTCCACTCTTATTTATTACACTGTTGATGATGTTATTTATTCTTATTGCTGGTTGCAATAAACCTGTTTGGTTTTTCAAAAATTGGCTGGTTTGTTCCCACCTCCTTTACCTTAGCTCGGTAAGTCTTCATAAGTGTGCATTCACAGAGCCCTCGAAGAAGAATGGTAGGTTACATACCTGTGACCATCTTTCTTCGAGTGGAGCTCTGTGAATCCACACGAACCCGCCCGGCCGTCCCCTCTATCTCAAACCACCCTTTCCTAGTTGCACGTGTGGCGTAGGAATGGGGTGGGCGCGCATGGAGGCGCCTTTTATGCCCTCCGGGCCGGCTGGGTGGAGCTACCGCCAAAACTTTTCTGTTGGAAGCCCGCCCTGGCGCGCAAACTTCATAAGTGTGGATTCACAGAGCTCCGCTCGAAGAAAGATGGTCACAGGTATGTAACCTACCATTCCTGTAAGTCTTATAGTTTTGCAGCATGAAAGTGAATCTTTGAATCAGGTTGTCCAGGAATTTTCCGTCTGGTGAGCAGCACACCAGGATTATCAGATTTACAGCCTCCATTTTCCCATATATAAACAAATATAAAGACAACAAAAAGACAATGACTGTTGTATGCAAACAGGTGAAAAATCACAACAGGGTTCATCTAGTTTTATTATATGTCCGCGCGGGGGAATTTCAGCAGCCATTTGTTACCCAAGTTCCACCTGATGAAATTATGTAATCATTACAATTATTATAAGGAACCCTGTTCTGCTTTTTTAAAAAACCTCGTAATACTATAATTAATGACTCAGTGTGCCTACAAACAGTTGTTTCCACCACTGAAATGAATAGCAATGGGCAGGGATGGCCAAAATGCACATTTGACATCCAGGGCCATTATTATTACTTCCAACCCACACCAGTTTTGAAAAGGGTCATGCTACAAAATGTCCCTAAATGTCCTTTAGGAGGGTGAGGTAGGGAGTTTGCCACATTTCTGGTCCTCGTTGGCTAAATGAGCCCTCCCCAACTTTCCTAGGAGGCCAATGTACCCCCCACCCCAAGTCCCTGACAGTTTTCCATCTTGAGTTACATTTAGGGGGGAAAGATATGCACTGTGAGTTAAATGCATCACAATGGAGTATTAATTTGCACAATCAATTGATTAATACATTTTCTAAAATAGGAGAAATATTGTTAAGCAAAGAGACACTCTGTAAAATATTAGTTAAAATTCCAAGCAGGACTAAGTCAATGGGAAGATTAACAAATTATGGGGAGAACTGGAAAGTAGTTGTATATGCAGTGGGAAGTCCATTATTAAAAAGATCAATTTTTAGTATAAGGATTTGAGAAGAAAGAAGAGTAACAGAACAAAAATTGAGTGGCATATCATTTTAATTTTAAGACTTAATGAATAAGGAACTGCCAACATTTTGTTCAACTGTGGCAAAACTGGAAATAGCAATAGCATTGGAATTAGACCAGTGGTTCTCAATCAACTCTCTGAAATCCTAACAGCTGGTAAATTGCTTTTCAGCTGTGGTTGTGAATAAATGTTTGTTTGTGTCAACAAGTATTTGGAATTTTCTTTCATTAGACTATAGTGAATTAGTAGAGTACTGGCCATTTTTGCAAAATGAATTGTTATATGAACAAATTTTTACATTGTAAGAAACAGTCAGTAGGCTTGTTTGATTAAAAATGGTTCAAAACTCATTTAGGATGTATGGGGCGCTGGTGGTTCGGATCTAAAGTCAATTCCTATTTTCACAGAAAAAAAGTTCAAAACTTTTCAAAATTTCTGAGTTTTCCGAATCCTTTGTTGATGATTTCAAAGTGTTGTTTCCTGTTCATTGGTTGGTCTTTACTTTGAAAGTAGTTGTTTAACTCCAGAAGGGGGGGAGCAAAGGGAAGAAATCCATCCACTCTGGTTAAAACCTCTGTAACGGATTGGATGAGGATGAACAAATTGAAACTAAATCCAGACAAGACAGAGGTACTCCTGGTCAGTCGTAAGGCCGAACAGGGCATAGGGTTACAGCCTGTGCTAGACGGGGTTACACGCCCCCTGAAGGCAGTCTGGGGGTGATCCTGGACTCATAGCTGAGCCTGGAACCCCAGGTGTCGGTGGTGGCCAGGAGAGCTTGTGCACAGTTAAAACGTATGTGCCAGCTGCGCCCGTACCTTGGGAAGTCTGACTTGGCCACGGTGGTCCATGCTCTGGTTACATCTCGAATAGACTACTGCAATGCTCTCCACATGGGGTTGCCTCTGAAGACTGCCCAGAAGCTGCAATTATTCCAATGCTCAGCAGCCAGGCTATTGACTGGAGCAGGTACAGGGAGCGTACAATGCCCTTGCTATACCAGCTCCACTGGCTGCCAATTAGCATCCGAGCACAATTCAAAATGCTGGTCTTAACCTATAAATCCCTATACGGTTCTGGCCCAGTTTACCTGTCCAAATGTGTTCTCCCCTATGAACCATCAATGATGCTAAGATCTTCTGGAGAGGCCCTGTTCTCAGTCCCGCCAACTTCGCAAGCGCATCTGGTGGGAACGAGGGACAGGGCCTTCTCTGCGGTGGCCCCTCGGCTATGGAACTCCCTCCCGAGTGAGATCAGATCTGCTTCCTCCCTCCTGTCCTTTAGGAGGCTAGTGAAATCCTGGCTTTGGAAGGAAGCATTCCCAGAATAAGGACCGAGACTGTTTTTAGACAAAGTTAATGACCAAATATATGGATTGAGGTGAATTGATTTTATCTGGTGATTTGGTTTTAATGTATTTTATCTATATGTATTTATCTATATGTATTTTAACTTTGTATTGTTGCATTATGTTTTAATTTACATCAATTGCATTGAATTCTTGCTGTAAGGCCGGTCTAAGTCCCTCTTCGGAAGTGAGAAGGACAGGATATAAAAGTTTTAAATAAATAAACAAACAAACAAATAAATAAATAAATATAATATAACTAAACAGAACTGAATGTATCTTTGAAATAAAACAATTGCTTCCTTTCTTTGAGAAGAACAAAATAATTTCCGGTTTCTTTGCAAGATGTAACTGACTCCTTCATGAAGTTTTGATTAGCTTATTCTATTTTATGGGTTTCAAGTGGATTGTTCCTTGCCTTTTATTTCTCCATCCTCTATCCCCAACTCTCAGGCTTTATTAACATTATTTATTTCTGAACAGTATTATTTAACAGAATAGCATGTTTGAAATGACATATGCATAGAAGATGTTGTACAAAAGAAAACAGTATTGAACTACCATTCTTGATCCTGCCAGGTTATGATCCCTTCACAGTCATTAACACAATCTTCCAATTCATATCAGTAGCTTCTTTTATTCTTTCAGATGCCCTTCTTCCTCTGCACTTTGAAATATACACCCAGAAATACTTTTTGTGCTGAAATGTTTGATCTTCCCTATCTGTCATTAATGTCTTAAACAAGTTCCAAAGAAGCAGCTGAGCTTTTGGCTCAAGTAGCAACACTGACCTCTAGTGTGTCTTTTAAATTCCTTCCCTTTCTTTCCCACTTACACTTCCGATAATCTTTTGGACAATACTTAAGTGTATTTTTGGCAACTACATACACCAATCTTCATACTGATTCTAACCTATAGGAGAAAATGAATTTTAACTAATATAATTAAGTAGTGGGCTGAACTGTAGGATGTATTTGAATCTTCAAAAGCTTTTTTAATTAAAAAAACACAAAGAAACAAATTTAGTGTTAAAAATGGAAACTGTGCTTCTGTTGCATATTTCATTCATTGCGCAGCAGTTTATGCCCTGTTCCTAGACAACATAATGTGTAGCTTTTGCCAGGTATACCTACAGATTCTTCTTACTTTGAAATATCATTAGTGAGATGGTAAGAAAGAAAGATGCTGCGAGCAAACCACAAATCGCACATGTAAGTGCTTTGGCTATTGTCTATGTATGTTTTCTGAAATCAGAGAATTTATTCATGAATTGCAGCGTAACCAACAGCATGTATTCTTTTTCTTTCCAGTTGTACTCAACTCTCTCTCTCTCTCTCTCTCTCTCTCTCTCTCTCTCTCTCTCTCTCTCTCTCTCTCTCTCTCTCTCTCTGCTTCAGCTGAGCAGAAATGTATATAAACAGAAACAGAACTCTTCGAACATGGCATACTTCTCAGCACATAAGGAAATGTTTCATTGATGCAGTCAACTTTCCCTTCCGTGGCCTGATGGAAGTCTGTACTGTAACTTCAGCCAGCCTTCCTATAATCACATTTGAACATAAGGAGAATAAGGCTTATGGTGTATTTTTGCGCTTTACACAGAAAAGCCAATTCAGGGTCGGGAACTCTCTGCAACTTAAGTGTGTGAGATCATCATATGATTACTTGTATTGATTGTATTTTGTTTTTATACGTTGCAGAGCCATCTTGGGAAAAAGCTTTTTTAAGGATGGGATATAAAATTATTACAAGGAATGGCTTGATTTAAGTTGATCAAGAAATAAGTGGATGGGTTTTTAGTTCTAGGTTTTTTAAAAAATTAAAATAAAAGACAAACTATTGGGTGTAAAGCGGTCCTCACATACCACAGAATAATGTGACAAAGTCCAGCAGAATGTTTCTATTTACATTGGAATTATTATTTTTTATTTATTTATTCAAACTTTTATACCACCACTCCCCGAGGGTTCAGAGCAGTTTACATAGTTTGAGAAAAAAAAACCCAACATATCACAGAAATTATGTACAATAGGGAAGGGGGTGGGGACTAAGATATTGAATAGGACAAGATCAGAAGGACTTAAGAGTCCACACAGATAGCATAATGATTAGGAAACATTCATTATGAATATTCTTTGGGTTTTTAAAATAAAAAAACAGAACTAACCAAACAATTCCCTCTGCTAGAGTCATAGATCTACAGAGATACGCGCAGGAACACCTCAGCAAGTAAAAGTCCAAAAGTGGCAGGTTAAAACCCAGAACCTCAATCAGTGGCTGATACCAGATGAGAAACCACCTCCTGGGCACACAGAAGTTTGGGCAATTTGGGAGTCACTGAACAGACTTCATTCTGGCACTATGTGATGCAGAGCTAACCTTAAGAAATGGGGCTACAAAGTGAAGTCCATGACATGCGAGTGTGGAGAAGAGCAAACCATAGACCACTGACTACAAGGCAGTCCGAGCCCTGTCACATGTACAATGGAGGACCTTCTTACAGTGACACCAGAGGCATTGGAAGTGCCCATCTTCTGATCAAAGGAAATTTAGTATAATGTCAAGTTTGTGGTTTTTCTATACATTATAACTGTATTCTCAATTTGGTTCTGACATGATAAATAAATAGAAATCTAGTGCACCAAAAAGAAGGGTTTTGCTTAGTATTCTTCCCTGCTGTGTTAGCTTTTAATTTCCAATGAGATTTTTGTTTTCCACTGGAAGTGTTTAAACATTTTATCTGCTGCTGCTGACAGTGAGAATTGGTGTGCTCCATTCCCTTTCAGACCTTCCGTTTCTTAGACCCTCTCTGTATTTCTTCTACATCGTTATGTTGCTGACTCATTAGATCAAGGAGCATTTGGCTGTTGATTTCCCCATGTGCTGCTGAACCTGTTCCACTGCCTCTAATTCATGTTGCCTTTGGAAAGGTTAAAGCAGGGAGGAGGGATGGCATTTCTGGGCAGTCTTCTTTTCCATGGCTCTCTGATCTCTTAGCTTTACCAAATTTAGGTTAATCAAGAGCCACTTTTGTATAACCAGTAGCAAACCAAACCTGAAACATATCTGCAAAAGATTCCTAAGCAAACTTGCTGAGGATGTTGTGTGCTTGCATGTGCGTGCAAGAAAGAGAGGGGGGGCGGGATGGCCAGGGAATAAATATGCTTTACACACCACTGTGAGATGAGGCAAACAAATATAAGATGAGGCAAACAAAAAGCAAAGAGAATGTGAGAGGTTCATAAAAGTATCTGCTATCAATCTCTATGTTGATGTGGAAAGTCAATATACTATCTTTTATGCCATTGGTTTGATACTTTTTATTCTGTGATCATCCGCATCCAACATGCTTTTCACAAAACAGGTAAATGATTTTAAGAATGAGGTAGAGGGACTTCCTCCTCATAGTGTAGAAGACTAGATTTTCTTCAGTAGGCAAGACCTTTCTAGTCTGAACATCTTTTAGCAATTAAATTGAAATGATGTGACAAAGACTTTTAGGTGGATGGTCTTCTTTCAATGTGGATGGTCTTCTTTCTTCTCCTCATATGTTTTAAATATGTATTCTGTATTCACTTTGTTTGATTTTGCGATTATTAGCCACTATGTTGTAGAGGTAGGATATACATCCAAGGGAAAAAATGACAGCAAAAAAGAGATAAAGTCATTTTAGTCCTGTCTACTCAGACAAGTGGTCAACATTATTTAAAATCAATTATATATGTTTATTTCTTAACTCATGTAACTAAAGCGTCTTTTAATGTAATATGCTGTGCATCTATCTTTCAAATTCATTTTAAACTATTTTACCTTGGTGTTTTTAAAAACATTCTCATTAAAAGATTTTAGTTGTACTTTAGATTTGTTGTAAGATTGTTGGATTTTATGTATTTATTTTGTATCAATAGCATTGCATAAATTAGTAAAAAAAACCTGATAAAAATAGAAGGAGCTGCAGTTGCTAAATATCTTTTGATCAAAAACTGGCAACTGCAAGCACATTGTCTGTAGCCTCTAACAACTCTTCCTCAGCATCTACATTGGCTGCTAATTGAATACTGGGTTTCTTATAATGTGTTGGTCCTGACTTTCAAGGCCTTATATGGTCAGGGGCTTTCGTACCTCAGGGATCGCCTTTCTCTCTTTCACCATCAGTGGTCGCCGTGACCCTCCCAAGAAAACCTCTTTACACCGGGTCCCAGAGAAGTACGCCTAGAAACCACAAGGCATAGGGCTTTCTCAACCTCTGTTCCAGCTCTATGGAATTCGCTGCCACCTTATATGAGAGGCATGCGTGACCTACGGTCCTTTGTCCAATCATTTAAAACATGGCTCTTTGGTAGAGCATTTAACCTGTAATCTATTTTAAATTGCCACTTGTTGTGTAGTTTATCCTGTTTTACCTGTTTATGTAAGTCGCCCAGAGCACTTCAGTGAAGGGTGACTAATGAAATAATAAAATGAATGAATGAATGTACATGAAACAGGACATTGCAGACAAGCACACAGATGCAGAGTTGTCTGTTCTGCTCCGCAATCGCACAAAGTGGAGGATGGGGGGAACTTCTTAGATCTTGTGATGGAATAAAAGTGAGGTGTAGATTAAATAGATAAATAAAATAAATACAGTTAGGATTGCAGACTAAAATACAACTATACTTTAGTTTACTCTTTGGTTGTTTTCATGGTTTTACTTAGACCCCTTCTACACAGCCATATAATCTAGTTCAAAGCAGATAACCTGGATTTTATATGGTAACGTAGAAGGGCCTTAAATTATGTTTCAATGTCTCATAGTACCGAGGATACTTAAGAATAGCCACTGAGCAGAAGATAAGTATTAGTAAGGTAAAGGACCACAGTTTAGGTATTACAATTTATATAGGTATGTAATTTTAGAGAAGAATTTCTTCTAGAAAGTAGCAATCTGTAACTTTAACAATCCTCCCTGCCCCATGAGAAAGACTTCAGGAGTTATTCTGTGCAAAAATTGCAGCTGGTTGGTTTACACAGAAAACAGAATTTTCTGGAGAAGAACAGTATTTTATGTATAGAAATAATATATGAACACCGAAATATGAATGTCTCTACAGAACATGTTGTTCCTGTGTGGAAAAAAAAATGCTATAATTGGGTATTTGTTCTGTACAAATTTTACACATGGCTGTTTTACACAGAAAGTGGCATTTTCTGTGTGGAAAAGACTATTTCAGCTCAGAAATGTTAATTCCTGGACATAAAATGATGTTTTTCTGTGCAGAAAATGTGATTTTCTATGCAAATCAATCATAGGCAGAAAAAAAATCCACAATCACAACTGTTTTCCACATAAAAATCCGCAACATTTTCTACAGAAGAATCTTTTTCTATTGAAATATTATTGTTCCATGTAAATATGCTGTTTCCTGCACAGAAAGTTCTGTTTTCTGTCAAAAACCACTGTGCATAAATTTTGTGCTAATGAAATCCTCAGCTGCGAAAATTCTTGTCTGTCCAGGATTTTTCACATCAGCATATCTCAAAATTGAAAAAAACACCCATGGTTTTAATTTCCCCCCAGATATTTTTCAATATTTCATATTCATGTGACATTCATATTGATTGATTTATGCCGAATAAACTGTCCTGGTGCCTCTAAACAAAGCTCCCATGTCAAATATGGTAGATGATGTGATCTCATTACCAGAGCTGAATTAAGAACAATCTGTCAGTGTAGTCTGTAAATGGATTGTTTGCATCGGAATGCACATATGTGCCATTTGTTTCTTACCTTAAGCCAGCCCTGTTGTAGCCCATAAGGAGTCCTTTGTGGCCTTTAAATAAAGTTTTTTCCTAACCTTACTGGGTCATTTTGTGTAAGTCAAGTGTGTACTCTATGATGGAGGCACAGCTTTGGCCATTAAATGAGAAAAACTCTCACTAAGATTCCTTCAGCAAAAAAACACAACCTCTGTCTTGAATTTTTGTCTCACTGTGTGATTTTCATGCCCTGTCTCATACCAGACCACAAACTATGTTTTCAAATGAGTGGCATCCCATTCAACAAATGTCAATGCTTTCCCTAATAGCTAGGAAGGCACCCATTCCCCCCTCCCATTTCCCTTACCAGGTCTGTAAACAGCATAAATTAGTAATCAAAAAGATACTGCCTCCTGAATATTTTATGATGGTACGAATGAAAGGGAAATGTGCCGACTGAAGGCTTGATGATGCAAACATATTTGTCAAGCTTTTCTTTGTTTAAACAGAAGAGCAAAAGTGCTGGAGGCTGGTCCCTCCCATCCTCTGCTCATTGGGAGATAATTATAATCTTAGCAATTGTCTTGAAGCCATTCTGGGGGTGTTGGGGAGGGCCATTGCTTGCACAAGGCATGCACCACCGGTACTTCAATTATCTCAGAAATCCCTTTTATGATTTCTTTTACAAATACCGACTTAGTAGAAAGTAAGGGGGGGAACACTACCCCCCCCCCAAAAAACCCAAAGCATAGGAATGTTATTTACTTTTGTGCATTTCCTTCTTTTGCTGCTAAGATTTAGGCAAAATGGAAGCACCTTTTTACCAGTTTATCATTTCTCAATGTAACATTGCCAAGGAAATACATATTATTACTGCAGAGAAGTAAGAAATGACCCAAATTATCAAGAAAAAAGAATTTTAAAAATCTGTCTAAATTATGAGATTTAGAGTTCTCCAAATTTGCATTTCTGCTCTTGCTACTCCTAAGTCAGGAAAAGAAGAAATAAACGTCCACCAATATTCACAACCAAGTTCTCCGGTTTCGGTGAGTTTACTAAACCATCTTAATGCATATAAAACTAGCAACAATGACTACATCTACAACATACAACACCAGCATAATCCCATTTGACCATAGCTCCATCCTGCAGGATCCTGGGATTTGTAGTTTGGTAAGAATCTAGTAATTGTGTATTTTCAAATTGTTTCCAACTTATTGTGTCATTGGATTTTCTCAACAATGGGTAGAGTTGCAGTCAAGAAGGAGGATAGTCAGTGGGAATCTGCAGATACGTTTAAGATTAGTTTAAATATGCATTTCTTCTGCCTAGCTTTTTATTGACACTGCTCTCTGATACTTGCTGTTGATGGACATTCTTGAAATTGCATTGGTTTTATTTAAAATGTTTCACATTTAAAATGATTTTATCCATATGTTTGCATTGTTTTTATATTGCAAGCTGCCTTGAGAAGATGATGGTCTTGAAAGGAAACTGAAAAATAGAAAAATAAACAAATGTGCAGAATATATTCGCTTCCAACCATGTGAGACATTGTCTGATAACTTGCATGTGAACATTTAAATCAGTTACAAGTGGCTCAGATATTCACCATGAGGAGGGGAACAGGAAATGGTAGATGATTGCAGGAAGGCAGTGTTGTGCTTTGTGTGTGTGTGTGTGTATTTATAGAACATTTTGAAACAAATCAGTTATAATCAGGATTAAACATAAAACAGAACAGAATAACTTTATTGTCATTGTACATTGTATAATGAAATTAAATGCCATCCCCAATCACACTGTTGTAATAATTTTTTTGTCAGTATTACCGGTTATATGTTTCCCCCAAGAAGATGGATTTTCCAATACGACACTTAGACCCCACAAAGATATTTCCCCACCAGTTACATGGATTTGCAAAAATTATGGCTAATAGTGAACCCTATTGAAATAAAGGATTTCTGGTCCAAAAATGTCATAAAGTCATACTGAATGACTTAGAAATGGTTAGAGGGGACACATTTTATTGGCCACGAATAAACAAAACTGTATATATTAGCCCTGTGAATATGGAGAGTGTAGTGTATTGCAAGTCTTGCATTTACTCAGTCATGGCAGTGTCAGATGAGTAGACCATACCATGATGGAAATTACAAGAATAAATACAACAAGTATGATCAATCAACAATAAGTACTGTTTTGCTTTTTAAAGAGACGTATCCACATGACACAATTAAACCACTTTTATCCCACTTTCTGTTGTGGCTGCATCCTGTAGAGTCCTGGTAATTGTAGTTTATTGAAGTACTCAGAAGTCTTCACTGGACAGCATGTGTAGCTCCAACAGATAATTCTAAGGGCCCTTCCACACAGCCATATAACCCAGAATCAGAGGCAGCCCAAGGTAATTTTAAATGGTAGGCAAAAATTATTTTGCCCCCCCCCCCCCAACCAAACCTGGAGCAGGCGCAAAAACGGAGGCTGACTTTCCAGCATGCATAGAGGTGGAGCCTCCACGCATCCTGGAAACTCCACCCCCGTGCCGGCTGGTAATTCCGCCTCCGCACCTGATGGAAACACAGCAGATGCAGAGGTGGAGTTTCCAGCTGGCGCGGAGGCAGAGTTTCCAGCCAGCAGCGGTGCGCCCCTGCAGATCTGGTGCTCTCGGCGAGCGCCTACTCCACCGAGTGCATTAATCCACCCCTGCCCAGAATATCAAGGCAGAAAATCCCACAATATCTGCTTTTAACTGGGTTATCTGAATCCACACCTGCCATATATTCCAGTTCAAAAAGGAAATGTAGGATTTTATCCAGCTGTGTGGAGGGGGCCTAAGAAATTAAAAATAAAACATCTAATCTCAGGATCCCGTAGAGTGGTGCCATGGCAGTTACAGTGGGGTATCCAAATAGAGGTGACAATCAGTTCACACACATTTACTGACAGATATCGCTTATTATTTATTATTTATTTATTATTTCGCATTTGTCTGTCGCCCCCCCCGGCTCGGGGCGACTTACAACAGTTCGTAAAATACAATTGTCAGATAACTCATAAACCACAGTAATACCATTAAGATGGAATTACAATTAGAACAGTTGAAGCAACAAATGGAGTCGCAGTGGGCTGACAGTTAGGCGGTGTGAGCTAAAGTTTAGCTAACTCCGAAGGCTTGTTGGAACAGCAATGTCTTAACTGCTCTCCTGAACGGGAGGAGGCCCTGGGTGGCACGGATGCCGGCGGGCAGTGCGTTCCACATGATAGGGGCTGCAACAGAGAAAGCCCGGCGGCGGGTTGCGGACAGATGGTAGGTCCTCACATTTGGGATGACCAGGAGGTTTAGCTCTTCGGAGCGCAGTGATCTGGTGGGATGTATCCTCTGTTACTGACCCATGGAAATTGAGAGGCAGGATGAGTTCCACAGCAGGATCAACCTTCATGAGAGCTTGAACCATAACATTCACAGGAGCTTAGTGACAACAGCTATACATTCAATAGGTAGAAAATCAACCCATTCAAGATGTGGTACTGGAGAAGATTTCTAAAGATAGTATAGACTGCTAAAAAGATGAAAAAAATGCAGGAAAAAAATCAATAAGAGCAATAATAGGACATTTTATTTATTATCCACTTCTCTTGATGTCTCAAAGCGGTGTACAACAAATTAAACAAATGAACATAAAATACAATAAATTACTACATTTAATAAATAAACACACAGACACATGAAAACTTTTACCAAACACAGCTATAGAATTGACTTATGGGGTAATATAATGCAAATCAAAACTCATTGAAAGTTGGCTGGGTAGGCCTGCCAAAAGAGATGGGTCTTCAATTGCGTTTTAAATTCTGACTCCTCGTTTAGCTATCAGTCATTCTACAGTCTTGAGGAATCCAATGTAAAGGTCCTCTGGGTGACGGTTGCCAGTCAGATTCTGGCTGATTGGAGTAGCCCCCCTCCCCCTGAGGAACTCAGTGTCCTAATGAGCAAATTGTGCAAGAGAAGGCTATTCTGTAGGTAACCTGGACTCAAACCATGTCCAAATCAATCCTGAACTTTCCATAGAAGCCATGATGAATAAACTGAGACTCTTGTACTTTGGCCATCTCATTAAAGACATGACTCACTAGAAAAAAATGAAAAGGTTTGTTACAGTCAAAGTTTGGAGGTAAAGTGGAAGATTACGTTCCAGATGGGTACTAGATTAAATGGGGGAAGTCACATCCCTGAGTCGGCAAGATCAGAACAGGACTGTTGATGGCAAATTGATTTGGTGAGTCATGGGGCCATCATAAGTCAAAGTCAACTTGAAGGTTGACTACAACAAAAAGCAAGAACAGACAAAATGCATCTCATGTGCTATTTTGTGGAACTTTGGATTCTCCTAGATATTTTCAAGAGAATCCCATTCATCTTCTAATAAGTTTATATTCTGTAATGTTGTCTTTGTATTAGGATAAGGTTACATAGTTCATTGAAATTTCCGGAGCATCTCTTTGTGCTGCCACCACCCTGTCAAAAAAAACCTTGAACACGTTTTTGGTCACATTAAATTTTGAAAAATTTTGGGTATTTTTGTCAGTGATCTGGCCTGCAGTTGGGTTCTTGGGAGATTATATTGGTCCCTACACCTACAACAGTTGCCTGTCCTTGTATTAAAGTTGGTGGAATTCTGCTCTGGAAAGTGCAGTATCTTGGTAAATTATTTATTATAAAAAAGACTTGACTAACAACTGAATTGCCATCAATAATGTCGCAGATTGTCCAACACTACGTCTTTGTTCCAGGAAAAGTTAAACCTGTTAAACCTCTGTCTGCTTGCGATAATGCTTCTGCCAGGGAGAAGAGCAAAGATCCAACCAGAAACTGCTCCTATAAATGTAAAATCACTACTATTTAAAATGTTTGTTTATGAACAGTGATTCTCCTTTGGAAAAGAAGCAATATGCTCCAACTTGGCTCAAATGTATGAGCAAGTCTTAAAGCTCTGAGCAATCTCAGAACAAATCTGTTATTTTGTTTTTCTAAAAGGATATACAGAGTCCTTGGCCAGCTACCTTGTTTTCCCATCTATCTGCCAGTAGCTTTCCTCGGGATGAATTGTAGCTCTAATGGATCCCTTTGGATTTTAGAACAGTCTATTACAAAATCCAAAGAAATTTCATGTTTTTTGCTGTCTTGATATTTTTGCCATGTGATTTGAAAAACCCTCATTGGTTTTAATTAAACATAAACATTTAAAAATAAAAATAAAAGCTGCCAAAAGGAAACATTTTGCCAAGCAGTTTCATTAAAGTGGTGCTCCTGTATGGAGATGATACATCATGCATAATGTATAACAGTAGCATTTTCTAACCCTCTGAGAACAGGAGAGAGTGGAGATATGCCACCAAGCTGGCATTCCACTCCTAGAGGAGCATTTCTAGCTTATGAGTGAGCCTGCCTCTTCTATGCCTATATGAACAGATCCGACCCAAGACATTGCAATGCCTGAGGCAAGTAACATGATTGCCATTCCATGTACAAAACCCGACTGGACTGGAAAGGAGACCAACCATTCTTCAACACCAACTGTATGCTCCTCCATGAGACCTAAAGGTCGCAGCCTAATGGAGGAGAAGCTGGGCAAGCTGCATAGATCACAGTTTTGTCTTCCTAGCATCTGCTACTCAATGCACCTGTCTGAATCTGCCTAATATTCAGGACAGCCCAATTATTGATCTGTGGATTGATTATACTTGAACCTTTGCAGTTGAATAGGTGAACATTACAATTGTGCGTCATCTATGGTGGGCATAAGTTTTTTAACACCTCATCACAGCTTGGAAAATTTACTTGTTTGGACCAAATCTCTCAGAATCCCCTAGAGCTCCCTGAATTCTAGGAATTGTCATCCAAAGGGGTAACCTTGCCAAGCTGTAGATTATAGGAATATTGTGGTATCTTACGTGGTATCTGTGCTGACTTGTCCATGCACTTTGTCAATTACATTCCTTACCCTTTGATTCCCTTCACCCTGGAAATCTGTCAGTGATAAATAAATGCACACATGTATCACCCAACCCTTTCTCCCTACAACTGTGATCAGGGCTAACGGATTCAACATGGAAGTCAACAGCAGATGCAATCTAGATTAGCAAAACACATTAATTCTACTCAAGGCTTTCACTTATGCCTTACCAACTCCTTTTGTTTTCTTGCTTTCTTTTCCTTTACATCAGTAGTTGCCCAGTTCTGGTTCAGATTCTAGCACTAAACTTGCCCATTTTATTGGAATGCATATTATTCAAATCATTTGCATATTATGCAAATCCTATGATGGGTCATGAAAAAAATTGAAATTCAAACACAACTTGAATAAAATATTGTTCACAAGCTCTCCTTTCAAATTGCTTTACAGTTGAGTCTTAGAAAGTTTGAGATTGCCTTGATTCTTCATCTATAATACAGACAAGCACAACCCACAACCTTTCATTCTCATGGGTTTCCTGTGCCCAAGATGAGAACAAACTAATTGGAATCAACAAAACTAGAAATTAAATTACAAGTCTTTTAACATAAAGGGAAAACGTAATTACATTTATTTTGAAAATTAATTGATTGCTTTAAGTTAGAATTTCAGCATTAACTACATTTCAGCATTAAGCTATTACTGGTATATATTAATCAATTAAATGAAGCTTTAGAGCTAAAAATTAACATTTATCTGCTAGTTCTTTGCCTAGTCAACTTGGATTTTTTAAAAATTGCTGCTCATTTATTGTTAGTGCCTCGGTGCTGAGAAATGAGACTGTTTAGAGCACAAGTTTCGAACCATTACTGATAGAAATGGCTATAGAAATCTTTGTTTATTTTCATTCATTATTAGAGTATGTTAGAATAGGCAATTCAAAGATTAAAATATTTTAAATTAACAAGTCGTAAGGGCAGTATTGAAGTTGAGTAGCCTACTTTGCCTGTTTTCCATTTTGTATAGGGGCACTGCAAACAGGTTTTCTTTTCCAGGAAGCTGATTTTTGAGTTTTTGAAACCTGAGACTTTTGCTGGGATCAACATAGCAATGAGTTAGCTAAACATTAGGATGACACTATGGACATTATCACACAAGAGAGACAAACAGATGACACTATGGAGTTTTTCACAAGGGAGGCAAACCAGCATCGAAACAGGACTGTCACCTTTGGTGATGGCTCTTTTTGCACAATGCTGTGTGCATTCCACTGCTGTTCTGCTTTCTCCCTGCGATTAACCCCAGATATTGGGGGGGACGACCCCTCACCAATAGCCACTAATCCTGCAACATTCCTGTCCCCTACCTGGACTGTTCTGCTTCTTTGCCAGCATGCTGGAAGTAATGTGATGTCAAGAGGCAGGATATCCCTACTCTCTTATTCTTCCACTGTCGTCCTCACTATTTCTGAGCTATTTTATTTTTTACAGTAATATCCGGCCCTTTTTAATAACCATTGCTGGCACTACAAATTGCTTTAAAATAATATTTTAAATAATGGAGGAGCAGAAGTGCAGGAACATGGGTTACATAGGTGTGTGGGCCCCACAGAATAACAAATGAGTGTAAACTGAGAGAGATGTGACAATGAGGGTGCTCATCTCTGTCCAGCATCAGTGATCTCATAGCTGCTATAGAATAGCAGCTTCATGTAATAGAGTCCTCCAATGGGTGGACAAAAGGAGAAAACCAAGAAAAAGGGTTTGGGCCAAGTGGATGAGAAAAGGATTTTCCAAATAGCCATGCAAATGTTTTCTTCTCGTCCAATTAAGGCAAGGATGGCAGGTGAGCAAATCATGGAAGGTCTTTGTTTTCTTCATTCTATATTGATTTTGTGCAATAATATAAACTTTAACAATATTAATTTAACATAAATATTAGGCTTGTGCATTTTGGCTGAAACGTGATCCATTTCTGCCGGCGGGAGGCTGGTATATCCGTTTTGTGTGCCTCCCAAAACGTGTGGGTAGCTGGATAGCTGTTTTTGGTCCGTATCTAAAAAATATGGCTAGATTTGGCGCGTTGGTGGCAATGGGGGGGGGGGGGCTTATGAGGCTCCCCTTTCCATTCCTGGAAGCCTTTCCTTTTTCTTTCTAGGGAGCCTGGGTATCATCAACAGGGTTAAGAAAGCACATATTTTAGGAGGAGAGACTTCCCATCTGGATTAAAAGCATCTGAGTTAAGATACCACTCTTTCTGTGATCCTTTCCCTTCTGTCTGTAGAGGAGATCGGGTTCAATGCTTTATTAAAGCTGTTTCTACTCTAGAGGAGAGGTGTGTGCTTTCTCTCCCTGCAGGAGTCACACAGCTTTCCATTCAAAGCCATTTAAAGGAGGCCGATGACCTGAAGCTATCCTCCCTGGGCTTCCTTGAAAAACCCCTCTTTTTTCTATTGAAAAGCTATCCCTGCCTGGAGTGTGCATGCTTCAATCTCTTTTCTGCTTCAGGTTTAATGGTTCCTTAAAGCTGTTTCTACTTTCTACTCTAGAGGAGAGGTAACTAGTAGGCATGAGAAAAATGAAACGGAAATTAAAAGAAATCGTAAGTGATTCGTATGTAATGGGCCTTTCAAGTTTATACAGATCGCAAGGCCAATCCCGGAAGTGGACTTTCTTTTCCGCACCCCCTGGGCCCAAAATTTCGTTAGATTATTAAATATTTCAGATGTCCCCCAACAGGAAAATTTCCCCCAAAATAGCTTTGCAGACATAACTCACAGTGAAATCAGGGCCTTTCCATGCTTGCAGCCTAATTAGAGTGGTAGGCCTCGTCCAGGAAGTGAAAAGGGAGCCGGAAACGATAGAGAGCCCGAAATCGGGACTCCTAGAGGAGCTGGAGGACTGACGAAAAAAGCGATTTAAACACCCAGGAAGGGGGTTTAGATAGAAGGACAGAGTAGAAGGACATAAGAACTGCTGAGAGAAGGGCAGCAGGAGTGAAAAGAGCACGGAGAGGAGAAGGAAGAGTTCAGAATCAAGAAAAGCCATAGAGTTCCAACGGAGGTCCTAGACTGCTATGGTAAAACTGAATGGGGAAAAAAAGATGGAGTGAGGAGAACTCTACAGATTAGCAAGGCCTGCACCAGAGGTAGGCCTAGGCATTTAATAATAATATTAATAATAATATATTAATGCATTATATGTGTCCCTGCAGAGGAACCCTGTCCTTTAATAATATTAATAATAATAATATATTAATGCATTATATGTGTCCCTGCAAAGGAACCCTGTCCTTTAATAATATTAATAATAATAATAATATATTAATGCTTTATATCTCCCTGCAAGGAAACCAAGGGAAATGTTGCCCCTTGATTTGCCTGTGCTTAAAACAGTGTCAGTCCTGTTTCCCTGCTTTGCCTACTTTAGAACTACTAACAATTTCGTAAGTAATTAAGTTACATTTCAGAAATTTTGGAATTTTTTTGTAAGTCTTTCTTTTCCTAAAAAAAAAAAATCCCCCATTTGATATAAGAATCGCCATTTTGGGGTTCTAAAACATGCCTAGTAACTAGGTGTTAGTATTTATCAGAGAATTAGCGTTTTCTTTTTGTTTACTAAGATTTATTATTATTATTATATTTTCAAAGTATATGAAGGAGAGGAAGGGAAGGAGAAAAAAAACTAAAAGGGTGACTCCCCCATGCCCCCAAACATGTGAACATACCCCATTCACCCGTCCTACATGTCCTCAACTCCCAGCCAACCCCACTAAATAAAGAAAATAAAGGAAAATAAAAGAAGATTAAACTGTGATGCCGAATAGGGGAGGAGGTGTGATCGGCTGCCACGTGGTCCCATTACAGATGGGAATCCATGATGGCTGGGCCCATGCTATTATGGACACCCTAACTAACTGAAGAAGTCGGATTGGCCAAAGGAAATGGCTAAAAACAGATCCACACTCAAGTCTAATAAATATACTAGCTTGTGACACAACTCTTGAATTTTTTGATCTATTGAAAAGCCATCCCAATTGAATTTAATAATAATAATAATAATATACCAATTTTTTCTACTAACTTTATTTGGAGCTAGCATGGTTTGAGTATTGTATTAGGACACCGGGAAACCAAAGTTCAATTCCCTGTTTGCCTTGGAAGCCCCATTAGATGTTATTGGCAAATTACACTCTTTAAGCTTCAGATGAAGGCAATGGCAAGCCTCCCTCTGCACAAATCACCCGTGATAGGCTACCTTAGGATTGCCTATAATGACTTGGAAGTCATACAACAACAGCAACACCAACTGATGCAGGAGATACAAATATTGGGTAGGTATAGTTGTCTTGAGAATGTGAACAAAGTCAGTGTTCACACTGTTCTGGTTTCATAATGGTTTGTGTCTGCATTCAAGAAACAGAAATGGAAAATGACTTTGTATTTACCAGGCATCTTTCGCTAATGATGGGCCATTGGAAAGGCCAGCACTAGTAAGATCCCTGGTAATAAACCACTGTCAAAATGTCTAAACTATGTCGCCTACTAATGGACTAATTTGAAATCGATGTAGTTAAGCCTTAATCATGTTACCTTTTCCCCTTCATTTTTTCAATACCTTTTCTTCTCTCTAGCTTCACTGCCTTAGATTACTTTACCTTAGTTAAGTGTGATTTAAAAAAAAAGAGGTGGGGGAAGAAAGAAAGAGAGATTTCAGGCACTTTTCAGGAAAGAAGGCATGGTATTGGCTGCAGAAGTATCAATATTTCATCAGGTCTTTGTTCAGCCCTGGTTTTAGCTTTTCTTAATGGTGCACTTTACCAGGCAGCTTTTTCATACATCATTAAACAGCAGCTATGGTACTTGTGTGCCCTGTTTCTGATTTACCGTAGATAGTAATGTTTAAGATCACATTAACAGCACACATGCTCTCAGCGATTTGGGCAGCAGCATCCTAGTAATGAACAGTCAATAGTATTTCTAAATTAGTCTGCTCTGGAGCTCTCATTATTGAATGAAATAAGTGTCCTTGGGTTCTCCAGTGGAGGCAATTTCAATGGATACAATTAATTTGATATCTAAACTAATCTTACCATTCTCTCCCCACATCCTCCAGACTAGCTTTCCAAAAATATGGTGATTACATTAAAACATAGGAAGAGTCCTTTAGTTGGTGCTCAGATCAACTGTCCCTCGTATCACCTCGCTTCTGTTCCTTTAAGGGTAGCTGATAGTTTCAGACCTTTCCTGGAAATAACTTATGTGAGCAAAAGCCCTTCTGATAATAAAAAATAAAATAAAATACATTCTTCTGTTTTTGACTCTTTCAGGAATTTTATGCCAATGCTATTACCCAACTTTCCCCCTTTGCAAGAGGAATGGGAACTTTTCATATAATAATGTTGCATATATAAGATTTTAATGTGTAGGACTATAGTACAGTCCTATGGTACATTCTCATTGCTTTTTCTTTTCTTTTCTACAGAAATTGAACTGATTTTTAGTTTGCTCAAAATCTCAAAATTGTGTTGAATCAGCTTTTTTTATAGATCACATCATCCACTACTAAAAGGAGATTTTCTTCAAGGGAATAATCACTAAGTGATAAACTGCTTGTCTGGAAATAATCTTTAAAAAGATTTCATTGTGTAATACCTTTCAATCTCCCAAAGGTAACTGATTATTGTTAACTTATTCAATTCTTATTTAGGAAGGTTTGACTAGAGAATGAAACAAAACTTGAAAAATTCTGCTCAATAACCTTCTAAAATTTGGTTTTTAAAATAAAAAAACCTAGTAAAATATGGCTTATAATACCCAAACAATACCTAACATCATCACAATTGACGTAACCTTTGATATGCAACTTTATTATACCATTATTACTCACAAAGAGGTCTTAAATTATTTCTGATTTCAATATACAATGTGCTTTCTAGTTAAGATGTAGCAAGGGAAGTATTCATTGTCTAATCTTCAATATTTTATATGTTTGTTTAACCAATATGTGTGTCTTGAAGAGACCTGCTCAACACTGAACTTTTTTTTAAAAAAAATGTAATTTTCTTGTAAAATGGTTTGTAATTTATTTATTTTTTTAAAAAATCAAACTATGCACAAGATCCTTTATTGTTAAGAACTCCAGATTTGCAGTCTGGATCACCAATATTGCTGCCTCAAGCAACATAATTCACTCTAATTATAACTAAAATCTGTCAGAAAATATGTAAAACAAAAAAATAGCCCACAGATTCAAAATGCTCAATATACATTTCAATCCCAAGAAAGGGGATTGCAGTAATTACAGGATCATTGCATTAATTTCCAATGTAAACAAAGGGATTCTCAAAATTCTAAAGCAAAGACGACTACTATGTAAGGTGAAAAAACACAAGATGTCCAAGCTGGATTCAGAAGAGGCACAAGAGATCATATTGCAAACATAAGTTGTATAATACAGTACACCAACAATTTGAGAAGAAAATCTTCCTCTTCTTCATAATTAGCAAGACCTTTGACTGTATAGAAAACTCTTAAATAAATGAGTGTACAACTAAATTTGATTGTCTTCATGCAAATCCTGTAGTCAGGGGAAAAAAACACAATTAGGACATAATATGTAGAAACAGAATGGTTTTCCATCAGCAAGAGGATCAGGTAAGAGTGCATTTTATTACACTATCTGTTTAATTATATGATGAACTCATCGCATGCAAAGACGGATTAGACTCTGAAAGAGATGTGAAAATTAGAGACAGACCGATACAACAATTTAAGATATAGAGATGACACCACACTATACCAGAAAATAGCTAAGATTTGAAAGGTTTATTGAAAAAAGTTTTTAAAAAACCCCTAAAAAGCAAGATTTACATCTGAACATTAAGAAAACAAAATCAATGGCCACAGATGATTTATATTAGTTCAAAGCAGTCAGTGAAGACGTTGAGGCAGTCAAAGATTTCCTCGGTCATAAATCAAAATAGGGAGTGAACACAAGAAATCAGAAGACTAGGAATTGGAAGAGTAGCTATGAAAGAAGTAGGCAAGATCTCAAGTTAAAAATACGTAATTGAATACCAAAGCCACTATTGTCCATGCCATTGTATTTCCAGTTTCTATATATGGTTGTGAAAGCTGGACAATGGAGGAAAAAAGAGTAACTTGAAGGTCCCACATTCATAGGGCTGCCACAGTTTGAGTCTGACAGCAGTTAACAACGGGATTATCAAAATTCCGCCAGCATGTACTGGGAGAGAGAGATTTGTTGCCTATCTCAACTCTTAATCTTTCCTCTAGTACACTAAAAAGCAACAGAAGTTTGGCCTCGGTATGAACTTCCAATAACAATTTGTGTGCAAGCAGAAGGATGAGCATGTTGGCTTTACCTCCTCCACTATTGGACAAATTGCCCCCAGTAACACCAGCACATGTTTGGTAAAGTTTTGTACATGTCTCAGGGCACATCTACACTGACCATTAAATGCATGTGAAGTAATCTTCAAACTGCAGCAGCGTCAAAGTGTAACGTGAAAGTGTAACATTTTTGCATTTTCTGTACCACAGGTCATACTCTTCCATCATTGTGTCAGTATCTTGAAGGCATTCATTGTAAAGTTCTATGCATTTGTTCAAGTGGGCTTTTGAATGGTCACAATTAATGGGGAGGAACAGTTGTAGTTCTTGAACTACTTCTCTGTGTCTTGTAAACCTTTCTTGAAGCTGACTGCAGAAAAGCAGAGAAATGGGATGTATACATGTAGCCTATATTACTCCATTGGTGTTGCTAAAGTTGCCTGGATGTTACTTTTACAAATCTGTCTTGAAGAGATTGAAAGAATCCTCACTTCTCCACCCATAGTTTCCACCACTGATCTTGCTGTGTCAAAGATCACCTGAAATTTTTCACAAATTCTGTATACATCTCCCTGGCTTTTTCTAAGAAATTGTCAACATGTTGCAGACAACAGAAAATGTCTGTCTCTACTCTTTGTAATATTTTGCTAAGCTGAAGGGATGCCAACATAAGCTTTCTTAGGATGTGTGATTGCGAGAAATTCAGCATTCAGAACAGCTAAAAGAAGGTGTCCAGCTTGGGAAGAAGTCTTCTGTTTTTCTTGAACAGTTCCAGTCTGATGGATGATGCTCTGAAGAAATTGCACGCAAATGATACTGTTTCTTGGCAGTTTTTGACAGGTGGAATGCTGCAAATCATTGCTAAGGCTATATTTAGAGAGTGAGCACTGTAGTGGATGTAGACAGTCATGGGTTACTACTGTGGTATAATTGCCTGTGTGGCACTAAAGACTACTCATATTAACAGCTCCATCATAACCCTGTAAACATAATTATTGCAAGTTCAGCCTGATTTTTTCCAGTGTTTTGAAAATAATGTCTGCAAGTCTCCACCTGTTGTAATACCTATAGTCAAAAAGCCTATGAGGTCTTTCTTATTTTTTCAGCTTCAACATTAGCGTACCTTACCACGAGAGATAACTGTTTGGAGGATCTCACATCCAAAGTTTCTCCTGTCAAAACAGAGAAAAACTGTGATGCATTGCAACTATTTTATCACCACAAATTTCTATTAGTTCATTCTGTATTTGAGGACCACTATACTGGGCATTCATAGCTGCAGTTTTGAGATGACTTTTCAGGTCAGTGTCTCCTGAACTGGCATGAGAACTCAACAAGGCCCTGAACTTACCATCATTGTGCAAAGGTTCTTCACAGGTAATAGGTCCCAAATCATTGCTCCCTCTTAAAGCCAGTTGTTAGCCACAAAGCAAAATAGTTTCCACAATTGTCAAAAGTTTATTTCTGTTTTCTTCTTCTATCTTATTTCCTTTATCATAATGACAGATTACATCAAGGTGTTTTCCATTGTGAATTAGCAAGACGTTTTCAGCCAAGCACAAGTTATTCTGATGGTGCTTTGTTGTTTGCTGCCCATTGAAGACTTATATTGTTGTTTTTCCATGCTTAGCTTGTTATTGTTAAATACAATTCAATACAAAGTTATATTTTTACCTTGTGAATTGAATGAGAGTGTCATTATTCACACGAACAGAGACTGGAGTTTATTGGGCCGATGGGGAATTAAACTTCTATATTTCTGTTGCCTATTCCGCTGTGGCATAAATACTCGACGCCGAAGAGGTTATGGGCCCAGATCCCAGAACCCAGAACACAGAATCCAGAATTGCAGAGGCACAGAGATACTACATAACCCATAATTCATAAAAAGTTTTGAATAACACTAGAAATTGCAGCAGAAGTCGCTGTTTACCTCAGTGTTAGAGAAAAAAAAGCTGAAGTGAATTTTTGCCAGGAGCATCTGTAGTGTGAAGAGAGATGGCATTATTTGGAGCACAGCATCATTTAGAAAAACTTAGAGGCAGCTCAAATTATTTAATATGGGCTACCAAAGTGCGAGCAGTTTGGCAAAGGAGAAGCTGTTATCCTGCTTAACACATCGACCTATTTCTGATGCAGAAAGGTTGAAAGATGGCAAGGCAAGGGCTACCATCATCCTGTCAGTTGACGATAGGAACCTCACATATTTAGCTCTGGAAGAAACAGCCGCTGACTGTTGGAAAAGGCTTGAAAAGCTGTATCAGCAGGCTACTGGAGACTCAAAAGTTTTATTGAGCAGAGAACTGTTTTCACTGAAGCTTCTGTCAATGGAAGATTGTGCCAGAGAGACTCATTTGAGTAAAATGCTGAGCATATTTAATGATTTAGCAGCAAGGGGCACCAATTTTACAGAAGATCAGAGAGGCTTAATTCTACTAAGCAGTTTGGGGCAGAGCTACAACTCATTCATCGACTCCATGCAATCTGTGAAAGAAGAGGACATCAACTTCGACTTAGTTTCGACTAGATTGGAGAACTGGGCTTGTTTCAGAAGAAATGCCCAGCAACTTTCAACGGAGAAGACGGTCAACAAAGGCT